>CM075345.1:136672187-137893125 GCA_037693485.1 Kitagawia praeruptora
GCAACTGGGATATATCAAAATGGTCATTATATGAAATGCACCATCCACAACCTACTAAACACAACCAATTCATAACCTCATCTGACTGGTCATGCACAACTTATGCAATGACATACTATACATTAGGCCCATACTATAAAATAGACCCAGTACTAGCACCACCCTTGCAGCAAATAATTCCTCTGTTGTTCACTTGCTTTGCAAGATCGTCCGCTCCAGAATTCAATTCCCTTCCAATATACTTAAAAATCAAGTTAGGCCTCATAAAAATGTTTACTAGCCCATCCTCCAACAAGTCGGTTTTAACAACTAATCCTGCCTTAATCTTTAGGATAAAAGACACAACCTCCTCACTATCTATATGAATTAAAAAAATTTCAGATGAGAACTGACTAGCTGCAATGGACTTAATCAAATGGGAAACTGCCTCTAACTCAGCTTGCATAGAGGAAAGAGATTTAACAGGACCAGAAAATATAAATGTTAACCTACCATTAACATCCTTTAGATATCCCCTTATACCTGCTAAGACTGCATCATTGTTCAGAAACGTGAACGAACCATCCGAGAAACCAAGCAGCTTAAAACCCTCATTAATCAACTCTTTTTGAAGTGAAGAATTAGTATTTAGAATTGCACCACAAGGATTTACATTCCACAGTTCTGCACATTTACTATTTATCAACTTAGAAGCTTGACACCACTTCTCCGATCTTAATTTTACTAAGAAAAATACATCTTCTTCTGTATATTTTTTGGCCTCAAACATAATAAGATTCCTATTCAACCAGAGTGACCACATTGTTGACGCAATTGTTATAGCCCATCCCCTTCTCAATCTATGATTACTACACCATTTCAGCCATGACCAAAAGTTTTGACTGATCAAGTAAAATTTATTACTAAACCCCCACCAATCAAAAACCTTTCTCCAGATTGTTCTTGAAAAGGGACAACCCCGGATTAAATGATCTTGGTCCTCAGCGTCCATATTGCAAATTACACAAACAATGCATGTCACTACATTGGGCATTCTCTTAGATAAAAACACTCTTGTATGCAGAATCTTACGTTCAACCTTCCAGAGAAAAAAATGAATTTTTGGAGGAACTCTTGTCTTCCAAATGTAATCCCATACCCTACTTTTGTCTACCTCACCCCTTAACAGAAAATTACGGCCATCTGAAGATGTATAAGCCTTACTTGTTTGGTTCCAAATCAAAAAATCTTCTCCAGACACGAACTCTATAGACTGTATGATATCATTAAGTTTGAGAACGCCCTCCAACTCTCATGCCCACAATTGCCTTCTCCAAATCACATGGGACTCTATTGCTGGATTAGTCAAAATATCAAGAAGCTTCTAACTGATATGTTCCTCAGCTTTGATAGCTGAAAAATTCGTGAGAATGATTTGTACAACTCTCAATTCATCGACCAATTATCCTTTCAAAAGAGCGCTGATTTTCCGTCTTTTATAATCCATTTAAACCTATCCATTGATAAGGAATTTGAGAAACCATCTTCATTGTTTATGCCAATTATACCTCCTATCACAGCAGAAGGGTTTTTTTGTTGAAGAGCAGAACCCAAATATTCCTCATTACGACATTCATACTTAGCTCTGAGCAATTTATTCCAAGAAGAATTTCTGTTAGCCGCCCATTTAAACCACCACTAGCCCAGCAAAGATTTGTTCTTTTTACTAATTGAACTCAAACCTAGACCCCCTCTATTCTTTGGAACAACTAAATTATTCCAGCTTAGCGAATGAATTTTTCTCTTTCTCACTTCATTTTCACTAAATTCTCCCCACAAGAATCCTCTTCTGATTGACTCCAATTTTTTACTAACTCCCGGGGGCATGACAAACGTGCTAAGCCAGTGTGTCGGCAAACTATCCAATGTTGCTTTTAACAGTATAACATGCCCAGCCATGTTTAAAGAAGAACACTTCCAGTTAGCTAGTTTATTTTCCACTCTCTTCACTAGTGGATCCCAAAACAACCTCTTCTTAGGAGATATCCCAATTGTTATCCCTAAATAAGTCATGGGCCAAGAACCAACCTCACACTTCAGTATATCAGTTCCCACTTGAAGCAGATCATTACCTTTACCCATTGAGTATAATTTGCTTTTAGAGAAGTTTATCCTCAGACCTGTTAAAAGTTGAAAACAAGCTAACACTCTCTTGATTACAATTATCGATTGAATGTCGTTATCAATAAACAACAAGGTGTCATCCGCAAATTGTAAATGCGTTAACCTTTCTGACAACTTCGAGATCTCAATGCCATTAAACTTACCCGAATTAACAGCATTGCAAATCATACTACTGTGCACTTCAACCACTAAGTTAAATAATAGTGGATCGCCTTGTCTTAAACCACAAGAAGGCGCAAATTCTCGTGTAGGCGATCCATTAACCAATACCGAAACTCTAGATTCTTTATAAAAATTCATAACCCAACCCCTCCACTTAGCTCCAAAACCTACCTTGGACATCAAATCATCAATAAAGTTCCAATTAACCGTATCGAGGGCCTTCTCGAAGTCCAGTTTAAGGATTAATCTCGAAGTTTTTCCAGTTTTAAGACTATGGCATACCTCATTAACGATAATGATGCTATCTGCTGCGTTTCTACCCTCTCATCCAATAATTTAGTGAACAATTTAGGAATCGAGTTAATAAGGCTTATTGACTTGAAATCCGTCACCAGTTTTGGCTGTGATACTTTTGGAATTAACGTAATAAAAGATGAATTTAGGCCTTTAGGAAAAAGGCATGTAGAAGAAAATTCCTCGAAACACTCCATCACTTTCCCTTTTAAACTCTCCCAAAACAATTTAATACATCCTAAATTGAACCCGTCTGGTCCAGGCGCCTTATCTGAGGCTGACAATTTTAAAGCAAGTTCTATCTCCCCCAACGAAACATCTCTATCTAGCCACGAAGCCTCTTGTGTTGATAGACTAGAAAGCTGTAACGAGCCCAATTTAAACACAACAGAACTCTGTTACTATCAAACAATGATTGTAGTTGATATCTATAAAAATTAGCTCGTAATATACAATAGTATATTTTTGATTGACTTTAAATGAATAGATTGATAAGTTAGTAGACATTTTATCACTTTAAAAAATATGCAATTTATACATGCACAAAATAAAATAAATTCTGTATTTTAGAAAAAATAAAAATAAATAACCACGATAAATAAATTAGGATGGGAATTATATGAGTTAATTTATTTTAGTGATAAATTGTGATTGCCTCTAATATAGATTTATGAAAATTAATCTGTAATATATAATTGGTTAAGACATGAGTTTGAGACTAAAAGATGATAAAATCCGGAGCAGAAACATTCCACTCCGTAAGACCTGACATACTCGCTAAGCTATGAGCTACAATATTCGCAGACCTAAGTGTGTAACACACTAACACTTCATCAAAGTGTTTATCCATATCCGTACAATCCTCCAAGATCATATGATCAAGCACCAAACTCACACAATCGGTGAGACAATATCAAACTCACACAAACTGTGAGACAATAACAAAACTCACACAAATGGTGAGACAACAAAAAACAAACCGATCTTACAACTTTAAAAATGAGATTACAAAATAAAGCTACAAACTAAAACCAAGCTAGAACCTTAGCAATCCGTAGATCAGGGAACAAACCCACCAGAGCAAGATAACTCGGATCACTTACGAGACATTAAGATCTAATAAATTGAAGGCCAAATCGGAAAAGGCTTTGAAACCTTAGATCCGAAATACAAAGTTTTATTGAAAGAAAGAAGAAAAAACAAAGAAAATGGAAGATTTTGGGGCTTTCCATCGGTGGAAATCCGGGTGGAAGCCCCGACGGCTATTAGCACAAAACGAGGAGCAGGGAGAGAAAGAGAGGAAGAATTAGGTTAATATGTTTAGTGTTTCGTATATAAAAAACCAATATAAAAGATTAGTGGTTTGAATTCCAACACAAGCATAATTTCATTATTTTTTAAAAACTATTAAATGATGACATTTTTATAATATTTTAAAAATAGGAATAAAATCGTAAATTAAAATGACAACGTAAGAGGATCTATTATTAAAAATAGGAATGATTTAATGATATTCTCAAATTTTCAAAAAATAAAAAATTAATTTGGTTGGATATCTTAATAGGACAGTACTACACAAACAAATACAAGTAACTAGTGCTTTGTCACGGATTGTTGTTTATATTTTTTTTAAAATATTTCTTGACGATCCAACCATACGGATGTCAAGATATATCTAATATAATGATATTCCTAAATTTTCAAAAAATAAAAATTACTTTGGTTGGAGATCTAAAGTAAATACTTAACTTATCACCAACGGATTGCCAACAGATTTCTGCAATCCGTTGACAATTAATTTTAACTTGTTATCAAGGGATTAACAACATATTTGCAATGGATTTGTAATGGATTCATAACGGAATGAAAAAAATAACCAATCTACCTTTGTAACGGATTAGTAACGGAATGTATAGTAACGGATTGTCACCAAACTACCAACGGAATGAACAACAAATAATTTCGTTAATATTCCATTAGTAAGTCATTGATAAATCGTTGTTATTCTTTATGCCAAATTGTCGAGTTCCCAATAAAAGGATATCTTCTATCTGTTATAGACTTTTGAGATGAGCCCAATGCCGGTGACTGAATACAGAGATTATCACAATTCAGAAACACCTACAACTTTTAGAGCCTTCTTGACTGAGGTTTTCTGGTGCATGCAGATGTAAATGACAAATATTTTTTTTGCTAGGGTAAGTGATAGATATTTTATGCTTCTAATTTGCCATAACATCCCACTATGACTTTGCCTTGATACACCGACTTACCCTTTCTCTAGCTCCCGGCCCTTTCGCTCCTCTTTGGTACATTATCTCGTTTGGTAGTGGTGTTACTAGAAGAGAATTAAGTAGAAATTAACACAGTATGTAAAAATATTTTCCCAATATAAAATAAAAATAAACACAGTAATCCTCTCCAAACTTACTAATTAATCTTCTTATAATTATTCAAAAAATATATATAAATGAATAATTATTAAATATCCATAAACTATAATCAGGACCCATTTGGTTATTCCCACACTTGTATGGAGAATTTAATCTATTCTACAAAAGAAAAGAATTAAATTACACAACATCACAAAATTCAACAAATATAATATGGGTTATTACAGATAAAAAAGCAATTTTGGACTTAGCAAAAAAAAAAAAAAAAAAAAAGCAATTTTGGAAAATGGCTCTACACATATACATAGAGAGAGGCGCAAAGAATAGATGTGCCAGTAAATAATAATGTAATTGTCATTGATTTTAAATTAAAAATTTTAATTTTTTTTTCTTTTTGACTAATAAATTGTTATTTATTACTCCCTCTGGTCCCATTTATAAGGCGTTTGGAGGGTTTGCACATGAATTAAGTTAATTAAAATTTCACAAGTTTTCTGGTTTAAGTAATCTAAATGGAGTAAATTTTCTTACCTTGAAAATTGTACGTGGAACAAAACAACAATTTTTAATATAGTTAGTAAGTGTTTATGAAAATTAATCTGTAATATATAACTATATATTATAGTATGATTGTAGTTGATATCTATGAAAATTAGCTTGTAATAGATATTGGTATAATTTTGATTGACTTTAAATGAATAGATTGATAAGTTAGTAGACATTTTATCACTTTAAAAAATATGAAATTTATGCATGTACTAAATAAAATAAATTTTGTATTTTAGGAAAAGATTTAAATAACCACGATAAATAAATTAGGATGAGAAATATATGAGTTAATTCGATTTTAGTGATAAATTGTGATTGCCTCTAATATAGATTTATGAAAATTAATCTGTAATATATAATTGGTTAATGCATGAGTTTGAGACTTAAAGATGAGTGGTTTGAATTCCAACACAAGCATAATTTCATTATTTTTTGAAAACTATTAAATGATGACATTTTTATAATATTTTAAAAATAGGAATAAAATCGTAAATTAAAATGACAACGTAAGAGGGATCTATTAGTTACTCCCTCCATCCCAACCAATTCTTTACATTTTTTTTACACTTTCTGACACGCATTTTAAGGTATATTTTAATGATAGTTCCATAACTTATTTTTAAAATTTTATTTTTTTGTATAAAAATATATACATTATATTTTTATACATAAAAGAAAATTTTAAAAATAAATTATGAAATTACCTTTAAAATGTGCCTTAAAATACGTGCAAAAAATATCATTCTGAAACGTAAACAAATCAATGGAACTAAGGGAATAATATTTAACATTTGGACCAGGATCGAGAGCAGGCAGATGCTCCCAGAAAAGCGCTAGCCTTCGCTCCCAGTAGAGCTTTGCTTGCTCCAAGGGAAATGCTATGTTCCCCAAATTTTTATCCCAAATTTTTTTCCCAAATGACATGACATGATGAATAAATGGTAACTTTCCTAATAATAATAGTGACCCCACGTGTATACATATACGCCCACAAATTAAAACTCACCACTTATCATGCCACGTCATTTGGTAAAATATTTGGGGAATTTTTTAGGAAACCTAGCACTACTCTTTGGACCAATTATTGTGTTAAATGGGGCAAAAGTCCGGTAAACATTTTAGGGGGGAAAAGCAAAATTGTGTGTGTATGTTTTGGGCCTTTGGCTACCGCTTTTTTGTAGATTTTTTTTTAACGAACATTATTATATCCTTGCATTTGCATCCACTACATTATTATATCCACTACTTTGCTCCTATTTTCCTACAGATCGAGAACCCACCACTTTACCCACTCATCATCTAATTAGGGTTTTAAGCAATGAAAAGATCCAAAAGAGCTAGACGCAGACAGGTGCACTTTCACCGCCGTCGATTATACGCCAAATGCAAAAGGGCGCGGTCAAGAAAAGGTGGAAGAAAAGCGAGAGCCGAGAACTTCAGGTATTTTTTTCATCTCCGGTTTACAAATTTTGTGTGAAGCATCTGTTTATTAACTGAGCTGCTCTACAAATTGCAGAAATGTGTCTTGCTCCTCTGTCCCTAATGATTGTCTTGGTATCTGTTGTTGATCCACGAGACCTCGTTCGAATGACTGTTATCAATTGTGTCGCTAATGTTCTTATTTGTAAGATTTCAATTCTTTGTGTGGTTAGTTAATCATCATTACAGTAGGATTAAATTTCTATGATCTTTATATAATTAGTAAGAACTGATGTCAAAGCATGTACACATAATCCGCGAATCCTTTACAGATGTATGTTACAACATGTCTTTCCATTCTTCTTGTCCGTAAGAAGTAATAACACGCAATTTTTGTGCATATAAGAAAAGTCCGCCTCTCCTTTTCGTGCTTAGGACAAAAATTAAACTTTACAATTTGCGATAACAAAATTAAGGTGAAAATGATTCCGCAATTTCAATGATTCTAATTCGAACTTCAACCATCTATTTGGTTACAAGATTACTGACTCAGTAACCAGACTAATAATTGAGTTTATTTTTCCTACATGTTGATCTTTACAGAAGTTACCTGTTTATGCATGTTGACATGTTGTGGTTGTGATTTGTGAATGGTAAATTGGTTATATATATCCACAAGGTCCTACATTATTAAAGGATAACATACAAGTCTGTATCAGTATGCTGTTTTTGTCAAGGGAAAGGGTTAGGCTTTCAGTAAACAAACAGACACTGTGTCTCTTTGCATATAAACACCTTAAGCCAAATTGGGTTGTGCGGGTATATTTAGTAACCACAAATTCAAGTAGAAATAGATATTTTCTTTTTCTTTTTCTTTTTTCGAGTATGGGGTTACATTGTGGAATCACTTAAATATATAGTACAAAATTAATTCAGGGAAGAACCAAGTAATATGAAAATTCTCAGAGTTTCAATATAAACGTAAGAATTACCACCAGGATGTCATTTCGATAATGCTGGTCGATCAGGATCAATTTTTATTTATGTACTGCCATATCCTACTAGTGTTTTACATAACTTTTTAGCAGTTTTTGTTGTAATGAATTCGTAGCATAATATTATTTTCTATACACATTACTAGTGTTTTACATAACTTTTTAGCAGTTTTTATTTTTGTTCTTTGCCTGCCAACATGTAGTTCAAGATTGGTCAGCTATCCCGGAGAACCCTTTGACGCAATCGACAGGATCAGCTGGATTCCGGAAGAGCTGATATACCATATACTACAGTATTTGGATACAGATGTTGCAGCCAGAACGAGTGTTCTGTCAAAAACATGGTTGAAGATATGGTTAAAGAATACACATCTGAGATTTGGTCCTGAATTCTTTGGGAAAAGGAGTGGTAAACAGATATTTGAAATTTGCTCAATCATAAGTAATATCCTTTTACTCCACACAGGCCCTGTTTTAGTGTTCAAACTTTTTATTCCTCAAAATATGCCTGTTCATCAAGCAGATATTTGGATAAAATACGTATCAAGAAATGGTGTTAAGGAATTGGATCTGTCTGGTTCAGTAGTTGGCATACAGCTGCCCTTCGGTGTATTTTCATGTGAGAGATTAACTGACTTGTGCCTCAGCTATGGTATACTGAATCCACCTTCTGGATTTAATGGGTTCTGCAGTTTAATTAATGTTTCACTGTCCGATGTCACAATTACTGGTGAGATGTCATTCGGGACTGACCTTGAAACTCTTGAGTTGGTCTGGTGCACTGGGATTAATCATTTAGGAGGCCAGTTCAGACCCAATAACAAACTCGTTCGGTTGGAAATCTTGTCTACTGAAGCAGAAATAAATTGGCAGTGGTTTGGATTCACCACAAAGTTGGAAGAGCTTGAACTCATTTTGGAGGCACCTGCATATACTAATGAGACAATCGTCGATTCGGACGCGCTACTAAAAAATTTGTGCAGAATCAAAGAATTGCGGTTAAACGGCGTCGTCCTCAAGGTAAACTGAAACATTAATTAATCAATTTAATTTTTAATCTACCAATTAGTTCTCACATTATAACTTATTCTATTGATATGTATGTATATAGCTTTTGGAGCCAGCTATCTCGGACAGGCTTGGGCGTATAACAATGGAGAACTTGAACTTGCTTAGCCTTTACAACATTGGCTGTTATGATGCAGCTCAGATTGGTTCTACTATTGGGTTGATCAGAAGGTCGCCCAATCTGAAAGTTCTTGAAATATCATTGGTGAGAATGTGCTCAATGCAGTTACATTTTGGTGCATGGGAATTTGACCATGGGAATGAGAAGTTAATTAACATCTCATTGATGTCATATTTAAAGTTTTATTATTAAAGAATATGAATTTATTAGTTTTGTTTCCCTCCTTTTAAGTGATAATGTCTGTAACATATTAAGGCCTAACTGATTTTCATAATTTTGCAAGGATGAGGACGCGAATTTGGCAGGGAACGCGGTGCTGAGTGAGGCTGTGAAACAGTATTTGGAATCGCCAGAACTCAGCAAAATGATTCTGCAACAAGTTGAAGATATAACAATTAACGGGTTGTCGGATATAGAGGTTGAGTATTACCTCATAAAGCTTTTAATTGCATCTTCTCCTTCACTAAGATTGCTTGAGATAGCTTGGACCGAAAATCTTTCTGATTCTTTGCGAGACATTACACTGTCCAAGTTGAAGAAGCTTCTTAAAAAGGCATCCGCAAAGGCAGAGATTTTAATCTTAGATGATTATAATGACCCGTATAATATACTGTGATCCACTTCAAATTGGTCGTTTGGCATGAGGACTTCTTAGTACTACAGCAACGTATAGCTCATAGTAGTGCAGCAACGTATAGCTCGTCTGCAATAACATGAAACTCTTATGGTCCTCTCATTACTTTAGTATTAAGTGATGCTGATGAAATCTTTTGTTGCTAACCTCGGATGTTTATATAATGTTACAGCATTCGCGTAGTTTCAAACTCTTATGATCTGGCATTGAACACAGTGGCAATCCTATGTCAGTATTGTACTAAAACTCTTTTTGTGCTCACATGATATTTTACACATATCTACTGTTACACTCTCCTGCACTGCTACTAATGTTCGACTTCTTCCCAAAAATGAACCTGCTATATAATGATACATTATAAGTGTACCACTTATGCTAAAGGGTTACATATAACTTTTAATAGGAGTAATTATACAATGTAGTCCTGGTCTCTATGGAACAATTGCCCATATATGTATGTGGTATGCAAATCTTTATTTTTGCATTTATTGCCAAATCGCTGGTTAATCTAAAGATAAAAGTGGACGAGTTGAACATAAATTACCTGATGGACGCGGAAAGCAAATCGGACCTCTTGCAGAACCAAAAATTCTCTGTTTGGTTCCATTTCAGGTCCATCTAATGCAACACGCTTCATATATTTTCCTGCCAGTTGTACGGAAGAGAGCTTGATCTGGAAGGAAAAGTATTATGATCTTGGTATAACTAGGGTGAAAGTGGAAAAAACACTGAAAATAACATTTTCTGAGGTTGGGGTGTTAAAAATGACGTTTTGGATACGCATTTACAATTTGGGCATCTCAAAACATAGTGATACACATTCTGAAAATGCGTATCCGGGCGTGATACGCATTTTGGAAATGCGTATCTGTCCTAATACGCATTTTCAAAATACGTATCACTATTTATTTTATTTTATTTTTGGTTTTTCCCCTGCGGGGCCCACTGATACCCAAATTCAAAATGCGTATTATTTTACCCAAATTGAAAATGCATATCTAAAACGTTTTTTTCTGGACGACGACCCTCGTTATTATGAATCCTCCTTTGAGATTCACATAAAATTGCACGGTCTACTTGTTTATTCAAAATAAAGAACATGTAAATAATTAATTTTTTTTACTAGAAGCATACTAAGTGATATTGTGATACAATCATGAATTAGCTTGACAACACACCTAAGACTTTCTTATGGACTCCACAGATCATTTATTTTTTCATAAATTCTAATCACATACATTCGCTTTCGTTTAGACAATTTTTGAACTCATAATTCATCGATGAGAACCTACATTTAGGGACTACCCGGTTAGACTTGGTAGAGTTTTTTTAGCATTATATTATTGACTTGTTTCATTTTTCGTTCATGTGTCAAATAGTATGAGAGTTCACGTTGAAATGTCGGGACTCACTTGGTTACTTCTTAATTTGTCAAATTCACGTGACACGATAGATTTGCAAGTGGATTAACCAAATAAGAACAAAATCGGCTGGCCAATCCGACCAACATTTTTTTTGGTTTAGCAAACGGGTCATATTAGTTGAATTTACTCCAAAAAGGAATTTCAAGTCCGTCGAAACAGTTTTACTTACCCTGTTTTCTTTTGGGAGTTTTAGCCTGTGTTCCCGAATGTAGGATAGAAAAGAAAAGAATAGAAAATGAGAAATTTTCTCTTCTCTCCAAATCTTTCCAAAAATGGGAAGAAAATTTTTGAGACAAATATATAAAGAGTTTCTTTCCTACTCTTTAGCTTTCTTTTCTTTTCTTTCCAAATAAATGATTCAGGAACAAGTTGTGGAAATATATTTCCCACCTTTCTTTTCTTTTCTTTCGGGGAAAGAGAAGAAAGCCTTTGGTGCAGATTATGAATACACTAGTACGTATAGATCACTGATTTTAAAATTCTCGGAATCGTGATTCACCAAAGAATAAAGCCAAGATGTTTTGATTTAGTTGAATATTTTTTGGTACGAAATTATAGTTTTGGACCGAAACATTTACCGTCGTAATACTCATACATGCACATCTTCATCAACTCAAGCAGGGACGGAGCTAGAAAATAGGGTTTGCGGGGGCGATTTTTTTTTTCATCTTAATAATTAATATATTAAAAAAATTTGTTATTAAATGAATTAAAAAATTATCACTTAAATTTTTTAATTTATGAATATATTTAAATTGAAGTATTAAAATTGAAAATTATGATAAATTTCAAAAATTTTATCACTATATTCATAAAATTTATAAAAATTTGAGGGGACGAAATCAAAATATTACAATATTTTTATATTAAAAATATGATTTTCTTTAATTTTTTTCATAAATTTTAATACTAATTTTATGATTATACGGGATTTTGGGGTGGCGGCCGCCCCTGCCTGCCACCCCTTGTCTCCGTCCCTGAACTCAAGAAATCTCGATCTCTCTTTAATTCTTTATAAATAAAGATTCCCCGAATAAATATGTAAAATGTACATTTTTATTTTAATGCATCTGTCGTTGATTAAACCAGACACTTAAACAGTAAAGTGACATTTACATGCACCAAACTGTGCACACTAAGCCCACTGCCTTCTTGGTAGAGAGCAATAGTCTAGATCACTTTTTCCTCCACTTTATCTTTTCGTGTGTTTGGGCTGAGTTTGTCCTTTTTGGTTGTATCATGTATGTGGAGCTCATCTTTTTTGAAAATATTGTTTCATCTTTTCCTACTTGCAGTCGCAACAAAAATACACTAAATTGTATACAACACAACTGTGCTCCATACTGTCATTTTTGACAATTTTGTTTCATAACACGTTCCCACTAATTTATACTCTTTATTAATGTAAAAAAATCATGTTTTAATGGTACGTAATAGTACCAAAGTACTAAAATACCAAATTTGGTTATCACTAAACTCGGAGTTCGATTCCTTTCAACTACGTAACTATACAAGATTTATTTATGGGTTCAATTCCTTACAACTACTGAACTACATAATTATAAAGATTTATTTATTTTAATTCTTTTGGCTTTATCTCGGATTCAATTCCTTATAAATACATAATTAAATAGTGTATTAATATTAATATTTTAATTTCAATCCGTGTTCAATTTGTGCACTTGCTTCGCACGGGTTATATGTGTCCGTGCCGCATCGCACGGGTTATCAGCTAGTACAAACTAAAGACCTGCAAATGCTATTGGGAAACTGTTTCAGTCGAGAGCTCTGGTCTATTTTAACAATAAGTAAACAGTCCCTTACCATAAACATTCCCTTACTAATGGTGACTGTTTTGGTATAATAAGTAGACCCTTGCCAATAGTGGTCCGGTTACAACAAGAGCATCTTTTTATCATACGGAACACAAGAATGTTCATTCGCTATTCAAATTTACATGATCAACATTGTTCACTAAATGTTATTCTCACTCATGTTGGTTCTTTCTCTGGCGTAAATTTCAGTCTCAATCAAACTCGTCTCATGGTGTTGATAGGTAGAATTAACAACCACTATTCGAAAACGGATTTAATATTACAATGCAAAATATACAGGAAGAACTTACCTTAATAACATGATGTAGCGAACAACAATGAGGGGTTCCTGAACTACAATTCCTAGCAGAAGATAACTCTTGCTAAATAAACCGAGCTACAACAAGACGAACAATTATCCCATGTAATGTAACAGGACACTGAACCTCAATTTCTTTAGAAGTTTCCAAGTCAAACTCGAATTTTTCGTGATCAAGAAAACAGAGGTAAGGGAGTCAGGGCCAAAACATCAAGTTCATTGACAAAAATATCATAAACTCAACTTCTTAACTGGTTCTAATCAAATCCCAAATAAACAAGTTCGAGTGGAACTATAGTCCCGACTCCAGTACATGCAATCCTTACGGTTGTAAAATTAGTTAATACTCTAAAATCTAGTGTTACAGTTGGTAATATATTAAGTAGAAAATCTAGAATTTCATTTGAAGCCAAATTGTCTTTATCAACTACAGAAGCAAAGGCACAAAGAACTTTCTGAAGCCAAACTACTACTCTCCCTGTCTAGAAACGTCAAGTTGCACTCGAGCAACCCTAGCTGCTTGTAGTATTTAAAACAAAGAACTGTATGTACATACTAAAAAAACTAACATACTCAGGTGTTTGATTACTTAGTAGAAAGATACGTCCATCAGTTATTTTATAAAATGAGAGTACATGCAGTATTTAAAGTAAACCTGATTACCTAAAATGGGAGCAAAAAATCAGGAGCAACTCCCTGATAATTCTCCACTCTTCATTCCACTAAACCCAAACAAACTACGTGCTAAAAGACCAAGTCTGTAGCTACTAACTCGCTACTAACACGGGCCTTACATCAGACTTATTCAAACATAAATAAATAAAACACAAACATAAACATGACTTAAATAAATAACCCAAATAATTAATAACTAAATTTAAGATTATTCTAACAATCACCCCCATAATCTTAAATTTACGAAGCACTTTCTCTTCGCCTGTGATGCACTTCTCACCACCATCAATTTTGATGCACTTTCTCATCAAAAACACTTTGAAGCACTTTCTCTCCACAACACTTTGGAGCACTTTCTCTCCAAAACTCTAAAGGAGTGGTTCTCCCTCGATCAATTGTGCCAACCTTTCTTCATCATTCTGAAATCTGCAATTCTTTGCCAGATGCCCATATTTTTTGCATTTGTAGCATTGTGGCTTTCCTTTGTACCAGCATTCTTTTTCCTCATGACCCATCTTATGACAATGGTTGCATTGAACATTGTTGTTTGTGCCTTTTGAGGATGAAGCTTTAGCTAATAGCAGTCCCTCATTTTTTCCTCCAATTTCTTCCTCCCTCATTGATCTCCTTTGGTCCACGGCGTGAAGTGAATTGATCAATTCTGAAACAGTTATTTTCGAGAGATCTTTATTATCTTCAAGTGAAGAAATTTTAGTTTCATACCTCTCGGGAAGAGTCACTAAAAGTTTGTCCACAACTCTTTGACTTGATAAATCTCCACCAAGTAATTTGATTTGGTTAACAATGGACATCAACCTACTCCCATATTCCTTGACGCCTTCATTACTTTTCATTCTCATCATCTCAAACTCTCTCTTGAGGTTCAGAATTTGCATCAGTTTGGTTTGTTGGTTGCCTTCAAATTCTTCCTTAATTTTTGTCCATGCTTCTTTAGGAGTATCACAACCCATAATAGTTGTAAAGATCTCTTCCGACACAGCCGAATGTAGACATGAAAGTGCCTTTGCTTCTCTTGCCACTTCTTCATCACGTTTTTTGATTTGAGCTGCTGTTGGATTTTGTGGAAGAGGGGTTGGCTCAACATCACTCTCAATTGCTTCCCACAAACTCATAGCTTTCAAATATGATTTCATTTTGATAGCCCATGAATTATAATGATCTCCTTTGAATAATGAAATAGAGACTGAGTAGTTGTTTGATGCCATTGAATATGACAAATAAATACTTAATATATATATAGGTGTATATATAAAATATCAACTTACAAGCCCTAGATCATGTGTGCTCTGATGCCAAGTGTAGTATTTAAAACAAAGAACTGTATGTACATACTAAAAAAACTAACATACTCAGGTGTTTGATTACTGAGTAGAAAGATACGTCCATCAGTTATTTTATAAAATGAGAGTACATGCAGTATTTAAAGTAAACCTGATCACCTAAAATGGGAGCAAAAAATCAGGAGCAACTCCCTGATAATTCTCCACTCTTCATTCCACTAAACCCAAACAAACTACGTGCTAAAAGACCAAGTCTGTAGCTACTAACTCGCTACTAACACGGGCCTTACATCAGACTTATTCAAACATAAATAAATAAAACACAAACATAAACATGACTTAAATAAATAACCCAAATAATTAATAACTAAATTTAAGATTATTCTAACACTGCTTACAACATTACACTTCCCTACCATGTGTTTCACATATAATCAAGATTACCATGGGCTTCTCTCATCTCATCAAACCAAATACCGATTCTTTATAAAAATTTAATTCAAAAATTTAAATTCAAAAAAATTTAATTCAAAAATCTCAAAATTTAAAAATTTATTCAAAAATTTATAATACCGATGATCTAATTGAAAGTTGACGTCTTTCCATTAAAGTTAACGGCAATGACTAACGACAGTGACCCAATTGAAAGTTTTTGAGTGCTTTATTATGCGATTGAAAACTTTTTTGGGTTGGTGACCCAATTGAAAGTTTTTGAACAGTATAGTGACCAAATAACCCTTTATTTGGATCTTATGTATCCCAACCCGAAACCCGGTCCGAACCCGAAACCCGATATATATATATATATATATATTGTTAGTTACAGAGGCATGCCTGTACACATCTAATAACAAGCCTAATTGTTTGTAATGCTTTGCATTACTTACATGACCTCTTAACTGAGGGAACCTCTAGTTGTAGAGTTTCTGTTTGTATTGTACTTGTAGTAGGCATCAAATCCTAGTTGTGTAACTATACTTATAGAGTCTAGAATAATGCTTGAAAGAAGTTCCAAGGTTCATGCCTCAAGCAAGGAGTTAAAGACTGTCAAATAATCACAGTTGGGATTTGAAGAAATGAAAAATTTGCCTAAGTACCAATTCGAGAAGTATATTTGTCTATTCGAGAAGTCCAGCATTCGAGAAGTCAGGGATTCGATATCTCAAGACACTATTCGATATCTCTGAATACACTGTTCGATATCTCATTCGATATCTCAGAGATTCGATATGTCTACTACTCTATTCGAGAACTCAAGAAGTCAACAAGTCAAGATGGTATTCGAGTTCTCAAAGAGTCAACAAGTCAAAGTTTCATTCGATATCTCAAGAACTCAGAAAGCTATTCGATATCTCGAGGATTCGATAAGTCAAATGTTCTATTCGACAACTCAAGGAATCCTGATGGAAAAGAGCTATTCGAGAAGTAATTCGATATGTCAATATAACAGTATTCGAGAACTCAGAGTTATCGATCAAGTCAATTCTAGTTCTCGAATCACTTACTTAGTCACTTCTCGAATACATTCTTGGAGACAAAATACTGAAGAAATTGTACAAGTCAGAAACCTGCAACAAGCCAATGCACTTTATGGACCACAATCTGTAACGTGCTCTGGAAAACCTACAAGGAAGCTTGGAGAGATATAGAAGAGACAAGGAGCTAAAGAAGTGGATCTAAACAGGCTTTGCAAAGTCAAATCTGTAACCGTTTGGACGCTTACTCAAAAAGGATAGACAGACTAGAAAGTAATTTGTTTAGCTACCTTATTTGCAGTAAGTAGGCTGTATCCATGTTCTATAAGGACACAGCCTCACTTCATAACTTAGTAACTTTTGTGAGTCAAGTTTTTCATACACTGTAAGCTATATCTTTCTGAGAAAAACGAAGCTGAGAATACTACCATTTGTATTCACAGATTGTAGCAACCTTTATCTAATAATACATTAGATTAAAGTGATATTGTGTCTTGTGTTGTTTCTTTATCCGCACTTTCACTTCTACACACACAGGCACTTATCTGCTACATAGACTCAATCAAAGAAAAGTTCAAGAATCCATTCACCCCCCCCCCTCTGTATTCTTTTACCGTATTCAATACTCAACAAGTGGTATCAGAGCGGGCTGTTTATTCAAAAACAGAAAAAAAACGATCATGAGTTCGAATACACCAAAGACTACAGGAACGGTGAAGGTCCCTAAGTTTGACAAAGAAAACTTCAACCTCTGGAAGATAAAGATGATGTTGTTCATTAAAGCCTCTCATCCCTTGTATCCTGAGATTCTCAAGAATGGTCCTTTTGTTCCACAACAAGAGATACCAGAGAAGACTGTTGGAACCACAACTATCCCAAGATCTTATGAGGCCAAGGATCCATCAAAGTGGACAGAGTCAGAAAGGGAGAAGGTTGCTCTTGACAGCCACCTCATGCTGCTTATCATTGATTCCATGGACATGTCAATGTTTGCAAACATTGCATCATGCACGTCTGCTAAAGAGATGTGGGATCACATTGAGGTGTTGTGTGAAGGGACTGATGAGGTTAAGGAAAACAAGAAACAGATACTGGTCACACAGTATGAAGCTTTCATGGCACAGCCCAAGGAAAGCATCACAGAAATGTTTGAAAGGTTTCACAAGCTAGTTACTGAGTTGCAGATGAATGGCAAGGTTTACAGCACCAAGGAGTTAAATATGAAATTTCTGTTATCTTCACCAAATCATCTGGAGCAAAGAGTCATTTCTCTAAGGGAGAGAGATTTGAACAAAGTCACCTATGATGTGCTCTATGGAGTCCTAAAGACTCATGAACTTGAGTTGCTTCAGAAAAGGGCTATCCAAGCCAACCAATGTAGAATGATAAACACATCATGTGCCTTGATTGTCAATAAATCTATTCTGGACCTAGAAGCATCTACAAGCCAGCTAAGGATAGAGGAGGTAGCAGATGATGAAGAAACTGAAGCTGGGGTGAGTGAACCTGTTGAGGAAAAGGAGGAAGAGGAAGAAGAGTTTTACACTCTGGAAGAACTTGATGGGATGGAAAATACTTCATATGCTTTCATGGCCAGAAAATTTCCAAACATCAGATTTAAAAGAAATCAACCCTTCAAACCCAAAACTCAAAACCATTCAGCCAACAAGAACAAGGCACCTGTGAAACCAAACAGAAATAAGTTCAAAACCAGTTATGTGGATAGGTCATCTGTAAGGTGCTATAGATGCAATGACCTAGGGCATTTTGCCAGTGAATGCAAGAAGCCTAAAAAGAAGGATAGAGATTATCTTGAGCTCGAAGCTAAGTATGAGGCCCTTTTGAAAAAGCAGACACAAGGTAAGGCCTACATAGCTGAAGGGAAGTGTTGGGATGATTCTGAGAGTGATGGAGAGGAACAAGAATTCTGCAATTATTCCTTGATGGCCAACACCAAGGATGACTCATCTTCATCTGATTCTCAGGTACCATCTCTCACTACTATAGACATGTCTGTTTCTGAGTATAAATGCATGATCGAACAACTATCTGTTGAAATGTTTAATATTCATACTAGTATGACTGCTGCTAATGAGGAGATTGCTAAACTGTCTACTAGAAATGAAATATTAACCAAAAAGAATGAGGAACTTGAGCTAACTGCTATGCAAGTAGAAAACCTTAAGAAAGAAGTTGAATATTTGCAGAACAAGGTTTTATGTGCTAGTCAAGTAGAGAAGGCTCTTAGGGATGAATTAGCTGAAAATGAATTCAAACTAAAAACTTTCAAGAAATCATCTGGATTAGTGCAATCCTACTGTGAGAAAATTGAAGCTAATCCCAAAGCATCTATTGGACTTGACTATGACTCTCTCAAGCAAAGGAAAGGCTATGCTGTCATTGAAGAGGACACAGCTGTTCATGAGAAAGTGCCTCACATACTGAGAAAAACTGAAAATCCAATTTTTAAGGAATCAATATTTGAAATTGATGAGGATGCCTTACTCATCAAACAAATGTTGAATGATGAGGATGAGGCACAATCTGGTGAACAACAAGCATCCTCTAAGAGTGAGAATGTCAAGTCAAAGACCAAGAAACCAGTAGTTGATAGGCCAAGACCTAAGAAGTTTGTTAAGTTTGTCTCAGCTGGGATGAGTGAATCAAAAAAGAAAGTGACTAAGAAGAAACAGAACAGAAATGGCAAGTTAGGGATTAACAAGGATAACAACTATGCTTATATGCCTAATGCCCCTAGGAAAACTTGTCAGAACTGTTTCAGTACCAATCATTTAACTCATGCATGCAAGAAACCTGTTGGTAGTGTGTCTAAACCTTTCTATGATTGTTCTGTGCCTCTAAGTCATAGAGATGCACCTTTCTGTGATAAATTTGACTGTATGCCATGCAATATGAATGTTATGACTAGTTGTTTTAATTTAAGAAGGCAATTCATTGATGGTTGTATCAGTCACAATTCTCACACACACTACACAAGGTCAAAGTCTTCAAGTCCTCCTAAAGCTAGGAAGGTACCTCTGTCACCTAAGTCTGAAGCTTCAGGTTCTAAGACTTCCAACAGTGACAAGAAGACTAGCACTAAGAAAGTTGACAAGCATGTTGTTTATGATAAAACTGTCTCTAAGTCACATGGACCCAAACTTGTTTGGGAACCAAAGGAAAAGTAATACCTTTGTGTTTGCAGGGCAAAGAAAGTGAAAAGAAGGTCATGTGGATTTTGGACAGTGGATGCTCAAATCATATGACTGGTGATATGGCCCTGCTATCACAGTATGAGGAAAAGGCTGGCCCAATGGTTGCTTTTGGAGATGACAGCATGGGTAATACATTGGGATATGGCAAGCTGAAAGTTGGTAATGTCATCATTGAAGATGTAGCACTAGTCAAGGGGCTCAAGCATAATCTGCTAAGTGTTGGTCAGTTTACTGATAGAGGATTCAAAGTGAATTTTGACAAAGATGAATGTTTGATCACCCACAAGAAGACGGGTGATTTTGCTCTATCTGGAGTAAGGAAGGGAAGCCTGTTTGTAGCCAATATGGATTCTGCAAACAAGGACAAAATTTGTTGCTTTTACTCAAAAGCATCAAATGAAGATTGTTGGCTGTGGCACAAGAAACTATCACACCTGAACTTCAAGGCCATTAATTCTCTAGTCAAAAGAGAGTTAGTGAGAGGCACGCCCACACTTGAATTCTGTCAAGAAGGAGTGTGTGAGGCTTGTCAAAAAGGAAAAATGAAAAGATCAAGCCACAAGTCAAAGACAGTGACATCAATAACCAAGCCATTACAACTCATCCATATGGATTTGTTTGGGCCTGTCAACATAATGTCACTTGGAAGAAAGAAGTATGCCCTGGTAATGGTTGATGATTTTTCAAGGTATACATGGGTGGAATTTCTGGCATCAAAAGATGAGGCTCCACAAGTAATTATTGAGCATATAAAGAAAGTTGACAAGGAAGCAAAGGCAAATGATGCAAGTGTAATTGCACTAAGGAGTGACAATGGAACAGAGTTCAGAAATGCCACACTTGAAGCATTCTGCAAAGAGAATGGCATTTCTCAGCAATTCTCAGCTCCAAGGACTCCACAACAAAATGGAGTTGTTGAGAGAAAGAATAGAACTCTAATTGAGGCTGCTAGAACAATGTTACTTGATGCAAAAATGCCTACATGTTTTTGGGCTGAGGCTGTGAGTACTGCATGCTACATTCAGAACAGAACCCTCATCAACAAAAACACTGGAAAGACACCTTACAACTTGATGACTGGAAAGAAGCCTACTCTAAAGTATGTTCATACTTTTGGAAGCAAATGCTTTGTACTAAAGGATAATTCTGAATATGTTGGAAAATTTGATGCAAAAGCATTTGAAGGAATTTTTCTCGGCTATTCTATGGAAAGAATTGCATACAAGGTTTATGTCATCAGTCAAAAGAAAGTTATGGAAAGCACAGATTTAACATTTGATGACAGCAAACTACCTGGACTAGAAGAAGCCAATGATGAAGACAAAGATCCATTGAAGTTTGATAATCTAGATGATTCTGATGAAGAGATTGAAACTGGAGTTGAAACTCAAGTTCAACAAACTCAAGTGATTGATGATACAAGAGAAGAATTTGTGCCAATCGATAGTGGAAAAACAAGCATCCAAGACACACCTGTGAGTAATGGCAACTTCACAGGGGGAGGAAATGAGGATGACCATGATGTGGATGATGAAGCAACATCAAGGTTGAGAAGTCAGGCTGAACACTCGAGGAAATGGGATAGATCACACACTGCAGAGCAAATCATTGGAGATCCTAATGCAGGAGTAAGGACTAGGAGAGCAACTCAAAATGAGTGCCTCTATGGATGTTTTCTATCACAAGTTGAGCCTAAGAAACTTGATGATGCACTGTTGGATCCAGATTGGATTATTGCCATGCAAGAGGAGCTGAATCAATTTGAAAGGAACAAAGTATGGGAACTTGTGCCTGCACCAAAGAATAGAACCATTGTTGGAACAAAATGGGTTCTGAAGAATAAGATGGATGAAGATGGTGTAATAATAAGAAACAAAGCAAGGCTGGTTGCAAAAGGATACTCTCAACAGGAAGGCATTGATTATGATGAGACATTTGCCCCTGTTGCTAGATTGGAAGCCATCAGAATATTCTTGGCATTTGCTGCTCATTCAAACTTTAAAGTTTATCAAATGGATGTCAAGAGTGCATTTCTAAATGGAGAGTTGGAAGAAGAGGTTTATGTGCAACAACCACCTGGCTTTGAGGATCCACATTTCCCAGAATTTGTCTACAGATTGCTTAAGGCATTGTATGTACTTAAGCAAGCTCCAAGAGCATGGTATGATACTTTATCACAATTTCTTCTTGAAAATCAATTCACTAGAGGCACATTGGACAAGACACTGTTTTACAAGCATGGTAATGATATTATCCTAGTTCAGATTTATGTGGATGATATCATTTTTGGTTCTACAAATGAGAAGCTGTGTGAGAAATTCTCTAAACTCATGCAGAGCAGATATGAGATGAGTATGATGGGAGAGTTGACATTCTTTCTAGGGTTGCAAGTCAGTCAAAGGAAGGATGGTATCTTTATCAGTCAAACCAAGTACATCAAGGATTTATTGAAGAAGTTTGACTTAGAAGATTGTTCACCTGCCAAGACACCCATGGCCACTGCCACTAAACTGGATGAAGATGCTAAAGGCAAGAAAGTAGATATCTCAGTCTACAGAGGCATGGTTGGTTCTCTACTCTACCTCACTGCAAGTAGGCCAGACATCATGTTTGCTACATGCTTGTGTGCAAGGTTTCAATCAAATCCAAAGGAATCACATTTGATTGCAATAAAAAGGATCTTTAGATATCTGAAGGGCACTCCTAACTTGGGATTATGGTATCCTAAGGACACAGGGTTCAATCTGGTTGGTTATTCTGATGCTGATTATGCTGGATGCAGAGTGGATAGGAAAAGCACCTCAGGAAGCTGCCAGTTTCTTGGACAAAGGTTAGTTTCTTGGTATAGCAAGAAGCAACAATCTGTGTCAACTTCTACAGCTGAGGCTGAATACATAGCTGCTGGAAGTTGCTGTGCTCAAGTGCTTTGGATTAGAAATCAACTTAGAGATTATGGACTTGTGTTGGAAAGAATTCCAATCATGTGTGACAACACAAGTGCAATCTCTATAGTTGCCAATCCTGTCAATCATTCTAGAACAAAGCACATTGACATCAGATATCATTTCATAAGAGAACATGCAACTAATGGAACCATTGAGTTGCATTATGTCTCTACAGATAAACAACTAGCTGATATATTCACTAAGCCATTAGATGAAGCCACCTTCACAAGGTTGGTAAGTGAGATTGGAATGCTGAATTCTTCAGATTCTGGCTAAGTGAATACACCATCTAGATTGTTGCAGCAGTAAACACTTACTTTATCTAAATTCTCAATATTTTTGGAGTAAGTGTTGGCTGAAATATGATTTATAAATATTTCAAATCTGTTGCACATGTTGAAAATCATATTTCTATTAACTTAAAATTTCTATGAAATTTTGAGAAAATCACTATTTAATTTGCTAGGATATTTTTCAATGAATATGTCTGGTAAATTTTAAAAGATAGTGAAAATCAAATTTCTATGAGTGATGGGTATAGTTCGATAAGTCAGACTTCTCGAATGATTCACTATTCGACATCTCTAACAAGTCTCATTAGAGTACTCTTGAGTTCTCGAATAGAGTCTTTCTGAGATATCGAATAGAGGTATTCTTGACTTCTCGAATATAGTAACTGAGTTCTCGAATGATTGAGTTCTCGAACACTATATTTGAGTTCTCGAATCATTTGAAAAGGCTGAATTCTCGCTGAATTTTAACCGATTTTGGACTTTTTTCTAAAAGTTTAATTCACTCATAAAAACACATTTTATTTAATTTAGAATTATTTCTAAGTTAGATAACTGCCAGCTGTGAGTTTCTATCTGCTTGAGTTATCGATTAAGCCTTTCTTGACTTCTCGAATAGTTGTTTTCTACTTCTCGAATGCATGACTTGTCGATACAAAACTTTCATCTAATCGACAATTCAAGTACTTCATACTTATACAATTTCACATCTATTCGATTTCTCAAGCATCTACACTCTCTAAACCCCTGAAACCCTAGCTACGAAGAGCCAAATTTCTTCTTCAACCTTCAATTTCTTTTCTCTCTTCTACACAAATGGCAACAGTAAAGTTCAACACCAACTTCATCGCTCTCACTAGTGATGTTGAAGCACCCAATGCCAATTTCAAGTGCTTTGTGAAATGGATGGCGGAGTCATATATCAAGGATGCACTCTCTGCCAACCCAACTCTGTATCTAGATATCCTGGAACAGTTTTGGGGTTCTGCTATTGTAGAGGTTGTAGCCCTGGAAAACGCAATCACTTCATATATCATCTACTGCAAGATTCAAGATAAGGAAATCACTATCACTACTGCAGACATGAACCAAGCACTGGGCCTACAACAAGAGTCATTTGACAGAATGGCCACTAATGCAGAGTTAGAGGAATTCTTTGAGTTCATCAACTACTCAGATGGGATCAATCTTGGAAAGCTAAACAGGAAGAATCTGAGAAAGGAGTGGAGCTATGTGTTTGCAACTCTTCTCCAAGTCTTCACTGCCAGGAAATCAAGCTTCGATCAAATCAGTGCACCTGTGCATCAAATTGGATATGCTTTGGCCTATGGAAAGAAGATTGATGTTGGCCAAATCATCCTCCAAGAACTATATGGGAGACTTGGTAAGAACACAACCAAGAGAGGTACTGATATTTTCTTCCCTCGCTTTATTCAATCTGTACTTAATTATAAAAATGCTTCAATGATTGAATTGCCTGGGATTGATAAAAATAAAATAGGCTATCCTAAGTCCATGACCAAACTCATTTTTGGTAATTTGGAGACTAGGAATGATGTGGATGTAAGACTGAACATAACTCCCCATATGGAGAGTTTGTTTAGGACTTATCCCCACAACATGCCAACATTTGATGCAAAATCTAAGTTAGCACAGCCCAAGCAAGTAGAACAAAATGCTAACCCAGGGCCTGCTAACCAACCCTCTCAACCAAACACTCTACCACATACTGAGCCAACTGCGTCATCCTCTCAAAAGGGTGATGTTAGTAAAAAGAAGAGAAAGGAAGTAATGTCTGCACCATTAAATATCTTATCTGAAGCAGCATTAACTGTTGAATTAGGTCTAGGAAGTGAGGAACCTGAGTCACCCTTACACAGGACAAAGAAGAAGAAAACTAAGACCACCTCTTCAGTCACACAAATGGCTGAAGTTGTAAAATCAGGGGCACACAGCTCACTAGGTGTATCCTCTCAACAGGGTGCACCTATAGAATCAAGCATCCTCCCCAATGCACCTTCTTGTATAGAGTCAGTACATGGGAGTGATAAGGCTGGCACAACACTGAGTGGAGAGCACATCACATTTGAAACTCCCTCTATCTCTCAGGGGGAGTTGCCAAAATCTACTCTTAAACACACTTCTCTTCCAGAATCTAACTCTGAAATTTCTTTGGAACCTGATACTCAGGCAACTGAGATGCAAGGCATTGATCATCAAGAATTCTTTTCTCTTGATGAGCCAATAATTTCAAGTGACTTAGTGCATGACACTTTGCTCACCACCCAGGACCCACATTTAGATGGTGAGGGAATGCATGCTGGGGCATCACCTGATGACACCATCACAAACACAGAGGTTCCACTAGTTTTTACTAGAGACTCTGTGCCTGTGTCAATTACTGGTGTAACTCATCCCACTTCTGTGGAGACACCAGTAGTAGAGTCAATCCATCCGGTTACAGAAGTTGCATCTGTAACTGAGGAGTCTAGCTTGCCTAGCTCTAGCTCTGACTTCATGTCACAATGGCTGAAGCCTGTGCAACATGACAGTGCTTCAGGATCAGGGTCTGTTCCACAACAATTGACGGTTGAAGCACTTCAAAGCTTAATTGTGGATCAGATTCCTGAGTTCACAAAGATTGCTCAGAACCTTCTCACTGCAGACATGCCTAATCCAGACTATGAGGCCATACTGTTATGCCATAGGGATGATGTGGAGTTGCAGAAGACAAAGATCATTGATGATGCTGAGAGGGATGGCAACATAGATGCCTGGTTGCAAGGAAAATATGATATTACTCTCGATGAAGCACTTCAGTATCTCAGGGAGGAATACCTCACTTCACTGGGCTCCAATGCCAAATCTCTGACCCCTGGTGAAGTGTATGAGGCTATGAATGATTCACACAAGGGATTCATCAAGGCTGCACACTATCTGGGAAAAGGTG
The DNA here is from genome assembly GCA_037693485.1 of Kitagawia praeruptora. Taxonomy (NCBI): domain Eukaryota; kingdom Viridiplantae; phylum Streptophyta; class Magnoliopsida; order Apiales; family Apiaceae; genus Kitagawia; species Kitagawia praeruptora. Next base: position 136,698,394 of record CM075345.1, read on the forward strand.
TCAAAACTGAGGTCAATAGAGTGTGTGATAAGACCACCACCACAGTAGAAGCAATAAAGAGGACATTTGATGCCAAATTCCCTCAGCTAGACAGTGTGTTCAAGGACATCAAACACTGCAACACCACCTGCACCAAGATGGATAATGGGCTAGCTCTGCTAAAGGATACTGTCACAGGTCTAGGGCATCAATTTCAAATTCTATCTGACCAGACCACAGATGCCAATGCAATGCTGAGGATCATGTTCAAAAATCTATATGGAGACAGACTGATTACTGAGGTCCCAGTACATGACATGACTAGATTTGAAGTGCAGAGACTCAAAGAACAATCCCTATCTGGCTTCAAGTCTACTGAGTTATTCAACAAAGTGGATGCACTTGAGAAGGAGGTGGCTACTCTCACCAAGTCCAATGCTCATCTTACAGAAAAGGTTGCACTTCTAACTGATCAGTTGGACACTCAAGCATCCACCACAGCTGATGTCCTTCTGCATCAACAATCCATGTTAGCTGCTATGATGAAGCATATGGGTCTCCCTCTCCCTGATGAATCTTCAATCCCAAAGGACATTTCTACAGCCTCAGTGCCTGACAACAAGCCTAAGGGGGAGAAGAAGACAAGGAACTCAAATCCAAAGGGGGAGAAAGGCATAATAATAAAAGAGGGTGGTCAACAAAGAGCTTCTTCAAAATCTCTACCAAATGTGCCTGGCAAAGGAAAATCCAAAGTGGATGAGCCTCCATCTACCTTGCCAGTTGTCACTCTACCAACTGTGCACATCACTACTCCTGGAGGACAAAAGCAATCCATAACTACTACAGTGGTTGCAGGGAGTATGCCATCTAACAAATCTCCAACCTCCTTACCTGAGAGTGCCAAGCCTGTAGAAGTCAAAGTTGTTACTGAGGCCAAGCTACAAGAAGTTGCTAACTCCAATGTTTATCATGATAAAGCCTTCTTGGAGTTTCTGAAAGCCACAAGGGAACAGGTTGGTGACACTCAGTTCTATCTGAGGGAGGTGAAGAAGCAGATTGACTACATCACTGTCATCCCCAAGAAAGTCAATAATCTATGGGTCAAGGAGATAGTGATGATATCCAAATTAAAGATATGGCATCTAACATACAAGACTCTACAAGAACTGAAACACTCAGAGATAGATGCCATACTTGAGCTTATTGAGAAGAAGAATGAGAACAACAAAAGTCTGTTTGATGACTTGAGGAATGACCAACCTTCAAGGCTACCAGAAGTGATCAAGAAGCCATGGACAATCATTTATCAGTCTGGCACCAGAATTGAAGATATCAAGCAATTGGTCATTCCCCACGATCTCACCACTAGAAATCACAGACTGATCATTGCCATCATTGATCAATTACAGAAGAAGGTTGGAGCCAGAAATGCTGAAGAAACTGAGGCACTGCACATCCTCAGAACTTATATTGCAACTGGTGAAATTCCAGAGATGGCTCAACCTAGGAGAAATAAGGATGATGATTCTGAAGACAAAGGTGATGGGAGGAGAAGACATCACAGGAGAGATAAGGGTGATGAAGACAAGAAGAAGAAGGGGGACAAAGATAAGAAGAATGATGATGACCAAGGAAGAGTCTATGAGAGGAAGATTGGAAAACAGCAAGCCTTAGGCATTGCTAACAGTAACCTCACCACATCACAAGACTCTAAGTCTAGGGTGAATACTGTTAGTGGTGACCTAGCAAAGTCTACATCTATGGCTTCTGCAACTGTTTTGCCACCTCAAGAAGAGAAGGAGATTCAAGTCAAGAAACCATGTGTATGTTTCAGAAAGCAAACTGCTAATGGAATACTACTATGGTCTACCAACAAAGGTCAAAGATTTCTGCCAAGCAACCATGTCAAGAGGATGAAATTTAAACATGTTGCAAGAAAGGTGAAGCTATCCAAATCTAAGGCATTGACAATTATCCCAGGATTAAACCTACCACCTCTGGATGAAAGCTATGATGAAGACCAACTGCAGTTTCTATGGACTCAAAGAATCTATCATGTTGCCATTGTTGATGATTTTCTTGAAGTTAAGTATTCTGATGGAAGACAGAAGAAATTCAGACAAGGAACATGCCAGCACTGGGGCAGGCTGTATGACATAGAAAGGATAATTGCAATGTTGGATTCTGAAGACAGAGTGGAAAGGGTGTGGAAGCTGGAGTTAATTGACTTTGTCAAGATGAAAAGAGATCACCAGGCAGAAATGAGAAAGAACAGTGAAAAGCTACTAAAGAAAAGGGAGAAGGAGTTTGCTGCAATGGAAGCTAAGGCTGATGAGTTGAGAGCTATGGGTCAGTGCAGAGTCAAGTTTAATCCTTACATCATTGAGTACAAGAAATATGGTAGAAATGTGAAGATTAGAATGGACTACATCAGTTCCTACTCTGAGAAACAGCTAAATGAAGTGCTCAAGGATTTATCAGGCTCTCCCCTAATTGAAGAACTCACTGCAATGGAAGATATCATTCTTGCCATGGAAGAAATTGCAAAGAAGAAAGCCAAAGAAGCTGAAGATAGGATGAAAAATGAGAATCTGCAAGCCAAAGCTCGAGAGATGAATCCAAAAGGATATGGCTAAGTAGTTCCTCATAACTTGTAAGAATTCTTTTATGTAATTTCTTCAATCAGATTCATACTTGTACTTTTAAAAGCTTTATCTTTATGTATGTTAGGCTTGTTATCAGACATGAAATTGTGACTAAGGGTCTCACTCACAATTTGGGGGAGATTGTTAGTTACAGAGGCATGCCTGTACACATCTAATAACAAGCCTAATTGTTTGTAATGCTTTGCATTACTTACATGACCTCTTAACTGAGGGAACCTCTAGTTGTAGATCTGTTTGTATTGTACTTGTAGTAGGCATCAAATCCTAGTTGTGTAACTGTACTTATAGAGTCTAGAATAATGCTTGAAAGAAGTTCCAAGGTTCATGCCTCAAGCAAGGAGTTAAAGACTGTCAAATAATCACAGTTGGGATTTGAAGAAATGAAAAATTTGCCTAAGTACCAATTCGAGAAGTATATTTGTCTATTCGAGAAGTCCAGCATTCGAGAAGTCAGGGATTCGATATCTCAAGACACTATTCGATATCTCTGAATACACTGTTCGATATCTCATTCGATATCTCAGAGATTCGATATGTCTACTACTCTATTCGAGAACTCAAGAAGTCAATAAGTCAAGATGGTATTCGAGTTCTCAAAGAGTCAACAAGTCAAAGTTTCATTCGATATCTCAAGGACTCAGAAAACTATTCGATATCTCGAGGATTCGATAAGTCAAATGTTCTATTTGACAACTCAAGGAATCCTGATGGAAAAGAGCTATTCGAGAAGTAATTCGATATGTCAATATAACAGTATTCAAGAACTCAGAGTTATCGATCAAGTCAATTCTAGTTCTCGAATCACTTACTTAGTCACTTCTCGAATACATTCTTGGAGACAAAATACTGAAGAAATTGTACAAGTCAGAAACCTGCAACAAGCCAATGCACTTTATGGACCACAATCTGTAACGTGCTCTGGAAAGCCTACAAGGAAGCTTGGAGAGATATAGAAGAGACAAGGAGCTAAAGAAGTGGATCTAAACAGGCTTTGCAAAGTCAAATCTGTAACCGTTTGGACGCTTACTCAAAAAGGATAGACAGACTAGAAAGTAATTTGTTTAGCTACCTTATTTGCAGTAAGTAGGCTGTATCCATGTTCTATAAGGACACAGCCTCACTTCATAACTTAGTAACTTTTGTGAGTCAAGTTTTTCATACACTGTAAGCTATATCTCTCTGAGAAAAACGAAGCTGAGAATACTACCATTTGTATTCACAGATTGTAGCAACCTTTATCTAATAATACATTAGATTAAAGTGATATTGTGTCTTGTGTTGTTTCTTTATCCGCACTTTCACTTCTACACACACAGGCACTTATCTGCTACATAGACTCAATCAAAGAAAAGTTCAAGAATCCATTCACCCCCCTCTGTAGTCTTTTACCGTATTCAATACTCAACATATATATATATATATATATATATATATATATATATATATATATATATATATATATATATATATATATAAGGCTAGCGTTCAAATAGAAACCAACCTTAGAATAGAAACTAGAAACCTACACTAAATAAATTATATTTCATTTATTTTAATGGCCCCGCTAGGGGCACCTTCACAAAAAACTTATAAAATTCTTGGCTCTATCCAACAAAAATAAAAATAAAATAAAAAAAGTTACTGTTCACGTGCCACGTCATCACGTGAACAATAACTTTTTTTTTAATTTTTTATATTTTGTTAAATGTGGTGAAATAAGATTTAAAAAAAATATCACCGATTGACGGAAAAAATCAAATTAAAAATGGAGGGGATTAGGTGTGATTCTGTGTGTGAGGGTGTATTTGATTAGTGTGTGGGTGCCCCTGGCGGGGCCATTGATCTTAATACATCTAATGGCTAGGATTAGTACCTTAGTTTTCTTCAAAAAAATAAGTTCTCTTTTGAGCACTTGCCTATATATATATATATATATATATATATATATATATATATATATATATATATATAGGGCTACTCAAATGAGACCCCTCTTATAATGAGAACTGCACATTGGGCCACCAGGCCCAATAAACTAAACATGCGTCTGTTGGCTTTTCTTTTTTAAAATTAAAAGAAAGGTATTTCAGTCAAAACGAACACAATCACTAGATCAACCACTGCTACATCCTAACTCCAAAATACCAATATGACCAAAAATTTATCGAATGATTCACTATAATGTATTCTAGAAAAATCACCAATATCAAGTATAATTTACCAAATTTCAACACAAATCACTGAATTTCCACTCAAATCACTAACAATTTAAAAGCACAACACCCAAATTTTAAACATAAATTACCAAAAAAATCAAATCATAAAAAATCTGAACGTAATTCAAAGCAAATCACTATAAAATTCAATACAAATCACCAAAAATTCAAGCATAAATCATCAAAAATATTCCAGATCTGAGACGAGACAAATCACAACACCACCATCTCCAGTCGCTACCACCACCTGCTCATTCCAGATTTTCAATCAAGTCTCCACTTTCTTCTTCACCTTTCAGCAGATCGACTTCCATGGAGACTCCAGTAGATTGACTTCCATGGATTGAAGCTCACCGGAGGAAGACGATGGAGATGGTGCCCCGGAGGAAGATGATGGAGATGGTGCCCCTGCGGGGCCAGACATCGGACAGAAAGGAAAAGGAGATGCCCCTGTGGTAGATATATCCTTGTATCTATCGACTCCATCGTTCCTTGCACCACCATCCCTCCACTTGCTCCATAACCACCACCTCCACCAGCCCCAAAAACATCATCACACTATCGCTGCTAACTACCACTGCCACTAACCACCATCTTTACCACTTATGATAATCCTCAAACCGCCAGTATTTTTACAAATCACTAAATATATTTTCGAATTACCAAAATTTCAACACAAATCACTAAACTTCAACACAAATCACTAAATTTTTAAAGATAAATCACAAAAAAAGTCACCTCTACCATACATACCACCACTATCTCCAGCATAATCTATAAAACCACCGCCATCTCCATCATATCAACTTTGACCCACCTACCACCACCGATCCACCATCACCTCCATAAATCACTACCCAACGACTATCAAATGATAAAGCTCTAATAATTTCTCATGCCTTCATCTTTCAAATCACCGATCTCGTTTATATCAAAATTTTGCTTTTCTTCGACGTTCTTCAAACCATAATCATTATCCTATTTCACTTTAAATCTCTACTAGTGATACGAGAGTGGTATTAAGATAAAACAAGATAGAAATAAAAGGTTAAGAAAATGAAAATAAAAAGAGATAAGAAGAAGATAAGATGAAAGGGTCTTGAAATAGAATTAAAAGAGAAGAAAAGAGATGTAGATTTACAGTACAGAGAGAAACATATAAAGTGAGGAAATGAGTAGATCGGGAAGTGGGTGGATGAGTGGCGTGAGGAGATATATATATATATATATATATATATATATATATATATATATATAATTTTAATATATGTGTGTGTTTATTTGTGGTCTAGATTAATAGTAGTTGTAAAAATTGAGTGGTTGAGATGTAGTCTCAGTTCTCATTTTAAGTGGGGGTCTCATTTGAACACCTGCCTAGGGTTTTGCTCAAATGAGAACCCAATATTATTGTGAGAACTGAGATCTAATCTCAGCCCTCCATTTTATATTCCTATATTTAATCACAGCCACCCACACAAATTAAACACTACCAACACAAACACACGACACACGCACGTTGCACACACACCCTTGCACCATACACGTACCCACTCCACCGCCTCCCCCACACCCTTCCGCCTCGACTTCAACCGCCGTTGCCTTCTCCGCCGCAATAAGTCCGATTAACACATCATCTAAAAACGCGACGGAATCAGTCGAATCCAACCAAATCAACCGGTACTTCTCCGTTTTCCGCCATTTTTGTGAGAAATGTAGAGACCAGATTGTTCCCCCGTCTCTTATCTTCGTCTCCGATATGTTTTTCTCTCATCTTCGTCTCCGATATGTTCATCTGATTTTACATGTGGTGTTGCGGTGAAGATGGCGGCTGATGATGGTGGTGGAAGGTTGGGCATCAGAGAAAATGAAGGATTTGGCGGTGGTGATTTTACAGGCACCACTTGAAAGTTTCAGACTCAATTTTGTCAGGCATTGAAATGAAGACTACCAATATAGAATCAAGTGTGTGTCAATCCGATAATCATTTTTTATTAATGGAAATGCACAACTTTCGTGAGTTTTAAAATGGTTGTTGGTTTAAAATAAATATAGGCGTGGTTTTCGGAAAATGAAGATAGGCAGTGATGGTTGGATTTTGCGGTGATTTTCTGGCTGCCGGTGGTGATTTGTTAGTGGTGGTCGGAGATGGTGGTGGCGATGTGGTGGTTTTGATCTTTTTCTGGTGGTGATTTTTTGTTTACAGGTGGTCGGAGTTGTGATTTTTGTGTTTTTGGTGGTGATTTTTCATTTTCCGGTGATGATTTTGTGTTTTATGGTGGTGATTTTTGTGTTTTCGGTGGTGATTTCTGGTTTGGCGGTGGTGATTTTATGTTTGCCGGTGGTGATTTTTTGGTGATCGCCGGAGGTGGTGATGGTCGCCGGTGGTGGTTGCCGGCGGTGATGGGTGGTTGAATTAGGAAGAAGATGTTGAAAACCCAATTATAAAATATTAAAATATTAAGAATGGTAAGAGATGAATATAATGTATTTAAATAAGTGGCTAGGATTAGATCTTATATCTCCCATAAGTGACCTGAGCAAGACCCTATATACAATTATCAAAACATGTACCTAATGAAATTGTATTAGTAGATAGAAGACATGTGCAGTGTGCGACCATTTGAGATTTCTTTGCTTTCTTTTAATGGCACTCTCTAAAATTCCAAACTAGATTTTACACACTCCGTAACATCACAACGATTTTCCTTAATATCCAGAAAAAACTACAATTTGTGACTTGAAAGAAGCAACTCACAAATCATAACACTTTCCTTGTAACAAACTCTGTAGGCCACAAGTCAAAAATTGCACTTGATACACTAATCTAATCAGTACCTCTATTAGAAAATGGGAATAAATATACTTTACTAGCAACTCTTCTGTGTTTAAGAATAACAATTCTTTTGTATATGCCAACTCAAACTACAATAAGTAAACAACTCTAAAGCACAAACAATGTTATAAAGTTCCAAGTCATGACTATGAAAACATAATGCAAAAAAAAAAAAAAAAAAAACATCTTACGCAACTTTACCATCAACAATGGACTTTAGTTTATCTGAGGGGGCACAAATTACAGGTTTTTATTTCTTACTTAACTTTGCACCCAACTTATCACTTCTCATTTATATGTCAAACTTAAAGGCTTTAAAAGACGGGTATACATAATAACTAACAGGTGATACAAAATTCACTTAATTATTTTACCTGACCTTTTGTGTCCCATTATTCTTGACATCTGGAACTGGGCACCTACAACTAGAAAACACCAATTAATCTGAGAAACTAGACTCATAGACTGGCCAAGAAAGATAAGTACGGTATCTGAAATCAGGATACCTTCTCAATATAAGTGTTATCGCTACCTTCAAGTTCGAGCAACTAGAGTCGCTTGACATTAAGAACCAGCACTATTGCTTACCACGATTATTAAATCTCATAATAGCAGAACTCTATACTTTCAAACAACAAACTAACATGCCTTCACTTAAGTAGTGAAGGGCTGAAATTAGCTGAAAAACAATTTCATCTCAGCTGTCCACACAAAATCCTAGGTCCTTGTTAAGTTACAAAAATTACAATCCAAAGATCTAACTTCATGTTGCCATTTAAGACCAACACTTCGTGATGACACAGCAATTTATACAGTAATTCCATTTTTTTTTTCATCATCTAGAGCCTTCTCTTCTTGTCCTGGCAAGGAATTCCTATAATAGCACATACAGAATCACTCAGGAAAAATCCGAGTAAAATTTTATTGGAATTATCACATATCATTTGCTCATTTCTTGGAGAGCAACGCACTGCATTGTGCCATTATCTTTGACACCCTGGTAATAGCATCAGTCATGTAAAAGTTTTCTACAACATTTGTGAAGGGATCCTTGCTCATCTTTTCGGAGCATTTGGGCTTCAATTCAGCGGTAAATGTAGTAGGTTCTCTTTCATCCAATTTCAAGAGATGTGGTGCGGCGGTACTCATCCGGGATCGGACAGCACCAACAGTGTCATAAGGTAGTCGGACCCCTGCAACCTCCGACAAAGCCCTAATAATCTTCCAATCCTCCCTAGCATCCCTAACTGTTGGGACTGCTGGTAAAGTTTGTTGAACGTACCCTTCTGTATTTACATATATCCCTTCCTTCTCACTGAATGCGGCAGCTGGTAATATGACATTTGCACGATACACACCCCGATCGCCATGGTGCCCCTGATAAACAACAAAGGCATCACTAGGAAGCTTCTCCAAGTTCACATCATCCGCACCCATTAGTACACAAATTTAGCAGTTTCGAGGCTGTTGTCAGATTCTGGCACAAGTCCAAGGTCCAAAGCAGCAGCTTGTGCAGCATTCAGAAGGAGAATACTGAGCCCGTTCCAGTCAGGCCTGATGACATTCCCTTGCTTTGCAATAGCTTTAACAACAGAGAATATTGCATCCTTATCCTTCCGCTCAAATATCCCAGCACCCACAATGATGGCTGGATTTTTAGCATTTTTTAGGAGCGAGGAGAAGGGATGGCAACCTTCAGAAATTTCAGTTAATGCTTCAGGGCCTGTGCCAAGATGTTGATGATCATAATTTAAATCCGCTGCAGGACCAACATATCCCACCTTGGCTTGGGTAGCTCGAACAGTTTTCCTGATTCTTGCATTTACCATCGCAGCTTCCACTCTTGGCTGAATTTGAAATTGTTAAACTTGTTATAAAAAAAATCAAGTATATACAGGTCATTAGCATTTAAGTGCTGTAACTCAATGTTATAAAATAAGCCTTCCAAACAGTTACCGAGACAAATTTCGTAGATAAACAGGTGAGAAACACAAATGTACAATATATTCACTGTACAAATTATTTTACAGCTGTTCGGCAACTACGAGCTCATAAGACATTGTAAAAGAGCTACTCCAAGTATTTATGTCAAGACACTAATTAACATAAAACAAGTGGAAACTGGGTTTAGATGTACACAGACTATACAACAGAACTTAATATGTATCCGTAGGAAACATAGTTATCGGGTGCAAAAAGACGCCAGCAATAGCATCTGTAAAGGGACAAATTAAAAATATATATACATACATAACTGGTCAGTAGCATTACTATTTATGTCATAGTATAATAAGTTAGGTAAGGGGGTATCACTTAGAGACCATAACGAATGGAAAATAAAGATGGCGGTGTGAGTTCTTTGTACTTAAACAAGTATTTTCGTAAGCATTTAATTTGTGAATTCTGTCTAGTACATGATACACCCTACCCACGTCATGCTGACATTAATTGGCAAGCAAATCGGAGGGAAAAAAGCAGTGCAAGACAGTCGGTCGATTTAATTATTTTTTGATGAAGTACCTTGTAAATTGAGCCGATGTCACAAATCACGTTACCATTAAAGACATTCGAACAGTAAGCATTTGCATAATAATGTATTCTGGCAAATGCAATAAGTGGTTAGATCGATTTAGATATTCTATTAACTCTATAAATTTTTGTTTCTGTTGATATAGTAATGCCGGAAAGGGAAAAGACTACCTGAGTTCCAACTAATAGAAAAACATCCGCATTCTCCAGACCACCGATGCCACTGTTTAGGAGATATCCTGAACGCAAATCAGCATTGACATTCAAGCCATTCCCTTCGCACCAAACATTGTTTGATCCGATTCTGTTCAATAAATCTTTCAGTGCCATCATGGACTCAGCATCTGATAATTTACCAGAAACCCCAACAATTTCCTTTGGTTTAACTTGGTGGAAGGCCTCAGCAACCACGGAAAGAGCATCACGCCAGCTCAGTCTTAAATCGCCCATCAGCATCTCGAATCATAGGATCATTTAGCCGCTGCCTCTTTAAGCCATCATAGCAAAATCTTGTTTGATCAGATATCCATTTCTCGTTTATGTCCTAGCATAAGTTCAGTGCACCATCCAATGAGAACAAGCTCATACAAAAAATACTACAAAAATTGAACAGGCACGTTTTTCTGAAGCTGCGATAGTATACATTTTTTTTTGCAACATAGGAAGGCATGTGCAATGCCTCATAATAATGATAGCAGTACAAAAGGGTCCATAACATATGTACGTCGTCGTTTTAAAAGAAATGAAAAAGGGCAAGGAAGTAATATCAACAGTTGGGGGCAAAAGGGTAATTTGAGCATAGAGTAGTTGGGGGATAAAGGAGGAAAAGAAAGGGGATCGGGGTATGAAGATAATTGATTAACAAAACCCTAGTTGTAATTGGGAGTCCCCAGCTACTCGAAAGTCTGGGAGTGTAACTCAAACAGTTTCTTTAATTTATGTTCTCGTGTTTTCTTCGTAACCCTTGATTATTGTGGTGTGTGGTTGAGTTATTAATTGCTTAAATCTCTAGTAGAAGGTGAGTTCATTACAAATTTGGTATCAGAGCTATGGCACCGCCACTACCAGAGACTCGACAAACAGCAAGGATAGAGATAGTGGAAGGAGCAGTGGCGGAGTTACGGAAGACTATGATGGAGGAGGTGGCGACGGCAGTCAATAGCGCCGCCGCTGAGATGCTCGTTCGCCTTACCACCAACCTTGACCAAATCACTCAGAAGTTACAGGTCCGGGTGGATCGAACCGGGAAAACGAGACAATGATTAACGAGATGCAGAAGAAACAAGAAGAGTTTCAGGCCGAGATGCGTTCGACGTTGACATCTCTTAAAGCCCTGGGGTCGACCACCATGAATGGGGGAGGAGAGATACACAGACAATTTAGTGAAGGCGTGGGCTCGGGAGTTGGGGGTCGTGTTGGTGGAGTGGGAGGAGGGACGAGTGGAAGCAAGGGGCCAAATGATAGGGAGGTAAGGAACGAAGAGAGTTGGCGTACCGGGGAAGGAGAGAAACAGAAAAGCAATTGGAAGTATCGTAAGTTAGAGCTGCCACAATTCGCCGGAGAAAACCCTGATGGGTGGTTGTTGCGAGCAGAGAGATATTTTGGGTTCTACAATCTGAGTAACGAAGGGAAACTGGAAGCTGCTGTGGTGGCTTTTGAGGGAGACGCGCTGCTCTGGTATCAGTGGGAACACCGCAGACGCCCTATTAGAAGCTGGGAAGATATGCGAAGTTTGATTTTACAAAGGTTCCGCCCATTGCATTCGGGAACGCTTTGCGAACAGTGGTTAGCGGTCAAACAGACGGGAACCGTGGATGAATTCAAAAGGGAGTTCATAGAAATGGCTGCTCCGTTGGAGACAATCCCAGAAAACATTCTAATGGGGCATTTCATGAATGGATTAAAGGAAGAGATTCGAGTGGAGGTGCGTATGCTGGGGGTTTATACCTTGGAACAAGCTATGGAGTTAGCAATGAAAGTCGAGGAGAAGAACCGAGTTCGTAAACAGAAAACTTATGAAGGTAAGCTCGCACACTCCACCAGTTTTAAATCAAATTCTACTAGTCCCCTGTCATACGTTTCTAAAGCCCCCAGTCAACCTCTGGCTGGGAGTTCCTATTCGTCGGGATGGAAGCCCTCTCCTTGGGGGGTAAGGTCAGAATCAGGATCGGTATCACCAAGTGCAGGTTCCCAACAGCTGTCGAGTTATAGTTCTTCATCTCAGAAGAGTTTAACCCACAGCGCAGGTCCTCTGCCGGTTGCTAAGCCTATTGGGGCATTTAAGAGGTTAACAGCCAATGAATTGCAGGCTAAGAGAGAACGTGGGTTGTGTTTTCGATGTGACGAAAAATGGATGGTGGGCCATCGCTGTAAAAACAAGGAGCTCAGTGTGTTAATCACTCAAGAAGAGGAAGAGGAGGAATGCGAAACAGAGGGAAAAGAGGGAGAGCAGCCCGAACATGAGATTCAAGGGAACCCAGAAGTGTCACTAAATTCGGTTATAGGGCTCTCTTCACCAAAAACAATGAAATTGACGGGGTATATTGAAGGGAAGGCAGTGGTGGTAATGATAGATCCGGGTGCGACGCACAACTTTATATCAACAGCTGCGGTTAAAAAGCTAGGTATACCAGTTATAGGCACTAAAGAGTTCGGAGTATCACTTGGAAATGGGGAAGCAGTGCAGGGGACAGGAGAGTGTAAGAATGTGTTGCTGCAGATTGGGGAATTAGATATTGTGGAGGATTTTTTGTTGTTTGGTTTGGGAAACTCAGATGTCATTCTAGGGGTTCAATGGTTGGAAAAATTGGGGGTAGTCTCCACCAACTGGAAATCGCAGCAAATGAAGTTCATAGTTGGGCAAAGACAGGTAGTGCTACAGGGGGAACCATCGCTCATACACTCAAAAATATCATTAAAGGCTATGATCAAGACTGTTAGGAAAGAGGGCACAGGGCTGTTAATAGAAGTGAAGCAGTTAGAGGGGTCGAAAGGGGATGAACAAGAACCGAGCGCACCCAGGGAGTTGCAACCAGTGCTCAAGCAATACGAGCAGGTTTTCTCCACACCGAAGGGATTACCTCCGTACAGAGGGCACGAACATGCGATAATAATGAAGGAGGGAAGTAACCCTGTCAGTGTAAGACCTTATAGATACCCCCAGTTTCAAAAAGATGAAATCGAGAAATTGGTGAGGGAGATGTTAGATGCTCAGCTCATTCAACCGTCCACCAGTCCTTATTCTAGCCCCGTGCTTTTGGTGAAGAAAAAAGACGGTTCGTGGAGATTCTGCGTGGACTACCGAGCTTTAAACAAGGAGACTGTACCGGATAAATTTCCAATTCCGGTAATAGATGAGCTGCTCGACGAGTTACACGGAGCCAAAGTATTTAGTAAATTGGATCTCAAGGCGGGTTACCATCAGATTCGGGTTAAGGACGAAGATGTGCACAAGACAGCGTTTAGAACCCACGAAGGGCATTACGAATTCTTAGTAATGCCATTCGGGTTATCTAATGCCCCATCGACCTTTCAGTCATTAATGAACGCAGTATTTAAGCCATACCTTCGAAAGTTCGTCTTAGTGTTTTTTGACGATATACTCATATACAGCAAAAGCCCAGAGGAGCATAGTGAACATGTGGCAGTTGTGTTGCAGACTATGTTAGACAACTCGTTGGTAGCAAACTTCAAAAAATGTGCCTTCGGCAAGGAAGAGATAGAATATTTGGGTCATGTGATATCAAAAGAAGGGGTAGCAGCAGATGGAAGCAAGGTTCAGGCCATGGTAGAGTGGAAAATCCCTACTAATCTACGTGAGTTACGGGGGTTTTTGGGGTTGACGGGCTATTACAGAAAATTCGTCAACCACTATGCTCACATCGCCCGACCACTCACCGAACAGCTCAAGAAGGACAAATTCGGTTGGACAGACGAGGCAACTGCAGCCTTTGAATGCCTCAAGAAAGCCATGGTCACAGCACCAGTTTTAGCCATGCCAAACTTCTCCACTCTGTTCACAATCGAAGCAGATGCTTCCGGTTATGGGGTGGGTGCGGTACTCATACAACAAGGCAGGCCTGTAGCCTTCTTTAGCAAGCTTCTGGGACCTAGAGCTCAACTAAAGTCAATATACGAGAAGGAATTGATAGCAATTTGTTTGGCTATCTTGAAGTGGAAGCATTATCTAATAGGGCGACATTTTCGAGTGTATACTGATCAACAAAGCCTGAGGTATATTATGCAACAGAGGGAAGTGGGATCGAATTATCAGAAATGGGTTAGTAAGTTAATGGCTTTTGACTTCGAGATAGTGTACAAACCGGGGGCCTCCAACAGGGTTGCGGACGCCTTGTCTCGAAAGGCACAAGGTGAAGTAGTGTTATCCTCCCTGGTGACTTCAAGTGTGATCGACTGGTCAGCATTATTCAAAGAAATAGAAAGGGATGAGTTTCTTAACTGCTTGAAACGGGATGTGCTAGCAGCCAAGGTAGGGGTCCATCAATTTTCAATATCAGATGGAAGGCTGTTGTACAAAGGACGGGTAGTAATCCCCAAAAATTCAGTATATGTGCAGAAACTGTTGCACGAGTACCATAACTCTCCAGTAGGAGGGCACTCAGGAGAGCTTAAAACCTACTTGAGATTGGCAGGGGATTGGTATTGGCAGGGGATGAGGCAAGACGTAACCACCTATGTCAAAGGGTGTGACATTTGTCAACGGAACAAGGCCTCTAATCAAAGTCCAGCTGGGTTATTACAACCAATACCGTTGCCTGACCAGGTTTGGGACCAAATAACCATGGATTTCATCGAAGGGTTGCCTCGATCACAGGGATTTGATACAGTCTTGGTAGTTGTGGATAGGCTAACGAAGTATGGCCACTTCATTAAGCTCAAACATCCTTTCACAGCCCCCTCGGTGGCAGCAATGTTTGTGTCCGAGGTAGTTCGCCTACATGGGTTTCCCGTTTCCATTATTTCGGACCGTGACAGAATCTTCATGAGCTTGTTTTGGAAGGAATTATTTCGACTACAAGGCACCACCTTGAAGCGCAGCTCGGCCTATCACCCCCAATCGGATGGGCAGTCGGAGGTAGTGAATAAGTGCTTGGAGACATATCTTCGGTGTTTTGCATCAGAGCAGCCAAGGGGGTGGGCACGTTGGATACATTGGGCGGAATTTTGGTACAACACGGCATCACACGTGTCGACAAAGATGTCCCCATTTCAGGCTCTCTATGGGAGGGAACCACCTCACTTGCTTCGCCTAGGCCAGGGTCATACAGCAGTAGATAAGTTGGAGGAGGCACTTAAGGAGCGAGATGCTATATTAGATGAATTACGTTTTCATCTACTCCGAGCACAACAAATCATGAAAAACACTGCAGACATTCATCGAAGAGAAGTGCAGTATGAGGTGGGGCAGATGGTATATCTGAAGTTACAGCCATATCGCCAGAAATCATTGGCTACACGACCTTTTGAAAAACTCGCACCCCGTTTCTATGGACCATATCAGATTACAGAACGCATTGGGGCTGTGGCATACCGTCTGAACCTTCCACCTACCAGCAAAATACACTCAGTGTTTCACGTGTCACAACTTAAAAAGGCAGTGGGCAGTGTACCAGTTAGTGCTGTCATACCACAACAGCTGAACTCAGACTTGGAATATGTAGTAGAACCAGCTGAAGTGATCAGGATGCGCAATGCAATGGAGGGAGACCAGGTGAAGACTGAAGTGCTGATTAAGTGGGTTAACACCCCAGAATATGATGCTACATGGGAAAGTATGGATGTCATAAGGGAGCAGTTCCCTCATTTCCACCTTGAGGACAAGGTGAAAGTTCTGGCGGGGGGTATTGCAATGCCTCATAATAATGATAGCAGTACAAAAGGGCCCATAACATATGTACGTCGTCGTTTTAAAAGAAATGAAAAGGGCAAGGAAGTAATATCAACAAGTGGGGCAAAAGGGTAATTTGAGCAGAGAGTAGTTGGGGGATAAAGGAGGAAAAGAAAGGGGATCGGGGTATGAAGATAATTGATTAACAAAACCCTAGTTGTAATTGGGAGTCCCCAGCTACTCGAAAGTCTGGGAGTGTAACTCAAACAGTTTCTTTAATTTATGTTATCGTGTTTTCTTCGTAACCCTTGATTATTGTGGTGTGTGGTTGAGTTATTAATTGCTTAAATCTCTAGTAGAAGGTGAGTTCATTACAGCATGAAGGAAAAACAACTGCCAGGCACCAAGATGACTTAGGACTCCCCTCTCCTCTTGTTAACAAAAGGTCAAGGGTTCAAGCCTCACTGGCACATTTATTACCTTTTAAACACAATACCATAGTGAAATCACAATGTAACAGTAAATGATTTGTCAACATCCAATCCTTTCTGCAAATAAAGCACCTATTGTAAAACAAAATTTCTTATTTCATACAATATTCATCATCGGATCACCTCACTAGATGTAAACCAACTTGCGATATCTATATATATGCAAATAATGAATCCTTTCTCCATTATTCTGCAAGTTTTTATAGGGTTCAGTCCTTCCCAATCCATTTGGCCATTTCCAACTAAACGGTCATTCTTTAACCATCCTTGCACCTTCTATACTCTCTCCATCCCCTATGTTCATTTTTTTATGACCTATCCCCTATGTTCTTTAATTGCATCAGAAATGCATACACTCAAAAGACAATTTATCTAAAGTCGCAGAGAAGGAAAAAGTGAACAAACACATAATACGATTGGTGTACCTCATTCAAACGTGGCACAATGCGCATGACCTCGGGACCTCTGCTATCAATCCGAATATTGGAACCAACTGCATCTGTAACATCAATGCTTTCAGTACCCTTTAGCTCCCAATTCCGAGCCTTAAATGCAAATGGTTTTGAGGTGAGAGCTCCTACAAGACAGATATCTATAACATTTCCTGAAAGTTCACTGGTCATCAACTTTTCAACATAGGTACCAATTTCTTCTCCACTGCCACGACCCAACATGCCAAGATCCTGAACGCCAGCTACCTCAGTTGCAAACCGAACACATCTATAAAGAAAGACACGCTTACATCATAAAGACAGCAGCAGAACCAATCTTGACATGCATGCCAAATTGCCAAATGTCGACGAGGGAAAATATCAATCTCTCATTCGTGTATATTGTAGCGGAGTGTGCCTACTATTTTAAAAAACATAATTCATACATAGAAGGAACTATGCCTTGGCCTCAATATTCATCTTAAATCTAGAATTTTATCATAATTTAGGTACTAGAGCTTCACGCAAGAATGTTCAGCCATTTCGCAATGTACTAAACGTGAATCTTCCTGAATACCTGATTGTAGTTTATTAATTCCAATCTTTTTGCTATTCTAGATGTCATGTATAACGTGCTTATTTCTAAAGTGGCACAATACTAACACTAACTAGCAATAATTGCCAGGATCAGAACAATTATTGTGATGGTGATTTACAGTAAGCCATAGAGAGTAACGGAGACTGACATACAGAGACCAATATAAAAGAAGTATTATCTGTTTTGGCTGAAAAATATATAGGATTTCAAGTAAACAATAGATTACTAATTTTTTATATGTACCTTGTACACTGAATGCAACGTGTTAGCATAAGATCCTGTTGGGGCCTTCCTCTAACATCTTAAGGTTTTAGATGAGTTGGTTACTTAACATGGTATCAGAGCTCGGTTTAGGAGGGGTCTCAGGTGGGAGTGTTAGCATAAGATCCTGTTGGGGCCTTCCTCTAACACCTTAAGGTTTTAGATAAGTTGGTTACTTAACACAACGAGTCATTACAGTCTTAACCAAATGACCCAGATTTTTATCAACCACAGATCTCTTCATTTCAGTGAAACGGCCTCTATCCGAGCCAAAGGCCATTGACTATATCGGGTGATTTAGAGCATCTCCAACGGTGTTTTGTAAAATGATTGGCTAAATATTGATTATGTAAAATTTGTTGAACCTGTGTTTTACTTCAATGGGATTGACTATATTGGTTGGCTATATTTTAAAAATGGTATGTTATTATTATTTCAAGTTGTTAAAAATAGAATGTATTATTTTTATATGGTAATTGATGATGTGGAGTTAAACTACAGGTTGCTAAAGGTTCGACAAATATAGCCAATCTATTGTGATTATCTATATTTTTACCTAACAGTTTTGTCCCATTGGAGTGGTCAAAATTTTACAAATTTCCTATAAATCTTATTTAAGGTAATTTATTTTGAATTTTACCTAAGGGCTTCACACCATTGGAGATGCTCTTAGTGTATATGTGTAATCGTGTGATTTAGTGTATCTATGTAATGTGTAATCGAGTATTAGGTTTAGGACTTAATTGAGTAAATGGGTTGGGCCTAAGTAAAATGGACTAATGGGTATTTATTTATACGGAATATGGAATAATATATATATATATATATATATATATATATATAATATTACATATTCCTTTTAAATAAATACCCATTAGTCCATTACTTAGGCCCAGCCCATTTACTCAATTAAGTCTTAAATCTTAATTGAGTAAATGGGCTGGGCCTAAGTAATAGACTAATGGGTATTTATTTATAAATTAAGTCCTAAATCTTAATTCACTGCTCACTACTCACGAAGTCACGATACTATAGGTAAGTTTTAAATTTTCATTTTTATGTCCATGTGGATATTTACAGTGGTGTAATTTGGACTTATTTATTTTTATGTCTTTGGAATCTGAATATTTATTTGCAATTGTAATTTTCATTTTTATGAAATTTAGCTTTAAAAAAATATTACTACTTATTTACAAGAATTCAAAATTCGGGTTTGGATAATCCCGAACCCGATCCAAACCCGGTGGATCGGATTTGGATTTTGGATTTCCAGATCCAATTGGATTTGGATCGGGTTTGGATTTGGATTACAGATTCGGGTTTGGATTTGGATATCACAGATATCCAACCCGATCCAATCCGTTGCCATCCCTACTCTCCACCCTGGTCACAAATTGGACAATCCAATGGATGGTTCATCAACAAAAACTCCATTACTCCTTCTCTTGCTTTCTTAGCTATAGGTGTATCTCAGTATCTGTCTTGATCTTCATCCCTACAGTAGATTATTAAACTCAGGTATGTACATTAAGAGATTTAATTTTGCACAAGGAGGAAGAGGAGTCCCATTAAAAGAAGATAAATAGTGTCACCAAATCTACACATTGAAATAATGTTGCAGAAAGTACAATGGTAACAAATTAAAAGGTAAATAATGGATACACATACACCTTAACAATCACATGATAAAGCACGATCAAATAAATATGCCATTCCCTCAAAACCAAAACAATTGCAAGAAAGATGCACTAAAACTATACAATATATTCATATCCCTAAATTTTATAAATGCAAGTCAATTTTAGAAATAAACCTAGTTGAACTCCCTATTTTAGATGTACATTCGAATGCAATATCATTTATAGTTTCACAATCATTTGCAACAACATATTAGAAACAACAATCTATACACATAAATATTCGAAAATACTAATCTTATGATTCTTATCCAACACAATTGACGCTACGAGTAGTACACGTAAACGTAAGAATCCAAAATTACCGCAGAATACTAATGTAATTTCCGATTTCAATTATCAAATTTACGTAACCAGCATTTCACTAGGAATAAAAATACGGATAATGTGTAGTGTGGAATAGACCTGGAAGAGCAGGCATAGCGCAGGAGGCGACAGGTTTGGGAGACTTTTCGACCTCAACTAAACACATTCGACAATTCCCCGCAATGGAAAGGCGACTGTGATAACAAAACCTAGGGATATCCACTCCAGCTACCTCACAAGCTTGAAGCACTGTCATTCCTTTAGGTATTTTAACTGGAAATCCATCTACGAACACCTCGATTGCGTCATCGGGATTGGCGAAATGAATCCTAGCGCCGCCGACTGGTGTCCGATCTGGCGGTGGCGGAGGAGGAGTTGTTTCGGCGGCGGCGGTAGCGGCGGAGGAGGTGTTGAGCTCCGGTGTGGAGATGATTGTGCGGATGAAAGAGGATGGGCGAGATGTTCGGAGAGCTCTGGAAGCTAGTTGCCTCATGAGCATCTCCAACCCACCGTATCCCACCCCCAATATTTTTGCCAACCGGATGTATTTAGGGATGAGATTGGGAACCTGACATGCATCTCAGTTGGGATTTGTATTGTATACAAATATAGAGTATTTTACTAAAAATAGAATTTTTTAATTAGCCCTGCGAGTCCAAACAAATTTAAAGTATAATTTTTTAATATCTCAGCAATAGTTCCCTCAATCTCGGGGTTCTTTTTCTCTTTAGGATTTTTTCCAAAAACCAACTTCAACCACCATCATCCTTACCTAAAATTTTTAGGGGAGAGAAAATGGTTCCCTACATTTGGGGATCCATTACCAACCCCTAAAACATGCCACATCATTAATATATGTAAGTAATTTAGGTTGTATCATCTCCACCATGCTACGTATACGTATTAAAAATATGTAAAATATATATCTAAAATATTCTTTAAATATTATATTTAAAGTATAGGGAATAAATATAGGTAACACCATTGGAGTAAAATAATTTTTTACTTCCTCATATTTTAGGGAATTATTATTTTAATATATTTTAGGGAATCATTTTAGGTCATGTTATTGGAGTTGCTCTAATGTCATCTCTCTCTCGAATCTCTCTCTGTTGCGTAAATCTCACTGATTTTATTACAAAATACTAATTAAATATTACTTTTAAAATATAGGGAACCAATATAGGGAATACCATTGGAGTAAAAAAGTTTTTGGTTCCCTAAATTTTAGTTGACTACTATTTTATTATATTTTAGGGAAGCAAAATAGAAATGCCCCTTGGAGATGCTCTTAGTGCCGTTTGGCACAACTTCTATTAGACTTATGGACTTATTTTCAGATAAAAAATTTATATTTTGATAAAAAAAATTATACAAGTATTAAATGTATGTTTGATATTCAATAAGTTGCAAAAATAAATTGGAAAATATGTTGGAAAGTTAGGAATCTCTAACTTTGTCTTAAAATAAGTTGACTTATTCTGGAAAAAAGTTACCCCAAACACCCCCTTAACTTACACTCTCTACCAACCAGTTACATTACTACATGGGAGGATCTTGCTCAGAAGTTTCTTACGAAATTCTTCCTTATGGCGAAAACTGCAGCAATAAGGAACACTTTAACTCAATTTGCACAGCAATCTGGAGAATCTTTGTGTGAGGCTTGGGAACGCTACAAGGAGATGCTTTGAAAGTGTCCTCATCATGGTATGCCTGACTGGATGGTGATTAAAGGGTTCTATAACGGTCTGGGAGCACAATCTAGGCCTTTGCTAGATGCAGCATCAGGTGGAGCTTTGTGGGCTAAGAGCTACGAGGAAGCTTATGATCTAATCGAGACGATGGCTGCTAATGAATATCAAAATCCTACTCAGAGACTATCTCAAGGCAAAGTAGCAGGAATTCTTGAAGTGGATACAGCTTCAGCGATTGCAGCTCAGTTGAAGGCTTTAACTATGAAGGTGGATTCTCTTACTAACTATGGAGTTCAGCAGGTTTTTAGTGTTTGTGAGCTATGTGCGGGCGCACATGAGACGAATCAGTGTGCTACCTCTCCTGAATCAGCACAGTTCGTGAGTAATTTCCAGAGACCTGCTGCACCAGTTCCAGCCACCTATCATCCGAACAACAGGAATCATCCTAATTTCAGCTGGAGCAACAATCAAGGTGCTCAACAATCACAGCCTTATCAGTAGTTTCAGGGTCAGCAATATGGAGCTAAGCCGTTCAATCAAGGTTATCAGCAGCAGTATGCTCCAAGGCAACAATTCCAACCTCCGGGATTTCAGCAGCAACAATCTCATGGGAATGCTGATCAATCTTCGAATGAAAATTCTGAATTGGATGAATTGAGGTTGATGTGTAAAAGCCAAGCGATATCGATCAAGATCTTGGAATATCAGATTGGGCAAATTGTTAATGCTTTGTTGAATAGGCCTCAAGGGACTCTCCCTAGTGATACAGAGGCTAATTCAGGCGAGAGGGAAGTCCATGAGCAGGTGAAAATAGTTACTTTGAGATCTGGAAAAGTCACAACGGATCAGAAATGATCAGCAGCTAAAGAAGAAGAAGAAATTCAGAATCAGCAGGAAGAAAAATCTGCAGCACCAGAAATTGAAAAATCTGACTTGGTGGCTGATTAGCTAGATGGTGCAGTGGAAAAGAGCAAGAAGCCTGCTGAAAAGACTACTCCGGAGCAGTCTACAAAAAGCAATCAGATTTATCCGCCTCCATATCCTCGACGCTTGCAGAAAAGTCAAGAAAAGCAATTTCAAAAATTTTTGAACGTCTTCAAGAAATTGTCCATTAATATTCCTTTTGCGGAAGTTTTAGAAAAGATGCCGAGCTATGCTAAGTTCATGAAGGGTATTCTCTCACGAAAGTTGAAGCTCGATGAATTAGAGACCGTTGCTTTGACTGGAGAGTGCAGTGCTGTTCTGCAGCAAAAGTTGCCTCCTAAACTTAAAGATCCGGGAAGTTTCACCATCCCGTGCACTATTGGCAACTTATCTTTCGACAAGTATTTGTGTGACTTGGGAGCTAGTATCAATCTAATGCATTTATCTGTCTTTATGCAACTTGGTCTACCTGATCCGAAACCCACAAATATCTCGTTACAGCTGGCTGATCGGTCGATTACATATCCTAGAGGTATAGTGGAGGATGTCTTGGTAAAGGTGGATGAGTTTATCTTACCTGCTGACTATGTCATTCTAGACTTTGAGGAAGATAAGAAGATTCCCATCATCTTGGGAAGGCAATTCCTAGCTACCGTCCGAACTTTGATTGATGTGCAGAAAGGGGAGCTGACTATGCGGGTGCAAGATGATAAGGCCACCTTTAATGTGTTTGCTCCTACGAAGATTTTAGATGATCCAGAAGTGTGCTTTTCTGTGGAATCCTGTGCATTGTCTTTCCAAGAAGAAAAGGGTGATTTGAAATTGGATGCATTGCCTAGTGTTCCAAATTTTTCGGAGAATTCAAAGTTAGTTAAGTTGCTTGAGAAAATTGAAGCTGATAAACCTTCCATACACGATCTCTCGAATGTAAAGCTCGGAAAACTTCCACCGCATTTGAGGTATGTCCTTTTGAATGATGAGTTAGTGAGTTTTGAAGAGGGTCATGATAATGTGTTAAGAAGGTGTATAGTTGATGATGAGGTAGAAGAGTGTTCTGTTCAGCCGGCTGAGAGGGATAAACACCTTAGAGGTGTAAGGAAGAAAAAGAAAACGAAGAAGTTGATTGGTGGAAAAGTCGAGGTGTAGAGTGAAAGACAAGTGGTGATGGGAGTAAGTAATCAAGATGTCAACATTTGTATGAATGGTCTTTCTGTTGAGGACGGTTCGGTTATTCTTTTGAAATCGTCGTGAGTTGAGGAAGTAACGTCCGCTAAATGATGTTAACGACAACGCTTCGTGGGAGGTAACCCATGTGGTTCCGATGATTAGGTATGTTTCTTACTATCCCCTGTATTACCTTCAATTCAATGCGGACATTGAATATTTCAAGTTTGGGGGTGGTTTGGGGGATAAGTAGTGTATATGTAAATATTTTTGTGTCATTGTATTCATATAGATATCATGTTTTGCATATTAGTAGTAATTCATGCATGTTTGTTCGCATTATTTGCATGTTTTGTTTCATATAGGACATTCTGTTTTTGTTTTTGTATACCTTGTGAGTTCATTTTAGTTACATTTTCATGGCATGCATTTTTCATGATCCCTTAGGACGAGCTAATTCTGATTGGTAGGTAGATGTTTAATTGAGTGTGATTATTGATGAATAGAGGGCTGATTTATAGTTCCTAGGAATTGACTTGCATGCTTCAGAAACAAAATCTTTTCACAGTCTCATCGTTTGCTTTTGGGCTAGGTTGTGGTCATGCTTGTTTGGTTGTTTTAGATTTAATCACCTGATTATATTTAGAATTTTCGTTATTTCCTTGATGACGTAGGAGCACTAAAGTCTAAGTTTGGGGAAAACCAGGAATTTTATGCTAGTTGTAAATATTTGTCAGTAATGGCTAGCTGTCAAATGGCTAGTAGCCAGCTCATATTTATATGAGTAGTCTAGGGTTGGAATTGAGAATTCTCATTCCAGATTGCATAAAAAATCAGAAAAAGAAAAAAAAAGAAAAAAAAAGAGTCAATAGTTTAATTGTTAAATGCAAAATTAACCAGGGTGAGCTCTTTAATACTCGAGCAATTAAGTTCGCGGGGACTTTGTGCCTAGTGACCTAAGGCTTTTATAGTCTGGGATCCACTAACCCAACGCTCGCTACATGGGTATTATTGTATAAGCCTTTTGGGGTCTCATCCATTGCACTGTTAAATAAGCATGTTTGTATATTCTGTGTTGTAGTTTAGTAATAAATCATGGTTTCTGGCTAACTCATATGAGGATGGAGGTGTTCCTAGGTTATGAAGTGTTT
This sequence comes from Kitagawia praeruptora, assembly GCA_037693485.1. Classification (NCBI taxonomy): domain Eukaryota; kingdom Viridiplantae; phylum Streptophyta; class Magnoliopsida; order Apiales; family Apiaceae; genus Kitagawia; species Kitagawia praeruptora. The sequence continues at coordinate 136,723,182 of CM075345.1, forward strand.
ACCGTTTAGTCTATTTATAAACCTGTGATTGTCTTGGCGAAGAATAGGTATGATTTTGATCTAGTTTTGGGAGTATTTCTGATGAGTATCGCACACACCCACGTTTCTGTTCATGTATTGTTAGTATACGGGGATTTAGTCGAGCTCTATTTGGATTTAGTTGCATTCTTTGAGATATTTGCTTGCTAGTTGGTTTTGGTTAGTCTAAGGGGGTCATTGCATTTTCATATTAGTTGCATTCATGCATTGCATTGTTTTTGCATTGTTTAGTTAGATGGATTTTGTGGGTACATTCGCTATAGGCCCTCACGAGACCTTACTCGTCCACTAGGGCTGCCTAGGGGTTTAAAGGGCTTGTTGCATATGCCAAATGCAACCGTGATCACCTACGGAAGTGGTACTAATTAGTTAGTGTTTAGTTGTTTATGCTTGAGGACAAGCATTGGTTTAAGTTTGGGGGTGTGATAAGTGGATTTCATATCCACTTGGATCGCTTCATTTCGGCTTAAATTGATTCACTTGGCCTCAAGTTTGTTGTAATTTTGAAGTGTTTTGTTTAAGTGTGCAGGTTTACAAGAATGTTGATTAGGGTTGATGTTTCCGTCAATTTTGGAGTTGAATTCGAGCTTAAGTATGAAGAATGGAGTCAATCTTTAACTCTCATGAAGATTTGAAGTCAAGAGAAGTGATGGAGGAAGCATTTGTAAAAGGAACGGGAAGAAACGGAGTTAAAGCGAAGAATTAATGTAGAAAAAATTAATCCGGCAGGAAGCAGCCAGACAGACTGCGCCAGAATTGCTTGAAACAAACTGTAGTCGCGCAGGGTGCGCCACAGGCCGCGCAGGGTGCGCCAGTATTCGCTGGAAAATTCTTGTTTTGCCCCTATTCGAATTCTAATTGTATTTTAGGTAGTTTCTTCGAATTTTAATTGTATTATAGGGTATTTTCTTGCTGGGCAAGACTTTTAGTGCCTATTTAAACACATCCTACCATTGTAATTTGTATCATTACATATTATAACTTAGAATTGCAAGGGAGAAAAGGAGAGATGGATTCAACGCTCGTGACAAGCAACGGATCTAGATCTACTTCATCTTTTGTACTCTTTCTTTAGGCGATATTCTGGATTTGTTTTCTCAACTCTTGTTTTATTAATATTACTACTTTCATTCATACTTTGTTTCTTATCATGTTTTCATCAAATCCCATGACGCTGAACGATTCAATTATGAACTAATCGTTGTCATGGGATTCTAACGGATTTATCTATGTAGCTTAGTAGTTTGATTGCTTTAAAGATTTATGTGTGGTGAATTCTTGATATTCTCGTATGGTTATGCTACATGTGTTTAGATGCGTCGCGAACATCTAATTAGTTAATCTCTTGCAAAATGAGAGTGGATCTTGAGATTTAGAACTTGCCATGCTAGCATAGGATAGGTTGATGTTTTAACATCATGATTTGTAGCGTAAATAGAGATATTATGCTGCCCTATGTGATCTTAATAGACAACTTGTTCTTCAACCGTTATGTTTTCAAATCTTATAAGATATAGGGTCTAAGCATAATTGGTGTCTATTCATCTTCTATCTCTTTTGTGGATGTATGTTTAGTTTGGTATTCGTATACTGAGAGGTAGCTTATACTTGTTTCGTGTTATCTGATCAGATATCATAACCATCACATGCATTGATTAAAGGCATCAACTCTAAGCGAAGTATTTAACGAAGTTAGGATCCCATGTTTACTCTAGCATAAGTAATTCGATTTAAATTATCTTTAGTTACATAATTCTTAGTTTTGATAATTTGCTTCTTAGTTAATTCTAGATAATTGAAAACCCAAAATTGTTACTTGTCTTAGCAGTGAGTAAAAACCATACATTGTTGCATAGGTACATTGACTGAATTAAAACCTAAACCAGATCTATGTGGGAACGAACTCGACTTATATCTATATTACTTGTGACCACGTACGCTTGCGTGTATAAGTGCAAACTGGCATGTATGGAACCCTGATCGGCATACATGACTCCCTTCATTTTTTGGGCTTGTGTGGAACCCTGATCGGCACACATGGATCCCCTCATTACTAGACATGTATGGAACCTTGACTGGTTCACATGGCTTACTTGGTTACTAGGACATGTATGGAACCCTGATCGGCATACATGACTCCCTTCATTTTTTGGGCTTGTGTGGAACCCTGATCGGCACACATGGATCCCCTCATTACCAGACATGTATGGAATCTTGAGTGGTTCACATGGCTTACTTGGTTACTAGGGCATGTATGGAACCCTGATCAGCATACATGACTCCCTTCATTATTTTGGGCTTGTGTGGAACCTTGATTGGCATACATGGATCCCTTCATTCACTAACCTACAAGGCTCCAACAGGTAGCTTGTATGGTTTATCAAATACTTGACTAACATAGCCTTGATGGGTTACCAGCAATAGGGCTCCCGCAGTCAGGTTCCCATCTTTGGGGCTTCCAGATACTATAGGGTTACCGGACGGTACCCTCACACCCAAGGTGGTAATCACGCGGACAAAGGTACAAGTAGTTTATCATTTATGTGGCTACCCATCTAGGTATGTGTTGCCGTAACAACTAAAGTACACTTCTATACCGCGTTACCATCCAACTATTCAATTCTTGATTCATGATTTATCATTTAGTTCATTTAATCAAAGTAAATATATGACATATATCCTCTAAATATTATTATAAACCTATCTTGGGATTGGTCAAGAGACCAATATTATTCGTTAGAATTCGATAATTGCGTTTAGTTAAAAATCATTTTAAGGTATAGCAATAGCCTTTCTTACTTAGCAGATCGGTACCCTTGGGTGAGAATAAATTTAGGGTTTGAATTGTGACAACTGTCAATTCCGAATTAGTTCTCGTTGAATATCCGGTAAGTAATTCATATGCATAATTTATGACTATAAAAGAAAAGTGATTAAGCATTTATGTGTAAATCTATGATCCCCCTTTGAGAATCCTGCAGAGGCTACCTCCTATATGGAAGCTTGGCTCGATTATCATTCTTACTTATAGGGAATCATCTTCTCGATAATAGATTAATATGTCAAAGGACGAACTCCTCGTTTACTTAGAAAACCGTTCGCCACGACACTAAGTAGATGGCTAGCCCCTAATAATCAGATTTGGGCTTAGCTACAATGCCTTAGCATGAATATAACTGCTTAAGCGTACTAGAATTTGAATGGTAGGCCTTATGTCTAAACAGATTTTACTAAGTTGCTTATGCGCTAGATAGTAATCCATGCACTTTAAACGTTAAGTGATAGAAAGAGGTTACCTAGTGACGGATATAGATGCTAATAACATATGTTTAAGGCTAATAATAAGATAACCCTATCAAATGCAATATGCATACATTCATAAAACTATATAACAAATAGTTTATAAACCAACCAACCTAATGATTAAATTTTAAGATTCCTGTTGGTAGAGTTCACAAAGTTTTGCAAGATCAGCTTTCGAAGCTAAGCAGATTTTAGAAGATGAGCAGATTCCTACTCCAAATATGGTTCATGAATATTGGGGTTCCAAGACGGACGCTCTAATACTTTCTACACCAGACAAGGTTCCTGAACCAAAAGAGCTTCCATGTTGAAGGTTCCGCTGAACCTAGGGCATCCACGATGGTGCTTTCAGAACAAAACATACAGAGTGAGGATCCCAGGATGGGTATCCCAAGGTGGGGCTACCAAGACGAGATGTCATGGTGAAAGCTCCTAGATGAATACTGCAATCTCGAAGGCACTACACCATAAAAGGCCTACGGCAACACAGAAAAAGTGTTGGCATAGGCCCAAAATATGTTGCCATAGGCCCAAAAAACCCCAAAGGCAACATTTTGTTGATGTTGCTATTTTTGCCGTAGCCATTGGGGTCAAAGGCAACATTATATTTCTCTATGGCAACATCAATTCTTCTGTTGGCGTAGACTAGCTATGGCAACAATATTATCAGTTTTTAGCAACATGATATTATGTTGCCTTTGTATTAAACATTTTGCAAAAAAGTGGGCCCCACCAGTAGGTCCCACCAGCAGGATCCACTTTTTGGGACCCACTATGGGGCCCATTTTTATGCCAACACAAATTTTTACCTATAGCAACATTTCTTCATATTTATTTTCCTTTTTGCCAACACTTGATATCATCAATGGCAACACTTTTCTATTTCCAACAAAAAAGCATAAATACGAAAATATGCATTACCTAAATAACCAAATCAACATACATGTTTTTCATTTCCACCAGACCATACTTAATAATCCAAAACCAACAACTCAGATTCAATACAATCATCAACCAACTAAGTACCTCCAAGCATAATATTTCATAAACTAGTTACGCACAATTCATTTACTAAGTACATAACGACTAAAATAACAGCCGCGGCCATTAGAATATATGGTTTTGGAATTGGCTCCGGTGATTAAACTGTTGCTCCTTTGGTTCCACATCTCTCTTGCATTTTGTTCCCATTCTGGCTACCAACTCTCCAATTCTCCCCGTCAACACTTTATCTTCTACCATGCCAAGAGAGAGTTGATCTATAACTGTATCTAGAAATTATAGAATAGAATCAGATAAAAATGGCAGATGAATGTTACTAAATACTAACTATGTTAGGACGAATACACAAAATATAATCAAGTACTGTATGAGAGATTAACAAGAACACAAGTTTTTGTAATTAAAAACTGTTTGGAATTAATAATTCCTCTCTCAGTGATGTAAAATATCACAGAGAGCTGCTTAGGTTACAAAAATGAATATTTCAATGTTCGATACCCTTCTAGGGTTAACCTAACTGTATTTATAAAACATACAGCTGCTATACAATCGTAAATTGATACTCCTACAATTAAGCTATACAATTGATATCAATTACGATTGCTACACGTCTTCTAAGTCAACTCAATCTCTTTGATAGCTATCCAATCTTCAAAGATATTGCTTCCATGTTTATCTTCAATTAATCTTCAAATATTGTTTGACTTGTAGACGCTTTCGCCAGATAGAGTTTAACAAACTCTGATGCGCTTCCATCAATTATCGTTTGCGCTTCCATTCGTCAGCGTTTATCTAAACTCTGATTGCTTCCAGTTAAACTCTGATTATTCACTATGACACTTAAACACTGATTAATACTTACATCAATTATATCTAACAATCTCCCCCAACTTGTTCATTAGCAAAAATGCACAAGTTAACAATAATTGATGATGTCAAAACAAAATAGACAAATGAAGTGTTTAATAACTAATCAGAGTTTAGCTGTCAAAAAAAAAAAACTAATCAGAGTTTAAACTACTTACTTAAACAAAATCAACAGAAAACAAGAAATTCTTACAGAGCATCATTTATAAAATTGCATCAAGATCTGGTGTTGTTCTGAGATAATCTATCAACAATCTTCTCTCAGCATTCTCAAGTTCTCTCTGCATTATTTCCTTGATTTCCCTTAACTCAGGATCACTCTCATCAGTCTGATAGATAGCAGCTCTCAGATCATAGATTTTGTTTCCCCTCATCTCATTACCCAGTCTGATGAATTTCACTTCCTCTGATTGTGAGTTGAAATCAAGAACTGTAACACCCAGATCAGTCTTCAGCTTTGTAGTACCCTTCTTCATCTCAATAAGATTTCCATTCCAATCTTTGTACTTAGGAACATAGCTGTTGTTGTATGTCATGCCTCTGGTTGCCAAATTTTGAAACATTTTTCGTCTGAACACATTTGCAACTGACTCAGTTCTTCGATTTCTCACTTTGAAAAGATACAGAACATGTTCTAGTTCTTCCCAAAATTTCAGATCAAGATCAAACTTACCAATCTTGTATATTGTTCCATCAGACATAAAATATAAGAGAAAATATTTTTCTAAACTCTTCTGATAGACCAACTGTACTGATTCCAGCCTGTCTAAGCTCTCTTGAGTAACACCATGACCTGGAACAGCCAGTGAAGAAGGATCTCTAGGACCAACTTGTTGCCTTGTATCTCTATGTGAGCCCAGACCAGCTCTGTTTCTTCCAATCTTTCTTGTTAAAGCTCTTCCATCAGAAAAATCCATAGAACCACCAGAAACTTGATTTGGATCATCAAATGTTCCTTTTCCAAATATTGAATTCAACTGAGGATATTGAGGTTTTGACATACCTTGTGTAGTAACAGAGGTTGTGTTTTCTCTCTTCTATACAACTTGTGTAGCAACAGAGGTTGTACTTGATTTCTTTGAAACTCTTTCTTCTTCAGCAGTGCCTTTAAGCTTTTGCTTAGCTTCTGCATCTGTTGGTTTTCTAGACAATTTAGTCCTTTGATCAGCACCAACTCTTTCTTTAATTTCAATGCCTTTAAGAACAGGCCTAGAAGCTTGCACATTTTTCTTACCCTTACCAGACTTCAAAGCCTTTAGATGTTCTTCTTGAAGTCTTTTCTCTTCAGCTTGAATGTCTGCAATAGTAACTCCTTCTTCATTCTCCTCAAGAAACACTCTAGCAGCCAACTCTTCATCAGTCTGTGGATTATCAGTGAATAGCAAACTCTGGGTCTTTGATGTACCCTGAATATCAGTATTTACTCCACCAGACATTGACTTAGAAGTTTTGCCAGATTGTAAACTCTTATCAGTTGCTCTTGACATTAGATTCCTCTGACCTCTTGCTCCTCCATCTCTTGCATCATCCTTTTGAGTCAGAGTTTGAGATTGCCTGCATTTAGTCTTAGCATATCTCTCCCCCTTTTTGACATCATCAGGTATAAGAATTGAGGTAATCAGCTCCAAGGAGGTAGCAATAGAATCAACTTTACCAGACAAAATGTTCTGATTTTCTTCAATTTTGGTCAGCCTGTCAAACATAGAATCTTGAGCTTTGGAGAATTTGGTAATCTTGATGTTGAGTATTGAACACAAAGAAAGAATACAGAGGGGGGGGTGAATGGATTTTTGAACTTTTCGTTCCTAGAGTCTGTGTAGCAAACAAGTATTGTGTGTGCAGAGATGTAGATGCGGATAAAGAACAACACAAAACACAATATCACTTTAATCTAATGTATTATTAGATAAAGGTTGCTACAATCTGTGAATACAAATGATAGTATTCTCAGCTTCGTTTTTCTCAGAGAGATATAGCTTACAGTGTATGAAAAACTTGACTCTCACAAAGTTACTAAGTTATGAAGCGAGACTGTGTCCTTATAGAACATGAATACAGCCTACTTACTGCAAATAAGGTAGCTAAACAAATTACTTTCTAGTCTGTCTATCCTTTTTGAGTAAGTGTCCAAACGGTTACAGTTTTGACTTTACAAAGCCTGTTTAGATCCATTTCTTTAGCTCCTTGTCTCTTCTATATCTCTCCAAGCTTCCTTGTAGGCTTTCTAGAGCACGTTACAGATTGTGGTCCATAAAGTGCATTGGCTTGTTGCAGGTTTCTGACTTGTACAATTTCTTCAGTATTTTGTCTCCAAGAATGTATTCGAGAAGTGACTAAGTAAGTGATTCGAGAACTAGAATTGACTTGATCGATAACTCTGAGTTCTCGAATACTGTTATATGACATATCGAATCACTTCTCGAATATCTCTTTTCTCTAGAAATCCTTGAGTTGTCGAATAGAGCATTTTGACATGTCGAATCCCTGAGATATCGAATAGCTTTCTGAGTCCTTGAGATATCGAATGGAACTTTGACTTGTTGACTCTTTGAGAACTCGAATACCATCTTGACTTGTTGACTTCTTGAGTTCTCGAATAGAGTAGTAGACATATCGAATCCTTGAGATATCGGATGAGATATCGAACAGTGTATTCAGAGATATCGAATAGTGTCTTGAGATATCGAATCCCTGACTTCTCGAATGTTGGACTTCTCGAATAGACAAATATGCTTATCGAATTGGTACTTAGGCAAATTCTTCATTTCTTCAAATCCCAACTGTGATTATTTGACAGTCTTTAACTCCTTGCTTGAGGCATGAACCTTGGAACTTCTTTCAAGCATTATTCTAGACTCTATAAGTACAATTACACAACTAGGATTTGATGCCTACTACAAGTACAATACAAACAGAAACTCTACAACTAGAGGTTCCCTCAGTTAAGAGGTCATGTAAGTAATGCAAAGCATTACAAACAATTAGGCTTGTTATTAGATGTGTACAGGCATGCCTCTGTAACTAACAATCTCCCCCAAATTGTGAGTGAGACCCTTAGTCACAATTTCATGTCTGATAACAAGCCTAACATACATAAGGATAAGACTTTAAAAGTACAGGTATGTATATTGATTGAACACATAAATGGAATTACAAGATAAATACTCTTACAGTATGATGAGGTACTAGCCATTTTCATTTGATTGCATCTCCATTGCTTTGGCTTGTAGATCATCATATGCTTTCTGTTTCCTTTCTTTCTCCTTTCTTGCATTCTCATCTATTGCTCTTATGATTTCTGCCATAGCATCCAATTCTTCAATCATGATAGAGTTTTTGAAATCTTCAAGCACTGGCTTCAGAATGTTGGTAGGATAGTGACTGAGTAGGTTCATTCTTATGTTGACATTGTCTCCATTTCTTCTCCTATACTTCACCACATAGGGATCAAACTGAACTCTACACAATCCCTTTGCCATTAGCTTTTCTGCTTCAATCTCCAGTCTGTCAATTTCTTTTTCTCTTTCTAACCACTTCTCATAGCAGCCCTTTCTCATCTTTTCAGCATAATCTCTCTTCATTTTCACAAAGTCAATCAATTCCAGCTTCCATACTTTCTCCACCTTGTCTTTAGAGTCCATCAATGCAATGATTCTTTCTATCTCATACAATTTACCCCAATTTTGACAACCCCCTTGTTTGAATTTCATTTCTCTCCCATCAGTGTACTTGATTTCAAGGTGGTCATCCACAATTGCAGCATAGCTTATCTTTTGAGCTCTTAGAAATTGCAGTTGCTCTTCATCAAAGTCTTCATCAAGTGGCTGGAGTTTCAATCCTGGAATGATTGTTAGGGCTCTTGACCTGGATGGCTTTACTCTCCTAGCAGCATGCTTGAGTTTAAACTTTTTCATTGAATTGTTTGGCAGAAGCTTCTGACCTTTGTTGGCTGACCATAGTAGTGTTCCATTAGCAGTTTGCTTTTTGAAACACACATATGGTTTCCTGACTTGAATCTCCTTCTCTTCTTGAGGTAGTAAAACATTTGCAGAGGCCAGAGATGTAGATTTTGATGAATCATTACCAGTGACATCCACCCTAGACATTGAGCCTTGTGTTATGGTAGGAGTGTCATTAGTAATGTTCATGGCTTGCTGTTTTCCAATCTTCCTCTCATAGATTTTGCCTTGGTCATCATCATTCTTCTTATCCTTGTCACCCTTCTTCTTCTTGTCTTCATCACCCTTATCTCTCCTATGATGTCTTCTCCTCCCATCACCTTTGTCTTCAGAATCATCATCCTTATTTCTCCTAGGTTGAGCCTTCTCTGGAATTTCTCCTAGGTTGAGCCTTCAGAATCATCATTCTTCTTCTTATTTATCCTAGGTTGAGCCTTCAATTTCTTCAGCATTTCTGGCTCCAACCTTCTTCTGTAGTTGATCAATGATAGCAATGACCAGTCTGTGATTTCGAGAAGTGAGATCATGGGGAATGACCAATTGCTTGATGTCTTCAATTCTGGTGCCAGACTGATAGATGATTGTCCATGGCTTCTTGATCACTTCTGGTAGCCTTGAAGGTTGACCATTCCTCAAATCATCAAACAGACTCTTGCTATTCTCATTCTTCTTCTCAATAAGCTCAAGTATGGCATCTATCTCTGAGTGTTTTAGGTTTTGTAGAGTCTTGTATGTTAGATGCCATATCTTTAATTTGGATATCATCACTATCTCCTTGACCCATAGATTATTGACTTTCTTGGGGATGACAGTGATGTAGTCAATCTGCTTCTTCACCTCCCTCAGATAGAACTGAGTGTCACCAACCTGTTCCCTTGTGGCTTTCAGAAACTCCAAGAAGGCTTTATCATGATAAACATTTGAGTTGGCAACTTCTTGTAGCTTGGCCTCAGTAACAACTTTAACTTCTACAGGCTTGGCACTCTCAGTTATGGAGGTTGGAGGTTTGTCAGATGACATACTCCCTGCAACCACTGTGGTAGTTATGGATTGCTTTTGACCTCCAGGAGTAGTGATGTGCACAGTTGGTAGAGTGACAACTGGCAAGGTAGATGGGGGCTCATCCACTTTGGATTTTCCTTTGCCTGGCACATTAGGTATAGATTTTGAAGCTCTTTGTTGACCACCCTCATTTATTTTTATGCCTTTCTCCCCCTTTGTATTTGAGTTCCTTGTCCTCTTCTCCCCCTTAGGCTTGTTGTCAGGCACAGAGGCTGTAGAAATGTCCTTTGGGATTGAAGATTCGTCAGGTAGAGGGAGACCCATATGCTTCATCATAGCAGCTAACATGGATTGTTGATGCAGAAGGACATCAGCTGTGGTGGATGCTTGAGTGTCCAACTGGTCATTTAGAAGTGCAACCTTGTCTGTAAGATGAGCATTGGACTTAGTGAGAGTAGCCACCTCCTTCTCAAGTGCATCTACTTTGCTGAATAATTCAGTAGATTTGAAGCCAGACAGGGATTGTTCTTTGAGTCTCTGCACTTCAAATCTAGTCATGTCATGTACTGGGACTTCAGTGATCAGTCTGTCTCCATATAGATTTTTGAACATGGTCCTCAGCATGGCATTGGCATCTGTGGTCTGATCTGATAGAGTTTGAAATTGATGCCCTAGACCTGTGACAGTATCCTTTAGCAGAGCTAGCCCATTGTCCATCTTGGTGCAGGTGGTGTTGCAGTGTTTGAGGTCCTTGAACACACTGTCTAGCTGAGGGAATTTGGCATCAAAGGTCCTCTTGATTTCTTCTACTGTGGTGGTTGTCTTATCACACACTCTATTGACCTCAGTTTTGACTCCTTTTCCAAGATAGTGTGCAGCCTTGAGGAATCCCTTGTGTGAATCATTCATAGCCTCATACACTTCACCAGGGGTCAGAGATTTGGCATTGGAACCCAGTGAAGTGAGGTATTCCTCCCTGAGATACTGAAGTGCTTCATCAAGAGTAATATCATATTTTCCTTGCAACCAGGCATCTATGTTGCCATCTCTCTCAGCATCATCAATGATCTTTGTCTTCTGCATCTCCACATCATCCCAGAATGGCCTCATAGTCTGGGTTAGGCAAGTCTGCAGTGAGAAGGTTCTGAGCAATCTTTGTGAACTCAGGGATCTGATCCACAATTAAGCTTTGAAGTGCTTCAACCGTCAATTGTTGTGGAACAGACCCTGATCCTGAAGCACTGTCATGTTGCACAGGCTTCAGCCATTGTGACATAAAGTCAGAGCTAGAGCTAGGCAAGCTAGACTCCTCAGTTACAGATGCAACTTCTGTAACCGGATGGATTGACTCTACTACTGGTGTCACCACAGAAGTGGGATGAATTATACCAGCAGTTGACACAGGCACAGAGTCTCTAGTAAAAACTAGTGGAACCTCTGTGTTTGTGATGGTGTCATCAGGAGATGCCCCAGCATGCATTCCCTCACCATCTAAATGTGGGTCCTGGGTGGTGAGCAAAGTGTCATGCACTAAGTCACTTGAAATTATTGGCTCATCAAGAGAAAAGAATTCTTGATGATCAATGCCTTGCATCTCAGTTGCCTGAGTTGCAGGTTCCAAAGAAATTTCAGTGTTAGATTCTGGAAGAGAAGTGTGTTGTAGAGTAGATTTTGGCAACTCCCCCTGAGAGATAGAGGGAGTTTCAAGTGTGATGTGCTCTCCACTCAGTGTAGTGCCAGCCTTATCACTCCCATGTGCTGACTCTGTACAAGAAGGTGCATTGGGGAGGATGCTTGATTCTATAGGTGCACCCTGTTGAGAGGATACACCTAGTGAGCTGTGTGCCCCTGATTTTACAATTTCAGCCATTTGTGTGACTGAAGAGGTGGTCTTAGTTTTCTTCTTCTTTGGCCTTTGTAAGGGTGACTCAGGTTCCTCACTTTCTAGCCCTAGTTCCACAGCCAATGCTGCTTCAGATAATATATTCAGTGGTGCGGACATTACTTCCTTTCTCTTCTTTTTACTAACATCACCCTTTTGAGAGGATGATGCAGTTGGCTCAGTGTGTGGTAGAGTGTTTGGTTGAGAGGGTTGGTTAGCAGGCCCTGGGTTAGCATTTTGTTCTACTTGCTTGGGCTGTGCTAACTTAGATTTTGCATCAAATGTTGGCATGTTGTGGGGATAAGTTCTAAACAAACTCTCCGTATGGGGAGTTATGTTCAGTCTTACATCCACATCATTCCTAGTCTCCAAATTACCAAAAATGAGTTTGGTCATGGACTTAGGATAGCCTATTCTATTTTTATCAATCCCAGGCAATTCAATCAATGAAGCATACTTAAAATTAAGTACAGATTGAATAAAGCGAGGGAAGAAAATATCAGTACCTCTCTTGGTTGTGTTCTTACCAAGTCTCCCATATAGTTCTTGGAGGATGATTTGGCCAACATCTATCTTCTTTCCATAGGCCAATGCATATCCAATTTGCTGCACAGGTGCACTGATTTGATCAAAGCTTGATTTCCTGGCAGTGAAGACTTGAAGAAGAGTTGTAAACACATAGCTCCACTCCTTTCTCAGATTCTTTCTGTTTAGCTTTCCAAGATTGATCCCATCTGAGTAGTTGATGAACTCAAAGAATTCCTCTAACTCTGCATTAGTGGCCAGTCTGTCAAATGACTCTTGTTGTAGGCCTAGTGCTTGATTCATGTCTGCAGGAGTGATAGTGATTTCCTTATCTTGAATCTTGCAGTAGATGATGTATGAGGTGATTGCATTTTCCAGGGCTACAACCTCCACAATAGCAGTACCCCAAAACTGTTCCAGGATATCTAGATACAGAGTTGGGTTGGCAGAGAGTGCATCCTTGATGTATGACTCAGCCATCCATTTCACAAAGCACTTGAAATTGGCATTGGGTGCTTCAACATCACTAGTGAGAGCGATGAAGTTGGTGTTGAACTTTACTGTTGCCATTTGTGTAGAAGAGAGGAAAAAAATTGAAGGTTGAAGAAGAAATTTTGCTTTCCGTAGATAGGGTTTCAGAGGTTTAGAGAGTGTAGATGCTTGAGAAATCGAATGAAATGAATCGAATAGATGTGAAATTGTATAAGTATGAAGTACTTGAATTGTCGATTAGAAGTATGTTTTGTATCGACAAGTCAGGCATTCGAGAAGTAGAAAACAACTATTCGAGAAGTCAAGAAAGGCTTAATCGATAACTCAAGCAGATAGAAACTCACAGCTGGCAGTTATCTAACTTAGAAATAATTCTAAATTAAATAAAATGTGTTTTTATGAGTGAATTAAACTTTTAGACAAGAGTCCAAAATCGGTTAAAATTCAGCGAGAATTCAGCCTTTTCAAATGATTCGAGAACTCAAATATAGTGTTCGAGAACTCAATCATCCGAGAACTCAGTTACTATATTCGAGAAGTCAAGAATGCCTCTATTCGATATCTCAGAAAGACTCTATTCGAGAACTCAAGAGTACTCTAATGAGACTTATTAGAGATGTCGAATATTGAATCATTCGAGAAGTCTGACTTATCGAACTATACCCATCACTCATAAAAAATTGATTTTCACTATCTTTTAAAAATTTACCAGACATATTCATTGAAGAATATCCTAGCAAATTAAATAGTGATTTTCTCAAAATTTCATAGAAATTTTAAGTTAATAGAAATATGATTTTCAACATATGCAACAGATTTGAAATATTTATAAATCATATTTCAGCCAACACTTACTCCAAAAATATTGAGAATTTAGATAAAGTAAGTGTTTACTGCTGCAACAATCTAGATGCTGTATTCACTTAGCCAGAATCTGAAGAATTTAGCATTCCAATCTCACTTACCAACCTTGTGAAGGTGGCTTCATCTAATGGCTTAGTGAATATATCAGCTAGTTGTTTATCTGTAGAGACATAATGCAACTCAATGGTTCCATTAGTTGCATGTTCTCTTATGAAATGATATCTGATGTCAATGTGCTTTGTTCTAGAATGATTGACAGGATTGGCAACTATAGAGATTGCACTTGTGTTGTCACACATGATTGGAATTCTTTCCAACACAAGTCCATAATCTCTAAGTTGATTTCTAATCCAAAGCACTTGAGCACAGCAACTTCCAGCAGCTATGTATTCAGCCTCAGCTGTAGAAGTTGACACAGATTGTTGCTTCTTGCTATACCAAGAAACTAACCTTTGTCCAAGAAACTGGCAGCTTCCTGAGGTGCTTTTCCTATCCACTCTGCATCCAGCATAATCAGCATCAGAATAACCAACCAAATTGAATCCTGTGTCCTTAGGATACCATAAGCCCAGGTTAGGAGTGCCCTTCAGATATCTAAAGATCCTTTTTATTGCAATCAAATATGATTCCTTTGGATTTGATTGAAATCTAGCACATAGACATGTAGCAAACATGATGTCTGGCCTACTTGCAGTGAGGTAGAGTAGAGAACCAACCATGCCTCTATAGACTGAGATATCTACTTTCTTGCCTTTAGCATCTTCATCCAACTTAGTTGCAGTGGCCATGGGTGTCTTTGCAGGTGAGCAGTCTTCCAAGTCAAACTTCTTCAATAGATCCTTGATGTATTTGGTCTGACTGATAAAGATACCATCTTCCTTTGACTGACTTGCAACCCAAGAAAGAATGTCAACTCTCCCATCATACTCATCTCATATCTGCTCTGCATGAGTTTGGAAAATTTCTCACATAGCTTCTCATTTGTAGACCCAAAAATGATATCATCCACATAAATTTGGACTAGGATAATATCATCACCATGCTTCTTGTAAAATAGTGTCTTGTCCAATGTGCCTCTAGTGAATTGATTTTCAAGAAGAAATTGTGATAAAGTATCATACCATGCTCTTGGAGCTTGCTTAAGTCCATACAGTGCCTTAAGCAATCCGTAGACAAATTCTGGGAAATGTTGATCCTCAAAGCCAGGTGGTTGTTGCACATAAACCTCTTCTTCCAACTCTCCATTTAGAAATGCACTCTTGACATCCATTTGATAAACTTTAAAGTTTGAATGAGCAGCAAATGCCAAGAATATTATGATGGCTTCCAATCTAGCAACAGGAGCAAATGTCTCATCATAATCAATGCCTTCCTGTTGAGAGTATCCTTTTGAAACCAGCCTTGCTTTGTTTCTTATTATTACACCATCTTCATCCATCTTATTCTTCAGAACCCATTTTGTTCCAACAATGGTTCTATTCTTTGGTGCAGGCACAAGTTCCCATACTTTGTTCCTTTCAAATTGATTCAACTCTTCTTGCATAGCAATAATACAATCTGGATCCAACAGTGCATCATCAAGTTTCTTAGGCTCAACTTGTGATAGAAAACATCCATAGAGGCACTCATTTTGAGTTGCTCTCCTAGTCCTTACTCCTGCATTAGGATCTCCAATGATTTGCTTTGCAGTGTGTGATCTATCCCATTTCCTCGAGTGTTCAGCCTGACATCTCATTCTTGATGTTGCTTCATCATCCACATCATGGTCATCCTTATTTCCTCCCCCTGTGAAGTTGCCATTACTCACAGGTGTGTCTTGGATGCTTGTTTCTCCACTATCGATTGGCACAAATTCTTCTCTTGTATCATTAATCACTTGAGTTTGTTGAACTTGAGTTTCAACTCCAATTTCAATCTCTTCATCAGAATCATCTAGATTATCAAACCTCAATGGATCTTTGTCTTCATCATTGGCTTCTTCTAGTCCAGGTAGTTTGCTGTCATCAAATGTTACATCTGTGCTTTCCATAACTTTCTTTTGACTGATGACATAAACCTTGTATGCAATTCTTTCCATAGAATAGCCAAGAAAAATTCCTTCAAATGCTTTTGCATCAAATTTTCCAACATATTCAGAATTATCCTTTAGTACAAAGCATTTGCTTCCAAAAGTATGAACATACTTTAGAGTAGGCTTCTTTCCAGTCATCAAGTTGTAAGGTGTCTTTCCAGTGTTTTTGTTGATGAGGGTTCTGTTCTGAATGTAGCATGCAGTACTCACAGCCTCAGCCCAAAAACATGTAGGCATTTTTGCATCAAGTAACATTGTTCTAGCAGCCTCAATTAGAGTTCTATTCTTTCTCTCAACAACTCCATTTTGTTGTGGAGTCCTTGGAGCTGAGAATTGCTGAGAAATACCATTCTCTTTACAGAATGCTTCGAGTATGGCATTTCTGAACTCTGTTCCATTATCACTCCTCAGTGCAATCACACTTGCATTGTTTGCCTTTGCTTCCATGTCAACTTTCTTTATATGCTCAATAATTACTTGTGGAGCCTCATCTTTTGATGCCAGAAATTCCACCCATGTATACCTTGAAAAATCATCAACCATTACCAGGGCATACTTCTTTCTTCCAAGTGACATAATGTTGACAGGCCCAAACAAATCCATATGAATGAGTTGTAATGGCTTGGTTATTGATGTCACTGTCTTTGACTTGTGGCTTGATCTTTTCATTTTTCCTTTTTGACACGCCTCACACACTCCTTCTTGGCAGAATTCAAGTGTGGGCATGCCTCTCACTAACTCTCTTTTGACTAGAGAATTAATGGCCTTGAAGTTCAGGTGTGATAGTTTCTTGTGCCACAGCCAACAATCTTCATTTGATGCTTTTGAGTAAAAGCAACAAATTTTGTCCTTGTTTGCAGAGTCCATATTGGCTACAAACAGGCTTCCTTTCCTCACTCCAGATAGAGCAAAATCACCAGTCTTCTTGTGGGTGATCAAACATTCATCTTTGTCAAAATTCACTTTGAATCCTCTATCAGTAAACTGACCAACACTTAGTAGATTATGCTTGAGCCCCTTGACTAGTGCTACATCTTCAATGATGACATTACCAACTTTCAGCTTGCCATATCCCAATGTGTTACCCATGCTGTCATCTCCAAAAGCAACCATTGGGCCAGCCTTTTCCTCATACTGTGATAGCAGGGCCATATCACCAGTCATATGATTTGAGCATCCACTGTCCAAAATCCACATGACCTTCTTTTCACTTTCTTTGCCCTGCAAACACAAAGGTATTACTTTTCCTTTGGTACCCAAACAAGTTTGGGTCCATGTAACTTAGAGACAGTTTTATCATAAACAACATGCTTGTCAACTTTCTTAGTGTTAGTCTTCTTGTCACTGTTGGAAGTCTTAGAACCTGAAGTTTCAGACTTAGGTGACAGAGGTACCCTCCTAACTTTAGGAGGACTTGAAGACTTTGACCTTGTGTAGTGTGTGTGAGAATTGTGACTGATACAACCATCAATGAATTGCCTTCTTAAATTAAAACAACTAGTCATAACATTCATATTGCATGGCATACAGTCAAATTTATCACAAAAAGGTGCATCTCTGTGACTTAGAGACACAGAACAATCATAGAAAGGTTTAGGCACACTACCAATAGGTTTCTTGCATGCATGAGTTAAATGATTGGTACTGAAACAGTTCTGACAAGTTTTCCTAGGGGCATTAGGCATATAAGCATAGTTGTTATCCTTGTTAATCCCTAACTTGCCATTTCTGTTCTGTTTCTTCTTAGTCACTTTCTTTTCTGATTCACTCTTCCCAGCTGAGACAAACTTAACAAACTTCTTAGGTCTTGGCCTATCAACTACTGGTTCCTTGGTCTTTGACTTGACACTCTCACTCTTAGAGGATGCTTGTTGTTCACTAGATTGTGCCTCATCCTCATCATTCAACATTTGTTTGATGAGTAAGGCATCCTCATCAATTTCAAATGTTGATTCCTTAAAAATTGGATTTTCAGTCTTTCTCAGTATGTGAGGCACTTTCTCATAAACAGCTGTGTCCTCTTCAATGAAAGCATAGCCTTTCCTCTGTTTGAGAGAGTCATAGTCAAGTCCAATAGCTGCTTTGGGTTTAGCTTCAATTTTCTCACAGTAGGATTGCACTAGACCAGATGATTTCTTGAAAGTTTTCAGTTTGAATTCATTTTCAGCTAATTCATCCCTAAGAGCCTTCTCTACTTGACTAGCACATAAAACCTTGTTCTGTAAATATTCAACTTCTTTCTTAAGGTTTTCTACTTGCATAGCAGTTAGCTCAAGTTCCTCATTCTTTTTGGTTAATATTTCATTTCTAGTAGACAGTTTAGCAATCTCTTCATTAGCAGCAGTCATACTAGTATGAATATTAAACATTTCAACAGATAGTTGTTCGATCATGCATTTATACTCAGAAACAGACATGTCTATAGTAGTGAGAGATGGTACTTGAGAATCAGATGGAGATGAGTCATCCTTGGAGTTGGCCATCAAGGCATAATTGCAGAATTCTTGTTCCTCTCCATCACTCTCAGAATCATCCCAACACTTCCCTTCAGCTATGTAGGCCTTACCTTGTGTCTGCTTTTTCAGAAGGGCCTCATACTTAGCTTCGAGCTCAAGATAATCTCTATCCTTCTTTTTAGGCTTCTTGCATTCACTGGCAAAATGCCCTAGGTCATTGCATCTATAGCACCTTACAGATGACCTCTCCATATAACTGGTTTTGAATTTATTTCTGTTTGGTTTCACAGGTGCCTTGTTCTTGCTGACTGAATGGTTTTGAGTTTTGGGTTTGAAGGGTTGATTTCTTTTAAATCTGATGTTTGGAAATTTTCTGGCCATGAAAGCATATGAAGTATTTTCCATCCCATCAAGTTCTTCTAGAGTATAAAACTCTTCTTCTTCCTCCTCCTTTTCCTCAACAGGTTCACTCACCCCAGCTTCAGTTTCTTCATCATCTGCTACCTCCTCTATCCTTAGCTGGCTTGTAGATGCTTCTAGGTCCAGAATAGATTTGTTGACAATCAAGGCACATGATGTGTTTATCATTCTACCTTGGTTGGCTTGGATAGCCCTTTTCTGAAGCAACTCAAGTTCATGAGTCTTTAGGACTCCATAGAGCACATCATAGGTGACTTTGTTCAAATCTCTCTCCCTTAGAGAAATGACTCTTTGCTCTAGATGATTTGGTGAAGACAACAGAAATTTCATATTTAACTCCTTGGTGCTGTAAACCTTGCCATTCATCTGCAACTCAGTAACTAGCTTGTGAAACCTTTCAAACATTTCAGTGATGCTTTCCTTGGGCTGTGCCATGAAAGCTTCATACTGTGTGACCAGTATCTGTTTCTTGTTTTCCCTAACCTCATCAGTTCCTTCACACAACACCTCAATGTGATCCCACATCTCTTTTGCAGACGTACATGATGCAATGTTTGCAAACATTGACATGTCCATGGAATCAATGATAAGCAGCATGAGGTGGCTGTCAAGAGCAACCTTTTCCCTTTCTGATTCTGTCCATTTTGATGGATCCTTAGCCTCATAAGATCTTGGGATAGTTGTGGTTCCAACAGTCTTTTCTGGTATCTCTTGTTGTGGAACAAAAGGACCATTCTTGAGAATCTCAGGATACAAAGGATGAGAGGCTTTAATGAACAACATCATCTTTATCTTCCAGAGGTTGAAGTTTTCTTTGTCAAACTTAGGGACCTTCACCGTTCCTGTAGTCTTTGGTGTATTCGAACTCATGATCGTTTTTCTATTTTTGAATAAACAGCCCGCTCTGATACCACTTGTTGAGTATTGAACACAAAGAAAGAATACAGAGGGGGGGTGAATGGATTCTTGAACTTTTCGTTCCTAGAGTCTGTGTAGCAAACAAGTATTGTGTGTGCAGAGATGTAGATGCGGATAAAGAACAACACAAAACACAATATCACTTTAATCTAATGTATTATTAGATAAAGGTTGCTACAATCTGTGAATACAAATGATAGTATTCTCAGCTTCGTTTTTCTCAGAGAGATATAGCTTACAGTGTATGAAAAACTTGACTCTCACAAAGTTACTAAGTTATGAAGCGAGACTGTGTCCTTATAGAACATGGATACAGCCTACTTACTGTAAATAAGGTAGCTAAACAAATTACTTTCTAGTCTGTCTATCCTTTTTGAGTAAGTGTCCAAACGGTTACAGTTTTGACTTTACAAAGCCTGTTTAGATCCACTTCTTTAGCTCCTTGTCTCTTCTATATCTCTCCAAGCTTCCTTGTAGGCTTTACAGAGCACGTTACAGATTGTGGTCCATAAAGTGCATTGGCTTGTTGCAGGTTTCTGACTTGTACAATTTCTTCAGTATTTTGTCTCCAAGAATGTATTCGAGAAGTGACTAAGTAAGTGATTCGAGAACTAGAATTGACTTGATCGATAACTCTGAGTTCTCGAATACTGTTATTTGACATATCGAATCACTTCTCGAATATCTCTTTTCTCTAGAAATCCTTGAGTTGTCGAATAGAGCATTTTGACATGTCGAATCCCTGAGATATCGAATAGCTTTCTGAGTCCTTGAGATATCGAATGGAACTTTGACTTGTTGACTCTTTGAGAACTCGAATACCATCTTGACTTGTTGACTTCTTGAGTTCTCGAATAGAGTAGTAGACATATCGAATCCCTGAGATATCGAATGAGATATCGAACAGTGTATTCAGAGATATCGAATAGTGTCTTGAGATATCGAATCCCTGACTTCTCGAATGCTGGACTTCTCGAATAGACAAATATACTTATCGAATTGGTACTTAGGCAAATTCTTCATTTCTTCAAATCCCAACTGTGATTATTTGACAGTCTTTAACTCCTTGCTTGAGGCATGAACCTTGGAACTTCTTTCAAGCATTATTCTAGACTCTATAAGTACAATTACACAACTAGGATTTGATGCCTACTACAAGTACAATACAAACAGAAACTCTACAACTAGAGGTTCCCTCAGTTAAGAGGTCATGTAAGTAATGCAAAGCATTACAAACAATTAGGCTTGTTATTAGATGTGTACAGGCATGCCTCTGTAACTAACACTTGAGTTTGGTGTCAAACTCCAGAGTCATATCTTTAGCCTTAAGGTCAGTTTTCAGTTCACTAACTACCTGCTGACATTCATCAAGTCTGCCATCCAGAGTTTTGACTTGTACCACTTTGGCCTTCAAACAAGAAACAATGTCTGGATTTGAAATAGCTGTAGCAGTTTGTTTGACAAAATTGGTTGCTCTCCCTCTTGGAAAGATACAATCTTCCTTGTACCAATTTTCAGAAAACTTAGCAAGATACTCTGCTTCAACTTCATGTGATTTAGAAGGATGATTGAAAGGTGCATGCTTTGCATCAGTTTGCACAGGTGCACTTTTAGAAGAATCAGATTCTGCACTTGTTTCACCTTCATCTGCAACACTAACATCTTCAACATTCTTGCAACTTGAGCATTCTCTGCAACATTGATCACATTTTCTGCAATAGGCTCAGCTGTATTCTCTGCAACAGCTTCTTCAGCTTCTTCAACAATTTTAATATTCTCTGCAATCTTAGCAACTACCTCTGCAACACTTGCAACAGGTTCTACAGCTACAACATTTGGTGTCACAATATCTTCAATAGTTGATACATTCTCTATATTCGCAGCAACAGGCTCAACAACTTCTGTAACACCTTGTTGTTCTACGGTATCAATAATCTTATCATCAAATCCTGCAAACTGTTCAACTTCTTCACCTTTTTCCACAGATTGGTGAGCATCAGATAATATCTCTGTATGAGTAGCTACTGTTTCATCCAGTACTACAGTAGCTTGATCTGTTGCACCAGTATCTTCAGAAGTAACAAGAAAAGATGAAGTAGGAATCCCAACATTATCAGAGAATGGCATGACAGTATCAATAAACTCATCCAGAGGAAAGCCATCTCTGTTATCCTCATCCATTTGCATATTGGCAGGTGGTTGCTCAGATTCTTTAGCAGCATCTAACTCAACAGTCATCTCTACAACAGGTATCTCTGTAGGGATAATCTTTGGAGCTTCAACAGTCATCTCTTCATCTGAATCAGAGATTACCAGCTTCCTTCTTTTGTAAGTCTGCACCTCAACTTCTACTTTTTCAACATCAGAGGTTGACTCTTCATCTAAGTCAACAGTAGAAGGTGATGGGGACCTATTTGCCCTTTCCTTCTGTAAGATACCAGATTATTTTAGGATTTATTATTATTATTCTATTATTATTTAATTATGTTAATTAGTATTTAAAGGATGGAATTGGATTTGAGAATATCATTGTGGAATTCAACGATATTCAGTATTGAGTTTATATGAGTATATATTGAGTTATGTGTGCCAATGTGTGCCCCAGTATTTTATTGGTATTTTTAGTGATTTAAAAATATTTAAATCAAGTATTATTGATCTTCAAAAATCTTTATTTAATTATTGGAGGGCTTAAAAATCATGAAATCTTTTGTAAAATTATCTTTATTTATTTATTGAGTTTTTAAAATTGTTGGGTGGATTAATTTGGGTGGTTGAGTATTTTAAAATGATTTTAAGAGTTTTATTGTATTTAAAGGATCAAAACTTTGAAAATTCATATTTAATTCATTTTTGATCGGAAAAATATTTCGAAAATATGTGTGTGCTCGTAATTTAATATTCTTTATTTTAAAAATGAAAAGTTTAATTTTCCCAATTTTCTATTTAATTTCGATTTATAAAAGATGTGTATTAGTTTTTATAAGAATGAGTAGTATTTTATTTGGGGCCGGAATAAGTTGTAGTGAGATATAAGATTTGGGCCTAAGCCCATTAGTTGCAAAAACAGACGCAGCCGAGAGATAATAGCGGGGAGAGAGAATTGGGGGAAAGGGGGAATTAGGGTTTATAGAAATTGAATTGGGGGTTTTGATTTCTGAATCAATTGGGTTAGTTTATATATATATATATATATATATATATATATATATATATACAAACATATGTGTGTGTGTGAGTATATAATTCGTATGTATAGGTGTGTGAGGTCGTGTGTGTGTGTGCAGGTCGTTGGCGGAGGAACAGGCCGGCGGCGATGGCGTCGGGCAGGTGGCGGCTCTCCAGCTGTGCACGGAGGAGGTGCACGGAAGTGGCGGCCGCGAGTTTTGAGGTAGCAGTGGTGGTGTTGTTTGATGGAGGAGGCAGAGAGATCGAGTTGAGAAAGAGGAAGGGAGACTCCGGTGGCTTGATTTTCGGGTCGTAATCGAAATGGGATTCGATATGGACCCAGCGAGCGTGTTGACGAGATGATTGAAGGAAATGAATGCGTGATCGAGTAAAGATCGAAGTATAGTAAGTAGCGAATCGACGCATTGGAATCAAGGCAAGTATATTAACCCTCACTTATCGTTCAAGTGATGTGAATCATCTTGTGTTAATTATATATTCTTTCGAATCCTTTCTTGCAATCATCTATACTTTTCGTATTAGTCTGAATGGTGCGAACATGTTCTATTAATTGTTAGGTTGTCTTCTAAATCGTTTGCTAGTATCTGTACCTTTGATTTGGTTTAAGTGACATTCCCTTCAATTAATATGTAATTAATTATTCTCGGATTATTTTCAATGGTTATTCTCTCCACCTATTGTTCAGGTGTTGGTTCTTTTGATCATTATTCGCTATGAATTGTTATAAATTAATTTGAGGTTTAAATTGTCGTTGGAGCATGTGTTGCTCAATGATGGTTAAAACCGAGAATGACTTGAGATCTTCTTATTTACTCAACTCATTATTGTCAGGCCGGTTTTGGCAGCTAATGCATGTAAATGCTTAGTCGACAAAAGTGAGACTTGAGTAATTGAGAATTTCTTAAATCTTCTTTTGAATTAAGATTTCCCCTATTCCATGATTTCTTATAAATTGATGTGAATTTATAAAATCTTGACAATTGTTTTGTTCCTTAAATTATTAATGCTTTCCTTGTTGATATATGATTCTGTTCTGTTGAGCTTCAAATTCCTTTATTTCACGATTTCCTCATAAACTGTTGTTCAATTCTAGAATCTTAATGAATGTGTTGTTCATTAAATTGTTAATTATGTCTTATTGAGTTATTATTCTGTTTTGCTTAACTGTGCCATGCGTAGTTCAATATTTTCGCCTTGTTGCTTGCTTTCTTACATCAATTGCTTCCCCGACCCTTCATTATTTATCAATGCTCATAAAAGAAAAATGGTTTATAAATTAAAGATGATTTTAAAATTTCCTTATACTGGGCTGGTCTTTTGCCAGTGAGTTTAAGGACTGAAAAATGTCTTAAAATGTTTTTAAAGGTTTTATAGATTGGAGAAGCGTAAGAGGCTGGGGGAGTGCCCAGTCCAGCATTTTTTTTAGCGTAAGAGGCTGGGGAGTGCCCAGTCCAGCATTTGAAAGGCCAATGTGTTGCCTAATTGGGAACCCAATTTCAAAGGAAGGGGGACTTTACGTGGCTGATCACCCGTATTGTCCGATGTTAAGGAAAAGCTCCAATCAATTTAAATGTTTTTAAAATATTTTATGGAAAGTATGTTTCAAAGATGAAATGGTTTTAAACAAAGGAATGATTTGATAAGATATATATGTTTCAAAGTAATTGGTCATTAGTTTCGAAATTATGGATATCAGATTTAGTTGTCCTCTTTACTTGATAAAATTGGGAACTCGGTAAAACATTGGGATTAAGGATGGATAGAAGTTTCTCAATTATTCCCTTCTCGAGTAACATTGTATGTGAAAGGGGAGTAAGAATGATTGGGGAATTCTTGATATTCTTTTTTCTCAAAGTTTTATCTGAGGCAGTATAGTTGAAGAAAATGGAAAAGTTTTACTCTGTGATTGAAGTTGAATTGATTGATCTTTTGAGATAAAGTATTCATTGATATTGTTCATCAATGAATTATCGTAATATCGTTGTTTCACTATATTATTAACTTGCTGAGTGATAAGTGGTAGTTTGTAAATCTTTTTGCAGATATTGTAAACCTTTTTACTTTTTATTCATATTTTTCCCGCGTTTATTCGTTATTTCTATTTCGAAGCAGTGCGTTAATCTCCCTTGTTTTTATTCGAAGACCCAGTTTAAGCCCTGTTTTTTTTCCATTCACGCCCACACCATAAACATCATCTCCCTCTTTTCATATCTTTCACTCTCTCCGTAAACCCCACGACCACAGCCAGTATCTTCCATCTTCTTTGTTTTAATTTATAATTCCGGTTAATCCCATTCTTGTTTTCCCTCCTTCTTCATCGCACACAATCACACCCTCTCTCCCTTGTTTTAATTCGATTTAAAAACCCCCTTCTCTCTTCCCTTTTATCTCACAAACCCAGTTCTTCCTCCTTTTGATTCTAAACCGAAGCAAACCATTCCCTTCCCCTGTTTATCATCTCGCTCCTCTCCCCTGCTCTCCCTTTCCGATTCCAGTCACACACCTTCCCTTGTCTCCTTGTTTTAATCGCGCAAATCACCACAATCCCTTGTTTCGTTTTTGTTTCGATTCCTTAGAGTCTATAGCGGAGTTGCTGTTCGGTTTTCGTCACTATGTAGTTGTAGTAATAGTTGCAGATTTCATGTTGATTCGTTATTGTATTCGCGAGTTCCTCTTTCTTGTTTGAAAGCTTAGTTGTCGTTTGGTACAAAGTATGTGGCGAGTTTGTTCGAGTTATGTGTACGAAGTCCGAGTTGTGTTGTTAATCTATTGCGGTTGCTTTGCTGAGTTTTTTTTTTTTGGATTTGTCATAATGCCGAGTTATGCTAGACGTTTGTAGGAGTTGTTGAGCCCATTTTGTCGTTGCTGTATTGATTTTCTGCGGTCTTTTTAGTCAGTTGTAGTCGAGTCATTGATGTAGTTATTACCGAGTCGATATGCTTGTTTTTTTGGTTTCGAATTGTTAGTCGTTTTCAATCGAAGTTGTTAATTCGTGTAGCTGCGTTGTTAGTGTTCAGTGTAATTAAGTGGTAGTGTTGTTGCGTGTTTCTTCCGAGTCCAAGAGTCGTGTGTCCTGTTAATGTCGCTATTGTTGCTGTGTTTGTAACGAGTTGTGGCTGTGTTTGGTTTGGTTAATTAGTATTGCTGTGTCTTTGAGTCACAATTCCGACTATTGTTGTGAGTCTGAGTTACATGTTTAGTTCACTAAGTTGTCTGAGTTTTTGGAGTCCTGCTGTATGCTTTGGTTTATTTTTGGCTAGTGAAAGTTACGAATAGATCATGTTAAATTTTTCTAAAAGTCTTTATAAATATTTTTTTTAAATCAAGCATTAAATAAAAAAAAGTTTTAGAATAAAATTTAGTTTTTATTTGAATTTAGGATTTTTAATAATTTTATAATAATTTAATTTTAGATTAATTGAGAAATTTAGGAATTTATAAGTTTAAAATCTAAATTTTCAAAAATCCCAAATTGTTCTAATTCGACTAAATTAAAGGTTAAGGATCGCGAAAATAAATATTAGTCTCTGTGGATCGAATCTTAAATATTAAAACGATGATCGTGCGCTTGCGATATTAATTGTCACATTTTCACCACATCAAGTTTTTGGCGCCGCTGCCGAGGGCTAATTATTTTTCGCGCCTTGATTTTTAATTTTTCGGATTAGTTTTACTTGTCTCATTTTTATCTCATTTTTTTAGGAAAGTTTGAAATTCGGGCATATCTCACGGAGCTTGGAACAAATTGGAATTTTTGGAAGCGTGCTTCGGTAACCCGTGTCTCGCTCTTTTCGCATTTTTAAATTTTGAAAATCAAAAAAAAAACAAAACAAAACAAAAAAATCAAAAATCAAAAATCCAAAAAAATTAGTCGTAAATACATAATTTTTGCATCATGCATTTAATCACTTAGGAGCACATCATCTAGATTTTTATTTCTTTATTTTTAATTTTTCGTACCTTTTAAATTGTGATGAATGCTGGAGGACCCAAAGGTACGTTAAATTTTATTTTTCTTTAATTTAGGACACGTAGTGTAAGCATCCATAATTGTTTACCATTTTTGTATATATATCATGGTTTGTTACATTCATTTTAATAAATTTTAATAAAATTAATTAGACATTTGCCCCTAGGAATTTCGCGCTCAATTAGGAAGGTGCCTAAGAAACGAAGTAATCATTAATTATTCCGACTCTTTGGTGTCTAGGCAAGCGAAAGCTTACCTGGCCAATTAGGATTTGGTGTCTAGGCTGGTGTTTAGCCTCTTGGCAATGCTTGCACCTACCTAGCCAAATCAGTCCGAATAAATTCTGATTTACCGAGTCTTTGGTGGTCCTTAAAGTTAGGAGCAACGTCTAGTTTATTAAGGAACCCTAGATATAGGATTTTTCTTTTATTTTTCACCATTTTTGTTTTATTGTGTGTTTGAATTTATTTTGTTTCTTTGTGCACTATATGTCCGATGAGTGATAATGCGATGTCACGGATGACCCCTGGAACTTACACATACTGTGAAATTTGTGGTATTTATGGTCACCTTGATTTTGAATGCTCTTACAATACTTACAATGCTCAATTCGGACAAGTGAATGATTATCAAGGAAGATACGAGTCCAATCCGTACTTTAATACATATAATCAAGATTGGACGGATCAACCGAATTTTTCGTGCACGGAAAATAATTTCCAGAATTTCTCATATCATGATCAACAATTTCAACAACAATTCCAGCAACAATGTGAGCAATCATCATGGCATCAATATGAATATCCTCCACCGCCAAAATTTCAGGTTCATGAAACCAATGCAAATGAGCTATCTGATCGATTGTTGAGCGAGTCGTTGAAACTTCTAATGCAAACTCAAAAGGATCGAGAGGAGTCCTTGAAAAATTTGAATGAGTTCAACACTCGTAACAAGATGATGGAAGCTGAAATTTCAAAATTGGCTAGCTTTTCTACTGCATGGCAACCTGACTCTACATCGCCGCCATCTATACCACCCGAAGATGAAATGGATTCGATCATTCTTACAAGTGATCAAGAGGAAAATGGTTTTTCGGTGTGTGTTGATGATGTACATATTGAAATAAAAGAGGAGCTTTCCACGGATGTTAAGATCAATGATGTTGTTATTGTTGAGGATGTTGTGAGTATGGACGAGAATTTGTGCTTAAAGGTTGACACGATGTCAAAAATTGTCCGAGAAGATATTTCTCCAATTTTGCTTGATAATCCAATCCAAACTGCTCTTACCCTTAAATTCTCGGAAGAATGAGATAGTGCTAATTACTCCCCATTCATTAATTTAAAAAGCCAAGAGGGTCAATTAGTTCCAGAGAAAGTAAGGAATGGAGAAGAACCACCACCCGAGCCTCCACCTCACGTGAATATTAAGGGAGTTCGGCGTTTTCGAGGCTGTGAATTCTATCGTTGCTTTATCACAAAATTTTCCAAAACTACATATTTTCTTGATCAGTTATTATTTATTGATGTAGTAGCAAAATTTGCTAATGCTTGCTTGGAGATTTTGTGCAGGATTAAAACAACTATTGATGCTCTTGATTTTATTCATGGTAGTCCCGCGCAACAGGTTTTTGGTCTTTTTGGAGTGGCACCATGCTTCAACATTCAGTGCCTCGACACTTCATGCTTATGCATTAGGGAAGTTTTTCCAAATTTTTTTTATTATTTATTTATTCTCTAATTTTTAGGATTTTTTTTGTTTTTTTTCCTCTTTTAATTTTCCTCTTTTATATAATTGTTCATCGAGAACTCATCCCCACTGAATTGATTTAGTAGGGCCATGCAAATATTTTAGTTGAAAAAAAAAGGAGCATTGTGTGGCTCGAGGTGGACTTTGGAGAAAAAAGAGAAAGTAGGGTTAGAGCTAAAAGAAAAGAAAGCGGAAAGCTAATACATAGCTTGTACTATATCACACATAACCGCTAATCTTTGAAACCTTATAATTAATGAGCTTTTGTCTGTGTTAAATATCATCATTTCAAATATCCAGAGCATATACACACAATTGCTGAGAACTTCAACCTCCCAGAGAAAAGATCTCACAATCTAGCTGTCTTGAAAATGGCAATGCAGGGAAGCTTCTTGATTGCTAGAGTTAATCCTACTTCCATTCAGGAAATCAACACCATCCGGGATGAGCAGTTTCGAGCTTGGGCACAATTTCTGAATGAATATTCAGTCATTCGTTATGCTCTAGTTACACCAGTGCCGCTTAACCAAGATGCCTTGCGAGAATTATATTGCAGTGCGGTTAACACTTCTGGAGAGGACGGGTGTGCCATCACCTATCAACTGTTTGGTAGGTCGATTAAGGTCACTAAACGAGATGTTAATCGAATTCTTCATTTTCCTATGGAAAATCTCGTTTCTGATCCTACACCTGACCAGATTAAAAGGTTCTTTCGTCTTATAAGGTACCAAGATGGTAATTTCAATACTGGTAATCTCTCTAGATCCTATCTAACCCAGTATTGGAATTTCTTCTTCCACATTCTTAACCATGTTTTTTCCTCAGAAAGAACAAATCTAGATCGAATATCTGAATTTATTCAAACAATAGGGTATTCGGTTGCCAATAATTTGAGGATTAATTTTGGTAAGATAATGCTTGGTCAAATTATTTTGAAGATGAAGCAACTAGGAACCATGGATGTCCAAACTCAAAGGGTCAAATGTCTATACCTAAGATTTCTGCAATTGATATTAAATGATTTTTGAGTGATGCAGACAGGTTACGCTTGGACCATGGTAGAGATGTGGAATGTTCTTCCATGAAGGCGAATGTAATTAATTACATAAGCAATAAGAGCTATACGGATGTGCCTACAGTCCTAACTGAATATCTAAAGACTGTTCCACTTCCGTTGCTACCAAATTCAGTAAGAGCAGCACCACATATGCAGTGTGCTACAGCAGCCGATCTACCTCCTGCTAAACGGAGTAAAACTAGCGAACCCGAGACATTCGAGGGAAACTTGGGCCTTGTGCCATTTAATCCATTCAAGTTTAACCTCTCAGAGAGAAAATCCCTGGATCTTTTTCCAGATTTGCCACTCTTTACCAGTGGTCAGCAAACTGCTTCACGAGAGGTGGGAAGCTCCCGAACTTTCATTGCACCATCCGACAAAGGCCCTAGGATGATTTCATTTGCAGATACGCATCTCGGTGGAAGTTTTGGACAAGAGCCGAGAGAAACACCAGCAGGACATGATAGTGGGCAACAAACTCAACCACATGCACCTCTAACCAGAGCGGGATACAACAGACTCCTTGCACGGGTCCAAACACTGGAGAATGAGTTGCCACATATCCGTGAGTCCATTGCAAAAATAAGAAAGTTGCAACTTGTTCAAAATGATACATTCCAGGTTCAGTTGAATTCCATGGCAGCCCAGTTTAGTCATGCAATTAATTCCTTGATGAAGACAGCTTCGTCTAATTTCCCAACTCCACATCCAACTATTCTGGAGGATAACCCAACTGAGGGGGAGAAGGTGGATGAGCAAGAAGCTAATAGGCGTAATAAAGGCAAGAAAAAGGTTGTGGACACGGATTTAAATTTATTCTTGGGAAGGAAAAGCTAAGGGGAGTGTTCGTGCTATGTGGAAAGAATTAAGCAAGGAAAACTTGAAGATATGTTCAGAGGAACAATTATCTTGCTCATTTTCAGGGGAGTTTTCGTTCACTTTTTCATACCTCATTTTTATTTGCATACATTGAGGACAATGCATGATTTAGGTATGGGGGAGAGTTCTTAGTATACATAAAAATTGAAAAAAATCCAAAAAAAAAAAATTGAAAATTAGAAAAATTGCCTCGTCTCATAGTGTGTTAACAGGGATAGGTACACATCTTGTGAGCTTATTTTGCATGATTATTTGACAAGTCATATCTCTGAAAGTTATTTGTTACTTGATGATTCCTTGTACGTGCTTGCGAAAATTATAAAACTTGAGATGTGTCTTTGTCAAATTTAGTGAGTACTAAAGCATGCTTTCACCTTGTGAGATCTTGAGCCTAATTTATGATTGGTACATTTTATATCGATCAAATTTTATTGTTATGTGTTGTTCATCATTAAGTATGTCGCTTTAGAACTTGCTTTAAACCATTTTGAGATTACATGATATCTGCATGCATAAAAATGATAAAGGCACTAGGATTAACCGTATTTATCCAAATAGTACCCTTGAATCATATATCCTTAGTGAACCCCTTTGAGCTTTATATCCGTTATTTTTGTATCACCAATCTAAATTCTTGAGCCTACTTGTTTATTCTTCTCTTGATTTACTAGTAGAGCAGTTTGATTCATTTGAGGGTTGGTGAGTGCATAGTGCAGGGATTTCTTCGTTAAAGTATGAAAATTGGGTGAATATATATATAAAAAAAGGAATAAAAGGTCAAGTAGAGTTATGTTCATTGGTTTGTGCAATATGAAAATGGAAAAGTACATGGCAATATGTGCTTGGGGTTTAATGCTTGTGAGAGTCTGATCACCTTTTACATGATCGAAATTTCATGTTGAGTGCTGTAATTAAAAATGAACATTGTGCTCTATTAGTTTGTCAAGTTAGCCACTTGTTAGCCTTATTCTTGATTCCCTACCCTTCACTTAAGCCACGTTACAACCTTTAACAAAGAACTTTTGATTTGTGCATGCATGTATTCAAAGTAGTGGATATTTGGTGGACAACCAAACATATGGTAGCACATGACTTAATTGATTGAACTTGAGCGAATACACTTCACCTAAACACTTGTGTGATTTGAGAGTTACGTGAGATTTTCTATCCATAGCATGTTACTCATTGAATGCGGCATTGATATATATTTCATGATCTTTTTGTCTATCTAGACTGTGTGCTTACTTGGATAGTCTTGTGCATATGATGTGTAAGTGAACAGACTGTCAATATTGTGCGATTGAGGTTTACTTGTGTGGAGTACTATGATATGTTGCATACTTGAGACTTGGCAGGAAAAAAAATAGATTTTATGGGTATATCTTCTGTAAACCATTAGGAGACAGCACTCCTCCTGTAGAGATCGTCTATGGGTTTAACGGGTTGGTAAACCTAAAATTACCCGTGATTCCTACGACAGTGAGTATATGTTTTATTCTGCATTTTTCTTTTTGTTTTACTCGAGGACGAGCAAAAGATAGGTATGGGGGCATTTGATAAGTGCATAATTTTGCATATTTTTATTACCTATTTATTGCTTGAATTCGTATTTTAATAATTTATTTTGTTGCATTTCAGGAAATTTGAAGAAAAATAAAGAAATGGAAAAATAAAAGAATAAAGAGCAAGGAAGGGCCAAAAAGAGAAGAAAATGACCAAAATGCAAAAAGGTAAAAGAATTAGGAGTTTGGTGAAAAAGGGAAAGCTTAAGAAGTCCGGTTCCAGACCCTCAGTAGACCGCAGCTCAGAACATAAGATTTTAATTTTTGGTTATAAATATTTTATTTAAATTAGAAAATTATATTTATAAATATCTAATAATATTAGATATTTATTTTTATAATTTCTGAATTAAATTAATTATTTATTAATTAAAGATTATAAGCTGTGCGAGTTAAAAAGCATTTCTACGGAGCCCCTTTCCAAAGAAAAATAATGTTAGGCACCGAATTTGACAATTTGTACGTTTAGGTTGAATTGGTCAGAGAATGCAGGCACATCAAATCCTATAAATTGAGAGCAAGTGAAAAAGCAGGGGACACATTAGATTAGATTAGGACTTTAGTATTAGTTTGTAAATCTTTTTGCAGATATTGTAAACCTTTTTATTTTTTATTCATATTTTTCCTGCGTTTATTCGTTATTTCTATTTCGAAGCAGTGCGTTAATCTCCCTTGTTTTTACTGAAAGACCCAGTTTAAGCCCTGTTTTTTTTCCATTCACGCCCACACCATAAACATCATCTCCCTCTTTTCATATCTTTCACTCTCTCCGTAAACCCCACGACCACAGCCAGTATCTTCCATCTTCTTCGTTTTAATTCATAATTCCGGTTAATCCCATTCTTGTTTTCCCTCCTTCTTCATCGCACACAATCACACCCTATCTCCCTTATTTTAATTCGATTTAAAAACCATCTTCTCTCTTCCCTTTTATCTCACAAACCCAGTTCCTCCTCCTTTTGATTCTAAACCGAAACAAACCATTCCCTTCCCCTATTTATCATCTCGCTCCTCTCCCCTGCTCCCCCTTTCCGATTCCAGTCACACACCTTCCCTTGTCTCCTTGTTTTAATCGCGCAAATCACCACAATCCCTTGTTTCGTTTTTGTTTCGATTCCTTAGAGTCTATAGCGGAGTTGTTGTTCGGTTTTCGTCACTATGTAGTTGTAGTAATAGTTGCAGATTTCATGTTGATTCGTTATTGTATTCGCGAGTTCCTCTTTCTTGTTTGAAAGCTTAGTTGTCGTTTGGTACAAAGTATGTGGCGAGTTTGTTCGAGTTATGTGTACGAAGTCCGAGTTGTGTTGTTAATCTATTGCGGTTGCTTTGCTGAGTTTTTTTTTTTTTTTTGGATTTGTCATAATGCCGAGTTATGCTAGACGTTTGTAGGAGTTGTTTAGCCCATTTTGTCGTTGCTGTATTGATTTTCTGCGGTCTTTTTAGTCAGTTGTAGTCGAGTCATTGATGTAGTTATTACCGAGTCGATATGCTTGTTTTTTTGGTTTCGAATTGTTAGTCGTTTTCAATCGAAGTTGTTAATTCGTGTAGCTGCGTTGTTAGTGTTCAGTGTAATTAAGTGGTAGTGTTGTTGCGTGTTTTTTCCGAGTCCAAGAGTCGTGTGTCCTGTTAATGTCGCTATTGTTGCTGTGTTTGTAACGAGTTGTGGTTGTGTTCGGTTTGGTTAATTAGTATTACTGTGTCTTTGAGTCACAATTCCGACTATTGTTGTGAGTCCGAGTTACATGTTTAGTTCACTAAGTTGTCTGAGTTTTTGGAGTCCTACTGTATGCTTTGGTTTATTTTTGGCTAGTGAAAGTTACAAATAGATCATGTTAAATTTTTCTAAAAGTCTTTATAAATATTTTTTTTAAATCAAGCATTAAATAAAAAAAAGTTTTAGAATAAAATTTAGTTTTAATTTGAATTTAGGATTTTTAATAATTTTATAATAATTTAATTTTAGATTAATTGAGAAATTTTAGGAATTTATAAGTTTAAAATCTAAATTTTCAAAAATCCCAAATTGTTCTAATTCGACTAAATTAAAGGTTAAGGATCGCGAAAATAAATATTAGTCCCTGTGGATCGAATCTTAAATATTAAAACGATGATCGTGCGCTTGCGATATTAATTGTCACATTTTCACCACATCACGGAGCATTCTTTGGCTCACGCTTGTTGTTTTTTTAAAATCTATCTTTTCAATAAGCTAGTTGGCGAGGATTAGCCTACGCAGTTCAGAAAGTGGAAAGAAGAAGCAGGATGCTGTTATGAAGCTAACGTGGATCAGGGTATTTAGATTTAAAGTTTGATTTGTTGTATGTAAATATAGTTTTAGTAGTTACAGTATGTATTTGATTAGTTGGCCTGGTATACTTCTATTCGAAGTTATACCAGTGATTTAAGTATGTATAAAGTTTTGTATATAGAGTTGTATTTAAGTTGGTTTTGGGTTTTTCTTGTTTCTAGAACTGTAACCTAAGATCCTTAGTTGGGAGTTGGGGTCAAAGAGCTTTTGATTGAGTTTTTATTTTTATTTCAGTTTTATTTTGATTTCAGATTTTAGTTTAGTATTCAGCAGGTTTATGTTGTATTTACGAATACATCATGGCCAATTTTTGGTAGAATTATTGAGTTTGTTAGCGTGACGCCCAAATCTACTGACCCCGGATTTGGGGGCGTTACAGGTTGGTATCAGAGAGTAGGTTATAGTAAACTAGAAATGAGAGTGTGTAAGAGTGTGTATAGTTAAGTAAGGAACGTCAGAGTTCATATAGGACTCGTGTTGGACTATTGGATATAGTACCAGTTAGCGAGTTAAGATGTGAGTGGTGGCAGATAGTTGAGCGGAGTTGGGTAGAAACCCTTGAGGCTGTAGGTAGTGGAACCTTCAGAGTCTAGTACGAGTGACGATGACGTATAGAATAGATAACTTTAAGACGTGTAGCAGAAGAGTCTAGATTGAATGACGAGTCAGTGAAGGAGTCGACAAAGAAGATGTACGTGGAGACCCTGGCAATACCTTCTTTTCTTTTTAATCAATATTCCTTTGATGAGTTTATTTTGACAATTGTCTTTCTCTGAAGTTGGATTTACAGTTATGATGGAGGCTATAATGCCTATTTCTTTTATTTCTAAACCCTGTCAAGTTTGATATATGAGTTTCGAAATTTCTTCATCAGTGAATAATCCTATTGTTGATAGATCATCATTTCTTAGTATTGTGCTAGTCATTTCTTTCCTGATTATCCTTTTCTTCTGAAGTAGTACCCATGGAATCCGTTTAGTTGTAATCCAGGGGTACGTCTGAGAATTTTTCATCAATTGATTGTTAATTCGATGTTCGAAACTTTTTTTTATGTTTCTTTCACTAGTAGAAAAATGGCCTTTTACGTCGGTTAAATAGGTCTTATACGTCGGTTAAATGGCGACGTATGGGCTGGCGACGTATAAGATCAGAGTCTTTTACGTCGGTTAAAAAGGCGACGTATATTGTATCCTTTTACGTCGGTTCTTCTAAACAACCGACGTATATTGTACCCTTTTACGTCGGTTCTTCTAAAAAACCGACGTATATTGTATCCTTTTACGTCGGTTCTTCTAAACAACCGACGTATATTGTACCCTTTTACGTCGGTTCTTCTAAAAAACCGACGTATATTGTATCCTTTTACGTCGGTTCTTCTAAACAACCGACGTATATTGTTATCCTTTTACGTCGGTTCTTCAAAACAACCGACGTATAAGGTCCAAAATATTAAAAAAAAAATTTGTTTTTCTGTACAACCCAGAAAATTAATTAAAAACGATAATTCCCAAAAATCAACCAATAATTTTACATCCATAATTTTACAACCGAACAACATCCAGAAAATTAATTAAAAACCATAATTCCCAACATATTTTTACACATCCGTCCAGCTACAACAATAACAATTTAACAACATATTGTCATATTGACATATCACAAGCAACATAGAATATTGTCATAACAATTTTTAAATCCTCCTCAGGGGCTATGTGTTCCTGGAGCAAGTAACATCCAATGCAAAGACATATCACTACGCCAATCCAGCTATTCCTTATGGAGTCTGAAACCAGGCTAGGTGCCACTACACAGATAATGATCATAGCGCCTGGTAGTTCTAGATAACCTGCAAAATATTTTTTTTTTAAATGATCAGCAATCGAAGTGGTTGCATACTTGCACAAAATCTGAACAAAAAGTAATTTATAATAAAACGTTGTTCAATATTTTTAAGTAGGATATTCATTTCAAGAATCATTCCAATTAAAGAAGCACATTCACGAAATCTGCAAGTCTGTAACTATCCTGACTAGATGGTAACAAATCCTGCCAATTAGTTTTCCCTTTTAAGATGCAGACTCGTCTTTTCTCAGTGAAAGATAAGAAGTTAATACATTAAATGTGGAAATGAACCTGTGCATGTTAATCAGTAACACAGTAACTAGTAAGCATATATACCTCTTCTGGCATCTCATCCAGAGCCCCAATTAAGTGAATCAATACATCGATTTTGCAAGCAGAACTCCTGCATTTAACATTATTGATGCTTTAAGAATTTCGGAAGGAGTCTCTGGCATATTAGTACAAGCTTTGAGTAGCTTGGCCTGCATTTTGAACATAATCCAAACAGATGATTAGCTGTAGAGAAATATTTTAGTAGAACATGATTGTTCTCAAACTGCCATTACAACTTCTACGTCTGCATGACAAAGGCAAATCTAGATTTTTGCTAATTATCCTGTGATACACTATGCCATGTAATTAGAGTTACACCTGACAAAAAGTTTTATAATCATGAACTACACATAAAAAAGAAATTATATACCTTGTAAATAATTCAGGCGCATTTACGAATAAACTGCTACAAGCATTTACCTTTTATTGAAACAAGGAGGGACATTAACTGATACTGCATGTCTCAAGCCAGAATGGCAGCTCTACCTTTGAACCTGGTTCTACCTGAGATAGAGAAACACTACAATAAAATATCAATAATAAAACATCTTTCACCAAAACAACCACAAAAGTATTACTTTGTTCGTATCATCCGTAGAATCAAAGAGGCCAACTCCATTCGTAGCCACTCGGAAAATAGCTGGTACAAGCTGCATTCAAGCACATAATAATATTAATTCCACAACCTTAAATGAATTTACAACTACAAGCACAACCAGAATTCTCTAACCTCATCTCCGGCTAAATGTCAAAATAATTAGCCATTGTAGGATAACCTGTGTTCTCTTATAATCTTCCCCTGCTGTGCAAATTTGTACTGCAAAAGGAATAGAAAGTTAATATGCGATCATAGAAGATTGTAAAACAACCTCAGACTGTTTAAGAAAAGAATAAGCATTAATATGAGTCGGACAAAGAGGATAAGCTTCCTTAACTACAGAAAGATTGTGAAACTTACACCAAATATGCAGGTTGCCAAAGTCTTCAGTGTTATGAGATTATAATAGTCGGTGAAAGGCATCAATTGAATGTCTTCGTAAGTATGTACCTCATCCCAAAGTTCCTCATTTACCATTTGGCTTTTATGCTACAAGATAATGCCAGAGCTAAGTGTACAATGATGAATTAAAGCCAGAAGGTTCAGAAGACTTGAGAAACAGTCACGATATATGTACTTACTAGCCCTACGAAAAAACGGACAGCAACTGAACTGGATTTTACTGCACCGTACTGGATATAAAATATATATACTTACTAGCAACAAAAAGTTACGATTGTAATTCACACAAATCACAATTGAGCTTATTCAATTAATAAAGCAGGAAACGATCACAATTCACACAACTTGAATTATAGGCAATATACATTATCAAAACCAACTTAATATAAATTCGGCAGTTAGCTAATATGGTATAAATTTTTATAAGAACTTAATATATATGTGCTATAGAATACCAGTTAGACTGAGCATAATCTTTAGAACCAACAGCGATAGTTTGTCCCTTAGGTAATACATCATGATCATCCTCCATTTCAAGTGCTATCAACAACACAATTGTAATACAAGAAAAGACTGTATTTATAGATAGCTATTTAACTATAATATATTACTGGCAACACGGTTACCGATGGTCAATCATACACAACACTGAATAGCCTTACAATATCCCAGCCTTACGATTAATCACAAACTTATAACCGTCGATTGATCATTGCAGTGTTGAATTACTTCAACAAGTCTGCTCTTGACCATAAAAATGCAAATCAAACCAAATCAAAACAATATATTCAGATCGGATCTAGAAAATTATAAATTAAAACACATATCAATAAAAATAATAGTAAATCAACAAAGTGTGTGAGAGAGAGAGAGAGGGAGAGCAGATAATAGTATATGAGATTAAAATGATCAGCATACTTCTGATATGAACAAGGCTATGAACTCATTAATAACATTCAGTCACACTTGAAGAGTACCAGAATATCAATATAAATCACAAAGATTTTAATCACACATAATTTTAACAGTCATAGTAACTAGCAGATCAAGTATAAGCATGACAAACTTGAAGATGTACTCACTTTGATTTATCAAAACTTTCAAAACATGCTAATTTAGAACTATAAATTTAGTGGTAAAAGAATCACAATAGGCATTGTTTGACTAAGTCAAGAACAGAGGATCAATTAGAGTATTCATATAAATCACTCAACAAAAGAATCAATCAGTGATAACTTGAACTTACAGATTTAAATAAATACATGGTGCTCCCAAGAACTTATATCACTCATTCGAACACTTAACAACAATTCATTACACTCCTCAATTAATCATATCAATCGAATAGCCAAGTCAAAATTCTAGCATATATTTGAATTTTCACGAACCTTTGTATACCAACCATATAAACTTTAAACTTAAAAACTCATGTTAACAATCTGAATAGATCATGAAATTCAGAGAACATTTAAGATATAAGTCGATTGTCACATAAATCAAACAATTTCATTTCATTAATGGAGAGTTATACCTGAGCCCAAAGCCTCGTAGTCTTTTTGGGACTTACCGATTCAATAATCACCGAACTCGCACGAGTTCGAGTGACTCACTGAGTCAAGGCGATTCCACCGATTTAACTTCTTGCGAAGCTCGATCTGAGGATGGTCATCACATCGAAGCCATTAACTCGAGTTACCTTTATCATTCCTGCACAAACCCTCAAAAAACAAGTTAGGGTTTTGAAGATTTAATTTAATAAAATTGAAATGATGTACGAGAGAGTGTGTGTGATTAGTGTATATATGTTGATTTCGATCTGTAAATCTCAATCGATTGAGACGAGAAAGATTTTGATCAAAAATCATTTTGATTTTACCAAACTCAGCTATGATTCGCACCGATTATGAGATTAATCAATACAAGGAATTAACATAGGCTTCGATTTAGTGTTTAATAACACTGATTATGGAAGAAAATTAGGGTTTTGATCGAGTAATTAGAAGAATCGATGAGAGAGAGAGACTAGGTTCGAGAGAGGCGAGAGAGAGTTGAATAATTATGCTACGGGAGTTTGGTTGTTGTTTTCTTCATCTTTTATACGTCGGTTATATTACGCATTTTCCTCAACCGACGTATATAGTAGCATTATATACGTCGGTCATATTAAGAGCGACGTATAAAATTGTATTATATACGTCGCCTTTTCTCAACCGACGTATAAAGTAGTATTATATACGTCGTCTTTTTCTCAACCGACGTATAAAGTAGCATTTTATACGTCGCCTTTTTTCAACCGACGTATAAAGTAGCATTTTATACGTCGCCTTGTCCTCAACCGACGTATAATATGATCTTATACGTCGGCGTTTTCTTCAACCGACGTAAAAAATGTTAAAAATTGACCTTATACGTCGCCTTTATGCGGAACCGACGTATATAACTACTTTATACGTCGCTTTTGGCCAGAACCGACGTATAAGAGGCGACGTATAAGGTCAGTTTTGTACTGGTGTTTACTCCAACTGAGGTGAACAACCCTATTTATAGGGGACACAAGGACTGTTTGTCTGTGTGATAGCAGTCTGATGGGACGCCATCACTTGTGTGTTGTGATATACAAGAAGGTTAATTACCTTTAGTCATGTCTTGAATAAGGCACGCAACAAGGTTCATTTGATCATGTTGATCACTCAGTAATCTTTCATTTCAAAGAATATTTGTTTGAAAAC
Organism: Kitagawia praeruptora; assembly: GCA_037693485.1. Classification (NCBI taxonomy): domain Eukaryota; kingdom Viridiplantae; phylum Streptophyta; class Magnoliopsida; order Apiales; family Apiaceae; genus Kitagawia; species Kitagawia praeruptora. The sequence goes on from CM075345.1 coordinate 136,763,600, forward strand.
TCATAAATTAATTCTACAATTGTGGAACCTTTGCTTCGATGTGAAATCGTTCTATTCAAATATCATGAATCATAATATCTCGAGTAGTCTTGAACTTATGCCAATCGAGTTTAGAATGCTAGTAACGCGTGGCGTATAGTACTACGATTAGAGTTGTTCTATGTAGAGAGATCAGTAGAGATCCCAGTATAGTAAATAAGTATCCAGAGTGCAGATTAGTAGAGTTGCGGATGCAACCCGAGTTGGTAGAGTAAACCTCAGTAACCCTTCTTTACCTGATTCCGAGGACGGAATCCTTTTAAGGTGGGTAGAATGTAAGATACCAGATTATTTTAGGATTTATTATTATTATTATTTTATTATTATTTAATTATGTTAATTACTATTTAAAGGATGGAATTGGATTTGAGAATATCGTTGTGGAATTCAACGATATTTAGTATTGAGTTTATATGAGTATATATTGAGTTATGTGTGCCAATGTGTGCCCCAGTATTTTATTGGTATTTTTAGTGATTTAAAAATATTTAAATCAAGTATTATTGATCTTCAAAAATCTTTATTTAATTATCGGAGGGCTTAAAAATCATGAAATCTTTTAAAATTATCTTTATTTATTTATTGAGTTTTTAAAATTGTTGGGTGGATTAATATGGGTGGTTGAGTATTTTAAAATGATTTTAAGAGTTTTATTGTATTTAAAGGATCAAAACTTTGAAAATTCATATTTAATTCATTTTTGATCCGAAAAATATTTCGAAAATATGTGTGTGCTCGTAATTTAATATTCTTTATTTTAAAAATGAAAAGTTTAATTTTCCCAATTTTCTATTTAATTTCGATTTATAAAAGATGTGTATTAGTTTTTACAAGAATGAGTAGTATTTTATTTGGGCCCGGAATAAGTTGTAGTGAGATATAAGATTTGGGCCTAAGCCCATTAGTTGCAAAAATAGACGCAGCCGAGAGATAATAGCGGGGAGAGAGAATTGGGGGAAAGGGGGAATTATGGTTTATAGAAATTGAATTGGGGGTTTTGATTTCTGAATCAATTGGGTTAGTTTATATATATATATATATATATATATATATATATATATATATATATATGTATGCATATGTGTGTGTATGAGTATATAATTCGTATGTATAGGTGTGTGAGGTCGTGTGTGTGTGCAGGTCGTTGGCGGAGGAGCAGGCCGGCGGCGATGGCGTCGGGCAGGTGGCGGCTCTCCAGCTGTGCACGGAGGAGGTGCGCGGAAGTGGCGGCCGCGAGTTTTGAGGCAGCAGTGGTGGTGTTGTTTGATGGAAGAGGCAGAGAGATCGAGTTGAGAAAGAGGAAGGGAGACTCCGGTGGCTTGATTTTCGGGTCGTAATCGAAATGGGATTCGATATGGACCCAGCGAGCGTGTTGACGAGATGATTGAAGGAAATGAATGCGTGATCGAGTAAAGACCGAAGTATAGTAAGTAGCGAATCCACGCATTGGAATCAAGGCAAGTATACTAACCCTCACTTATCGTTCAAGTGATGTGAATCATCTTGTGTTAATTATATATATTCTTTCGAATCCTTTCTTACAATCATCTATAATTTTCATATTAGTCTGAATGGTGCGAACATGTTCTATTAATTGTAAGGTTGTCTTCTAAATCGTTTGCTAGTTTATGTACCTTTGATTTGGTTTAAGTGACATTCCCTTCAATTAATATGTAATCAATTATTTTATTTTCAATGGTTATTCTCTCCACCTATTGTTCAGGTGTTGGTTCTTTTGATCATTATTCGCTATGAATTGTTATAAATTAATTCGAGGTTTAAAGTGTCATTGGAGCATGTGTTGCTCAATGATGGTTAAAACCGAGAATGACTTGAGATCTTCTTATTTACGCAACTCATTATTGTCAGGCCGGTTTTGGCAACTAATGCATGTAAATTCTTAGTCGACAAAAGTGAGACTTGAGTAATTGAGAATTTCTTAAATCTTCTTTTGAATTCAGATTTCCCCTATTCCATGATTTCTAATAAATTGCTGTGAATTTATAAAATCTTGACAATTGTTTTGTTCCTTAAATTATTAATGTTTCCCTTGTTGATATATGATTCTGTTCTGTTGAGCTTCAGATTCCTTTATTTCACGATTTCCTCATAAACTGTTGTTCAATTCTAGAATCTTAATGAATGTGTTGTTCCTTAAATTGTTAATTATGTCTAATTGAGTTATTATTCTGTTTTGCTTAACTGTGCCATGCTTAGTTCAATATTTTCGCCTTGTTGCTTGCTTTCTTACATCAATTGCTTCCCTGACCCTTCATTATTTATCAATGTTCATAAAAGAAAAATGGTTTATTAATTAAAGATGATTTTAAAATTTCCTTATACTGGGCTGGTCTTTTGCCAGTGAGTTTAAGGACTGAAAAATGTCTTAAAACGTTTTTAAAGGTTTTATAGATTGGAGAAGCGTAAGAGGCTGGGGGAGTGCCCAGTCCAGCATTTTTTTTAGCGTAAGAGGCTGGGGAGTGCCCAGTCCAGCATTTGAAAGGCCAATGTGTTGCCTAATTGGGAACCCAATTTCAAAGGAAGGGGGACTTTACGTGGCTGATCACCCGTATTGTCCGATGTTAAGGAAAAGCTCCAATCAATTTAAATGTTTTTAAAATATTTTATGGAAAGTATGTTTCAAAGATGAAATGGTTTTAAACAAAGGAATGATTTGATAAGATATATATGTTTCAAAGTAATTGGTCATTAGTTTCAAAATTATGGATATCAGATTTAGTTGTCCTCTTTACTTGATAAAATTGGGAACTCGGTAAAACATTGGGATTAAGGATGGATAGAAGTTTCTCAGTTATTCCCTTCTCGAGTAACATTGTATGTGAAAGGGGAGTAAGAATGATTGGGGAATTCTTGATATTCTTTTTTCTCAAAGTTTTATCTGAGGCAGTATAGTTGAAGAAAATGGAAAAGTTTTACTTTGTGATTGAAGTTGAATTGATTGATCTTTTGAGATAAAGTATTCATTGATATTGTTCATCAATGAATTATCGTAATATCGTTGTTTCACTATATTATTAACTTGCTGAGCATTCTTTGGCTCACACTTGTTGTTTTCTTAAAATCTATCTTTTCAGTAAGCTAGTTGGCGAGGATTAGCCTACGCAGTTCAGAAAGTGGAAAGAAGAAGCAGGATGCTGTTATGAAGCTAACGTGGATCAGGGTATTTAGATTTAAAGTTTGATTTGTTGTATGTAAATATAGTTTTAGTAGTTACAGTATGTATTTGATTAGTTGGCCTGGTATACTTCTATTCGAAGTTATACCAGTGATTTAAGTATGTATAAAGTTTTGTATATAGAGTTGTATTTAAGTTGGTTTTGGGTTTTTCTTGTTTCTAGAACTGTAACCTAAGATCCTTAGTTGGGAGTTGGGGTCAAAGAGCTTTTGATTGAGTTTTTATTTTTATTTCAGTTTTATTTTGATTTCAGATTTTAGTTTAGTATTTAGCAGGTTTATGTTGTATTTACGAATACATCATGGCCAATTTTTGGTAGAATTATTGAGTTTGTTAGCGTGACGCCCAAATCTACTGACCCCGGATTTGGGGTCGTTACACCTTCTTTTCCTTTCTGGCCAGTGTGGCTCTAGCAGAGCTATGTCTTGAGTTATGAGCAACATGCTTGGTTCTTCCTTTACGTTTGGGCTTGGATTTGGATGGTTGAGGTTGAGTAGGAGGCTGAGGTTGTGATTGAGATGATTGAGGTGGTTCAGTGTTTAGTGGTTCAGGTTGAGTGGAGGAAGGTTTGGTTTGAGGTTTAGTTTAGTGGGTGCAGGGTTTGAAGTATGATCAGTGTTTAAGGATTGAGTGGGTTGAGGTTCTTGAGGTTAATTTATGAAGTTCTGTAAGGCAAGAGGGAAAACCAAGACAGGTACATCCATGGTGGCATCTTTGTTTGTCAAATCAGAGAAATTCTCTTGTTGACTTTAAAGGGCTGAATTATGTCATCCTCAGCAATTGGAACATTTAGAACACAAGCAGTGAATAACATTTGAAAAAATCTAGCAAAATATACTGTTGTAGGTGCTGACAATCTACCACCTAAATTCATTAACACATGTCTTCCAAAATCGAAATTATTACCATAGAGATGAGAATACCCGATTTGGAGACTGTCAGTAGGAATTGCATCCCAGTTGGTGACCTTGTTCCCAAAAGCCCTTGTAATACAGTCGAAAAAGAAACTCCATTCTTTTCTCAACTGTGGCCTTTTCACGGACCCAATCTTGTCCAAAGAGCCTAAGTACCCAATTTGCTGCAACATCTCTCGCAGGTTTGTTCAGAAAGCACACTATACAAAGTATGAGTGTCAAATCCCATGGTGGCTCTGACTGTATCTGGAGTGATAACATAGTCAGTGTCCTCATAAGTGAAAATAAGTGAAGGAGTCCCATTCTCTCCACCATTAACATAGACAGAGTTTTGCCAGAAAGAAGCGATTTGAGATGCAGACAGCGTTTGAGGTTCGACCAAAGCTTGACCAACTTCGGAATCGCGCAAGAAACTCTACATCAAATGAAACGCATCTGGAGCGTTCTCATTATTCAGTGGGGCTGCATAATTATTAGTAACAAACAACAAGCCAAGAGAAGTGAAAGGTTTGGTTGCCATTAGTACAATTTGAGAAGAAAATACGAAGTGAAAGATATGAATGAAAGGTGTTTGATGAAATGTTCTAGTGAAAAATTCGAAGTAACTGTGAGTGGTTGTGTAAAAAGTAATTGTGAGTGGGTGAAATTATGTGAGTGAATATGAATCGTGTAGATAAAAATGATTAGATATGTATTAAACAGTTAAACTCAAACGTTTTACCATAAATACACGTAACCATTTACCATGAGTAGTGGGACACGAGCTTTGAAAAATGTGTGAGTGGGACACGTGTCACAAATCTAGCGGAACAGACATGCATGCTCAGTAATTACAACCATAATTACTGCTACTTTTTCTCTCTCAAAACTGACACAATTAAACACTTTTACACACATTAACAGCAGTCAAAAACTTAATAGAGCAAAGTGTTCAGTTGTACTTCAAGTACATATTTGTACATGATGATCAGTATATATACACACCCTTTTTTTAATGTATATATATCCACCAAATAAACTTTCCTTTGCAGAGAAACTCTCACCTGTTTGCTCTTCAATTTCCAAATGAATCTAACTGCTCTTGATACATCAGAGTTTAAAAGAAACAGTTAATAAGGCTCAAAGGGGTTCACTAAGGGTTTAATTTGTGGACAGTGTTTGGATAAATGTGGTAAATCCTAGTGCCTTTATCATTTTCATGCACACACATATCATGCAGTCTTAAAATGGTTTAAAACAAGTTTTAGAGCAATATACTCACTAATGAACATCACACAACAATAAAATTCGATTGATATAAAATGTATCAATCACTATTTGGCTCAAGTTCTCACAGGGTGCATGCATGCTTTAGTACTCACCAAAATAAACAATGACACATCTCAAGTTTTATAAATTTTCACAAGTACAAACAAGGAATCATCAAGTACCATATGAATGTCTTGGGAACAGAGTGTCACTAACAGAGTTTAGGAGTCATCAATATCAGAAATTATTCATGAGAGGCAATGCACACATCAGTTACAAACTCAGAATTTAGGATAAATAAACTAAGAGATGCTATAAATATGAACAGTATCATGCTTGTGTTGAATTTCTGCACAGTCTAAGATTAGATCACAGATAACTTAGAAAGATTCATGATTAATAACTGAGAACCATGCTGCACAGTCTAAGATTAGATCACAGATAACTTAGAAAGATTTATGATTAATAACTGAGAACCATGCTTCATACATTTTCTTCATTGGTGTTCATCTCAGACAATAACATTATCAGAATTAATCAGAGATTATCCAGCATGTTAACAGTGTTTGACTGACAAAGCATGCTAACAGAGTTTGATAGTCTACTAACAGAGTTTACATTGCAGAGTTTAACAACTGAGTTCACAAAGCATTTAACACATCACAGAAACATAAGTAATGCATTACATAAGTGAAGTTTGAGTCTAACCATTATCTCTAGTCAAAACCAGAGACCATTCCATGTTCATTTACCAGCCTTGTAAATATAGCTTCACTCAATGGCTTGGTGAAGATGTCTACAAGCTGTTGGTCTGTAGACACAAAATGAAGCTCAATGTTTGCTTCCTCTACATGCTCTCTAATAAAATGATACCTTATGCTGATGTGCTTGGTCATTGAGTGTTGTACTGGATTACCTGTCATAGCAATAGCACTTTGATTATCACAGTAAATAGGAATCTTACTGTACCTCAATCCATAATCTAGCAACTGATTCTTCATCCATAAAATCTGTGCACAACATCTACCAGCAGCAATATACTCTGCCTCAGCTCTAGATGTAGAAATTGATTTATGTTTCTTAATGTACCAAGAAACCAGTCTGTCACCCAGAAATTGACAACTTCCACTAGTGCTTTTTCTATCTATCTTACAGCCTGCAAAGTCTGCATCAGAGTAACCAATAAGCTTGAAATCTGATTCTCTGGGATACCACAGCCCTAAAGTAATGGTGCCCTTGAGATATTTGAAAATTCTTTTCACTGCTATGAGATGTGGTTCTCTGGGATCAGCTTGAAACCTTGCACAGAGACAGGTTGCATATATGATATCAGGTCTACTTGCTGTAAGATAAAGAAGAGACCCTATCATGCCTCTGTAGTTTGTCATATCCACTGATGCTCCTGTATCCTTATCCAATTTAGTTGCAGTGGCCATGGGAGTTGATGCAGATGAGCAGTCAAGCATACCAAATATCTTGAGAAGATTCCTGGTATATTTTGCTTGATTTACAAAAATCCCATCATCTGTTTGCTTCACCTGTAGGCCTAGAAAATAACTAAGCTCTCCCATCATACTCATTTGATACATGGATTGCATTAGCTTGGCAAACTTTGTACAGATTTTATCATTAGTAGACCCAAAAATTATGTCATCAACATATATTTGAACCAGAAGCAAGTCACTACCAGATTTAAAGTAAAACAGAGTTTTATCAATTGTACCTCTGTGAAACCCACTTTCTAGTAAAAATTGAGCTAGAGTTTCATACCATGCTCTTGGTGCTTGCTTAAGTCCATAAAGTGCTTTATCAAGCCTGTAGACATAATCTGGATATTTTGGGTCTACAAATCCTGGTGGTTGTTCAACAAACACTTCTTCTTCAAGTTTTCCATTCAGAAAAGCACTTTTCACATCCATTTGAAATACCTTGAATTTCTTATGAGAGGCATATGCTAGAAACATCCTTATTGCCTCCAACCTGGCAACTGGAGCAAAAGTCTCATCATAATCTATTCCTTCTTGCTGTGAATAGCTTTTTGCCACAAGTCTGGCTTTGTTTCTTGTAACAACCCCTTCACTATCAGTTTTATTTCTGAATACCCACTTAGTACCAACAACAGACCTATTCTTAGGTCTTGGTACAAGTGTCCAAACTTCATTTCTCTCAAATTCATTTAACTCCTCCTGCATTGCTGTTATCCAGTCAGTATCTTGAAGAGCTTCTTCTACCTTCTTGGGCTCAGTTTGTGACAAGAATGCATGAAATAGACATTCATTTGTTGTTTCACTTCTTGTCCTTACTTTTGCATCTGGATCACCAATAATCAAATCAGGTGTGTGAGATTTGGTCCATTTCCTAGCTGAAGGCAAATGACTTCTCTCAGAGTTTGATCCTCCCCCTCAATCCATGTTCTCCTGATTTTCTTGATGTCTTTCTTCATTCTCTGAGGCTCCCCCTGAATGTGACTGCTAAGAGTTTGAACTATCAGATTTTGGATTTTCAGAGTTTGAGTCATCAGAGTTTGATCCAGATTTTTCAGCTGAGTCATTTTCAGAATTTGAGTCAGCACTATGAAGTGATTCTTCATGCTCCCCCTCAACTGGTTCTTCTCTAGTATTTGGCTGAAAAGTTTCTTCAGTATTTACCAGTAGAGGTTCAGAGTTTAACTCAACAGAGTTTGTCAGTTCAGCCTCATCAGAGTTTACTTCATCAGAGAATAATTCTTCATTTTCAAAGTGCAGTTGATCATGTTCATTTACATCTTCAAGTCCAGTTATTTTCTTGTCATCAAATGACACATGAATAGACTCCATGATCACTTTGGTTCTCAGATTATAAACTCTGAATGCCTTAGTTGACAGTGGATAGCCAAAAAAATTCCTTCATCAGCTTTTAATTCAAATTTTGTCAACTGTTCAGGATGAGTTTTCAGCACAAAGCACTTGTATCCAAAAATATGAAAATATTTCAGGTTTGGCTTCTTTTCCCTCACCATTTCATATGGTGTTTTTCCATTCTTGTTTATCAGAGTGGCATTCTGAGTAAAACAGGCAGTTTGAACAGCCTCTGCCCAGAAATAGGTTGGCAACTTTGCTTCATCAAGCATAGTTCTGGCAGCTTCTATCAAGGTTCTGTTCTTTCTGTCAACTACACCATTTTGCTGTGGTGTACCAGGTGCAGAAAACTCTTGCTTCACTCCTCTGTTTTTGCAGAATTCTTCCATTGTTGCATTTCTGAATTCAGTTCCATTATCACTTCTGATTATCTTGACTTTGTGTTTTGATCATTTGTCCAGTTGCTTTACATGCTCCATCAGAGTTAAAGCAGTTTCATCTTTCTTTGCTATAAAATACACCATGTATATCTGGTGTGTTCATCAACAATGACTAAAGCATATTTCTTTCTTCCAAGTGACATTACATTTACTGGACCAAAAAGATCAACATGTAGAAGATGATAATGATCAACAATTGAAGATTCAGACTTGCTCTTGAAAGATGACTTCCTTTGTTTGGCCTTTTGACAGGAATCACACAGGACATCAACATTCAATAATGATTTTGGAAGCCCTCTAACAAGATTCTTTCTAATCAGCTCATTGATGTTGTTCAGATTCAAATGAGAAAGTTTCTTATGCCACTTCCAACTCTCTTCACTGGACATTCTTGTTGACAGACACACTGCTTTGCCATCAGAGTTTGTTGACAATTTTATCTCATAGATGTTATTGTGCATGTTTCCAACTAGAACAACTTTCCCTGTAGATTTACTGATGATTTCACAGTATTCAGGCTGAAAATCTACATGATATCCTCTGTCACAGATTTTACTCACAGATAGCAGATCATGCTTGAGTCTTGAAACCAGAGCTACATTTGAAATGATGACACTTCCAAGATTGATATTGCCATATCCCAGAGTATGTCCTATGTTGCCATCTCCATAGGAAACTTTTGGGCCAGCCTTCTCCACATACTCTGATAGCAGGGCTTTATTTCCAGTCATGTGTCCTGAACATCCACTGTCCACGACTAGGGTACTCTCCCTGATGCCCTGCAATCACAAACATTTACTGATGATTAGTTTTAAGGATCCAGACTTGCTTGGATCCCAGCGGAATTCACATTATCAGAGTTTAAGCTAACTTTATCAGAGTTTACATTTGCAGAATTAACTTTAACCCATTTCAAATTTGGTTTGGGTTCATAGTAATTATGATAAATAGCATGATAATCTCTGCAAGTATACATAGAATGCCAAGTACTTCCACAATGTTTGCATAATGTCTGTGGTCTAGTTCTAACATTAACTTTCTTTACTTCAGACTTTGAAGGTAAAGAATTAATGTTTTTGTTTTTCCTGCAAAAACTAGCAAGATGATTAGTACTACCACAATTATGACATGTCTTTCTTGGAGCAAAAGTAGCAAGCATTGGATAATTACCTTGAGTAATGCCTACTTTACCATTTCTGTTCTTTCTAGACACTTTCTGTTCCTTAACAGATTTTAACTCCTTAAGCTTATGCTTGAGTTGTTTATCTGTCATTGAACCAATATTAACCTGTTTAACACTAGTTTTTACTGGTTCTTTCTTAACAGTTCCTTTACCACCTTCAAACCTAGGTTCACTTATTCCATTAACAAATGTTCCAAATTTCTTAGGCGGAAGTGGTGGTCTAATCTTGACTTTATTCTGAAACCTAAGTTTATCTTCCTCAGAATAACCTAGACCTACAGTGTCAGATTGAAAAACCTCTTGTGTGTCTTTTCCAGAATGAGACCATGTTTTAATTATTTGATTTTTCTTCTCCAACTCAGATTCTAGTTGCTTATATTTTTCTAGTAACTCCTGTTCGAGATAAACATCATCATCTCTTTCTTTCTGAACTTGCTGCATGTTTTCAAGTTTTTCTTCAACAATTTTGTTTCTATCCTTAAGTTCAGAATTTTCAGATTTAATTCTTTCATTCTCTAAAGTCTGATCCCTATAACTGATATGCAAAGCCTTAAGATAAATTCTCAATTCAGTTATATTATCAGTATTATAGGCATAGGTAGTAAGGGGTACCTTGTTTTCAGAGCTTTCATAATTTGTCTCAATAGAAGCCATGAGAGCATAGTTGATTTCCTCATCTGAATCTGAAGTGTCTGCCCAATCTCTGCCTTTTGTGATAAGTGCCTTAACAGTTTTACCCTTTTTGTACTCAGGAGCATAGTGACCCATCTCCTTACACTTGTAGCATTGAATCTCAGACTTGTCTTTCTTCCCAGATTTGGTATCCTTTCTCTCAGACCTTCTAAACCTCTTTCTGTCTTCATTTGAATCTCTGGAAAACCTGTTTCCCTTTTTAAAGTTCTTGAAACCCATCTTCTTGAAAGTTTTCACCATCAAGACAGCCATCTTCCTCATTTCCTCTTCATCCTCAGAATCAGATGAATCATCATTGTTTGAGTCAACATCAGATTCTGATGACTCACTTTCAGAATAAATTGCCAAAGCTTTTCCCTTAGCTTTCTTCCTTGAGGCTTCCTTCTTTAAAGGTTTCTCTTCAACTTTAAGAGCAACAGACTTTGCCTTCTTTCTAGATCTTCTATTTCTTTGTTCCATTTCCAGTTCATGGGTTTTGAGCAACCCATAGATCTCATCAATCTCAGTATCATCAAGATCATAATTGTCTTTGATAGTGGTTATTTTCACATCCTACTTTTCAGGAAGAGAAAGCAGAAATTTAAGATTCGAGTCTTCTAAATCATACTCTTTATTAACCAATGACAAATCATTGATCAGTTTACAGAACCTATCAAATGTTTCTGTCATTGTTTCTTCAGACTTTGCCTCAAAATGCTCATACTCCTGTGTGAGTATGTTCCTTCTATTCTTCTTAATAGCAGCAGTTCCTTGACATCTGACTTGAAGGGCATCCCAAATTTCTTTGGCAGTAGTGCAATTAATCACCTTATTAGACATGACATTGTCTAAATCACTATGAAGTAGATGCCTTACCTTTGCATCCTTAGCAATAGATGAAAGATCTTCAGGAGTCAGATCCTTCTTTTCTTTTGGGGCTGTCTTAGACTCTTGACCAGCAGTAGCAGCAGATAGCTTGGTAGGCTTATGAAGACCTTCATAAATTCTATCAAGATATTCTGGATCTGTAGCCTCCAGAAACATAGTCATCTTCACCTTCCAGATAGCATAATCTACTGGCCTCAGAATAGGAACCCTAATAGTTTCATATCGACTCACAGTAGTAGGAGCCTTCTCAGAACCTAGACTTGTTGGAGGAGGAATCTCTGACATGATTATAGTTGTGTTTGAATCTTAAACTGTAATAAAGTAACAGATCTGGCTCTGATACCACTTGTTAGGACGAATACACAAAATATAATCAAGTACTGTATGAGAGATTAACAAGAACACAAGTTTTTGTAATTAAAAACTGTTTGGAATTAATAATTCCTCTCTCAGTGATATAAAATATCACAGAGAGCTGCTTAGGTTACAAAAATGAATATTTCAATGTTCGATACCCTTCTAGGGTTAACCTAACTGTATTTATAAAATATACAGCTGCTATACAATCGTAAATTGATACTCCTACAATTAAGCTATACAATGTATATCAATTACGATTGCTACATGTCTTCTAAGTCAACTCAATCTCTTTGATAGCTATCCATTCTTCAAAGATATTGCTTCCATTTTTATCTTCAATTAATCTTCAGATACTGTTGGACTTGTAGACGCTTTCGCCAGACAGAGTTTAACAAACTCTGATGCGGTTCCATCAATCAGCGTTTGCGCTTCCATTCGTCAGCGTTTATCTAAACTCTGATTGCTTCCAATTAAACTCTGATTATTCACTGTAACACTTAAACACTGATTAATACTTACATCAATTATATCTAACATAAGTATTCAATACATGCTTATAATATGTACACACAGACAAACATATGGAGAAAAGTAAAGGATACTATAATTTTAGTATTTTAATATATAGCCTACGGAGCATGCATAACTTTAAAATTAGAAATACGAGTGTAACTGTAAGAAAGAAGAAATGGAAAAATAAAAAACCTGGTTTTGTCAATCGTTCCATCACTTTATGCAATAGATCAGACCAAAAACACATGTGGCATCTTTGACTGTTGATCCCATATGGAGAGTAAGGTTCTTGGCCAAGCTGCAATGCCTATAAAAATAAAGTCATAAAACAAGAAAGGAAAAAAGGTAAGAAATCCATCAACACCACCTTAAAGCAGTTTGGAAACAGACATCACGAAGGAAACACAGACATCACGAAGGAAACAAGATTGTTCTACAAAAATACTGCCACCGTCCCTTTATCTTGGCAATACAGTATATTATCTATTCAATAAAAAATAATATATAAAAGGTACATCGCATAATACATAGTTTAATTCAATTTAAATAAATGAAGTTTCATACTACATAGAACTTAACATAGCTGAAGATCTCAACTAAGCACTATCATAGGGTTCACAATATTTCAGCTTAATTATAGAACATACACAAGATGAGACACACTTGCAGGCAAAACCATCAGAAGAACATTAATTAACAGGCTTAATAAAACAAGTTTATGCTTAATAAAAGTTCATACAACAATAAACCATCAGAAGAACATTAATTAACAAGCTTAATAAAGGATTCTGGTTTACAGCGACAGATAAGAAATCCATATATAAATAGGGTTTAGAAGTACTGAAAATAACAGCTGCAAAATCTGATGTAACATAAAGGAACAACTAAAGATAAAATTTATCGTTTACGTGATATTGTAACCACAAATTATCCTAGAATCGAACAATCTCTCTATATGTATGTATATTCTTAGCAAACTTCTATAATCTACATAAGGATTTAACTTAGTATCAGTAAAAGAATGTATACCTTTACTAAAGCTTGTTGAACAGATGGTATCAATTTGTCAGATTAGGAGCTGATGACTGTTCTCATACCTACAGGGCCAGCCCGATACTAGGCTGTACTCGGGGTCCGACAAATTACCAGGGACACTGCAACTAAAGTGAAATCTGCATGCAGACTTGTTAATGTTTTCCATCTGAACCAAATTTAAAGATGTGCTTGTCAAAAAGTCATAGTATTCTTGTAGACCATGCAATTTCGTACGTTAACAATACTCACACCAAAGACATGGCCTGCATTATTTCTAAGAGGCTGGAGATGCCAAACAATAGTACAATCATCAATAATATACTCACTTGGATCAGTTGACCAGCCTGCAATCCCACCATAAGCTAGTCAGCCAAGAAGGGACTGTGCTGTTCTGTATGTGTGTTCTGTCTCGAACGCTGTGCAAATGCATAGTGAATAGAAAACTAGAAAGAATCAGGTTAGAACATAAAGTGCAAGGAAGTGAAGATAATGGCAGCTTAGGTTTCTTCAGTTAGAAGATAAAAGGTTGACAAATTATACAATAAACCATAAAAGTAAATCACGATACAAAAGTGAAACTACTTTAGAATCTTGCTTTTGGCAACGACTATGCAAGTAGCCAGTATCTGAATAATAATTATTAATACGATATTAACTACATCCGTTAAGAAGAACCACATTACTATAAGATAAAAACTCCCCACACCGTGCTTTCTCTTCCCCTGCTATAAGGACTGATGTCACCAGCAGACTATAAGCAAATTCATTGTAAATTAATCACATGCACAATATATTGAGGAATTTGGGGTAGAAACCTGCAGATAAATTCTGCTGAAATCTACAAAAAAACTGCTGTTTTAAATGCAAAAATTTACAACAGAAAAATGCAAAATCTGTAGCATAATAATGCAAGAAGTCTGGTGCTGAAAACTGAGCTACAAGTAGACTAAAATAAAACAAAAAATCATAACAAATATATTGAAAAAGCCCCAGCCCTCAAACTCTGTTACAGACCTTAACTATGAATGTACATGGTTTAAAACTCAGAAAATATCATAAAATTCATCGTCTCTTAGCATGCTCACAACAACCCGATACCACTTTAAAGAACATAACTTCTTGCAACACCATTCGTTTCATAATGACAAGCTTAGAACATTGCAACATTGCAATCGGCATTCCTATGAGATAATGACATGGTCAAAGGGTCTATACATAACACAAAGAAGCATGGTCAAAGGGTCTATACATAACACAAAGCCAATGCAAAAAATGTTCGATATTGGAAACTACGCCTAAAATAGCTCCAGAGAGAACAACCATTGGACTTTTAAGAATTAAAAGTGAAAAGACATACGAATTATCCAGCTGAGATCTTTTTAACAAAACAACCCATTCACTTTTAAAACTAAAAAAACATGGTAATACCATCAACATAACATACACAAATAATTCATACACAAATTATTCATGTCTAAGATTTGCCAAAGAAGGAAAAAGATGGGATATAGCTTGAGTGACCAAATTACAACAAATTTTAAATTTAATCTTTGATATAAACAAGAAACTACACACATACACGTATAATGGAATTTGGTGGGGGTGAGACAGAGGAGGATGACTTAACGAATTGATTGAAGCAGGTGCCACTGGGCCCGGAGATGAATGTTGCTTCCAAGGCTATTCCTCCCACCACTAGTTATAAACATACACACAAAATTGATACATGTCACACACAAAATAAATCGGAGCTACGAAACATGATTCAAAACAAAAAAGAAAAAGGATAATACCTACAAATCGAAACCATTCTTTAAATCAGAAAATTCCCAAATCGAAGCCCAAATTCAAAGCAAATAAGCCCTAATTTTGAACTCAAATCACTGAAATAAAGAGAGAGAAACAAAATTAAAAACAATAAACATGAGGTTTTGATTGAATATAAGAATTAAAACCATTTTGAACCGAAACCCAAAAAACCCTAATTCAAAAAATGCCCAAATCGAAGTGCAATCAAAGAAATTTGAAGCCTTTAACTAAAGGAGGCTCCCATTAGTAGTATTTTCGGTCTATGGAAGAGAGGTAGAGACTCTCATTAGTAGTATTTTCGGCCGACAAAAAGAGAGGGAGAGTGAGAGTGTGAGAGCGAGAGACGGGGTGAATGTGATGCGAGGGAGAATGAAATTGAAAGTATTTCAAAGGGCAGTGTTTTGTTGAAAGGTGAAAATCAGAAACCGCGGTCTTTTTGTCGTTTTGTAATTTAAAAATTTTCATTATATTTATATTTTTGTATGTTTATAGATATTTAAATATTATTCATTTCAAAATAATGTTTTCATTTTTTAATTAATTAATTACTTCTTTTTGCATATTCTTATTTTTATAAAAAAATAATTAGTTTTACTAAAATTAATAAGTTTTCATGTCAAATAAAATAAAAAAATTGCTTTCTATAAAAAACAATATTACATTAAAATATTAATATTAAAATATTAATAACATAATTAATCATAAAATGTTATTAATAATACATTAAAATAAATTTAATCGTATATGAAAATATTTTCATTTTTCATAATATGTTTAAAAAAATAAGAGAAAAGTATTCATTTTTCATAAATTTAGAGAAAATAATTAATGAACATAAAAATAAAATTATTCATCTTAAAATGTTTTACAGTAACATTTTTAATGAAATATTCACTTCTACGGGAATATTCTTGATTTTTATAAAAACTTCTTGCTTATTTTTATCCAAATAAATTAATTTGCATGTTAAAAAGGTTAAAACTTTTATTTTTAGTAGAAAATGTAAAATTTTGTTCATTGCAAAATTATGGCAACACAATTTCATAGCTACAGCAACATGCAAACACTTTTATTCTATGGCAACATATTTTTGCTACATGAGGCAGCATAAAAATGACAATGTTGTCTTAGCCAAAAACATCATGGCAAAGGCAACATATTTTATGGCAACACAGGCTCTAAATGTTGTCGTAGGCCTTTTATGGCGTAGTGAGGGTAGGGTTCCAGTCACCCACAGTGCATGTGAACAGTCATTACGGGTTACCATTAAAACAGTTGAAGGTTCCAAAGTTGGAAGCTCCTTCACTACTCCTATGATGAAGACGAGGTAATATTTATGATGCGTTTAAATTCACACATCATAACCAAATTACACAGGTATGTAAGAAACTAAACCCTCTTTAATTGCATGAAATTACACTCTATGACAAGTATGTGAAATGATTATCCCTTATGCTTAAGGTTATTACTTGTTGATATGCCCAATCATTGAAATCCTTGCGTGAATAGGAGAATTTGATATGCTAGAAGTATTAAGTCAAGATGATTAGCAAGACCTACAAGATATCTTTCATTATGCATCCTATGTGACTCTACCACATGAATATCTGCATGCTGCTAAATGAGTCTTGCCTACTAAAATTCAAATATGCTATTATCATGTCTAGATACTGCTTAAGCAATACATATGTTGTCACTCACTTAGGATACATGAGATGAACATCAGGCATGCACTAGAAAATATATTGTGAGATAAGTAATGTTTGAGGTTTATAAATTCCTTGAATGTTTATATGTAACTAATGGCTAGCTTATATCTTTATTGCTCACCTGCAATGGATAGCATGCAAGGTTAATGTCTACCTTACATATACCTATTGCTTGATGTCTACCAACTACTAATAGGTTTCATGCTATATACCTATTGCTGACTGTTTACATATTATTTATATGCAACTAATAGCTTGCAGGATGATTGTTATTCACTTGAAGCAAATAGCTTCCGGGTTCCATGATGTTTACCTGTGGCTAACAAGTTTCCTTGTTATTTACTTATAGCTAACGACTAATGATTTCTTTGATATTCATCTGCAACTAATGGTATGCAGGTTCCTTGATACTTACTTGAAGCTTATAGCTAACAACTTCCTGTTAGTGTAGGTGCCCCAGAGGCAATACATTGTTTCTTTTAATAAACATTTATGTCGTTGGATTATTCAATAAACGTATTTATTATGACTTTAATTATTGCGATATATTTGTTAGCATAATAAACATCCTTAGAATCATGATACACATTGTATAGTTTAAGTACATGACTTGAACTTGAGATTATATAATATATCATATTCTTAAAGGTCCCTAGTCAAGTATTATTATATAGGACAATAATAATACATAAATAGACTAGTATGTTGTTTGACAGATAACCACATCTCATTGGTTATTAGTATGGAGATACTAAAGTCAATACATAGGTACATGTAGGAGTTCATGGTACTGGACAGACCCACAGTGAGATTCTTCATGTTTAATAAAGTCATAAGAAAGACTCACAGTGATAATGGTGTAATGATCCTTTGACTTGAGATCATTATATTTCTATACGAGGGTTAATATACTTTGACTACATTAAAAGTTACCTTTGACCGGGTGATGATAAAAGTGGACATCGAGTATATCATGAGTCGTATGAGAAATATGAATGATAGAAAAGGATTTAACCCTCCTATAATTAGGAGAGATATTATTGGCCTCTTGATTGAGTGAGACTATGAAATGCATGGCCGTGCTCAAATAATGATTTGTTTATAATAGTCTACTCATGGATCAAGTAAACCCGGATTAAATGTTGAAGAGGATGACTAAATACATGACTCGAGTTTAATCCATAATATTTGGTTAAAGGGATTATATTACACGGAAACATTAGTCACAAAAGTTTTAAATTGGATCACCAATTATTATTACTTGGGTAGCAACGATGTATTACTAGATACCGCTCATTGTTTATAATTTTATTATTAGATATTAAAATTATTTCCAACGTAATAATAACCTATAGGGTCACACACTTAGAACGTCTTAAAAGGAGTTTTAATTTAAATTAAGAATTTAAATTAAATTTTTATTAAATTGAGAATTGGCTATTTAATTAATTGGACTGGTCCTAATTAATTATCTAAGTAATTCGAAATTTAATAAAGGAGGAACATAATTGGGTTTAAAGAAATCCAATAATAAAATCAGAATAAAAATAGAATTGGGTTTAAGGAAGCCCAATTCGGTTTTTTGATTTTAGCCCATTATCTCTCTCATATAAATACATAATGATGTATTACTTTAGGGTTAGGGGATCATAAATTCGTTTTTATTAAAACCCTAGCAGCTCTATCTTTGAGAGGCTAGAGAGAGAGAGGCTGTTCTTCGAAGGCTAGTACCTGGCTCCTCGGATCGTTGGACGGTCGGAATTTCGTGTGGATTACCTTAGAGACACAGATCTTAACGCAAAGATTGTGTGTGGTGATTACAAGCTAGGATCTCCATTGAGTTCGTGAAAGTAACGTTTCTAAAAGGTATGATTCGTTTCTCCATAATCTGCCTAGAATTATACATGGATCCTCGTTTGGGTTTCAAAATTTATGTTTTATTTACGTTTATCCGCTGCGTTTTATGCCTCGAAACCCAACACTTCCAACTAATAGCTTCTAGCTTATAGCTTCCATTCTACAGCCTCTATTTTACAGCTTGTAGGTTCACTGATGATCAGCTACAAACAATAGCTTTCAGACCTCTCAAGAAAAAGGTTAAAGCTGGAATGGGTTGACATATTACATGAGAAAGAGACCAAAGGGCTCGGGGGGTAACTCGGTTCCCCAACACCCTACCACAGAGAGGAAAAGGGGTTCCCATCGGTAGTTCACATGAAACAAGGGGCTTCCACCCACTACGTTTAGCAACAGAAACCCGAACCCGCATTGACACGATAAGAACAAAGATAAGTTATACTCTACTGCCTTTGCATATTGACTATCATGCATGTTTACACACTTATAAAGAATATTGTTCAACATTCATCTGAAAACTTTGCTGAGATGCATGTTCTGTCAAAAAGATTATTGTTTTGCCTTGCATAAATTCACAAACATATGAATATGCCTACATGATCTGAATTATACCTGAACCAATACATGAAAATCATCATGATTCATACAATGCACGTGTTTTATAAAACATTTTTTCGAAATATCTAGCTGAAACTATCGAGTAGGTACCTAGGCACGCTATATGCCCCATATGTTACCACTTGGAAAGACATGGCAACAATTGAAGGTGTCTCCATGACCTTCCATTGGTTCCCCTTGAGATACGCATACAAGATTATTAATGACATAAGCGCACATATGAGATTATGTGTTACCTCCTGGAAAATTCATGCGAGTACGAATCACTTACAACTTATAGGAGAAGTCCTCAAAATACTCATTATAGGAGAAGTCCTCAAAATACTCAACAATTTATTTGGGGATCCGATGCGTTGGAATAATGGAAACATCTGAAAATTGTGGCACAATCTCTGAAAAAGTGTGTTCGCCAAGGTCCTACTTGATTGGAGAAGCGGCATCATACATTTTTTACAAAGTCATTTGCACTAGCATATTCATACTTTCATGTATGCATCAAATATGTGTGATCTTGTGCATTATGTTTAAGGGCTACTTAGCCCTCGTTACTTATCTCTTTTTCTAGTTGTCTTGGTAGCACATGTTTTGGACGCTTGAGGCATCCCTACAAGCGCAAGAGCTTCAGGACATCAAAAGATTCTTACATGAAGGCCAATTTGGTAGATAAAGAAAGCATATCAGAGCATAAAGTCATGATTCTAAAAAAGAAATGCCAGAAGCCGGCAGCCCCATGATATGAAGCCAACCGGGGTACCACGAATGATATGAAGTGAATAGAAGATATCCTTGATTTTAGAACTCACATTGAAATACGCATGTGTAAACAGAGTGTTTCCTGTTTCTTACGCCGAGTTAGCTCATGTAAGCTTGGTAACATGATGCAGAAGCTGTGTACTTCTCTGAGAGAAAAATAAGAAGTGATTGGACCTTACCTTGTTCTGGTTCCTCTTGAACTCATGCTTCAAGGAACCGGGGGGTAGTTGTTGTGACCAAAATCTTGTATGGATCAGATTTAGGCCCATGATGAGTTTTGGGTCCAATCCACAAGGAAATAGGATGTTTTAGAGGGCTTCCAGGGTACCCATGGTAACCCATGAAGACTGATAACAGGGTTCCCGGATAATAGGGCTCCCATATGGCAAGGCTCCCAGAAAGCAGGCTTTCCAAAATAGCCTACCAGAGGGTCTACCGGAGGGGCTACCTGGCGGTACACCCAGCTTCCCCGGAAGCATGGCAGAAACACAGATTCAGACCAGGACAACCATCAGGTAGGGATTCCAGTATGGCTTCCATAATTGGGCTACCAGAGAGGCTACCGGAGTCAGGCTACCGGGTGGTACTCCCAACTTCCCCGGAAGCCTGATAAGGCCTTTAGATTGGATAAGGAAGACCTCCTACTTTTTAGGAGCACGTCTCTACAACTGAAATACACCTCTTCTGTTATTTGAGAATATACATCATATATACATGATATGTCCTTCATTCTTGAGATAAACATCATTGGATAGGCTTCCAACAGTCCTAATACAGCTTGGAAACCTCATAAATACATCACGATCAGTTGATACACGTCAATATCAATCATTATCTCATCAGATACGGGATAATTCATCACAAACAACCGAACATATCAATCAAGAACTACATACGGGCTTGATCCACTATAAATAGTGGTATGTAGGCAGTTTACGGGGCTTCTTCTCGAAACGCACGTTGATACTAAGAGCATGTATACTCTGGTGCACGTTCACTCTCATAATTAGGGTTCTTGGCAGGCCAATATTCGGTCCTTGAGCTCTAATTCCCGTAGATTCAGCCCCAATCATCACCAAAACACCTTCCCGTGTTCTTCGGAAACCCTTAGCCATGAGCCTTCCCGGGTGGCTAGCCTCAAATGTATAGTTGTGAGCCTTTTAGGCAGTTATACGATTCCATATTTTACGGCGCTATTCCAGCAATGACCTCCACGTAGTTGTGCTAAAATCCTCCCACAACAATAAGACTGGTTTATTTTATAGGATTTTTAAACAAGAGAAAACGGATAATGAGACTCAGGGAACTTTTCATGAGATACTTAAAAAATACATTTTACATTTGATAGGGCCCGCAAGACTAGTTAAAAAGTTTTGCTTTTACAAATTGCCCACCCCATATTTGTATATAAATTCCATATATCTCGACGAACTTTCCTGATTGATCAGGCTCCATAATCTCTTTAAACAATACTCAAAACTAAGTGTGGCACAGTTAGTTATGCCATAAGTTTGATATGGTTCGATTCCTAACATTCACATAATTTCATTTATTTTTAACACAATTATTAAAGGATGACATTTTTGTAATTATAAAAAATATAGGGGTAAAATAGTAACTTCACAACTATTAAAATGGTAATCTTTGTTCTTATATTGAAATTTAATATATAGCAATAGATTAAAGGAAATGGTCCCAAATAACATAATTTAAAACAAAGATCCTTAATATCATTATAAAATTATATTTTTTATAGCATTTTTAAAACCTAATTGAAAGCGTGAAAATAACAGACGTTCTGTCAACGGGATCCAACTGTCATCCATCAAATGTACGATGTATTGAACGAAGTATAAAGTTTGAAAATGCACACCTAGAGGGGGGTGAATAGGTGTAAATGGCTAACTATATGCAACTAAGTCCGATTTTAAAAATTACCAGAAACAGCTTACTGATTTCGTTTTAAGCAGAGACAGTATGCTGAATGCACAGACAACAGGTACAGTAAAGTGCAGAAACAGTAAGCTAAATGCAAGCAGTAAGTAAAGAGCAGAAAATAAAGAACACAGAGACTTTTAGCCAGGTTCGACCCCTAACCCCTATGGTTTACGTCCTGGTCCCTTACCAACTTGGTAAGAGAATATATTATTGATCACTGAAATAAAACCAATTACAAGATACAATAATATATCTCCCTCAATACCCAGCTGTTGACAAATGGCGTGCTGAACTCCTATTTCTGAACTTGCTCTCTAAGCTATACTTCCCAAGTATACTTCTCTAGCAACGTTCACCAAACCCTAGTTCCCTAGCCAAACTGTCCAACAACTAATCCTTACAAATCGAACAATACAATCAATAATGGATACAACTCAAACTATGAACTCTTTAGAATATAGCACGTAAGAATATATTAAGAGCTCGAGTGAATCGAAAGGATATAGCATTGAAAACTGAGTTGTGTATTCTTTGTGTGCTTCTCTGATTAATTAAAAACGAATTGAGCACAAGAGCAACCTTATAAAGCTTCACAACCAACGTTCTAAAATCAATCAATCAATTTCAAACGTTTAGAAATCAATTTCTAACGTTCAATTGGTTAGAGAGATTTTGCAACGTTCTTATGACCGTTTGACAGAGGGTTTAGAAGAAAGAGATCGATGAAAACTTTAACCTCTGATTTGTATAGATATAAAACGCGTATAGGAGATTTTGAAGAAAGAAAATCTTTTAAATAAGGAAACTCCTATAAGTTTTATAAAATAATTTAAATAAGGATATTTGAAAAGATTTGAGCTCTAGAATATATTATGTACGTAATATATAATAAAGAATCCTCACAATATATTTCCTGAATAAAATCCATGAGAATTAATCTTGATCTTTATCTTCAGGATTTCTGCCAGTTGCGAATGGCTTGCTGTTTGAGTCTGCCAGTTGTGAATGACTGCTGTTTGAGTCTGTCAGTGTGAAATGGCTTGCTGGATTGTCTCTGTTGTAGCACCAGATAGCTTGCTGTTTGTATATTCTCTGTAAACAATCAGTACACTTAATATACCCTGCAAAACCAAGTTAGTACAACCATACACAATGTTTTATATCAAACTACAAGCAAATAGCTTGCTGAAAGTGATCATCAAAACCATAGGAGTATCAATCTCCCCCTTTTTGATGATTACACAATATTTAGGAGAAATAAGAACTCCCCCTAAATCCCTGCATATTAGTACATTTTGATATAAAACATATTCAAGATAAACAAGCATAATTAATCATATCCAAATCGAATATCTTGACCAAACAAGCAAATAAGTTCTCCTAAATTTCTCCCCCTTAATCCATCAAAAATTCATCAAAAAGAATATTAGTCCAGGTCTAGAATAAGCATCGAGAAATAAATTTAAAAAATCAAATCATGGTAATGGCATATAAACAGTTCAGATACAAATGGTAAGCCAACATTACCCATTCTGTGTTTGTCAACTTACTGACTACACAGTACACATGCCAAGCTCCCTTCGTAAGAATGAAAATCTTTCTTCAGCTAATGGCTTTGTGAAGATATCCGCTCGTTGAAATTCTGTTGAGATAAATTCCAACTCAATCTTTCCTTTAGCAACATTATCTCTCAAGAAATGGTGTCGAACATCAATATGTTTTGTTCTTGAATGATTCACCGGATTCTTCGAAATATTGATGGCGCTTGTGTTGTCACAATATATTGGAATCTTGCCACACTTGATATTAAAGTCCTTTAGTGTTTGAATCATCCATAAAATCTGAGAACAACAGCTACCAGCTGGTAGATATTCTCCTTCAGCCGTGGATAAAGCAACAGACGCTTGCTTTTTGCTTTGCCATGAAACCAAGCTTTGTCCAAGAAATGCACAAACACCACTTGTACTCTTTCTATCAGTTTGAGACCCTGCATAATCTGCATCACTATACCCAACAAGATCAAAAATATTTGTGATAGGATAGAACAAACCAAGATTGATAGTACCACTTAAATATCTAAATATTCTTTTAACCGCGTTTAAGTGAGACTCTTTAGGGTTGGATTGAAACCTTGCACAAACACATACACTATACATGATATCAGGTCTTGAGGCAGTTAAATATAATAAACTTCCAATCATACCTCTATACCTTTTGACATCCACATCCTTACCATTCTCATCTGCAAACAGCTTGCTGTTTTGAGTCATAGGAGTTGTTTTTGCTTTGACATCTTCATAACCAAATCTTTTGAGCAGATTCTTTGTGTACTTTGATTGATGCACATAAATACCATCAATGGTTTGCTTGATTTGGAGACCCAAGAAATAATTGAGTTCCCCCATCATGCTCATGTCAAATTCATTGTACATGCACTTAGAAAACCACTCACACATAGATTCATTAGTAGCACCGAATACAATATCATCCACATATATTTGTACAACAAGAATATCTTTACCATTTTGCTTTGTAAATAATGTGGGATCGATATTACCTCGAATGAATCCATTTTTGAGAAGAAACTTACTAAGCCTCTCATACCATGCTCTAGGGGCCTGTCTTAAACCATATAATGCCTTCTTGAGCTTGTAAACATAGTCATGAAACTTCTCATGTTCGAATCCAAGAGGCTGTTTGACATAGACTTCCTCATCCAGCACGCCATTTAGGAATGCACTTTTTACGTCCATTTGATATAACTTGAATTTCTTGTAGCATGCATAGGCAAGAAGCATTCTGATTGATTCTAAACGAGCTACAGGTGCATATGTTTCCTCAAAATCAATTCCTTCTTGTTGATTATAACCTTGAGCCACGAGCCTTGCCTAATTTCGAGTAACGGTTCCAAATTCATCCACTTTGTTCTTGAACACCCATTTGGTTCCGATGATAGAAGCATCTTCTGGTGGCTTTACAAGTTCCCAAACATCACATCTCTCGAATTGGTTGAGTTCCTCTTGCATTGCCATGATCCAATTTTCATCTTCTAATGCTTCCTTGATATTTTTGGGTTCTTCTTGAGCTAAAAAGGCAGCATAAGCACAAAAGTTTGCTTTTCCTCTCCTTGTTGTGATTCCATCTAAAATATTTCCAATAATAAGTTCTGGAGGATGATTCTTTACTGTCCTTGTAGCCTTTGGTAGAGAATGTTGAGCAATTTCTTCATGTGAAGTGATTCTGACCACTTCAGCTTGCTGTTTTGGAGTTCCAGCTTGCTGTTTTCCATTCTCAGTAGTGTTGTTGGCTTGCTGACTTCAAGTTTCAGCAGTATTTTTGGCTTGCTGATTTCCAGTAACATGAGGTTGTATGATATCATCTTTACCTGCAAATTCTTCCTCGTCTCTTGACAGATCATTGTTAGGTTCTTGAAAAGTAACATTAATAGATTCTTCAACTATATGTTTATTTAAGTTATAAAGTCTATAAGCTCTACTAGTTAAAGAATAGCCAAGAAAAATAGCTTCATAAGATTTAGCATCGAATTTACCATCATTATCAATTGTCTTGAGCACAAAACACTTTGAGCCAAAGATTTTGAAGTAACTAATGTTTGGCTTCTTTTTCCTCAACAATTCATACGGAGTTTTGTTCAAAATAGGCCTGATTATGACTCTGTTCAACAAATAGCACGCTGTATTCACTGCTTCTGCCCAAAAACTTCTAGGCAGCTTGCTTTCTTGCAAAAGAGTCCTTGCTGTTTCTTGTAGTGACCTGTTCTTCCTTTCTACCACTCCATTTTGTTGTGGAGTCCTTGGTGCAGAAAATTCATGTGTAGTTCCTCTTTTTTCACAATAAGCAATGAAGTCTTTGTTGAGAAATTCACCTCCTCTATCACTCCTTATACCTACAAGCTTTGTAATCAACTTGTTCTCAAGTAATTTGATTAGTTTCTTAAACTCATCAAAAGCACAATCTTTAGTACGAAGAAATAATACCCATGTAAATCTAGAATAATCATCTACAATCACAAAACCATATTGTTTACCTCCAATACTCTTGTAAGCTTCTGGACCAAATAGATCCAAATGCAGAAGCTCTAAGGGTTTAGAAGTGGATACCCTTTTCTTTGATTTGTGAGTACTTCGAAGCTGTTTTCCCAATTGGCAAGCTGAACAGACTTCTGTTTTGACATACTTTAGCTTGGGTAGCCCTCTCACTAGTTTCTTGCTTGATAACTTTCTGAGCAAATCCATGTGTGCATGTCCCAATCTTTTATGCCAAATATATGGGTCATTATATACTGCAGCCAAACAGCATGCTGTTTCCTGCATATCAAAATCTAATACATATATATTTCCTTCCCTTCTAGCAACTAGGGGGATTTTGTTAGTGCCAATAGTAATAATAGCTTTATCAATGCCCAATTCAACATGATGTCCATCATCAAATAATTGAGTGACACTAAGCAAATTATAAGTAAGACCTTTGACATATTGAACTTTGTCAATTGAAATATTACTATTACCAATAGAACCGGTACCAAGGATTTGAAGAGTTTTGCTATTCCCAATTGTCACTCTTCCACCCTTTTTCATTTTGAGATTCATAAACTGAGATTTGTCTCCACACATATGTCTTATGCATCCACTGTCCAAGATCCATTGCTTTGACTTGACCTTAGCAACAAGGCACATCTACAAAACAAACAAAAGTAACTCAATGTTTTGGTACCCATATAGGTTTGGGTCCAGGTTGGTTAGTAGCAAGAATATATAAAGCATTTAAATCAGATTTCTTGATCCACATTTGGACCACTTTTGGGGACTGATCATTCTGTTGGTAAGCTGTTTGTCTTCTGCCAAAAGCATTCTGGTATGCTGATTGCTGTCTGACTGGTCCATTCTGGTATGCTGTTTTCTGTCTGACTGGTCCATTCTGGTATGCTGTTTTCCTCTTATGATATACTTGAACCACACAATTCTTTTCCAGATGTCCTTTTCCACCACATTTGTTACATGTCTTCCAAGGCATAGCATAATTGTAGGGAATGCCATTCCTTCCATCATATTTGAGCACCTTATCCTTTTTGTTGAAATTCATGCCAACTCCTTCTCTGACTAAGGGGACCTTTGCCTTCTTCATCATTGTCTTTAAAGCGTCTTCACCTTGAACAAAAGTTTCCATGCCCTTCTTGAGATCTTTAACTTCTGTTTCTAGGAGGGTGATCACTTCAGCTTGCTGTTTGATGAGTTCAGCTTGCTGAACTCTCTTTTCAGCAATTTTTGAGGATTCGGCTTGACTAGATTCCTTCATCTTGTATGATTCCAATGCTTTGTCTTTCATTTTAACATCAGATCTGAGCCCTTTGATTTCATTCATCCGCTCCTTGAGTTCCTCCATTAGTACATCGTTTCTTTTTAGAACCATACGATTTACTCCCTCAAGTTGAGAGACTTTTGCCTTTAGATCCATAACCATTTTATCATCATTTCTAGCTGGAGTCTTTTGGGTCATGAGATCAGAAATAATTTTCTTTAAATGAGTATTTGTCTTTTCAAACTCATCTTTTTCGGCCTTTAGTTCCATGAACTCCACAGTGCTTATATTTGTATGTTCCTGCATTGTTAGTGTATCTAACATAGTATCATCTGAAGATACATATTCATTAAAAGAATTTACCTCACTTTGATCTTCTTCAGAATCAGTTTCGGCATAGAATCCTTCAGAATTTCCTTGAGTAGATTCATCTTCGATTCCAATAAGTGCTAAGTTCACCATTTCTTCACTTGAGTCATCACTGGAATCTGAATCACTCCAAGTCAGTAGAGCCTTTGATTTCTTCTTATCCTTGAAAACAGTAGGCTGTTTTGACTTCAGTTTGTAGCAGTTCCTTTTATAATGGCCTGGCTTGCCACATTCGAAACAAGTTTCCTCCTTAGAATCTTTTGAGCCTTTCTTGTTGTTGTAGAAACCACCTCTTTCCCTTTTCATAATATTCTTCTTTTCTATCAGCCTCTTGATCTTCTTTGAAATGAGTGCAAGTTCCTCATCTGAATCAGATTCATCATCAGAGTCAAATGGCTTGCTGTTTTTAGAATGGAGAGCCATATTCTTCATCTTTTCTGTTGGATCTTTAACACTTGAACTTCCCACCTCATTTCTATTTATCTTGCTTTCAAATTGCTCTAGCTCAGCAAATACAGCTAAGTGATCCATAGTATCAATAAGTGGTGAGGATTCCAAGGCAGTAACTTTGGCTTCGTAGACAAATGATACTGCACTCAATACCTTCATATTGATTTCGTCTTGTGGTATGGATTTCCCAAGTCTCTTTAGTGAATTTATAGTAACTTGAAACCGTGCTTGACTGTCCTTGATAGTTTCACCTTCATTAAGCTTGAAGTTTCCAAAATCATTCATTAGCTTGCTAAGTTTCACCTTCTTTAGAGATTTCGAACCTTCATGATAAGTCTCCAGAGCATCCCACATTTCTTTTGCTGATTTGAGTGAAGATACTTTATCATATTCAGCCTGGTTCAAACCATTCATAAGAGTGCTCCTAGCCTTTCCATTGTAGCCAAGTTGGATTAATTCTTCCGGAGTAAGATCATCAACATCCTTTGGCTTGCCATCTTTATCAAGAAAAACATAAGGACCTTTTTGCACAACTCTCAGAACTAATGGATCTCTGGATAAGTGAGTTTCCATGCTGCTTTTCCACCAGTGGTAGTTGTGTGTGCCATGAAGAAGTGGAGGCCTAAAATCAGATTTTCCTTCGGGATAGTTTTCAGCCATTATGATCGAATACTTCCTGTTACAGAATTGTTAGTATACCAACGCTCTGATACCAAATGAAAATGCACACCTAGAGGGGGTGAATAGGTGTAAATGGCTAACTATATGCAACTAAGTCCGATTTTAAAAATTAACAGAAACAACTTACTGATTTCGTTTTAAGCAAAGACAGTATGCTGAATGCACAGACAACAGGTACAGTAAAGTGCAGAAACAGTAAGCTAAATGCAAGCAGTAAGTAAAGAGCAGAAAATAAAGAACACAGAGACTTTTAGCCAGGTTCGACCCCTAACCCCTATGGTCTACGTCCTGGTCCCTTACCAACTTGGTAAGAGAATATATTATTGATCACTGAAATAAAACCAATGACAAGATACAATAATATATCTCCCTCAATACCCAGCTGTTGACAAATGGCGTGCTGAACTCCTGTTTCTGAACTTGCTCTCTAAGCTATACTTCCCAAGTATACTTCTCTAGCAACGTTCACCAAACCCTAGTTCCCTAGCCAAACTGTCCAACAACTAATCCTTACAAATCGAACAATACAATCAATAATGGATATAACTCAAACTATGAACTCTTTAGAATATAGCACGTAAGAATATATTAAGAGCTCAAGTGAATCGAAAGGATATAGCAATGAAAAACTGAGTTGTGTATTCTTTGTGTGCTTCTCTGATTGATTAAAAACGAATTGAGCACAAGAGCAACCTTATAAA
Organism: Kitagawia praeruptora; assembly: GCA_037693485.1. NCBI lineage: Eukaryota > Viridiplantae > Streptophyta > Magnoliopsida > Apiales > Apiaceae > Kitagawia > Kitagawia praeruptora. The sequence continues at coordinate 136,793,129 of CM075345.1, forward strand.
GCTTCACAACCAACGTTCTAAAATCAATCAATCAATTTAAAACGTTTAGAAATCAATTTCTAACGTTCAATTGGTTAGAGAGATTTTGCAACGTTCTTGTGACCGTTTGACAGAGGGTTTGGAAGAAAGAGATCGATGAAAACTTTAACCTCTGATTTGTATAGATATAAAATGCGTATAGGAGATTTTGAAGAAAGAAAATCTTTTAAATAAGGAAACTCCTATAAGTTTTATAAAATAATTTAAATAAGGATATTTGAAAAGATTTGAGCTCTAGAATATATTGTGTACGTAATATATAATAAAGAATCCTCACAATATATTTCCTGAATAAAATCCATGAGAATTAATCTTGATCTTTATCTTCAGGATTTCTGTCAGTTGCGAATGGCTTGTTGTTTGAGTCTGCCAGTTGTGAATGGTTACTGTTTGAGTTTGTCAGTGAGAAATGGCTTGCTGGACTGTCTCTGTTGTAGCACCAGATAGCTTGCTGTTTGTATATTCTCTGTAAACAATCAGTACACTTAATATACCCTGCAAAACCAAGTTAGTACAACCATAACACAATGTTTTATATCAAACTACAAGCAAATAGCTTGCTGAAAGTGATCATCAAAACCATAGGAGTATCAAAGTTATGTTTGCATTCACACTAGACGAAATTTGAATGAACGTTTCCTTGTCTCTAGACGAAATTTGAATGAACGTTTCCTTCTCTTATGTTAAAAAAAACATCAAAAAATTTCTTCTCTTATTCCCTGAAATGTAACTTCGTGTTGCGTTTTCATTTATTTTTTAAAAAAATTGTTGTTTATTGAAGTTGTTGACAGAAACGTAAAACATTTTGGCATTTAAGAAAACAAAATTTAAGTAACATTTTAAAATGATATTTAGAACCATTATTTAAAATTATATCATATAAGATATTATTTTCCAAAATTATGATATTAGGGACCAACGTCACCAACATCCTCATACGTGATTCTTATATGCCTGGTGAGTTATCCAAATAATTTTATTGTTACATGGTAACTGAGATTACATGATAACGTGAGAATTATGACGGCCCGGTGTTTAGCGGCTCTTGCTGAGTAAGCTCTATATCTGTTAGAAATAATTCATGAGTTGTGATGTTAAGAATAGAATTTACACATTATACTTCTTGTAATCCTGATCTTATAAAGGATTTAGCACTTTGTATAGGATATATGTGTAATACAGTTATCTGTAGAGTTTAGTCAGGAATGAACAGTGTATCGGGGACTACATGTCAGGAACAGAGAGCAAATCCTGATGAACGTGTCTAATGTTAGATATTGATTAAAGTGATATCAGGATCTGGACTGCTACTAATCAGATACTGATGCTGACGTCATCAGTAACACTACGTCAGTATGAAGGTATCATCAGTATTAGAAGCTGGTCAGGATTTCGTGAAGATTCTCATCAGACCAGAGATCAAGGAAGATTGATATGTCGGTTGCTAATTTGTAGGAAGGCAGCTATCATACAAGATATGCATTCAGAGTTATATGTAATTGATTTAGAATATCTTGTAATTGATAGTGTAACTGTGTACACTATATAAACACAGTTTAGGTTTTACATTATTGTAATCGCTTACACGAGTTATCTTGTAACCTAGCAGCTCCTAAGAACATAAGGATTTCTTAAGAGAGTTTGTAACAGTTTTATATCAGAGTTAATAAAGCTGTTATTGATTCATACTTGTGTTATTTCTGTTTAAGTCAAAAATCTTATACAATTGTATTCAACCCCCCTTCTACAATTGTTAATTACTGGGCAACATCTAATACTGATGGTTGATCAGATACTGATGCAGTATGCAATCCTGATATTAGTTATGTACTGATGATGTCATTATGGATGCTAGAGAAACTGGCAAGTGCTATAAAACAGGATCGTTGTTTGAAGAACAAGTGTTAGGTCCGGAATAACGTAGAAGGGGGTTGAATAAGTTATTTAGAAATATTTCGATTTTTGATGTGGATATGAAATCAAAAATACTAAATCAAAATAACACAACTGTGTGGGAAATATCTTTAAATAGATAAAACCCGGAGGTTTGTTACACAATCTAATCCTATGGATCAGCTACAAAATCAAACACTCCTAGGATAGTTTAGGAACGAGGACCTTCTACCCGACACTTCCTGAAAGCGGGCTAAGTCGGCTTTCCTACTAGATGGACTGTCTAGCAGCTTACACAGAGAAGATATAAGAGAGAGAAGAGAAAGTTGTGTGTTGAGGTGTGTTTTGAAATGAAATACAACAGGCCTATTTATAGGTTTTCGAAAGTCACAATTTGGCACTATTCCAACAACCCCCAAATAGTAACCGAGCACTATTCCAACAACCCCCAAATAGTAACCGGACACTATTTCACCAACCCCAAATAGTAACCGGGCACTATTACACCAACCCCAAATAGTAACCTTGCATAGTAACCGTACATAGTAACTTTGCATAGTAACCCTACATAGTAATCTTGCATTGTAACCGCGCATAGTATTACTATTCTTTCTCTCTTCTGTTTATTTTACTGTTTTAATTCATCTCAGAAAATAATTCAAGTACCAGATTAATTTAATTATTTTGTTATAAATAATTAATCTGTTACTTATTTAATTTTCAGAGTAAATTAATTTTTTTTTACAATACCTTGAGATATTATGTCTGTCCTTGATCGTCAATAGGCTTTGGCAATTCTTTTTGTGAATTAATGTGTTGATCCTTCTCGTATGTGCTGACACTTAGTGCACTGGTCTGGTTCACAAGTGACTAGCACTGATCTTGATCTTCACACCTTCGTTGCATTCCAATTGATTAGCCTGCAGCAGTATCTTCAATTAATTTGAATACATGGAATCTTTTGGCCCTTCAACTGAATCATCTGTACATCTTATTCTGTCACTGAGGCTTGATCATGTTAATGAACTTCTTTCAGCGACTTGATCGTTGTCGGTGTCTGTTCTTCAACTTTCACGATCCCTGTATAGAGTTAATATTATTTATCTTTTATCCTAGTTGAGTTATATATGTTCTCTATTACATATTACATTCATTATGCTTTACAATCTCCCCCTATTTGATTGTTAGGGTTTGACAAGCAAATTCCTAGAGGATAACTCAACTGATACAAAAAATGAAATACAAAGATAAATAATATTAAAGTACATTCTGGATCATATATACATTTTCCAGATTTCCAAGTGCAAGACAATTGTTCCTCTAGACTGAACATATCTTCAAGTTTGCCTTTTCTTTCTTTCCACATAGCACTAATACTCCCATTAGCTTTTTCTTTACCAAAATAAAGTTAATTCTGTGTCAACAACTTTTTCCTTGCCCTTTTCCTTGCCCTTACGCCTAGTAGATTTTTCTTGGTCATCTACCTTCTCCCCCTCAGTTGGGTTATCCTCCAGAGTAGTAGGATGTGGAGTTGGTAAATTAGACGAAGCTGGCTTTACCAAGGAGTTGATTGCATGACTAAACTGGGCTGCCATGGAACTTAATTGAACCTGGAATGCATCATGTTGAATAAGTTGCAAATTTTTGATTTCTCCAATGAACTTACAGATATTTGACAACTCTTTCTCCATTGTTTGGACCCGTGTAAGGAGTCTGATATAATCCTTTCTGGTTAGAAGTGCATGTGGTTGAGTAGGTTGCTCACTTGTACGTTTTGTAGGTGTTTCACTCAACACTCTATATTCACTCGGTTTAGTGGTTTGGGTTACACTTACATGTTCTGTTGGTGTTTCCCTCAACTTTCCTCTAGAGCTTCCACCGATATGTGTACCTGCAAATGAAATCATCCTAGCCCCTTTTTCAGAGGTCACGGATGGTGCAATGAAAGTTCGTGAGCTTCCGTCCTCGCGTGAAGCGAGTTGCCGACCACTGGTAAAAAGTGGTAAATCTCGAAAGAGATCCAGAGATTTTCCCTCTGGGAGGTTAAACTTGAATCGATTACATGGCACAAAACCCAAGTTTCCCTCGTACATCCGTGAAGACACTTGGTTCATAAAAGAACCTCCTACCGATGGATCTTTCCGTAAAATGGAAGATTCACCAGCAGTTATTAAGGTAGGTAATTCTACCTCGGATGCCTGTGAAGGCATTTGATCTTTAGGAAGATCATCAACCACTCTTATGTTCCATGAAATGGAACTCAAGATAGTTGCTCCCGTCAATTCAACCTCATTTACATTTTCACTCATTGGATAAGGAAGAATTGTTTTACTAACAGTTGCCGTTACCTCAGGTTCATTGGGTTTACTCCGTTTAGAATGAGGTAGAGCGGCTGATGTAACTAACTCCTTATGTGGTGCTGCTGTGGCACTATCTCCCTCAATAATGTGGATAACTGGTCGTTGAAGTGACAATTGAGGTGTAGGAGTTTGTTGTGTTTGTGTTTGCATTTGTAGAATGGGCTCTTCGACCTGTGTAAGAGTCGGTGGGATTTCCTGCTCTTGGTCGGGTAAGATGGCCACTAAGGGCTGTAGAAATTGTATTTCCTGTGACACAATAGGGAATACAGAGGTTGGAATAGCAGGGATTGAAATATTACCTTGTCGTATACCTGCTCTCACTGGTCATGGTAACAACGAAAGTGGGACAATCTTTAAATATTCAGTTAGGAATGTAGGCACATCCGTATATTTCTTTTTGCTTATGTAATTAAATACATTCGTCTTCATGGAAGAACATTCCACCTTCTGACCATTTTCCAAGCGTACCCTTTCTTCATCATTCAAAAAATCATTTAATATTAACTTTAGAAACCTTGGATATAGACATTTGACATTTTGAGTCCGAACATCTCTTGTTCCCAAGCGTTTCATTTTTAAAATGATTTGACCAAGCACTATTTTTCCAAAATTAATCCTCAAATTATTAGCGACCGCATACCTTATTATTTGAATAAATTCAGGTATTCGATCTTGATTTGTTCTATCTGAGGAAAAAACATGGTTAAAAGTGTGAAAGAAGAAATTCCAATACTGGGTTGGAAACGTTCTAGATAGATTACCAGTATTGAAATTGCCATCTTGGTACCTTATAAAACGAAAGAACATTTCAATCTGTTCGGGTGTAGGACCATAAACGAGATTTTCCATAGGAAAATGAAGAATTCGATTAACATCTCGTTCAGTGACCCTAATCGACCTACCAAATAGTCGATATGTGAATGCACACCCGTCCTGTCCAGAAGTGTTAACCGCACTGCAATATAGTTCACGCAATGCATCATGGTTAAGCTGCACCTGTGTAACTAAAGCATAGCGAATTAATGAATGTTCATTCAGAAATTATGTCCAAGCCCGAAATTGCTCATCCTGAATGGTTTCGATTTGCTAGATGGAAATAGGATTAACTTTAGCAATTAAAAACCTTCCCTGCAATGCCATTTTCAAAACTTTGAGGAAACTAAAAAACAAGGGTTAGTTTTTATAAAGGATGATGTATAAAGCAAGAATATGAAATCCGATCTAAAAACCACCAGCTAGATTGAGAGATATTTCCGATCAAAGCTTGAAATATTTAGCAATTGTGTGTATATGCTCTGTATATCTGAAAAATGATGATGTTAAACACAAACAAAAACTCATCATTTATAAGGTTTCAAGTAATAGTGGGTTAGGTGTAATAGTGACCGGTTATGTTTGAAAAATAACACCGCTCAATAATTTCTCACCTAACTACCTAATTAGCCGAAAAAACATCTTATCACCGAAACCTGTCGGCCGAAAAAACATCTTATCGCCGAAACCTATCAGCCTATACACATACACATGTTTAATACTTTTAATTATTATGGATTTATAAATAATCACACAGTAAATCAAGAATTAATCCACAATAATCAGATAAACCCATAATTAAATAGACATAAAATTAACAAAATATCATTAATTGATATATGTCAATAAAATATTTATTTAATTATGCTACAATTAACTCAATTATTTACTAACTAATTACCATAAAATATAGCATTTATAAGCGTGGTAATTAATATATAGATAACTATAATATGAGGACTGGATGCAAATAAATTCACAAGTTCTAAACATATGGACATTTAAAATACATGTGAACTTATAACAAATTGCAGTTATTGATTATCCAAAATTAATTAGACAGACTTAACATCCCAAGTTCACCAACTAACCTGGAGAAAGTGGATTCATCCAGTGGTTTAGTAAAGATGTCTGCAATTTGTTGATCTGTGGGAACAAAATATAATACCACAGTTCCATTCATTATATGCTCTCGTAAGAAATGATACCTGATATCAATATGCTTAGTCCTGGTGTGTTGAACTGGATTGTTGGCAATGGCAATGGCACTCATGTTGTCGCATAGAATTGGAATTTTTTCCAACATGAGTCCATAGTCCTGAAGTTGATTCCTCATCCACAGGATCTGAGCACAACAGCTACCTGCCGCAATGTATTCTGCTTCGGCTGTCGAGGTAGATACTGAGTGTTGCTTCTTGCTGTACCAAGATACCAACCTCCTTCCTAAAAACTGACAGCTTCCAGAAGTACTTTTCCGATCAATCTTACAACCCACGAAGTCGTAAGCTGTATAGCCAACTAGGTCAAAACCTGTTTCTATAGGGTACCAAATCCCAAGATTGGGGGTTCCCTTAAGGTATCTGAAAATACGTTTAACAGCTATAAGATGTGACTCTTTAGGGTTAGCCTGGAATCTAGCACATAAACAAGTTGCGAACATAATATCTGGTCTACTAGCAGTTAAGTACAAGAGAGAGCCGATCATACCTCGATACTTCGTGATGTCAACTGACTTACTAGATTTGTTTTGATCAAGCTTGACAGCAGTTGGCATTGGGGTCTTGGCAGTAGCTGCTTTTTCCATCCCATATTTCTTTAGAAGATCCTTTATGTATTTTGATTGGCAGATGAAAATACCATAAGGCTTCTGAACAACTTGAAGTCCAAGGAAGAAGGACAACTCACCCATCATGCTCATCTCGTACCTACTCTGCATTAGCTTAGCAAGTCTCTTGCATAGCAAATCATTAGTAGAACCAAATATTATATCATCCACATATACTTGTACCAGAATTATTTCATTTTTATGCTTTTTATGAAAGAGAGTTTTGTCGATGATACCTCTTGTAAAACCATTTTCAAGTAAGAACTTGGAGAGAGTATCATACCATGTCCGAGGGGCTTGCTTGAGACCATAGAGAGCTTTGAAGAGAAAGTACACAAAACCTTCAAATTCCTTATCTTCGAACCCAGGGGGTTGTTCAACATAGACTTCTTCTTCTAAATCACCGTTCAAAAATGCACTCTTCACATCCATCTGAAAAACCTTAAAGTTGGAGTGTGCAGCAAATGCTAAGAACATCCTGAATGCTTCAAGCCTTGCAACTGGAGCATAGGTTTCATCATAATCAATTCCCTCTTCTTGAGAGTAACCCTTTGCTACCAATCGAGCCTTGTTCCTCGTAACAATACCATTTTCATCCAGTTTATTTCTAAACACCCATCTAGTGCCAATTATAGATTTATCTTTTGGTCTTTGCACCAGCTTCCAAACTTTCTGCCTTTCGAACTGATTGAGTTCTTCTTGCATTGTAGTTACCCAATCTGGATCATCAAAAGCTTCATTAACCTTTTTAGGTTCAATTTGAGATAAAAAATCCTGCGAAATTGCATTCATTCTGTGTTGCTTGTAAGAACCCAAATTTTTGGTAGAATTAAAACTTTTCTTATTTGGATTAAGTGGATCAGTGAATATTGTTTCCATACGTGAATAGTGTTTTTCATGGATGAATAGTGATTTTGGGAACCAAGAAATTTTACACGCCACCCTATGTACGAGACATGGTATGGATATTTCGAAGTCATATTAGTGATTCACGGAGAAAATAAGTGTATGTAAAGACGATCAGAATTCAGAAATTCCAATTTCTATTTTGGTGTAATATTTGACCGGGCACTGAATTATATATTATTATATTCAAGAAATGAGATATTAAATTTGAGGATTTGAGGATTTAATATTTTAGAATTTTATTATATTTGATTTGGGGATTTGAAACGAAAACCACAGAGATAGTGAAACGAGCGTTCTAGAAACCGCTGAAACTTTTCAACGAGATTAAAAGATAAAGCAAACGAATTATGGAATTTGGATTGAGTTCATTACAAGATTAAATATCCTACATGATCATCAAGAGAATTATATCGAGTAGATTGGATGATTTAATCAAAGATTAAATCAAGAGCAATTATGAATTTAAGTGATTAAAACACTTAAATCATTTCAAGAAACAAAACAATTAGCAAAGCTTCCCCAAGACTCTTTGCACAAGTCCCAACACAGCCATACACATCTATAATATCTAGATACTATCCAAGGCAATCACTTTATGCATTATTGTCCAAGAACAAAGCTAAGAAACTCCATTTCTCTCCATTCTTCTAAACTGCACAGCAGAAACACTCTCAAGAAGAAAAATCATATCTCCATTTCTAGCCATGATAAAATCACCAAACTTTAACCACAGCTCCCTCATATCCTGGAGAACATTCTATCAAAATCTCATGGCCATCTAATGAGTGTAGCCTAGTGAAATCACCTCCCCAAGTTGAAGAAACAAACTATCCAGATTCATGACAGTTTCTGTGACGATTTTCAAATGGCCATATCTCCTTCGTTTCTCAATGTAATTTCGTGTTCTTTATATGGTTGGAAAGCTGTAAAGAGGATCTACAACTCTCCTTTAGAAGCCTCGTTCAGAAAAGGTCGGTAAGGGCCTCGGTTTTCATGTTCTTTCAACTGAGTTCTAACAGATCCGAAAAACTCTAATCATGTTCTTGTTGATTCTTTTTAGTTTAAGATTTCTAAGGCTATACAAGGACTAGATCAAGCTTAGCAAGTCTAGTACACTCTCCAAGGAAGGTATAACTCTCTTGAAACCCTAGCTCTTAGTTTAAGTTTTGATGATTGTTGAATGGTTTCAAGATTAGTTAGGAGTATGATGTTAATACAAACATGAAAGCATGATTATGTAGTGGTTTCTTGATTTAAGAGTTATGATGAATATGAGGATGAAGTAGATGTTCTTGGACATTTGAGGATGTATAATATGTGTATAAATTGTATGGATGCCCGGTGTGGCTTGGTTTGATGATTACGATTTTTGGAACGTCCGATTTATACCCGTCGTAATGCCGAATTTTCGTTAACACTTAAGAAAACGTGTTTGACATTAGCTTTAACTCACTGTATAGTTTCGTCTTCTGCCATTACAAGATAGATTACGTTATAAGCTTCGTTTTGATATAAGGCTCGTGTGAAATGGACTTACGGTTTAGGAGTTACGATAAAAATCGTAAAGGTGGTTCGAAACCGTAAACGAAAGTTCGTAACTGAAATTGAACCCCTTAAATAGTACGAATTCAGTGGCGAATCTTAATAATTAAATATTATAGATAAAAAGGAAGGTGTGGGAGAAAACCTCATGTCAACCGGATCGTTTTCCGATTTTATAAAATATTCGAATCAAGGTTAAACGCGAACGAACCCCTAAAAGCATGCTTGGTTATGACTTTGATAAACGACTTAGAAATCGGGCGATAAAACTCGTAGTACAATCTTGATTCGTAAATGATCGATCTTAAAACTTACATGGCTTAAGTATGTATCAAGTGTGGGTGTTAGGTCAAATACACAATAAGCAATCAAATACTGTATGAGTAACTTAACAAGAACACACTGTTTAACAATTAAAAACTGTTTGGAATTAACAATTCCTCTCTTAGTGATGTAAATATCACAGAGAGCTGCTTAGGTTACAATCAATGAATTTCTCAATGTTCGATTACCCTTCTAGGGTTAACCTAACTGTATTTATAGAACATACAGCTTCGTACAATCAGTAACTGATTCTCCTATAATCAAGCTATACAATTGATATCAATCACGATTGCTCCAGTCTTCCAAGTCAACTAAATCTCTTTGACAGCTTTCCAATCTTCAAAGATATTGCTTCCATACTTATCTTGCATCAACCTTTAAACACTGTTGACTCTTCAGACAATACCGCTACAGAGTTTAACAACCTCTGTTGCGCTTCCAGTCAGTGTTTAACTAAACTCTGACTGCTTCCAGTTAAACTCTGTTTTGTCACTATAGCTTCCAAACACTGTTCTCATCAATCATTTCTAACAATCTCTCCCAACTTGTCCATTAGCAAAAATGTACAAGTTTTACAGTAAATGATGATGTCAAAACAAATACAATGTTTTACAGTGTTTAACATACAAACAGAGTTTAAGCTATTACTTAACAAATTCTACAGAAAATAAGAAAATTCTTACAGACTTTAATTTCTAATCTCTTGCAGATCAGGCATTGTTCTGAGATAGTCTATAAGCAACCTTCTTTCAGCATTTTCAAGCTCTATCTGCATAGCTTCCTTGATTTCTCTCAACTGAGGATCATTCTCATCAGTTTGATAGATAGCAGCTCTAAGATCGTAGATTTTGTTTCTTCTCATTTCATTTCCCAGCCTTATGTATTTCACTTCCTCAGATTTCACATTAAAATCCAGAACAGTGATTCCAAGATCAGTCTTCAGTTTTGTAGTCCCCTTCTCCATTTCTATCAGATTGCCATCCCAATCTCTGTATTTAGGAACATACTTACTGTTGATTTTCATTTGTCTTCTTGCAAGGTTCTGAATCATTCTTTGTCTGAGCACATTTGCAACTGACTGAGCTCTTTGATTTCTCACTCTGAAAATATGCAGGACATATTCAAGTTCTTCCCCGTATTTTAATTCAATATCCTTTTCAGAAACTTTAAATACTGTTCCATCAGCCATGAAATATAGCAAGAAATCCTTCTCTAGACTCTTCTGATATACAAGCTGTACTGACTCCAGTTTGTCTAAACTCTCTTGAGTGACACCACGACCTGGAACAGACAGTGAAGAAGGATCTCTGGGACCAACATATTGCCTTTTATCTCTGTGTGAGCCTATGCCTCCTTTGTTGTATCCAACTTTACCAGATAAAGCTCTACCATCAGTAAAATCCATTGGAATTGTAGCTTCTAGTCTTGAATCATGAAGAGCACCTTTCTTAAATGTTGATTTCAACTGAGAAGACAATAATGGTGTGGTCACAACTTGTGCAGCAACAGAGGTTGTGTCTTCATTTTTCTGTACAACATGTGTATCAACAGAGGTTGTAACAATACTTTTCAGCTTTTGCTTAGCTTCTGCATCTGTTGGTTTTCTGAATACTTGCATTCTTTGATTTGTACCAACTGGTTCTTTGATTTGAATGCCTTTAAGAACAGGCTTTGCAGCTTTAGCAACTTTCACATTCTTCTTTGCTTTTTCAGACTTTAGAGCTTTCAAATGCTTTTCTTGTAAACTCTTCTCTTCAGCTTTAGCATCTTCTATAGTAACTCCTTCTGCATTCTCTTCCATGAAAAGCTTAACAGCTAACTCCTCATCAGTCTTTGGATCTGAAATTAATTCCAAACTCTTGGTTTTTGAAGTACCTTGAGTTTCAGTGTTTATTCCAACAGACTGTGACTTAAGAGATTTGCCAGATCTCAGAGTTAGTGTTTCAGAGTTTAAGACTTTATTCTTATCACTTGCCCCTCCATCTCCAGCATCATCCTTTTGAGTCAGAGTTTGAGAAACTTTGCATTTAGACTTAGCAACTCTCTCCCCCTTTTTGACATCATCAGGAATGAGTATTGATGTAATGAGCTCCAAAGAGTTAGCAATAGAATCCACCTTAGAAAACAAAGCAGTTTGATTTTCTTCAACTTTTCCTAGCCTGGCAAAGAGAGTGTCTTGAACTTTAGACAGCTGGACAGCTTTTATTTTGGACTCTCTTTCCATCTTCAATTCTCTTGACTGTATCTCAGTCTTTAAAGAAGCAATCTCTTGTTTTGTTTCAGCAAAATTGCCTTCCAGAGTCTTGACTTGTACCACAGTTGCCTTTAAACAGGATAAGATTTCTGGATTTGAAATTTGCTTTGCAGTTTGCTTAACAAACTCAGCTGCTCTCCCTTTTGGAAAAATACAGTCTTGTTTATACCAATTTTCAGCAGATTTAGCAAGATGCTCTACTTCAACTGCATGAGATGGACAAGGCTGATCAAAAGGTGTATGTTTATTATCTATCTGTGCTGGTGCACTCACAAAAGAATCAGAGTTTGCACTACTGTCAGATTCATCTTCAGCACTTGCATCTTTAGCTTGGACATCTTTTAAAGAACCACTGTTCTGAGCAGTGTCAGCCACAGTTTCTTCAACAACTTCTGTAACCTTTTCCATAGTCACCTCATGTTGCACAGGCTCTGCAACAGAGTTTGCCTTTGTAGCTTCAACAGGTATGGATTCAGAAATTATCTTAGTTGCCTGATCAACTTCATCACCTTTGTCTGCAATAGGAGAAGCAGTAGATACCAGCTCTGTGTGTGATGCTGCAGCTTCAGGAACATTTACTGCAGGCTCATCAGCTACACCAGGAGCTTCAACATGATCAACAGGTGAGATAGGATCAAGAATTGAATCAAGAACATCATGCACTGGTGAAAAACCATCTCTGTGATCCTCTTCTACAGGCATTTTATCCTCTGTAGGTATTTCAACATTAACAGTATCCTCTGCAGGCATTTCAACCTCTGCAGGTATTTCAACTTTGTCAGCCACAATATCCTCTGCAGGCATTTCAACCTCTGCAGGTATTTCAACATTCACTGTAATCTCAACAGTAGGTGTTTGCTGTGAAACCACCTCTGGAGCTTCAACAACATTCTCTTCATCTGAATCAGAAAGAATTAATCTTCTCTTCTTGATTTGAGGCACTACAATCTCCTCTTCATCTTCACTTGAGCTCTCTTTAGTTGGTGAAAGTAAAGGTCTGTTTGCATGTTGCTTAATTCTTCTAGTATAAACAGCTCCAGGTAATGTCTGTTTAGCCTTTGAGTGTTTAGTGTTTAGAGCGGTGTGTTTCTTTCTCTTTGGCTTGGTTTTGGCTGTTTCAGTAGGTGCTGGCTCAGAGTTTAAAGATTCAGTGTTTAAGGTTTCAGTGTTTAATGGTGGAGAGTTTATTATTGGAGAGTTTAGTATTGGAGAGTTTATGGGTGAAGAGTTTAAGGTTTCTGGTTGTGGTTGATGAGATGTAGTAGGTACAGTGGTTGTGGGTGTTGTGGGTGTTGTGGGTGTTGGTTCAGAGTTGGTTGTGGGTGTTGTGGGTGTTGGTTCAGAGTTTATGGTGTCTAATGGTTCAGGCATTTGTTTTGGTGATTGAGAATCTTGAGGTTGGTTAACATAGTTCTGTAAGGCTAAAGGCATAAACATATCTGGTATTTGCTGTTTAGTAACATCTTTGTTTGTCAAATCAGAAAACATTCTTTTAGCAACTTGAAAAGGCTGAATCACATCAGCTTCATCAATTTGAATGTTAGGCACACAGGCAGTAAATAGCAGTTGACAAAAACGAGCAAAATAAACAGAAGTAGGCTCAGACAAACGCTCTCCCAAGTTCATTAACACTAGTCTACCAAAATCAAAATTACCTCCATATAGTAGAGCATGACCAATTTGGAGAGTATCAAGAGGAAGTGCATCCCAGTTTGTTGTCTTCTTTCCAAAAGCTCTTGTGATGCAATCGAAAAAGAAACTCCATTCCTTTCTCAAAAGTGGCCGTCTCAAAGACCCTATCTTATTCAAGTTTCCTGCACATCCTATTTGCTCCAACATTGTCCTCAAGCGATCATGACCAACAACACTGTAAGAAGTGTGTGTCTCAAAATCCAGAGCATCCCTAACCGTAGTTGGAGTAATGATATACTCTGATTCATCATGAGTGAAAGTAATTGTTGGAGTGCCAGACTCTTCTCCATCATCATATACAGAGTTTGTCCAGAAGGCAGCAATTTGTGAAGCAGATAATGTTGGTGGTGCAGTTAAAGCCTTCCATATTTCAGAATCTTTCAAGAAATTTTGGAACAAATGAAACGCCTCTGGAGCATTTGCATTCTCCAGTGGTGCCGCATAGTTGCTAGGAAGAAAAACTAACCCTGCTGCATCAAACGCTTTAGTTGCCATTAGTAAGATATGATACGAAGAGAGTTAGAGAAAAGATGTATGTGAAGTGTTTACCAAAATGTGAAGGAGAGTGTATGAGAATTTTGAAAGTGAATGAGTATGCAAGTAACTGTGAATGTGAATCGATATGAAGTGAGAGACTAAAGACGATTAGAGTAAAATTATAACTCAATCGTTTATTTAGTAAAAGCACGCAACTGTTGTAGAGTAATGTGTGAGTGGGACACTATCATGGAACACGTGTCAAACAACCAATGGATCACTTAATAATTACCGCTGTCATTCCTATAATCACGACACTTACACTAATTAACAGTTGTCAACTACCTCAATTACTCCAAAATAGTCAAATCATCTCAATGAAAATGTTACCTTAATGTACTTAACACAACTCAACAGTGTTTATCAATTTTCCAACTTTATCACTAACAACCCTTTCAAAAATTGCACAGTTGTGAATGTGTGTGAAGCAGAGTTTACTAAAATCAATTTTTAGAGCATCTAATTTTTCATAAAATCCATAACAAAAATCAATAAACACTGAATGCACAAACTCTCATATTAAACACTGATTGTTTGATGAATGCTAAACTCTGTAGTTACTGTAATACAGAAATCTGAAAACTTCTATTCCCTTTGATGTCCATGATTATCCAGGTAAGCACACAGTCTTTGAAGACAAAAAGATCAAGAGATAGAAATCATAGCATCATTCAGTGAATAACAGTCATGATCTGGATAATCTCACAAACTCTCAAACACACAAGTGTTTAGGTGAAGTGTTTACACTCACATTCAATCAGAAATAACAGAGTCTACCATATGCTTGAATGTCCACCAATTCTACACTACTTTGAATATATGTATGCACCAATCAAAAGGACTTTATTCAGGGTTTAAATGGAGTAAGATCAAACAGATGAAAAGAGATGTTTTATTCATGAGTGAGTTCAAGCTGAACATTTTAATCGAACAAAGTGTTCAGTCACAATGTTAGTACATATTTGTACAAGATCAGTATATATGCCTTTTTTTTATTTAGCATATATACTGAGTAAACTTTTCTTTTCTTGAGAAACACTCATTTGCTTGAGAAAAAAAAAATATATAACTGCTCTTAACACTTCAGAGTATAAGAAAAATGAGCAGTTAATAAGGCTCAAGGAGGTTTACTAAGGATGGAAATTATGAACAGTGTTTATACAGTGTTTGAACAAAGTTCAAAAGAATTTTGAACAGTGTTTGAAGAAATGGTGAATCCTATTGCCTTTATCATTTTCATGCACACACATATCATGTAGTCTCAAAATGGTTTAATACAAGTTCTAGAGAAACATACTTCCTGATGAATATCACACAACAATAAATACTGATTGATAGAAAATGTATCAATCACTGATTTGGCTCAAACTCTCACAGGGTGTAGACATGAATCTGAACTCACCAAACTAATCAATGACACATCTCAAGTTTTATAGTTTTCACAAGTACAAACAAGGAATCATCAAGAACCATACCTTTGGAAACAGAATGTCACTAATCAGAGTTTAGAGTTCATCAATAACCAAAATTATTTATGAGAGGCAATGCACACAATATTCATAGACTCAGAGTTTAGGACTGAATAAACTAAGAGATGCTATAAATATGAAACAGTATCATGCTGTGTTGATTTACTGCACAAAGTCTGATTAGATTACAGTGACTCAGAAAGAATCATGATTTATTTACTGAGAATCATGCTTCATACATTTTTCTTCATTGGTGTTTTCATTCAGACAATAATCAATTCTGAATTCACTGAGTGTATCCAACATATTAACAGTGTTTAACAGACAGATATGCTGACAGAGTTTAACAAGGTTTAAACATAAGCATGCATAACAGAGTTTAATACTAAGGTTCACATAGCACTTAACAATTTACAGAAAACATGAGCAATAAGTTTTTGAGTCTAACCAACATCTCTAGTCAAAACTAGAGACCATTCCTAGTTCATTGACCAGTCTTGTAAATGTAGCTTCACTCAATGGCTTGGTGAAGATATCTGCAAGTTGTTGTTCTGTAGACACAAAGTGAAGCTCAATGTTGCCTTCCTCTA
Organism: Kitagawia praeruptora; assembly: GCA_037693485.1. NCBI lineage: Eukaryota > Viridiplantae > Streptophyta > Magnoliopsida > Apiales > Apiaceae > Kitagawia > Kitagawia praeruptora. The sequence goes on from CM075345.1 coordinate 136,809,376, forward strand.
CATGCTCTCTGATGAAGTGATACCTTATGCTGATGTGCTTTGTCATTGAATGTTGCACTGGATTACCTGTCATTGCAATAGCACTTTGATTATCACAGTAAATGGGTATCTTGGTATACCTTAATCCATAATCCAGCAGTTGATTCTTCATCCATAAAATCTGTGCACAGCAGCTACCAGCAGCAATATACTCTGCTTCAGCTGTAGATGTAGATATTGACTTCTGTTTCTTGCTGTACCAGGAAACAAGTCTGTCACCCAGAAACTGACAACTTCCACTGGTGCTTTTTCTGTCTATCTTACTTCCTGCAAAGTCTGCATCTGAATAACCAAGAAGTTTAAACTCTGATTCTCTTGGATACCACAGCCCCAAAGTCATAGTGCCCTTGAGATACTTAAATATCCTCTTTACTGCTGTTAAATGTGGTTCTCTTGGATCTGCCTGGAACCTTGCACACAAACAAGTTGCATACATGATATCAGGTCTGCTAGCTGTCAAATAGAGTAAAGAACCAATCATTCCTCTGTAACTTGTCATATCTACTGATGACCCTGCATCTTTGTCCAATTTTGTTGCAGTTGCCATGGGAGTTGTTGCAGATGAACAGTCAAGCATACCAAATTTCTTGAGAAGGTTTCTGGTATATTTTGCTTGATTTATAAAAATTCCATCATCTGTTTGCTTCACATGTAGGCCTAGAAAATAACTAAGCTCTCCCATCATACTCATTTGATATCTTGACTGCATGAGTTTGGCAAACTTCTTACAGAGTTTATCATTAGTAGATCCAAAAATGATGTCATCTACATATATCTGAACTAAAAGCAAGTCACTACCAGTTTGGAAGTAAAACAGAGTTTTGTCAATAGTACCTCTGTGAAATCCACTTTCTAGTAGAAATTTGGCAAGGGTTTCATACCATGCCCTTGGTGCTTGCTTAAGTCCATAGAGTGCCTTGTCTAACCTGCAGACATAGTCTGGATATTTTGGATCTACAAAACCTGGTGGTTGTTCCACAAACACTTCTTCTTCAAGTTTTCCATTCAAAAATGCACTTTTTACATCCATCTGAAACACTTTGAATTTCTTATGAGAGGCATATGCTAGAAAAATTCTGATTGCCTCCAATCTAGCCACTGGAGCAAATGTTTCATCATAGTCTATTCCTTCCTTTTGTGAATAGCCTTTTGCAACCAGTCTTGCCTTGTTCCTTGTGATAACACCCTCACTGTCAGTTTTATTCCTGAAAACCCATTTAGTACCAACAATGGATCTGTTCTTGGGCCTTGGTACAAGTGTCCACACTTCATTTCTTTCAAATTCATTTAGCTCTTCTTGCATTGCTATTATCCAGTCAACATCTTTAAGAGCTTCTTCCACTTTCTTTGGCTCAGATTGTGACAAGAATGCATGAAACAGACATTCATTTGTTGTTGCACTTCTTGTCCTTACTTTTGCATCAGGATCACCAATAATCAAATCAGGTGTGTGAGATTTAGTCCATTTTCTTGCAGAAGGCAGATTGCTTCTGTCATCATGTGATCCTCCCCCTTGATCCATGCTCTCCTGATTTTCTTGGTGTCTCTCTTCATTTTCTGATGCTCCCCCTGAATGTGACTGCTCAGAATTATCAACAGAGTTTGAATCAACAGAGTTTGATTCAGAATTATCAACTGAGTCACTTTCAGTGTTTGAATTTTCACTTTGATGTGATTCTTCATGCTCCCCCTCAACTGATTCTTCCATTGTTTCTGATTGAAGAGTTTCTTCAGTATTTACCAGTAGAGGTTCAGAGTTTAGATCAACAGAGTTTGTCAAATCAGTCTGATCAGAGTTTACTTTTTCAGAGAATATATCTTCATTTTCAAAGTGCAGTTGATCATGTTCATTGACATCTTCAAATCCAGTTGTTTTCTTGTCATCAAATGACACATGAATTGATTCCATGATCACTCTGGTTCTCAGATTATAAACTCTGAATGCCTTAGTTGACAGTGGATAGCCAACAAAAATTCCTTCATCTGCCTTTAGGTCAAATTTGGTCAACTGTTCAGGATGAGTCTTCAACACAAAGCATTTGCATCCAAAAATATGAAAATATTTTAGATTTGGCTTCTTCTTCTTCACCATTTCATATGGTGTTTTACCATGCTTGTTGATCAGTGTTGCATTTTGAGTAAAACAAGCAGTTTGAACTGCTTCTGCCCAGAATTATGTTGGCAACTTTGCTTCATCTAGCATGGTTCTGGCAGCTTCTATCAAGGTTCTATTCTTCCACTCCACTACACCATTTTGTTGTGGAGTGCCAGGTGCAGAAAACTCTTGTTTGATTCCTTTACTCTTGCAAAATTCTTCCATTGATGAATTCCTGAATTCAGTTCCATTGTCACTTCTGATTATCTTCACTTGATTTTCTGACCCTTTTTCCAGTTGTAATATATGTTCTGTCAGTGTTAATGCAGTTTCATCCTTCTTTGCAAGAAAATATACCCATGTGTACCTGGTATATTCATCAACAATGACTAGAGCATATTTCTTCTTTCCAAGAGACATCACATTCACTGGACCAAAAAGATCAACATGTAGTAGATGATAAGGATCAACAATTGAAGACTCAGATTTGCTTTTGAAGGAGGCTTTTCTCTGTTTAGCCTTTTGACAAGAATCACACAGTCCTTCTACATTCAACAAGGACTTTGGTAAACCTCTCACAAGATCATTCTTTATTAGCTCATTGATGTTGTTCAGGTTCAAATGAAAGAGTTTCTTGTGCCATTTCCAACTCTCTTCACTGGACATCCTTGAAGACAGACACACTGCTTTGCCATCAGTGTTTGTTGACAATTTAATTTCATAGATGTTATTGTGTCTGTTTCCAACTAGAGCAACTTTCCCTGTAGATTTACTGATCACTTGACAATATTCAGGCTGAAAATCCACATGATATCCTCTGTCACAGATTTGACTCACAGATAGCAGATCATGCTTGAGTCCTGGAACCAGAGCTACATTTGTGATGATGACATTTCCAAGATTAATGTTGCCATATCCCAGAGTATGTCCTATGTTGCCATCACCATAGGAAACTTCTGGGCCAGCCTTCTCCTCAAACTCTGATAGCAGGGCTTTATTTCCTGTCATGTGTCCTGAACATCCCCTGTCCACGACTAGGGTACTAACCCTGTTGCCCTGCAATCACAAACAATCACCGATTATTAGTTTTAAAGATCCAGACTTGCTTGGATCCTTTGGCTTTCTTAATTCTGTTAGCTTTTGCAGCGGAATTCACATTAACAGAGTTTAAGCTAACTTTTTCAGAGTTTACATTAGCAGAGTTTACTTTAACCCATTTCAAATTTGGCTTGGGTTCATAGTAATTATAGTAAATAGCATGATAATCTCTGCAAGTGTAAATAGAATGCCATGTAATACCACAGTGTTTACACAAAGTTTGTGGTCTAGTTCTCACATAATCATTATTTACTGCAGTTTTAGAGGGCAAAGAATTAATGTTCTTATTCTTACTGCAGAAACTAGCAAGATGATTAGTGCTACCACAATTAAAGCATGTTTTTCTAGGAGCTAATGAAGCAAGCATTGGCTTAATTCCTGATGTTATGCCTACCTTTCCATTTTTGTTTTTCTTAGGCAATCTCTGTTTGTTGACAGATTTTATCTCCTTAAGCTTATGCTTGAGTTGTTTATCTGTCATTAAACCAATGTTAGCTTCTTTAACAAAAGTTTTAGCATATGACTCTTTAACAGCCTTTTTCTGTGCTTCAGTCTTAGGTCCACCTGTTCCCATGACATTACCTTCAGATGAACGATGTGGTCTAACTTTTACCTGATTTTCAAATCTAAGTTCATCTCCCTCAGAGTAACCTAGACCTACTGTATCTGACTGAAACACTTCTTGAGTGTCTTTACCAGAGTGTGTCCAAGTTTTAATGATGTGTTTAGTATCCTCCAATTCAGATTCTAGTTGCTTATACTTACCTAGCAACTCCTGTTCAATAAACACTGCATCATCTCTCTCTTTTTGAATTTTATTCATGTTCTCTAGCTGTTCCTCAACAAGTTTATTTCTCTCTTTAAGTTGAGAGCACTCAGTCTTTATCCTCTCATTTTCTAAAGTCTGATCCCTATAACTGATATGCAATGCTTTAAGATAAATTCTCAATTCAGTTATATTATCAGTGTTATAAGCATAGGTAGTTGGGGGTACCTTGAGATCATCATTTTCAGTCTGAGTAGTAGCCATGAGAGCATAGTTGACTTCCTCATCTGAATCTGAAGTGTCTGCCCAATCTCTGCCTTTGGTGTAGAGTGCCTTTTCAGTTTTACCCTTCTTGCACTCAGGAGCATAGTGACCCATCTCCTTACACTTGTAGCATTGAATCTCAGACTTATCTTTCTTACCAGATTTGAAGTCCTTTCCCTCAGTTTTCTTGAAATTCTTCTTGTCAGACTTTGAGTAGTCCCTGGAGAATCTCTTTCCCTTCTTGAAGTTCTTGAAGCCCATCTTCTTGAAGGTCTTTACCATCAATGCAGCCATTTGCATCATCTCCTCATCATCTTCAGAATCAGATGATTCATCTGTGTTTGAGTCAACATCAGTGTTTGATGACTCATTCTCTGAATGTATGACTAAGGCTTTCCCTTTTGCCTTTCTCCTTGATGCCTCCTTCTTTGATGGTTTCTCCTCAACCTTAAGAGCAACAGACTTTGACTTTCTACTAGATCTTTTGTTTCTCTGCTCCAATTCCAATTCATGGGTTTTGAGCAGCCCATAAATTTCATCAATCTCTGTTTCACCAAGTTCATAATTATCTCTTATAGTGGTTGTTTTCACATCCCACTTTTCAGGTAAAGAAAGAAGAAACTTGAGATTTGAGTCTTCTAAATCATACTCTTTGTTAACCAATGACAAATCATTGAGCAGTTTACAGAATCTGTCAAATGTTTCTGTCATGGTTTCTTCAGACTTTGCCTCAAAGTGCTCATACTCCTGAGTGAGTATGTTTCTTCTGTTTTTCTTGATTGCAGGAGTTCCTTGACACCTAACCTCAAGTGCATCCCATATTTCCTTTGCAGTTGTGCAATTAATCACTTTATTAGACATAACATTGTCTAATGCACTGTGAAGTAAATGTCTTACTTTTGCATCCTTTGCAATAGATGAAAGATCCTCAGCAGTTAGATCTTTCTTTTCTTTTGGAATGACCTTTGATTCCTCACCAGCAGCAGCAGCAGTTAACTTTGTAGGTTTGTGAGGACCTTCATAAATTCTATCAAGGTATTCTGGATCTGTGGCTTCCAGAAACATGGTCATTTTTACCTTCCAGATTGCATACTCTGATGGCCTAAGTATTGGAACCCTTATTGTTTCATACCTACTAACAGTAGTAGGGGTTTTCTCAGTTGGTGGAGGTATCTCTGCCATTGATTACTATTGTGTTTGGATCTTTAACTGTAATAAAGTAACAGATTAGGCGCTCTGATACCACTTATTCGGTCAAATACACAATAAGCAATCAAATACTGTATGAGTAACTTAACAAGAACACACTGTTTAACAATTAAAAACTGTTTGGAATTAACAATTCCTCTCTCAGTGATGTAAATATCACAGAGAGCTGCTTAGGTTACAATCAATGAATTTCTCAATGTTCGATTACCCTTCTAGGGTTAACCTAACTGTATTTATAGAACATACAGCTTCGTACAATCAGTAACTAATTCTCCTATAATCAAGCTATACAATTGATATCAATCATGATTGCTCCAGTCTTCCAAGTCAACTAAATCTCTTTGACAGCTTTCCAATCTTCAAAGATATTGCTTCCATACTTATCTTGCATCAACCTTTAAACACTGTTGACTCTTCAGACAATACCGCTACAGAGTTTAACAACCTCTGTTGCGCTTCCAGTCAGTGTTTAACTAAACTCTGACTGCTTCCAGTTAAACTCTGTTTTGTCACTATAGCTTCCAAACACTGTTCTCATCAATCATTTCTAACAGTGGGTATGATGATGTGTCATAATAGCGAACATATGTTGAACTGCATCGGTGATAAAAGAGAGTTACACTAAGAGGTGTATAACGAGATGATTCGAAAACGTGTTTTGACTTAAGTAGAGTTTATATTTAACCTTTGTAAAGTGTTAAGTGATTAATCCCGAATGCCTTGGCTATTTATAGATCACCAGGCTGACCCGGGACACGCTACCCCTACCCGCACTCGATTCCCAGGCAAGTTTCAAAACTCCCTTTTTAAAGGCCGTTGTTGTGATAATATGTATATATATATGAATTGATTCTGTTATACATATGCCATAGCATGCATGCCTACTTTCAAAGTCATATTGATATACTTGTTCCCTGAATTATTGTTGGCTTATAAGCCAGATAAGTTAATATATCTGTTATAAGCCGGATATTACTAAGACCCTTAAGCGAAGGGCAGTTGAATCTCATTCTTTGATTATAGACCGGGAGTCGTTATTTCTTGATATGTTGATATTATTTTCAGAGGAAAGTATTTAAGCAAATATTTTCCATTTATTATCTGGCGAATATTATTAGAATATTCCTTTGAGATTATTTGATAAATATTATTCGGATTATTCATCAGGTATTTATTTATTAGATGAACATTATCCTTAATATTCATCTAAAGTCGATTTAATATTAGAATATTATTTCGAACCCTCAGTTAAGTTATTCACTTAAAGAATATTCATTCTTATTTACTCAATATATATTATTTTGAATATTCATTCGAGTTTATTTATTTAACGAATATTATTTTCAATATTCATTCGAGCCTTATTTATTTAAATGAATATTATTTCAAATATTCATTCAATCTCTATTTATTTTATAAATATTAGTTGAACATTGATTCGAACTCCAGTTATTCGATAAATATTATTTTGAATATTTCCTTGAGGCGATAAATATTATCTCCGACATTCATTTAAAGTCGATTCAATTATTGAACATAATTTCAAATATTCATTCGATAATCATTTCTTCGATAAATCTTATTGAGTTGAATAATCATTAATTATTTATTGAATATTGTCTCAAATATTCAGTCCATGATTATTTCATCAATAAGTATCCTTCTTAAGTTAAATATCCATTGCTTATTCAATGAATATTACCTCAAATATCCATTTGATAATTATTTCTTCAATAAATATTATTATTAATTTGAAGATTCACTAATTGTCCAGTGAATATTGTTTCGAATATTCATTTCGTAATTATTCCTTTAATCAGTATTATTAATTCGAATATTCATTATTTATTCAATGAATATTGTTTCGAACATTCACTTGATAATTACTTCTTCGATAAATATTATTATTACTTTGAATATTCACTATTTGTTCAGTGAATATTATTTCGAATATTCGTTCGAATTTTATTTAATTGATAAGTATTATTATTAATTTGAATATTCACTATTTATTCAGTGAATATTATTTCGAATACTGATTCGAGTCATGTTCATTTGTTAATTATTATTAACTTGGACATTCACTATTTATTCAGTGAATATTATTTCGAATACTGATTCAAGTCATGTTCATTTGTTAATTATTATTAACTTGGACATTCACTATTTATTCAGTGAATATTATTTCGCAAATTCATTCGAGATAAGTATTATTAAGTTAAATTTTCATTAATTATTTAATGAATATCATTTATGGATATTTATTCGAGGATGATTCCGAGTAATAGTTATACTAAGATCATTCCTTCAATATTTTTGACTTAATAAATATTCCTTGGAATATTTATGTAATTCTTCTGACTCATTTAGAAATGATTTATCTTCCCCCGGATATTGTTCGCTATTTTCTCTGCGCAAGTATACGCAGTCCAAAAGCAATATAGGGAAATAAGGATCGTTCCCACGAAGACTCGGTTATTTTAGTAAATATGTCTATTCAACAATGTTTGGTTAATTATAGAAGCATGAACGAACTAAATTGGTTTATTTGCAGATAACAATTAACTAATGAAGTAACGGCTAATTTGTTTAAAATAATATGATAGAGGCATGGGGTCCTAATTTCATGAATGTTTTAGCTCTATTAACTATCAAGAATTAATGTGTTACAATTGTTAAGAATGCTAGCGGGAACACGACACTAATATGAGCCATCTTTCAATTAACTCACACCATTCCAAATAAACATCCACAAAAGAGATAGAAGTTATAAGGGCATCAATTATATCCAATACACTATATGTCTATGTGAATAGGTGATACAATCGATTTAATCACAAGTTCCGCAATTAACTACATAGGGGAATAACGTTCTTTCGAAACTATAATCCGAAATGCGGAGAAGCCGACATACCTATGCTAGCATGGCAAGCCCTAAATCTCTAAATCCACTTTCGCAATCATTAGAGATTTGGCACAATAGATGTTAGCTATTCACCTATATTCAATTAAAACAACCATGCAAGGCAATCTTATATAGAAATTGTAAACACAAATTATCTATCAAATTAACATGAGCATTAACAATTCATTACATTAGAACCCCATGAAAGTGTTTAGTTCATAATTGAACTAGGCACCTTCATGGGATTAAATAAAATCATGGATGAAAATTTCCTAAATTAAATAAAAAATTACGAGAGTTAGAAAATTGAACCGAAATTGCTTCCACTGAATGAGATGAGTGCTCCAATTAATATCCTTCCAATCTTCAATCGATATATAACATATACGAAATTTAAGAAAATTTAAGTATATAAATATAAAAATAATATTACTAAAAATTGAAATGTATAAAAAAAATAAAACTAAAATAAAAATAATATTACTAAAAATTAAAGTGTTTAAAAATACAACTGAAATAAAAATAAAATTACTAAAAATTAAAATATATAAAATAAAACTGAAATTAAAATTTAAATAAAACTGAAAATAAAAATTTTGAAATAAAAAATAAAATTACGAAATTCAAATTATAAAAATAAAACTAGAATTAAAACTGAATTTTAAAATGTATATAATAAAAATAAAAATTACAATTGGAACTGTATTTCAAGAAAATATAACAGAATTTTAGAATGGAGAGAGCAAAAAATGAATACAAGCTGTGTGTTTTTTTTCATGTCTCCGGAGATCCTTTTCTAACATTCTAACTCAATCTATTTATAGGCTAAAATTTGATCTATAAGCATCATTGCTTACATCATTTTTTTCTTAAATTCTAGCCATCCTTTGACAATTTTCTGCAGCTTTTTTGGAAGAAATTTGATCAACAAAATCATGCAGCAGCCCTGGTTGAAGAATTCAATCTGCACATTTTTCTGCATTAATCCGGAGCAGAAAACCACTCTCGGACCAGGGAGGTGCAACACAGGCGGGCGTTTTTCCATGATTTCCTCGGGCGCGTGACGCCCACGCGCTGACAGGCCAGTGAAATGGCAGCCGACAATCGTACAGGAAGTGGCAGGCTAGGAACTTTTGCCTTTTTTTTTTTAGAAAAATCAATTCAGATTGCATCCTTTGTTTAATTTAATCATGGCAAACATTCATTTATCACGTGGCCTCCAAATCTTTTGAACGGGCTCCGTAGAAATGCTTTTTAACCCGCACAGCTTATAATTTTTAATTAATAAATAATTTATTTAATTCATAAATTATAAAAATAAATATCTAATATTATTAGATATTTATAAATATAATTTTCTAAATTAATAAAATTATTTAATAATATAAATAAATCCTTATTGTCTAAGATGCGGTCTCTGGCCGTCTGGAACCGGACTCCTTTTGCTTAACAGAAAATATATCAATTCCAACCGGGGTTCCAGCTTTAAGAAAATATCACTTTCCATATTTTTGTGATAATTCTTATTTCTTCATTGCTCGTCCAGATGTAAGTTACGGTCTCTTGAGGATCTAAAACCGGAGTCCTTTTGCTTGGAGAAAAATACAACAATTCCAACCGGGGTTTCAGCTTTAAGAATATATCACTCAGAACATCTTTATGATAATTCCTTTTCCTCGTAGCCAGTCCATCTGAGCCAGAAATCCACCGTCTTTTAACCTTTTATCGCCAGGATACCTGAAATTTCGAGTTCTACACAACAAATACCGAAAGAACAAAAACGAATTAAAAGACACCACATACTTAAGGATAAATCACCAATCTAGGCTCAATTAGTGCATAATAAGTGGATATAAAATCCACTTATCACACCCCCAAACTTAAACTGATGCTTGTCCTCAAGCATAACAATATATATATTAACTAACTAGCACCACTTCCGTAGGTGATCACGGTTGCATTTGGCATATGCAACAAGCCCTTTAAACCCCTAGGCAGCCCTAGTGGACGAGTTAGGTCTCGTGAGGGCCTATAGCGAATGTACCCACAAAATCCATTTATCAAATGCAACTAACAATGCATGAATGCAACTAATATGAAAAATGCAACGATCCCCTTCAAACTCACCAAAATCAACTAAAAAGCAAATATCTCCAAAGAATGCAACAATTCCAAGCAGAGCTCGACTAAGTCCCCGTATACTAACAAATACATGAACAGAAACGTGCGTGTGTGCAATGCTCATCAGAAATACTCCCAAAACTAGGTCAAAAACCATACATGCTTTCCGTCAAGACAATCACAGGTTTATAACTAGAATAAACTGTAGACACTTCATAACCTAGGAACACCTCAACCCTTATCCAAGGTAGACAGAAACTCATGCTTTATTACTATACTACGACACTACATATACAATACGCATGCTTATTTAACCGTGCAATGAATGAGACCCCAAAAGGCTTATACAATAATACCCATGTAGCGAGTGTTAGGTCAGCAATCCCAAACCACAAGGGCTTTAGGTTACTAGGACTAAGTCTCCTCAGACTTAATTACTCGAGTATTAAAGAACTCTGGTTAATTTTGCATATAATCAATTGGACTTCTGACTCTTTTTTTTTTCTTTTTTTCTTTTTTTTTTTTTTTTATATTTATTTATTTATTTATTTATTTATTTTTTCGCAATCTGGAATGAGCCTTTCTCATTTCCAACCCTAGACTACTCATATAAATATGAGCCGACTACTAGCCATTTGACGCCTAGCCTTTATTGACAATTATTACCACTTAGCATGAAATCCCTGTTTTCCCCCAAACTTAGATTTTAGTGTTCCTACGCTATCAAGGGAATAACGAAAATTCTAAGAATAAACAAGTGATTAAATCTCAAAACATCCAACAGGCATGACCCTAACCAAGCCCAAAAGCACCCCAATGAGACTGTGTAAAAATTTTGTTCCCATAACATGCAAGTCAATTCCTTAGGAACTATAAATCAGCCCTCTACTCATCATCATCACACCCAAATCAACATCCACCTATCAATCAGAATCAGCTCGTCCTAAGGGATCATAAAAAAATGCATGCCATGAAAATGCAACTAATATGACTCACATGGTAAAACAAACAAACAATAACAGAATGTCCTAAATGAAACAACATAGATAATACGAACAAATATGCATGAATTACTACTAATATGCAAAACATGATATCCTACATGAACACAATGACTCACAAAAACTACTAACACATATACATACTACTTATCCCCAAACCACCCCCAAACTTATAATATTCAATGTCCGCATTGAATGGAAGTAAATACAAGGGATAGTAGAGAACATACCTGAAAACACCGAAACACATGGGTTGCCTCCCACGAAGCGCTTGTTTATTGTCGCTAGCTTGACTTCACTTTCGCACTTTAATCAGTAGTACCAAGAACCGCGGTTTCTGCTTTGCGATTCACATGTTCACCAAAATATGGCTTCAACCTCTGTCCATTTACTTTGAAAGCTGCTTCCGGTGTTTTATCAAAAATTTCCACTGCACCATGTGGAAACACCGTTTTAACCGTGAATGGTCCTGACCACCTTGACTTAAGTTTCCCTGGAAAAAGTCTGAGACGAGAGTTGAAAAGCAAAACTAACTGCCCTGGTACAAAAGACTTTTGCACCAAACGTCTGTCATGCCATCTCTTGACCTTTTCCTTGTATAACTTGTGATTTTCATAAGCCTGTAGCCGAAACTCATCCAGTTCATTAATCTGAAGCATTTTTTTCTCACCTGTTGCTGCTAAGTCAAAGTTCAACTTCTTCAGCGCCCAATAAGCGTTGTGCTCTAGTTCGGCAGGCAGATGACAAGCCTTGCCATATACTAGCTGAAAAGGTGACGTGCCCAAAGGTGTTTTGTAAGCTGTTCTATAAGCCCAAACAGCTTCATCAAGTTTTAGTGACCAGTCCTTCCTTGAAGGATTCACGACCTTTTCTAGGATCCGTTTTATCTCTATGTTGGAAACCTCTGCTTGGCCATTCGTTTGAGGGTGATAGGCCGTAGCAATTCGATGATTTATGTTGTACCTTGCCATCAATGCTGTGAACTTGCGATTGCAGAAGTGTGATCCTTCGTCACTGATAATTACTCTTGGAGTTCCGAAACGTGTGAAAACTTGCTTATTCAGAAAATTCAGCACCACTTTAGCGTCATTGGTCGGTAAAGCCTTCACCTCGACCCATTTAGAAACATAGTCCATCGCTAGCAAGATGTACTGATTATTGCATGAAGAAACAAAAGGACCCATGAAATCGATCCCCCACACATCGAAAATCTCCACTTCCAATAGCATATTCAGAGGCATCTCATTCCTCCTAGAGATATTACCAATTCTTTGACATCTATCGCATCTCAACACAAATTGATGCGCATCTTTAAACAGTGTTGGCCAATAAAACCCAACCTGAAGTATTCGAGTGGCTGTCTTCTCTCCAGCATAATGACCTCCGTAAGTGGTAGAATGGTAGTCATGCAAAATACCATCAACCTCACTAAACGGAATGCACCTCCGAATCACCTGATCAGGTCCCTGTCTGAATAAGAAGGGTTCATCCCATCGGTACCATTTTACATCATGAAGAAACTTCTTTCTTTGAGCATAAGAAAATTCCGACGGGATGACATTGCTTACAAGATAGTTCACAATGTCTGCAAACCATGGCTCTTCATTTTGCACCCCAAAAAGTTGATTGTCAGGAAAAAATTCGTTGATGAGAGTTTTATCCGCTGAGTTACCGTGTTCCTCTAACCGAGACAAGTGATCAGCCACCTGGTTCTCAGTACCCTTTCTATCCTTGATTTCCAAGTCGAATTCTTGAAGCAACAGAACCCAACGAATCAACCGTGGCTTAGCATCTTTCTTCGACATTAGGTATCGAATGGCTACATGATCTGTAAACACCACTACCTTAGTTCCGAGCAAATACGATCTGAATTTCTCGAAGCTATATACAATAGCTAAGAGTTCCTTTTCTGTAGTAGTGTAATTCAGTTGTGCATCATTGAGAGTTCTGCTAGCATAGTAAATCACGTGAAACACCTTATTCTTCCGTTGACCAAGAACAGCTCCCACTGCATAGTCACTTGCATCACACATTAATTCAAAAGGTTCACTCCAATCAGGTGCAGTGATAATGGGCGCAGTTGTCAATTTCTTTTTTAAGAGCTTGATTGCCTCCAAACAATCTTCACCAAATTTAAAAGGAATATCCTTTTCTAACAGATTGCACAAAGGTTTAGAGATTTTCGAAAAATCTTGGATGAATCGCCGATAAAAACCCGCATGACCAAGAAAACTGCGAATTCCTTTAACTGAAATTGGTGGAGGGAGATTTCCAATCGTCTCCAACTTAGCCTTATCCACTTCCAGCCCTTTACCAGATACCTTGTGCCCAAGAATGATGCCTTCCTTTACCATGAAGTGACATTTTTCCCAGTTGAGTACTAGATTAGTCTCAACACATCGTTTCAGCACCATGCCTAGATTTCTGAGGCATTCATCATATGATTTCCCAAAGACTGAGAAATCATCCATGAACACTTCCACATTGATACCAATCATATCCGAAAAAATTGCCATCATACACCTCTGAAAAGTAGCAGGTGCACCACAGAGTCCGAAAGGAACGCGTCGGAACGTAAAAGTGCCAAAAGGACATGTGAAAGTGGTCTTCTCCTGATCTTCTGGAGTAATACCAATCTGATTATATCCTGAATAACCATCCAGCAAGCAATAGATTCATGCCCAGCCAACCTGTCTAGCATTTGATCAATGAATGGAAGGGGAAAGTGATCCTTCCTTGTAGCTTTGTTCAGCTTTCTGTAGTCCATGCAAATTCTCCACCCTGTAACTGTATGAGTCGGAATGAGCTCGTTCTTTTCATTGGCAACTACTGTCATGCCTCCTTTCTTAGGCACACATTGCACTGGACTTACCCATGAACTATCTGAAATGGGATAGATGATACCAGCATCTAGCCACTTGAGAATTTCTTTCTTTACCACTTCTTTCATGATAGGATTTAACCGCCTTTGGTGTTCTACTGTTGGTTTACTCCCTTCCTCCAATGGAATTTTATGCTGACAATATGCGGGACTGATTCCTTTTAGATCCGCAACAGACCAACCAATGGCTGATTTGAATTCTCGAAGAACTCTCAAGAGCTTGTCTTCCTCGGAGTCTGAAAGGTTAGCGGCAATAATCACAGGTAAAGTGGATTTTTCACCAAGGGAAGCATACCGTAAGTGATCCGGTAGTGGCTTGAGCTCTAGAGTTGGAGCTTCTTCGATAGACGACTTTAATTGCTGATGTGGTCCTTTTAATTCTGGCAGTCCCAGCGATTCAACTGGTCTTTCAAATTTTCTTTGCCACGGCAATGCATCCAGATATTGCAATTGTTCATCAATGTCATCTTCATCTAATGAATACTCCCCACTGAGGGCCTTTTCCAAAGTATCATTCATGAGCATGTGCCCTAACTTTTCTTGCACCGTAGACTCAATCAAGTCTATCTTCAGACACTGCTCTTCTTCTGTTGGGAATTTCATAGCTGTGAAAACATTGAAGGTGACAATTTGATCGTGCACCTTCATTGTAAGTTCCCCCTTTTGGACATCAATCAATGTTTGTCCTGTTACTAAAAATGGCCTACCAAGAATGATAGGAATCTTCTTGTCCTCTTCGAAATCAAGAATGACAAAATCAGCAGGAAAGATGAGTTTGTCTACTTTCACCAACACATCTTCAACAACTCCCCTAAGATAGGTGATAGATCGATCAGCCAACTGAAGGGACATACTTGTCGGTTTTGGTTCAGGAAGACCAAGCTGCAAGAAAACCGAGTATGGCATAAGATTGATACTTGCTCCCAGATCACATAAACATTTGTCGAAAGATAATCTCCCAATGGTGCATGGTATTGTAAAACTCCCTGGATCTTTCAGCTTAGGCGACAACTTTTGCTGCAATACCGCACTACATTCTTCCGTCAAAGCAACGGTCTCTAAGTCTTCAAGTTTTAATTTCCTCGAGAGAATGCCTTTCATGAATTTGGCATAGTTTGGCATTTGTTCGAGAGCTTCAGCAAATGGAATGTTGATATGTAATTTTTTAAAGACTTCAAGAAATTTGCCAAACTGCTTGTCTAATTTCTGTTTTTGCACTCGTCGAGGAAATGGTGGAGGTGGGTAGACTTGCTCTTTTACTTCTTTTTGCTCGAGGACAGCTTGTTTAGGAGTTGGCATATTTTCTTTAATCTCCTCCTTTGATTCTGATATATTGCCCATGTCCTTTGTGTCTCCCAAATCTGCTTTTTCTGTTCCTTTGTCTGGCAGAATTTTTTCTGTATCTTTTAGCTCAGCATCCTCCGTGATTCTCCCTGATCTGAGGGTAATTGCTTTGATGTGCTCGTGATTATCCTTTCTCCCAGGATTAAGTTCAGTGTCACTGGGAAGTGTTCCTTGTGGTCGGCTCATCATGAAACTAGCGAGTTGACTCAATTGAGTTTCCAGATTTTTAATGGAAGCCGCTTGGCTTTTTTGGCCCAACCTCAACTCCTCTAATTCAGTCTTTTCATTCGACGATTGTCCAGAATTTCCATAAGATTGTTGTTGTTGAAATCCTGGGGGCTGAAATTGTCTAGGAGCATATGGTTGTTGAAAATGTTGCCCCTGTTGTTGCTGGAATCCAGATGGATTATACTGCTTAGCTCCAAATGGCTGATGATTAGATTGTTGGTAGGGCTGATGTGATTGTTGTGCTCCTCCTTGATTATTGCTCCAACTGAAATTTGGATGATTTCGGTTGTTCGGATGGTAGGAATTTGGAGCTGGCTGTTGCTGTCTCTGGAAATTGCTTACGAACTGAACCGACTCGTTTGAGATGGCACATTGATTTGATTCATGTGCGCCTGCACACAACTCACAAACACTAGCAATTTGATGAAATCCTTGTGCTGTCAAAGAGTCTACTTTCAATTTCAAAGCCTCTAGCTGAGCTGCTAAGGAAGTGGCTTTGTCGATATTAAGAATTCCTGCTACCTTCTGTTGTGGCATTCTCTGAGTTGGGTTTTGATATTCATTAGCTGCCATCATCTCGATAAGATCGTAGGCCTCCTCATAACTTTTAGCCCATAGTGCTCCTCCTGAAGCTGCATCTACCATTGGCCTTGATTGCATTCCTAGACCATTATAGAAACAATTTATGACCATCCATTTTGGCATGCCGTGATGTGAACATTGCCGAAGCATTTCTTTGTATCTCTCCCAAGCTTCACATAAAGTTTCACCAGACTGCTGAGAAAATTGAGTGATAGCATTCCTTATAGCTGCAGTTTTAGCCATGGGGAAGAATTTGCTAAGAAATTTTTGAGCTAGATCAGCCCAAGTGGTGATAGATCCTGGTGGTAGAGAGTGTAGCCAACCCTTGGCTTTGTCTCTTAATGAAAACGGGAAGAGTCTCAACTTCACAGCATCATCTGACACATTGTTGAATCTGAATGTGTCGCATATTTCTATGAAGTTCCTGATGTGTAAGTTAGGATCTTCCGTTGCAGTTCCTCCGTACTGTACTTGATTCTGCACCATCTGAATAGTACTGGATCTAATTTCAAATGTAGGAGCCGTAATTGCTGGCCGAATGATACTTGACTGAATGTCATCAATCTTCGGTTGCGAGTAGTCCATTAAAGCCCTTGCTGCTGTAGGTGCAACTACTTCGCCTTCTCCGTCCATCTTGTGAATATTTGCTAGTTCAAGTACTTGTTTGGCTTTTAATGCTTTAGAACGTGTTAGCATAAAAATCCAAGTATCTGTACACAAATAATCACTTCACAAAAATATAAGATAAAATGTTCAAGTCAAACAAATTAACTTCTATTGTAGTAAAACACATAAACAAAAATAACACCGAGTCCCCGGCAGCGGCGCCAAAAACTTGTTCGCTATTTTCTCTACGCAAGTATACGCAGTCCAAAAGCAATATAGGGAAATAAGGATCGTTCCCACGAAGACTCGGTTATTTTAGTAAATATGTCTATTCAACAATGTTTGGTTAATTATAGAAGCATGAACGAACTAAAATGGTTTATTTGCAGATAACAATTAACTAATGAAGTAACGGCTAATTTGTTTAAAATAATATGATAAAGGCATGAGGTCCTAATTTCATGAATGTTTTAGCTCTATTAACTATCAAGAATTAATGTGTTACAATTGTTAAGAATGCTAGCGGGAACACGACACTAATATGAGCCATCTTTCAATTAACTCACACCATTCCAAATAAACATCCACAAAAGAGATAGAAGTTATAAGGGCATCAATTATATCCAATACACTATATGTCTATGTGAATAGGTGATACAATCGATTTAATCACAAGTTCCGCAATTAACTACATAGGGGAATAACGTTCTTTCGAAACTATAATCCGAAATGCGGAGAAGCCGACATACCTATGCTAGCATGGCAAGCCCTAAATCTCTAAATCCACTTTCGCAATCATTAGAGATTTGGCACAATAGATGTTAGCTATTCACCTATATTCAATTAAAACAACCATGCAAGGCAATCTTATATAGAAATTGTAAACACAAATTATCTATCAAATTAACATGAGCATTAACAATTCATTACATTAGAACCCCATGAAAGTGTTTAGTTCATAATTGAACTAGGCACCTTCATGGGATTAAATAAAATCATGGATGAAAATTTCCTAAATTAAATAAAAAATTACGAGAGTTAGAAAATTGAACCGAAATTGCTTCCACTGAATGAGATGAGTGCTCCAATTAATATCCTTCCAATCTTCAATCGATATATAACATATACGAAATTTAAGAAAATTTAAGTATATAAATATAAAAATAATATTACTAAAAATTGAAATGTATAAAAAAAATAAAAATAAAATAAAAATAATATTACTAAAAATTAAAGTGTTTAAAAATACAACTGAAATAAAAATAAATTACTAAAAATTAAAATATATAAAATAAAACTGAAATTAAAATTTAAATAAAACTGGAAATAAAAATTTTGAAATAAAAAATAAAATTATGAAATTCAAATTATAAAAATAAAACTAGAATTAAAACTGAATTTTAAAATGTATATAATAAAAATAAAAATTACAATTGGAACTGTATTTCAAGAAAATAGAACAGAATTTTAGAATGGAGAGAGCAAAAAATGAATACAAGCTGTGTGTTTTTTTTCATGTCTCCGGAGATCCTTTTCTAACATTCTAACTCAATCTATTTATAGGCTAAAATTTGATCTATAAGCATCATTGCTTACATCATTTTTTTCTTAAATTCTAGCCATCCTTTGACAATTTTCTGCAACTTTTTTGGAAGAAATTTGATCAACAAAATCATGCAGCAGCCCTGGTTGAAGAATTCAATCTGCACATTTTTCTGCATTAATCCGGAGCTGAAAACCACTCTCGGACCAGGGAGGTGCAACACAGGCGGGCGTTTTTCCATGATTTCCTCGGGCGCGTGACGCCCACGCGCTGACAGGCCAGTGAAATGGCAGCCGACAATCGTACAGGAAGTGGCAGGCTAGGAACTTTTGCCTTTTTTTTTTTTTAGAAAAATCAATTCAGATTGCATCCTTTGTTTAATTTAATCATGGCAAACATTCATTTATCACGTGGCCTCCAAATTTTTTGAACGGCCTCCGTAGAAATGCTTTTTAACCCGCACAACTTATAATTTTTAATTAATAAATAATTTATTTAATTCATAAATTATAAAAATAAATATCTAATATTATTAGATATTTATAAATATAATTTTCTAAATTAATAAAATTATTTAATAATATAAATAAATCCTTATTGTCTAAGATGCGGTCTCTGGCCGTCTGGAACCGGACTCCTTTTGCTTAACAGAAAATATATCAATTCCAACCGGGGTTCCAGCTTTAAGAAAATATCACTTTCCATATTTTTGTGATAATTCTTATTTCTTCATTGCTCGTCCAGATGTAAGTTACGGTCTCTTGAGGATCTAAAACCGGAGTCCTTTTGCTTGGAGAAAAATACAACAATTCCAACCGGGGTTTCAGCTTTAAGAATATATCACTCAGAACATCTTTGTGATAATTCCTTTTCCTCGTAGCCAGTCCATCTGAGCCAGAAATCCACCGTCTTTTAACCTTTTATCGCCAGGATACCTGAAATTTCGAGTTCTACACAACAAATACCGAAAGAAAAAATACGAATTAAAAGACACCACATACTTAAGGATAAATCACCAATCTAGGCTCAATTAGTGCATAATAAGTGGATATAAAATCCACTTATCAGATATTACCTTCGACCTTCGAGTATAATGTACATTCCTCTGAGCCTATTTAATATTATTATATCAAGGAAGGTTTTCAAAACTCTATTCTTCGTTCAATCTTGTCTCTTAAATTATAAGGGAACCTTACTTGAGAAATGTTATTTATCTTGTGACTGCCCGGTCATAAACTATTCGTTTCATTCGCAACTTGGTTGCTATTATCCATGGAATTTTATGTACCCACTCATTATTCGAGGGGTAAGAATGTTGGAACAAGTTGGTATCCATTAACAAGCAGCAGCTTGGGAAATATTGGTGAATTTTCCTTTCCAACTAGATACGTCTACTTTGTGGAGTCTTATCAACAAGTATTATACTTGAGGAAAGGGGGACAAACTTTACGTTTCAAAGTGATGGATGTTAAACGAACTAGGAGCTGCGTAAGTGGCCGAGTGGCGCCGGCCCAGCAATGGCCCAACCGTTGGCCAGGAGTTCCAGAGGGCGGGCGATCCGTCAGAGCTACCTTCTACATGTAGAGAACGACTGATGAGATGCATGACATACGACTGATCATCATAAACGTTAGGGCATCTGGCGCGGCAATGCTCCCGTATTAGTTCACATTTCAAAGTTGGAAATTTCCTGCAACACTATTTGTGTTGATAGAGTGAAAAGATGTTTAAACTGAAATTGCAACCTCTTTCCTGCAATTTCCTCTTTTGTGATAAATGTCGATATCTTGCTCATATCATTGCAAAACAGATATGTCTGCAGAGATATATTTTTGAGTTACATGGTAACTTCATCTTTTATATGATATTGGCTCTATGTTCGTTAATGCATGGCATATGGTTTCAACGATATTGCTGACTTGATATATATATCATTGTTGTCACTCAGTTTATATTATTGTTGGTGGGCTATGGCTCACCCTTGCTTTATTTATTTATATCACAACAACAGCTAGATCTGGTGGCCCGCGCAAGGCACAACCGGTGCAAGCCAGTGCTAGCCGTTAGAGGATTACCGTTGAGATCATAGCTGCCACTTCTGAGTAAGAAGCTATTGGTAGGCTAGATGTTACCTTTCGAGTATCAGTGTATTTATTCTATGGCATATACAAATGGATGGCAAGGAGAATGTAATTATTAAATTGTAAATCTTTTGGATTGTAAGAACTCAATAATGTGATTAATAATATTTGTAATTACTCTGATTTCATCTCTGGGACTATAACGGGTGTGTTTTATATTGTGGTTTTGGGTCACAAGGTTGTAATTTAAATTATGTTGGTTTTGTGGATGGATATTGAGACCGTAACGACCAGATCCCTGACCCCGGATCTGGGGGTGTTACATTGCTCTTCTAGTCTGTACACCCTTGTCCGGTTCACCAAAGATCTGTTCAAAGGGATGCGATTTACTCCATACCCTTTGTCTTGGAAGATTTGATCTTGATGATTCCCCAAGTTCATAATTGTGTTGAGTGTGGTGACTAGTAGATCCAAAATCATTCTTTGCTCCCCTGAGTTGTTGCTTTCAGAGTTTGATGAATCAGAGTTTAATGCATCATTAGTAGTAGATGCATTCTTTGATGTTTCTTCACTTGATTGGGGTTCATTTTCATCATTCACTTGCTCCCCCTCAACATGTGCTGCTGTCTGATCTACTGGTATAGATTGAACAATAAAGTCTGAAAGAGTATCAAAAATTTTGTATATCAACATTTATTTCTTCATTCTCAAATCTTAGCTGGTCATGTTCATCAAAGTCTTCTAGTCCTGTTATCTTCTTATCATCAGAAGACACATGGATAGATTCAATGACCACTTTTGTTCTCAGATTGTAGACTCTGAATGCTTTTGTGGATAGTGGGTATCCAACAAAGATTCCTTCATCAGCTTTTAAATCAAATTTGGAAAGCTGTTCTGGATGAGTCTTAAGAACAAAACATTTACATCCAAACACATGAAAGTACTTCAGGTTCAGCTTCTTATTTTTCACCATCTCATATGGTGTTTTACCATGCTTGTTTATGAGTGTAGCATTCTGTGTGAAACAAGCAGCTTGCACAACTTCAGCCCAGAAGTAAGTTGGCAGCTTTGCTTCATCAAGCATGGTCCTTGCAGCTTCTATGAGAGTCCTGTTCTTTCTCTCTACTACTCCATTTTGTTGTGGAGTTCCAGGTGCAGAGAATTTTTGCTTTATTCCATTTTCTTTACAAAATTCTTCCATGACTGCATTCTTGAACTCAGTGCCATTATCACTCCTTATGATTTTCACTGTATGCTTAGATCCTTTGTCCAGTTGTCTGACATGCTCTGTTAAGATTGATGTAGTTTCTTCTTTCCTGTGCTTGAAATATACCCATGTATATCTGGTGTATTCATCAACAATAACCAAAGCATATCTTTTCTTTCCAATGGACATTATATTTACTGGACCAAATAAATCAACATGCAATAAGTGATATGGCTTGAGGATTCAGTCTTACTTTTGAATGAAGTTTTCCTTTGTTTTGCCTTTTGACATGAGTCACATAGGCCATCTGGAGTAAAAACTGATTTGGGCAATCCTCTCACAAGATCTTTCTTCACTAGCTCATTAATGTTGTTGAAATTCAGATGAGAAAGTCTCTTGTGCCAATCCCAGCTTTCTTCAATTGATGCTCTACTCAGTAGACAGATTGCAGAGCCATCAGAGTTTGTTGAAAGCTTGGCTTCATAAATGTTACCATGCCTGTATCCCTTCAGAACAACTTTTCCTGTAGATTTGCTTACAACTTCACCGTGTTCTTCAAAGAAATCCACATGATAACCTTTGTCACAGATTTGACTCACACTAAGTAGATTATGTTTGAGTCCTGAGACTAGAGCTACAGTTTCAATGATTACATTCCCAAGATTGATATTGCCATATCCCAGAGTCCTTCCTATGTTGCCATCTCCATAAGAAAAACTTGGGCCAGCTTTCTCCACAAATTCTGATAGCAGGGCTTTATTTCCAGTCATGTGTCCTGAGCATCCACTATCCAGAACAAGGATATTTTTCCTGTTACCCTGCAATCAAAAAGACCACTAATGATTAGTTTTAAGGACCCAGACTTGCTTGGATCCTTTGGCCTTATTAAGTTTGTTAGCTTTTGCAGCAGAAGTCTTATCAGAGTTTGTGCTAACATTTTTATCAGAGTTTATACATGTAGAATCAATCTTGAATTTATTCAAAGAGGGTTTAAGTTCATAATAAGCATAATACAAATTATGATACTCTTTGCATGTATAAATAGAATGCCAAATACTTCCACAGTGAAAACAAGGATTCTGTGGCTTAAACCTAACTGAACCACTCTTAACTCCTGACTTAGGAGGTATAGAGTTTATATTTTTATTCTTCTTGCTAAAAGTAGCAAGATGGTTAGGATTTCCACAGTTGTAACATTTCTTCCTAGGAGTATTGGGAATAGGCATATAGTTATTGCTTTTATTGATGCCTACCTTTCCATTTCTGTTTTTCCTAGGTTCTTTTACCTTGTTCACTCTTTTTATCTCCTTCAGCTTGTGTTTAAGCTGTTTCTGAGACATTAAGTCAATATTTACTGATTTGACTTCCTGTTTTGGTTTGTCAGATTTTGGTACAAACCTCACAGGATTAATTTTGGGCTTTGTAGCCCTTTCAGTAAATACAGGTTTAGAGGTCTCAGCTTCTAGGTTGGCAGTTTTCTTTTTATCAGTGTAACCTAGACCTTCTTTCCAACAATCATTCTCTATGATAATCTGAGTAGTTTTCCCAGAGTTATTCCAAGTTTTAATAATGTTTCTTTCTTTAGCAAGTTCAGATTCAAGATAAGCATTCTTTTTCAATAATTCAGTTTTAACAAAAATAGCATCATCTCTCTCTTTCTGAATTTTTAACATCTGGACTAATTCTAATTCTAGATAGTCATTTCTCTTTCTAAGGTCTAGACTTTCAGATTTTATTCTTTCATTTTCTAAAGTCTGATCTCTGTACCTAACATGAAAGTTTTTAAGAAAGAGTCTTAACTCAGATATATCAGTAGTATCAAAAGCTAGAGTAGAATGAGGTACCTTAGTCTCAGTAGCTTCAGGGATACTATCAGCATTTGCCATCAAGGCATAGTGCACCTCATCTTTAGAGTCTGAAGTGCCAGCCCAGTCCTTCTTCTTTGTGATGTAGGCTTGACCTTTATCAGCTTTGGCTTTATTGCACTCAGGTGCAAATTGTTTTCTCACCACAATTATCGCATTTGATCTTGGACTTGTCCACTTTCTCAGACCTGCCTTCCTTTCCCTTAGTTTTTCTGAAATTCTTCTCTGACATGATTGTATAGCTTTTCGGATCTTAACTGTTGTATAATAACAGAGTGGCTCTGATGCCAATTGTTATGTCCGGAATAACGTAGAAGGGGGTTGAATACATTATTTAAAAATATTTCGATTTTTGATGTGGATATGAAATCAAAAATACTAAATCGAAATAACACAACTGTGTGGGAAATATCTTTAAATAGATAAAACCCGGAGGTTTGTTACACAATCTAATCCTATGGATCAGCTACAAAATCAAACACTCCTAGGATAGTTTAGGCACGAGTGTAGCATCCCAAAATCCGGGGTACAGATATGGGGCCACTAACCACACCAATAATATACAACCCTGGACAAAAACAAGATAAAATGATAAAAACCCCTTAACCAAGATCGCATACAGGTTACGGTATGAAACAAACTATCAAATTATTATTACAATCCAGCCTCAGAATAAAATGTTATACAATTTTTGTGAATAAACAAGTTCACTGACTAACTAGATATCCAACCTCAACAAATCCCAATCCACTATCCAACAAAATCCATAGACTCGAACGCCTTCTCTCGCTGCCGAAAGAGCAATACCAACTGACCAGTAGGTCTACTAATCTTCTCTATTAGCTGAAGAAAACAAATAAGCAAGAGTGAGCCAAAAATGCTCAGCAAGTTCAATAGTGATAACAATTTCAATAACGAGGACAATTCTAGTAAGCAAAAGAGTTTCATCTCATTCTATGAAGGAATCAGTTATATCAACTTTTAGATTGCCACAAGGGCCAATAATTCACCATTAGTAAGGTGCATTAGAGACTAGAACTAATAAGAGTTCCGATATCAAAATATTATTAAAACAAACTTCCAAGGAGTCAAGAACTGAACATCTCAATCTCAGAGTATAGATTAGAATTGGAATTTTTATATAAAAAAAACATCAAGGTTAGGCTGCTGATCAGTCAGCACTAACCCCCGGACAAACGCACACAGCAATGTCCTTAATTGGATCCATGGCACACATTGACCTTAACATCTGACCACGAATCTGGTCTCCCCGAAGGGACATCTATTGACCATTAAACTGGTCTCCCCGAAGGGACATCTGTTGACCATTAATATGGCCTCCCCGAAGGGACATCTGTTTTAAAAACATTTCCAATTTTAATTCAAACGCATAGGTGTCGGAACAATCGACAACCTTTGATCCCCAAACAACTGGAAACCCACGTCCAGAATAACAACTCAAGATTAAGAGTGAATAAGAAATAACAACATCGTCTAGTATCGACAAATTCGATACACTACAGGGAACAACGAACAATCAAGATTCTTAACAGATATCGACAAGTTCGATACCACCTAGGGTGGGGAATATAAGGAATGACAATTCAAATAAATACCAAGAAGAAGAATATGAATTACCGGAATTATTGACGTTAACAACTTATCAAGAGAGAGATTTCACTCGATCACATAATAGATATACATTGCAATAAGATTTTCAACCATCAAAATTCTAATTTAAAGCGAAGATTTGGTCAAACACTAGGCGCATTGTAAAGTTTGAGTTTCTATAAGCAGATAAAGTAGCTTAAACATTTGTTTATAAAACGATTCCAATATGGAAAAGTTCAAAACATTTTGAAAGAAAACATTTTTCTAAATGGGGTCCTTTTGTGAAAATATGCTAGAATCAAGAGTTTCGCCAGCAGGCTTTCATAAGGGTTTAAAATCTTGGATTTTCTTTTGTTCAGAAAATTCTTAGACAATTTCGACGAAAATAGGAGAAATGGCATTCCAGGGATAAGAAAATAAGCGAGAAAGGTTATTTGTCAAATTCTTTGTAAATCGGATATTTGAGACATGGTTAGGGGAGATAAACAGCATCACACTATATGAAAAAGTATATGTCATCTGCCATCTATACTTGGCCAAATCATCACATACTACAAGTAAATTAAATTGCATCGCTTGAACAATAAGTGATTAGCAAAAACACTTGCCTCAATTTACGGAGTTCCTGACTTTAACCTCGATCCTCAACTCAGCTTATGACAACCCTTAGTTGCTAGCCTCTTACTGGGCTCAACTTCCATCTCTACTTCGTAACTCGCCACTTTCACATTAATTTACCCGTTGGCTTTAATACTTGTCCTTCTATTCGTCCTTCAAATTACCCGCGCACTGTCCTTGGCCAGGTCTCCCATTCGAACCTTTACAAGGTCAATCACCATTTCAGTACTAATTCAAGCAAAACCTTATCGTTTGCTCTATTCTACCCATGCGCGTCCTATAACGCTTACATATACAATACATACAGACATATTCATTCATATTCATATAATAGTCTTACTATAATCAACTAAGTCACATAAACGCGTCACATAACCATTTCAAAACAACAAAACCACTTAATATTTAAAACCACGACATATTCTCGAAATAATCCACTGATACATATACTTAAACCCTTAGTAATCATAACACACCTTCAAGCATTGAAATTAAATAAGTTAAATAGGTTTTAAATAGATTTACAGGAGATTTTTAGAAAATTTCGGCATGTAGTATTCGTTTATCGGACTATGGGCACAGCCCCTCAATATCAATTATAAACAATTCAACCCTGTTTTTACAAAAATAAAGCTGCCTCAACTTGCAGCAACAACACATAAGGAAATTTATCCGCCCTGACATGCGGCACATAGCACATAAGGAAATTCTGCCTCGACATGTAGTAAACACATAATAATTTACATTAACATTAACTACTACTTACGCTACATCAATAATCGTATTACTCACGCATTTTAATGATACACGTGACAATCAATTATTGACATTCGTAAGCCCTAGGGAACAACCCCTAGCACTAACTATTACTTACGCTATATCAATGATCACATCACTCAAGTATATTAATTATACTCGTGATAGTTAATCATTGATATTCGTAAGCCCGAGGAACTAGTTGAAGAGAATTACACAAGTACTTAAATATTGACATTTAAGACTCGAGATCTCATTTCAACTCCTCGTAGTTAAACACATAATAAAATGAATCTAACAATTAATCTTTGATGAATAACATTTTAAAACCATATAATCAGGAATTAAATTCTTATTTTAAGAAAACTTTATGAATTAGCCTTTTTGTAAGTTGGACTATCCCGGGGTCACAACCCCTCAATTTTAATCAAAACTAAATCAAGACATACCACACAGCCTCTAGGGCCAGTGGTACCTTTCAGAAACTACCACCTAAAATTTACACAAATATACAGTTTAATCAACTATAAGATACTTACTCAAAGCCATTTTGACCACACATATAATTCAGCACCACATATTTGTCAAGTATAACATTCGTCATTATACGACAAATAATAATTAGTAACTCACAGTCATTTAACCACTTACCAATCAATACCAAGTAATCGACAATTATGAATTTCGACAAATACTCCAACTCGACTTATAACATTTAGTACATATATATTACCAGAATCATTTTCAACAAGACCATATGAACTCCAAATATCCCAAATTTAGACTTCCGAAATTATAACATAATAATTAACAAATTCCGAATTTAAACTACTCACATTATGACTACTGTTTATAATTTCTAAATTTCCGAATAGCTCCAAAATTTAAGTATTTAAACCAACAATAATCAAATTTATTAATACTCTAACATTCTCCACAAATCCCAATTTGGACTCCCGAAAAATAATAACTAACATTTTCCAAAAACTCGAATCCAATTTCGAAAATTAAGATTTAACTATAAATTCCCGAAGTCAACTCTATTTGTCTAACTTTGACCGGCTATAACTCACTCATTTTTAATCCAATTTACATGATTTAAGAATGTATTCCATGTATTTTCTCGCAAGGATTCCAAATATGTAATCAGTTTTCAAATCCGACACCAAACAGCCATAAAGAACAGATCCATCAGAATTCCTAATAACTTAATTAAGCAAGTATATACATACAAACTACATGCATACATACATCTTGTGTATATATATATATATATATATATATATATATATATATATATATATATATATATATATATATATACACACAAACATTTACCCATCAATTTCTCTCTCTCTACTACAAGTATACATATATATATATATATATATATATACATGCACAAACACATCACCAACTCTTCTCTTTCTTCTCCGACGTCTCGCCACCGTGACCCGCCATCGCCGCCCCTCCACGCTGCTGCTGCATCACCACAGTCCTTCCCTGCTCAGACTCGCCATACACACACTATACACACGCTATACATACACACCCACCCACTCCTCATTTTCAATTAACCCACAAATCAATTTTTTCTCTTCCTCCCTTCTCTTTTCTCTCAATTTTTCTCCCAATCTCTCTTTTTCTCTCCCCCAATTTGTTCTCTCCCCGATTTCTAGAATCCTCTAGGCTGTGTTCTTTTGCTTAATGGGCTAGGCCCAATAACATTATTACTACTACAATTCAAACCGTCCCCATTTAACACTCTTAAACGACTCTTATAAATCGAAATCAAATAAAATATTCGGAAAATTAAACTATTCATTTTTAAAATAAAGAACATAAAATTATGAACACGCACATATTTTCAAAATATTTTTCAGATAAAAAATGAATTAAATATGGATTTTACAAATTTTGATCCTTTAAATACAATAAAAATCTTAAAATCATTTTAAAATACTCAAACATCCAAATTAATCTACCCAACAATTTTAAAAACTCAATAAATATATAAAGATAATATTACAAAAGATTTCATGATTTTTAATAACTCCGATAATTTTATAAAATTGCCAGAGGATAAAAAACGTATGATTTAAATATATTTAAATCCTCAAAATACAAATAAAAACACACAGGCTTACACAGCACACACAAATCATCACGTAAACACATAAACACTACTTCACATATATTCCACCTTTACAACAATATTCACATAATATAATTCATAATTTATATTAAATAAATAATTTTAAATTCGAAATTTTCTAAGTCGTTATAACGAGGACTTTTTTCCCGACACTTCCTGAAAGCGGGCTAAGCCGGCTTTCCTACTAGATGGACTGTCTAGCAGCTTACACAAAGAAGATATAAGAGAGAGAAGAGAAAGTTGTGTGTTGAGGTGTGTTTTGAAATGAAATATAACAGGCCTATTTATAGGTTTTAGAAAGTCACTATTTGGCACTATTCCAACAATCCCCAAATAGTAACCGAGCACTATTC
Source organism: Kitagawia praeruptora (assembly GCA_037693485.1). Classification (NCBI taxonomy): domain Eukaryota; kingdom Viridiplantae; phylum Streptophyta; class Magnoliopsida; order Apiales; family Apiaceae; genus Kitagawia; species Kitagawia praeruptora. The sequence goes on from CM075345.1 coordinate 136,838,704, forward strand.
CAATAACCCCCAAATAGTAACCAGACACTATTTCACCAACCCCAAATAGTAACCGGGCACTATTACACCAACCCCAAATAGTAACATTGCATAGTAACTTTGCATAGTAACAGCGCATAGTAATCTTGCATAGTAACCGCGCATAGTATTACTATTCTTTCTCTCTTCTGTTTATTTTGCTGTTTTAATTCATCTCAGAAAATAATTCAAGTACCAAATTCATTTAATTATTTTGTTATAAATAATTAATCTCTTACTTATTTAATTTTCAGAGTAAATTAATTTTTTTTACAATACCTTGAGATATTATGTATGTCCTTGATCGTCAATAGGCTTTGGCAATTCTTTCTGTGAATTAATGTGTTGATCCTTCTCGTATGTGCTGACACTTAGTGCACTGGTCTGGTTCACAAGTGACTATCAATGATCTTGATCTTCATACCTTCGTTGCATTCCAATTGATTAGCCTGCAGCAGTATCTTCAATTAATTTGAATACATGGAATCTTTTGGCCCTTCAAATGAATCATATGTACATTTTATTCTGTCACTGAGGCTTGATCATGTTAATGAACTTCTTTCAGTGACTTGATCCTTGTCGGTGTCTGTTCTTCAACTTTCACGATCCCTGTATAAAGTTAATATTATTTATCTTTTGTCCTAGATGAGTTATATATGTCCTCTATTACATATTACATTCATTATGCTTTACAACAAGCAAGAAGGTATTATGAAGGAAATGATTTTCTATTGATGGAAACTATCAACTGGACGGCAGAACATTGTCATTTATAGATTATATCTTTATGTTATTAGTTGATAGGTAGCATTATAAATACTCTCTCAATATCATTGTAAAGAGCGTGTTTTCAAAAGTCGTGAGTTCGTATGCATAGCTCTGTATAAGGTTTGTATTCGAGAGTTCAAAACAAACAGAGAGAGATTTGTATTGACAGCAGCTGCTAAAGGTATTGTACACTTTTGGTAGAGTTTGTATTTTATCTTTTTAATACAAACAGTTTCGTTTTATTTGTTTGATTTTGTGCATCTAAGTTCGAGCAAAAATCAGACACGTTTATATAACTTGTATTCAACCCCCCCTTCTACAAGTTATTCGAGTTAACAATTGGTATCAGAGCGGGTTGATTTCGAATAATCATAAAGATCTGCAATCATGTCTGGTTACAAGGATGGTAATACCAAGATTCCTATGCTCAAGAGAAACGAATATACTCTATGGGAAGTAAAGATGTTGCATCACCTGGAAGCAACAGATCCTGATTATCTTGATTGAATTAGGGATGGTCCGTTTGTTCCAACAAGAGTTGTTGGTCAAGCAACTGTCGATGGTAAAGTTGTTCCAGACGCACAGCAGAGAAGCCTAAATCTGAATGGACAGATAAGGAAAAAGAGAACGTTCTTAAGGATGCTAAAGTAAGAAACATATTGTTCAACAGTCTAGATTCTGTTCTCACTAACTATGTTCTCTCCTGTAAGACTGCTAAAGAGATATGGGACAATCTGAAGGTTCATTGTGAAGGAACTAAGCCTGTTAGGAAGAATATGAGGACACTTCTCATACAACAGTATGAATACTTTGAATTCAAGTCTAGTGAGTCACTTACTGATACCTTTGATAGGTTTACAAAACTCATCAATGCGATGGCCTTGCATGGTAAACATTATGACTTGGAGGATATGAATACTAAGTTCATGAAAGCCTTGCCTGATTTCTACAATGAGAAGATCCCTGCAACTGAAGAGGCTAATGATTTGGATGAAATTTCATTAGAGGCCGTTTATGGAAAACTGAGGGCTTATGAACTTGACAAGAAGCAGAAAAAGAGCATGAGTGAAGGAAAGATGAAAACTGTTGCACTCACTGCTCAATCTGAGTCAAAGAAGCTTCCTAAAGAAAAGTCTGAATCTGCTGAAAGAGACTCAAGAAAGAAGAAAAGCAAAGTAAGTTCTGAGTTAGAGACTACTGATGAAGATCCCGATGACAGTGATTCTGAATCAGAGATGCAGGAACTCTTTGCTATGTTTGCTAAAGCTTTCAAGAAAGGAAGATTCAACAGGAGAAGATTTAGCAAAGGACCTTTTCAAAAGAAAGAGGAGAAGAAGAGTGACAAAGGCAAAAGTACAATTGTCAAGCTTGATAAGGCCAAGATCAAGTGCTTTAACTGCAGTGAGCTTCGACACTTTGCAAGTGAGTGTAAGAAGCCTAGGAATTCAGGAAAGGGTAATGCACTCATGGTCACACAGAAGGATTGGGTAGACTCCAGTGATTCTGAAGATGAATTGGATTATGAAAACATTGCTTTGATGGCAAGTGCTTTAGACAAGCCTGGATCTCCATAGAAAACTTCTTTATCTTCTGTTAAGGTATCACTTCACTCTCTTGATTCATTTGATAGCTTAGATTCTGATGAAATTAGATCTATTCATGTTGAGTTTAAGAATCTTATGACTAATTTTAAAATTCTTACTAGTGAAAGAGATGAACTCAAGGTTAAGAATGATAAATTAGTTGATAGAAATAATTTTCTTGAATCTGAGTTAGTTCAAATGGAAGAATATAGGATAAGTTCTGATAAAGCTAAGCATGATTATGGTGTTATTCTTGAGGCTTATGACTATGTCAGAAAAGAACTAGAGGAAGAGAGAGATGTGATTAAGACCATTAACACTTCTGGTAAAAAGACTCAAGAAATCTTTGAGAGTGGAATTCGTGGTAAGGTTAATGGTCTAGGTTATAATAAGGCTAGACAAGAAAAGAAAGAAGCTATTGTCACTGATGATAGTAAACTGGAAGCTAGCACATCTAAATCTGAAAGTAAGAAGATAATTTCTGAACCTAAACATGTTAAGTTTGTTGATTCAAAAGGCACCCCAGTTGTGCACAAGAGAATTGACAACTGCAATTCAGATGAAAAAGTGTTAGAGAAACCTAAGAATGTGAACATAGGTTTTCTGTCTAAGTCTCAGCTGAAACAGAGACTAGATGACATTTCAGAGTCTAGCAAAGTCAAGAGAAATAGGAATGGAAAAGAAGGTATTAACAAAGAGAATAATTACAAGAATGTACCTGATGCACCTAGGAAATGCTATAAATGTGAAAATCATAATCATTTAGCCACTACACCAAATATGGCCTATTACAACACCGATATGTATAAGTGTTACACAAAGTGTTACAATAGACACAAAACTTGGTAGTCTATTGCAATATTTTTTTAAAATGTTGCAAGAAATACCAAAAGTGTTGCAAGAAAAATGATAATTTTGAATTTTTATAACAATTGCAACACTTTTTAAAAAGCGTTACAATACAGATACAATATTGCAACACTTTGGGTCCACTTGACCGAAATTATGAGCGGGATTTCTAAATTTTTGTTCTCGGGCTTGCCAAAATTTTTTCGTGCCAAAACTATTACTCCTATTACACAAAACTTTGTAATAATGTTTTATTACACAAAATAACGAAACCTCACTCTTTCATCTCTCTCTCACAGACCTCTCTCTCTCAGTCTCTCAGATCTCTCTCTCGACCTCACTCTCGACCTCTCCTCTCTCGACCATGTCTCCCTCTCTCATCTCTCTCACTCTGTTAACTCGAATAACTTGTAGAAGGGGGGGGGTTGAATACAAGTTATATAATCGTGTCTGATTTTTGCTTGATTATATGAACAAGAATAAACGAATGAATCAAACACTGTTTGTATTAATAGGATCAAACACAAACTCTACCAAAGGTGTACAAATACCTTTAGCAGCTGCTTACAATACAAATCTCTCTCTCTGTTTGTTTCGAACTCACGAATACAAACCTTATACAGATCGAGCTACGCACACGAACTCACAACTTCGTCACGACACCACACACACTCTTTACAATGATATTGAGAGAGTATTTATAATGCTACCTATCAACTAATAACAGAAAGATATAATCTATACATGACAATGTTCTGCCTTCTAGTCGATAGTTTCCATCAATAGAAAACTCTTTCCTTCATAATATCTTCTTGCTTGTTCTTCAAACAACGATCCTGTTTTATAGCACTTGCCAGTTTCTGTAGCATCCATAATGACATCATCAGTAACATGACTGATATCAGGATCTGTACACTGCATCAGTATCTGATCAACCATCAGTATTAGACCATAATCAGGATTTGCCCTTTGTTCCTGACATGTAGTCTCCGATACACTGTTCATTCCTGACTAAACTATACAGATAACTGTCTTACACATAAATCCTATATACAATGCTAAATCCTTTATAAGATCAGGATTACAAGAAGTATAATGTGTAAATTCTATTCTTAACATCACAACTTATGAATTATTCCTAACAATCTCCCCCTATTTATGCTTTAAAAACTGAAGTATAAATCCAAGTTGTGGATGTCAAAACATATAACAATACAACCAGAATAGAATTTATGAATGTAGAATTATGAAGTTAAGTACCTCCTTCCCAGATGTAGACATTTATCTAGTACTTAGAAGAAAGAATTTTAACTATTAATGTTGCTCTTCCTTTATTCCTAGCTGAGATTCACCACTGTCACTCCTAGTTCTTCTTTTTACTTCCCTTTGTCTGCTCTTTATCTCCCCCAGCTTTATCTCCCCCAGTCTGGTGGTGTTGTTGTTGTTGTCTTTGAATTGTCTTTATCTCCCCCTTTTTGACATCAGCAACATTAATTCCAAGAGATTCAGAAACAGAACAAATGAGATTCATAAGAACTGCTTGATTTTCCATAATTGTGACTTGGTTATCTTCAAGTGATTGAAGTCTTGTTTGAATAGCAATTTGAGAATTCTGAATATCTTTCAAAACATCAGAATGAACTTCAATGTTGGAAGTGCTTCTAGTATCTTCAGTATCAGAATCAGAAAGAACTGTATCTTCAAGTCTTGTAGAAGAAGTTGCTTGAGTTGTATGATATTCAAGTAATAAAACCTGATTAGAAGTATCAACATCTTCATCTTTCTGATCTGGAACTGAAACATGATCATCATCTCCTTCACCAGTATTCTGTGTACTAACATCTTCAAATCCTGACTCCTCCTTAGAGTGATCAGAGACTATAGATGTCTCAATTCTAGCTGATATTGGAAGTACATACAAAGGAACACTAGGATCATTAGGAACTTCATCTGGTACATATGTATCAAGAGATTGCTTTATCCTGGCACCTCTTCTGTTAATGATTCCAGCAAGCCTCTCCTTTTGCTTCTGAGCTTTAACTTCCGGCTTTGCATTGTGATGTGCTAGGTCATTCTTCTGATACATTTTGATGAATGAATAAGTACCAGCATCCATATCCAAATTTTCAGACCAAGATTCAGGAAAACCTGATCCCAGAAATCAAATGATGGTTTCCTAATTTTCTCTCCCTCACTATGGAGTTGATCATCCATACCCTCATTCTCACTTTGACTTACTAAAGTCAACACTCTTTCTACCTCACCTTTTGCCTGGTCAGGAGCCAGCCGCTCAAATTGTGGATCTAAGTCCATCTTTTCAAGTGTATCACTCAAATTTAGATAAGTGCTCTCATGACCTACAAAAAAATAGAGTTTAGAAGGAGTTTTTATACCTGAACTCACATGGAGAGAGGGTTCCTCATTTGGCATGTGGCTTGAGGTTTTCTCCAAGGAGTGAGCTGCTATAATCTCTGAACCCTTACAATCATCTTCTTTCCTTCCAGAGACTACAGGCTCCAGTATACCACTTTCAGGTTCTTTACTAGACTCTGATGTCTTCAGTAATACTTCATTAGACACCATAGTTAGTACATCACCGTCTTTAAGTGTTGTTTGCTGAGACACACCCTCAAGGTGGATAGACTCTGACTGAACAAAATTTATTTGATCTTCAGAAAAATCAACCAAAGTCATTCCTCCCATATCATAGGGTATCTCACTTGCATTCTCAGTCATCACAGAAGACCTTTCAACATCAGCTATCACAGCTCCTGAGTCATCCTTCCTCTGACTAGATGGTTCTTGTGTTGTAGTGACTGTGATCTGATCTTTCCTACTATTCACCACTAGTGCAATAGTATCTTCTGTTGACTGCTTTCCTCTATCTACTTCCTCCAGTTGTTCACCTTGAGCTAAAGCATCTTCAATAATGACATCCTTGTCAAATAAATATGCATGTAGTGATTGAAGTGCAACATGCTTCGAGAGTCCAAATTTCTTGACTAATTGTCTTTTGACAGATACATAGAAATACATCTTCATTAAGTCAAGTCTTTGATGTAGAAGTCCATATTCATCTGGAAATAAAAGTTTTGGTACTCTTTCAACCAGAAAATCTAGAACAGGCCTTGACAACTTCACTTTGAGAGAAATTAGTCCCATAGCCAGTCTGTATGATAATGTAGTTTCCCATGAAGAATCAATATCCAGATCTCTCTTGTCAAATACTGACATAGATGTAGCTTGATTTGTAGAAACCTGCATGATATTAGTTGGACTAGACTCTGTGTGTGTAGGTGACAATTGAATCTTTCTCCTTGTTCTCCTGATATAGTGAGCAAAAGATTTATCCTGAGAAGACTCAAGAGGTGTAGACACAGAAGTGATATTGGGATGAGATCTTTGTTCAATAGACACAGTCTTTCGAGAGACAGTATCCAGTAACTGTTTTCCCTTTTTAAGAACTACAGCCTTTTGGGAAACTGCAGCCTGGCTGTGACTAGGTTTTTCATCTCTTTGTGCTAACAGAGAAAGTTGAATTGCAGCCTTCAATTCTGCTCTCTCAGCAAGAGTTAAATCATCATCATCTTCACTAGAATTACTACTACTTGACACAACAAATCTTCTCTTCCTTACAACTGATGTCTTTTGAGAAACACCAGAGGTTGGTTTCTTTGAAACAATAGGATGTGGATCAAAATGTGGTTCTTGAATTGTTTCAGAGACTATGATGTTTTGGGCTACTTGGGTAGACACAGGTGGGTTCTCCTCCAATTGAGATTCCTGAGCCATTTCACCACAAAAGAAAGAAGAATTGTAGAAAGTAGGAAGATGAGTTTTAAGAATTACCTGAAAATGATGTGGATAATGAATTGCAGGTATTTCATCTAGATTCTTTTCATTGTCCTTCTTTGTAATGTCAGAGAAAATTCTCTTTTGCTGTTCATAAGAAGAAACACAATGTTCCCTACCAAATCTAGCTTCAATATCAGGAATAAAATGGTTAATAAACATTTGCATAAATCTATGATAATAAACCATTTTCCTGTTTTGATCTCTTAACCCAAGTTTGATACTCATCTGACTTAAGATAATTTGACCAATGTTAATTACTCTGTCATAAAGCAAACCATAAGCAATATGTGATGTAACAGAAGTAATTTGCTGAAAAGAACTACATTTGCCAGTAAAACATTTAGCAATTTGATCAAAATAAAAAGACCATTCCTTTCTAAGAAAAGACCTATTCAACTGGCTCATGTTATCTAGAGGTCCACTATAACCTAATTCAGACAACATAGTTGTTATATTATCATCAGATGGTTCATTTGCATAACTATCCGTAACAGGTAAGCAAAGTACTGAATTAACAACAGATTCAGTAATGTCAAATGAATCTTGTCCTAAATGTAGAACAATCTTACCTGATTGACTCTGAGTAGAATCAATTACCTCAGCATTCTCCCAAGCTTGTGAAACAGCTACTTGATTAATTTGTGGAGATGCTGTCAATGCATAACTTAATGGTCCATACGCCAGAAAGTCCATGATTGGATGAAAATCAGATGACACTCCTTCCTTGTTGGTGATAGCTGCTACATGATTGTTTGTCATAAAATCAAAGTCACCAAACTTGAAGGCTACTGATTTAGGTAATCTTCTCTGAGCTGCCATTTTTTATCTGAAGAGTACTTGAAAAATTGATTAGAGTTTCAAAACAAATATATTTCACAAATCTTTCAGACCACTATCCCACGTTGACACGTAGATTGACAGATGTCAGTCCCTGAAAAATGCGGTTACCCACGATTTTTTGGAAAATAAAATCCAAAATTGATTTTCATGGAATAAATCAGGGTATTATCAAGATAAAAATCAATACTGATCAGCTTCCTTTTTCTGTTGACCTCCCATCAAATCCTGATGATCACACATGAACTCCTGATCAATATCATCCTGATTCCAGAGACTTAATATGGAGTTTCCACGTGGCATTTTTCTTTTATCTGAAAAAGAAATAAACAATTAATCTGAACAAAAATCAATTGGTTAGATATATTCAATATTTCTTGAAAACAAGAAATACAGTCACACGCAATAATTAGCATTTGACTTCATTCAAACTTCCAAGTGACTGTTCAGCTTCTCACGTCTTTTCTTTAAAAGAAACAGACGCCTTATGCCATTCTCCATAAACCTTTCAATTTCTTTTCTTCTCAACAATGTTTCTCAAACCAAAATTCCATTCAAACCCATTCTTTAGATCTTTCTTGGTCGATGAACATCCTGTTCTTGATCATCTCTTTGAACAGACAACTCTTCTCATCGAACTAATCATGGATGGATTGGTTTTCGAAAATATCCAGAGGTTTCTCCTAGAACATCAATCTGTTGGATACAATATTCTCCTAACCTCCTCAAAACTTGAGGATGAGGAATTTGGCCGAGAGTCTGAGGTTGATCTTGATGGGGATGCTATACATTTAAGTTAGCTGCTCTCATTCAAGTCGCCCAGACAAGGAATCCAAGAGCAAACGAGGCTGTTCAAATCCCCTGATGGATTTCTTGAGATGCTCCTTGTCCTGTACCTCAGAGTTCATATCAATAGACAAGTATAGAATTATCAGTAGAAGTTAGACAAAAAGATGTTGTATTTCATGGGTGATTTCAATTAATGAAAATACAATTTCTTGTTATCTGCTTGTCTTTTGATTATTGAATGATGTATAAATTATCAGTATGCAAATATCAAAACATGCTATTATAGACTTTACACATCACAGAATTAGATTACTACACAAAGTAAACGTCAGGATCTGAAACAATTTTCACAATCCTGATACTGACACAATACTGATGACGTCAGCATCCTGATAATAAATCTAATCCTGATGATTATTAACAAGTCTATCATACTGAAATTTATCAAGGCAAAGTGTTATAGCTCAAGCATTTAACAATCAATTATAGATCCTGACAAGAATATCAAGTCTATAAGCTAAAAACAACATACCTTGCTACTTTTGCAGATGTTAAAGATTTAAAAATTTAACATTCCTAACTCACTTACTAGTCTACTGAATGTAGTCTCATCAAGTGGTTTAGTTAGAATATCTGCAAGCTGTTTGTCAGTAGGAACAAAATGAAGTTTCACAGTACCATTCTCAATATGTTCTCTAATAAAATGATACCTGACATCAATGTGCTTAGTCCTTGAATGTTGAACTGGATTTTCTTCAATTTTAATAGCACTAGTATTATCACAAAACATAGGAATATTACTAAGTGTCATACCATAATCCATCAACTGATTTCTTATCCAAAGGAGCTGTGCACAACAACTGCCTGCTGCTATATACTCAGCTTCTGCAGTTGAGGTTGAAACAGATTGTTGCTTCTTGCTTGCCCAAGAAATCAATCTATTTCCCAAGAATTGACATGTACCTGTAGTGCTTTTCTTGTCTATCTTACACCCTGCATAATCAGAGTCTGAATAGCCAATTAGAAAGAAATCAGATTCTCTAGGATACCACAAACCAAGATTTGGAGTTCCTTTGAGATATCTAAAAATTCTCTTCACAGCAATTAAATGAGATTCCTTAGGATCACTTTGGAATCTAGCACATAAACAGGTAGAAAACATTATATCTGGCCTACTTGCAGTTAGATATAACAATGAGCCTATCATGCCTCTATAACTAGTATTATCCACACTCTTCCCCTTAGGATCAGAGTCTAGTTTAGTGGCTGTTGCCATGGGTGTTTTTGCAACTGCACAGTCTTGAAAGTCAAACCTTCTTAAAAGATCTTTGATATACTTTGACTGATTAATGAAAATACCAGTCTCAGTCTGTTTGACCTGCAAGCCTAAGAAATAATTTAATTCACCCAACATGCTCATCTGATACTTAGACTGCATAAGCTTGCTAAACTTAGCACACAACCTTTCATTAGTAGAACAAAAAATAATATCATCAACATAAACTTGAACTAAAAGCAATTCACCTTTTATCTTTCTAAAGAATAGAGTTTTGTCAATTGTACCTCTTGTGAAGCCATTTTCAAGAAGAAATTTAGACAAAGTCTCAAACCATGCTCTTGGTGCCTGCTTTAGTCCATAGAGTACCTTGTCAAGTTTGTAGACATGATTTGGAAACTTTGGATCAACAAATCCAGGTGGCTGTTCCACATATACTTCCTCATCAAGTTTGCCATTTAGAAAAGCACTCTTTACATCCATCTGGTATACTTTGAATTTTGAATGAGCTGCAAATGCAAGAAACATTCTGATTGCTTCCAATCTTGCTACAGGTGCAAAGGTTTCATCATAGTCAATGCCTTCTTCCTGAGAATAACCCTTAGCCACCAGTCTTTCTTTGTTTCTTACAATCATACCAGATTCATCTAGCTTGTTTCTGAAAACCCATCTTGCACCAACAATAGATCTATCTTTAGGTCTTGGTACCAGCTTCCAGACTTTGTTTCTCTCAAACTCATTTAACTCCTCCTGCATTGCAATTACCCAATCAGGATCCTGTAAGGCTTCTTCAACCTTCTTAGGTTCATTCTTTGAGAGAAAACAACTATACAAGCATTCATTTTGAATTGATCTTCTAGTTCGAACACCACTATTTGGATCACCAATTATCAAATCTTCAGTATGATCCTTTGTCCATTTTCTAACAGGTGGTAGATTAACTCTGCTAGTCTCTCCCCCTATGTTAGTGGTATCTCTTGTAGAAGAATTCTCTCTACCTTCAAAAACTCTCCTTTGATCAATAGAATCAGTAGATTCCATATTGCTGCTAGTTATTGATCTTTCCTCAGTAGACTCTGAAAGATCAGTTCCTGATGGAGTAGACTCTGAAACGTCAATTCCTGATGGAGTGGACTCTGAAAGGCTAGTCTGCTCCTGATGATCACTGTGTTCTCTTTGATTTATTTGCTCCCCCTCAACAGTAGCATTCCTTTAAGAAGCAATAGAAATTCCTTCTGGAGAACCTTCATCATCACTGAAGAGTATCTCAGAATTCTTCAGATTTTCAAATTCCAATTTGTCATGGCTTTCATCAGTTTGCAAAATTCCAAATTTCTTATCATCAAATGCAACATGAATTGATTCCATAACAATGTGAGTTCTGAGATTATAAACTTTGAAGGCCTTAGATGCTGAATATCCTAGAAAAATTGCTTCATCCGATTTGGCTTCAAATTTTCCAAGTTGTTCTGGATGAACTTTTAGGACATAGCATTTGCATCCAAAGATGTGAAAGTATTTCACACTTGGTTTCTTTCCTTTGATCATCTCATAGGGAGTTTTTCCATGACTATTTACCAAGGTACAATTTTGAGTGAAACATGCAGTGTTAATAGCTTCTGCCCAAAAGTAGGTTGGAAGTTTTGCATCTGCAAGCATGGTTCTTGCTGCCTCTATGAGAGTCCTGTTCTTTCTTTCCACTACACCATTCTGCTGAGGTGTACCAGGTGCAGAAAACTGTTGAGTGATTCCATTGTCTGCACAAAACCCCTCCATCGTAGAATTCTTGAATTCTGTACCATTGTCACTTCTAAGTACTTTGACTTTGTACTCAGAGTTATTCTGAATATTCTTGATGAGTTCAATGATTTGCTGAGGAGCTTCATCCTTCTTGCGTAGAAAGAACACCCATGTGAACCTTGTGAAATCATCCACCATAACTAGAGCATATCTTTTCTTGCTGATAGACATAATGTTTACTGGACCAAACAGATCAAGATGTAGCATGTGAAATGGTTCAGTAATTGAATTTTCAGTCTTGCTCTTGAAAGTGGTTCTTCTTTGCTTTCCAAGCTGACATGCATCACAAAGTCCATCTTGCACATAATTTGCCTGTGGCAGGCCTCTCACCAAATTGTGCTTAACAAGTTGATTAAGCTTCTTGAAATTAAGATGTGAGAGCTTCTTGTGCCAATTCCAGCTTTCATCACTTGTTGCTTTGCTGTAGAGACATCTAACAATTCCTTTAGATGTATCACTTAAGCTGGCTTCATATATGTTACCATGTCTTTGACCAGTTAGAACAATGTCTCCATTCTGCATATTCAAGATTTTGCATCCTTCTTTGTCAAAGATTGATTTGTAACCTTTATCACCCAGTTGACTTATGCTTAAAAGAGTATGTTTCAAGCCTTCAACCAGTGCTACATTTTCTATGATGACATTCCCTAAAACAATTGAGCCATATCCCAGAGTTTCTCCTTTCTTGCCATCTCCAAAAGATATTACTGGGCCAGCTTTCCTCTCAAACTTTGTAAGCAGGGACTTCTTTCCAGTCATATGTCCAGAGCATCCACTGTCCAAGATAATTGAATGCTTCTTTCCTGTGCCCTGCAAACACAAAGTAACTAGTTAGAATTTTTTAGGACCCAACTTTGATTGGATCCTTTCTTACTAGATTTAGAGATAACAGGCTTTGAAGATTTTGCTTTTATTTTACCTGTTGCAGAGTCAACTTTAGACTCTGATTTCACAAACTGTGTGTGACTAGGAGTTTCAGATTTCAAAGAATAATAGTCATAATACAGTTCATGATATTCTCTACACATGTAAATGGAATGAAGTAAACTACCACAATGATAACAAGCTTTTTGTGGTTGGTATTGAATTTTCTGAGTCTTGGGGAATCTGGACTCAGTTTTCCAAGAAGGTTTTTGATTGCAGTCTAGGGCCAAATGATTATGATTTCCACACTTATAGCATTTTTTTCTAGGTGCATCAGGTACATTCTTGTAATTATTCTCTTTGTTAATACCTTCTTTTCCATTCCTATTTCTTTTGATCTTGCTAGACTCTGAAAGGCCATCTAATCTCTGTTTCAACTGAGACTTAGACAGAAACCCTATGTTTATATTCTTAGGTTTCTCTAACACTTTCTCATCTGAATTACTATTGTTAATCCTTTTGTGTACAACAGGGGTTCCTTTTGAATCAACAAATTTAACATGATTAGGTTCAGAAACAATTTTCTTACCTTCAGATTTAGATGTGTTAGCTTCTATCTTACTATCATTATTGACAATAGCTACTTTTTCTTCTTGTCTAGCCTTATCAAAACCTAAACCATTAACCTTACCACGAATTCCACTCTCAAAGATTTCTATAGTCTTCTTACTGGAATTGTTAATGGTCTTAATCACATCTCTCTCTTCTTCTAGTTCTTTTCTGACATAGTCATAAGCCTCAAGAATAACACTATAATCATGCTTAGCTTTATCAGAACTTAACTTGTATTCTTCCATTTGAATTAATTCAGATTCAAGAAAATTATTTCTATCAACTAATTTATCATTCTTAACCTTAAGTTCATCTCTTTCACAAGTAAGAATTCTAAAATTAGTCATAAGATTTTTAAATTCAGCATGGATAGATCTAATTTCATCAGAATTTAAGCTATCAAATGAATCAAGAGAGTGAAGTGATACCTTAACAGAGGATGGAGAAGTTTTCTTTGGAGATCCAGGTTTGTCTGAACTATTGGCCATCAATGCAATGTTGTCATAATCCAATTCGTCTTCAGAATCACTGGAATCAGCCCAATCCTTCTGTGTGACCATAAGTGCATTACCCTATCCTGAATTCCTAGGCTTCTTACACTCACTAGCAAAGTGTCCAAGCTCGCTGCAGTTAAAGCACTTGATCTTGGCCTTATCAAGCTTGACAATTGTACTTTTGCCTTTGTCACTCTTCTTCTCCTCCTTCTTTTGAAAAGGTCCTTTGCTAAATCTTCTCCTGTTGAATCTTCCTTTCTTGAAAGCTTTAGCAAACATAGCAAAGAGTTCCTGCATCTCAGATTCAGAATCATTGTTGTCAGAGTCCATATCAGTAGTCTCTGAATCAGAACTTTCTTTGCTTTTCTTCTTCCTTGAATTCTTTACAGCAATCTCTTCAGGCTGTTCTTCAGGAAGCTTCTTAACTTCAGATTGAGCAGTAAGTGCAATAGTCTTCATCTTTCCTTCACTCCTGCTCTTCTTCTGCTGCTTGTCAAGTTCATAAGCTCTCAATTTTCCATATACTGCCTCTAATGAAATCTCATCCAGATCATTAGCTTCCTCAATCGCAGATATCTTCTCATTGTAAAAATCAGGCAAAGCTTTCATGAACTTTGTATTCATATCCTCCAAGTCATAATATTTACCATGCATGGCCATCTCATTGATGAGTTTTGTAAACCTATCAAAGGTATCAGTAAGTGACTCACCAGACTTGGATTCAAAGTACTCATACTGTTGTATAAGTAATGTCCTCATATTCTTCCTGGCAGGCTTAGTTCCTTCACAGTGAACCTTAATATTGTCCCAAATATCCTTAGCAGTTTTACAAGAGAGAACATAGTTAGTGAGAACAGAATCAAGACTGTTGAATAATATGTTTCTCACTTTAGCATCTTTAAGAACATTCTCCTTGTCCTTATCTGACCATTCAGATTTTGGCTTCTCTGCTGTATGTTCTGGAACAACCACACCATCAACAGTTGCTTGTCCAACGACCTTTGTTGGAACAAAAGGTCCATCTCTAATTCTGTCAAGATAATCAGGATCTGTTGCTTCTAGATGATGCAACATCTTTACTTCCCATAGAGTATATTCGTTTCTCTTGAGCATAGGAATCTTAGTATTCCCATCCTTGTAACAGACATGATTGCAGATCTTTATGATTATCACTACGTCAAAAAAGGGCTTTAGTCACACTTTTGAACAGTAATCCCTGCCACATTTTCTTCAAAAAGCGTAACTAAATATAAATCTCCTGTGTTTTGGTTACACGTTTAATATTTGTGTAACTAATATTGCAAACTTTTATACCTTTAGTCACTCTTCACAAATATAGTAACAAATAATGGCCATGTTAATAATTACCGTAACAAAAAAATGCCAATTGCTACGCTTTTCCTTTTCAGGGACATCTTATAGCTACATTTGTCGAAAAAAATGTGACTATTTTTTGCCACACAAAATAATAGTGACCAAATATATATAAATACCATTCAGGAAAATAATGCGTCGCTAAAAGCTAAAACATATAACCACTAGTATTGTTTTATGTGACGAAAGAGTCGGGTTTTAGTGTAGCCATTTATTATTTTATGGTCACAGTTTTGTAGAAAATCGGTAGCGTAACATTTGTAATGGTGACGGTTTTACTATTTTGTGTGACGTAAGTAAAATATTCTGCTTATATCAATAGCCACAGTTACTATATTGATGTGTGACAAAAGATAATACCAACATGACATGTTTTGTTTTTCTGGCATATCAAATTGCCAAACCAAACATAAATAAACATCCGAATCACACACCATAATACCAAATCCTGATATATGGACCATAATAATCTAAATATACACTAGAAATCATCCAACAAACAATCCAACCAACTTACAAGATAATTATCCAATATACAATCCACTCGACCAAAAGAAGCGTGAAATGAGTGCTTATCATTTGAATCGTTCCATTAGCGTGTAGTTCTGAATACATATTGTCTAATACATTCATAAATATATAAAATTAATTTGAAGAAGGTATACCATGAAACATATCACGTCTATATGTGATGTGCTAAAAATTGAACATTTAATTATCGCAAGCGCACGATCTCGTTTTAGTAATTTTAGATTCGATCCACGGGGACTAATATTTTCGCAAACCTTAATTTCTAACATAGGCGAATTAGAAAAATTTTTGGATTTTTGAGAAGATTTGGATTTAATTCCTAAAACTATTTTAAACTATTTTTTAAAGAAAATTTAATTAAAATTTTGGTTCTGAACTAATTAAATTAAAAATGAAAAGAACAAAAACTTAATTATTCTAAACAAATCTAAATTCTGATTAAAGCTGAATTTTATTTTAAGGAATTTATTTACAAAAAAACTAAAATTTGAAATATCACTATTTAAAAACGATTTTTATGAACAGAAAATTTTGGCATGGATCTTTCGTAAATACAACTAGCCAGATAATAAAACCAACATAGCAATAACACAGCGCGAACTCAGAAACCAGCAACTCAGACAAACAGGGTACAATCGGCAAAATCAACTACAAATTCAGTGAAAACTCGCAGCAATGCCCCAACCACAACAACTCAGAATAAACAAACGAATCCAAAACGCAAAAGAAAACTGGACTCACTAACATCACAACCTGCAGTAAAACTTGACTCAGAGCTACACAGTAACGAACTCGGAAAACAAGCATCAAGAGCTCATTGAAGCAACAAACACTAAACAATACCCAACCAGCAAGCGACTCAACAATAAAATTAGAGAGCTAATTACGAACGAACAGCACTATAATTACAGATCAGAACTACGAACTCAGCAGTACAAACACGCAGCAACAGCAAAACGAGAACTCAGCTTGAAACGGTAATTACAATCGTGACACAATACTAAAACTAAACATTCTACAACTCAAACTTAATTAAGGGACTCAAAGAAATCGAACTCGACCAGACTCAAACAAAAACGCAACTCGGCTGTTACAACACAAACACAGGGGCGATTCAACAACTCGGACAACTAATCTCGCCAAAACAAACAACCAAAAACGGATAAAAGCCGCACAAATATGCTGCAAAAACCTCATGACCCAGCTACAAAACAATCGGACTTAATAACAAAAAAAAACGAGGTTGTTCGAAAGAAAAAAAGGGAAGAAGGGAAAGGGAATCGAACGAGAGATCTTGCGAGAAGAACAAGATGAAGAGGATGGTTGTTGTGATTGTGTGTATGTATCGATTAGAAAGAGAGATGACAGAGGCTGGGTGTTTGATTTAGAAATTGTGAAGAAGACAGAGAAGGGGGGGAGTGGTTTGTGTGTATAAATGGAGAGAGAGAGAGAGAGAAGAGATGGGTAGACTGCGTTTGTTTGAAGAAAAGAGAAACAGGGGAGCTGAGAAAGCTTCGAATTTTAATACAATAAAACAAAGGGGGGAAAACAGAGCCGAGAGATTTTAGTGAGGAGGGAAGTGAAATGAAGGAGGGAAATCAAATATTAACAAGCGGCAATATGGAGTGACAAGAATGCCCCATTTCTGAAAAAAATTGACAGAAATACCTCTTTTTGAAAAGTTGAGCAAAAATACCCGATTGGTTACGCATTCACCAAAGGGGTATCCAATTTTACAAATGATACGCATTTGGTGATTGAGTATCTCAAAAAAAATTATTCAGTGAATCTGGATCGTGTCCCGTTAGAGGAAGCACCACTATCACTACGTTTTTGTTAAAATCTCCTACAACCCGACCTTTTTATTTTTCGATTATTTTTTTCCAACACTAAAATGAGCGTTTATTAACATCCGTACGGTTCGATCGTCGAAGAAATCATTCAAAAAAATTATTCAGTGAATCTGGATCGTGTCCCGTTAGAGGAAGCACCACTATCACTACGTTTTTGTTAAAATCTCCTACAACCCGACCTTTTTATTTTTCGATTATTTTTTCCCAACACTAAAATGAGCGTTTATTAACATCCGTACGGTTCGATCGTCGAAGAAATCATTCAAAAAAATTATTCAGTGAATCTGGATCGTGTCCTGTTAGAGGAAGCACTACTATCACTACGTTTTTGTTAAAATCTCTTACAACCCGACCTTTTAATTTTTCGATTATTGTTTTCCAACACTAAAATGAGCGTTTATTAACATCCGTACGGTTCGATCGTCGAAGAAATCATTCAAAAAAATTATTCAGTGAATCTGGATCGTGTCCCGTTAAACGAAGCACCACTTTGACTACGTTTTTGTTAAAATCTCCTACAACCCGACCTTTTTATTTTTCGATTATTTTTTCCCAACACTAAAATGAGCGTTTATTAACATCCGTACGGTTCGATCGTCGAAGAAATCATTCAAAAAATTATTCAGTGAATCTGGATCGTGTCCCGTTAGAGGAAGCACCACTATCACTATGTTTTTGTTAAAATCTCCTACAACCCGACCTTTTTATTTTTCGATTATTTTTTCCCAACACTAAAATGAGCGTTTATTAACATCCGTACGGTTCGATCGTCGAAGAAATCATTCAAAAAAATTATTCAGTGAATCTGGATCGTGTCCCGTTAGAGGAAGCACCACTATCACTACGTTTTTGTTAAAATCTCCTACAACCCGACCTTTTTATTTTTCGATTATTTTTTCCCAACACTAAAATGAGCGTTTATTAACATCCGTACGGTTCGATCGTCGAAGAAATCATTCAAAAAATTTATTCAGTGAATCTGGATCGTGTCCCGTTAAACGAAGCACCACTTTTACTACGTTTTTGTTAAAATCTCCTACAACCCGACCTTTTTATTTTTCGATTATTTTTTTCCAACACTAAAATGAGCGTTTATTAACATCCGTACGGTTCGATCATCGAATAAATCATTCAAAAACATTATTCCGTGAATCTGGATCGTGTCCCGTTAGAGGAAGCACCACTTTCACTACGTTTTTTGTTAAAATCTCCTACAACCCGACCTTTTTATTTTTTGATTATTTTTTTCCCAACACTAAAATGAGCGTTTATTAACATCCGTACGGTTCGATCGTCGAAGAAATCATTCAAAAAAATTATTCAGTGAATCTGGATCGTGTCCCGTTAGAGGAAGCACCACTGTCACTACGTTTTTGTTAAAATCTCCTACAACCCGACCTTTTTATTTTTCGATTATTTTTTCCCAACACTAAAATGAGCGTTTATTAACATCCGTACGGTTCGATCATCGAAGAAATCATTCAAAAAAATTATTCTGTGAATCTGGATCGTATCTCGTTATAGGAAGGAGCACTTTTACTAGGTTTTTGTTAAAATCTCGTACAACCATGCTTTTATATTTTTTGATTTTTTTATAACACTAAAATGAGTGTTTATTAATATCCGTACGGTTCGATCGTCGAAGAAATCATTCAAAAAATCGTTCAGTTAATCTGGATCGTTCCCCGTTAGAGGAATCAACAATTTTACTACATTTTTGTTAAAATCTCGTACAACCCGACATTTTTGTTAAAAATTTAAGAAATGTTTTTTTGTTTCAAATCAAATTTATGATATTTCTTAGAATTTCATGATCCAAAATCTCATATTTCACTTCCCTCCCTTCATCTAATTTATTTTACTCTTGTTAAAATTTCACTTCCCTCCCTTTACTAAAATTTCACTTCCCCCTTTTATCACCAAACAATCAAAACACCAGATTTTTATTTCCCTCTTACACTTTCATTTTCTCCAAATCAAAATTCGATTTCCCACTTGGCCAATAATTTGTTCCCCCTGTTCAAAATTTCATTTCCCCCTTCTCAGTTTAAAAACCAAAAAACCAAAACCTTATCCAGCAAAATGCAAAACACATACACACAGAAGGCAAACAAATCAAAATCAGTCTTACCATCTTCAAACACAAACCCTATCTCACGAGATGTAAACTCAAATATTACATTACACATCTAATTCATCCGAACTTTGCACAAAATGGTCGTTTCTTTGCCTCGTTTAACTGTGAAAAGGTCTCCAATCCTGGTTGTTCGGCAAGGTGTGCTTGTAACTCCGATGTAGGTTGTGACCCTTCCAAGTTACCTTCAAGTTCAGCTACAGATGCGCCGTGCCAATATCAGTAGCTGGTAATTGGCTATATCTTATGCAGCAAGTATTTCTTTATTTTTACTATCTGTGATGCCTTTTTGCCTTACACTTCTCCGGGAAAGAAGAATTATAGGATGAAAAGGAGAGCTAGCCCCTTTATTCCAATCCTCGGATATTGTTTCTTTTCAGTTCATAGATGAAACATTTGATGTTGTTCTTGATAAGGGAGGGTTAGATGCTTTGATGGAGCCATAGCTTGATTCAGATCTTGGAAATCGATACTTGTCAAAGGTGACTTTCACATTCTTTTTCAACCCTCAATTTTTTTGGTTGTGATTAGTGAAATTAAATTTGATTAATTTAATTATGCGTGATAGTAGTTTTACAGAATGCTTGTTTTGCATCCAGGTAAAGAGAGTTTTAAAAGATGGGGGGATGTTTATGTGTCTCACCTTGGCAGAAGCTCATGTGTTGGGTACTGCCGTATTGTTATTCTTAATCTTTGTTATCTAAGTGGTGTCTGAGTTGCTTTATCTTCTATATGAGTTAGATACTTGCTGATGACAAATTTCTCATTTGTTTATTCAATTATGCGCTACTTCTCAGGACTGCTTTTTTTTAAGTTTCGACATGGGTGGAGTATAAACATTGAAGCTATACCACAGGATCTTTCCAAAAAAACGTAGTTTCACAACCTTTATGCTGATTGCCAAGAAAGAGAGTTCGTTAGAATTGCAGCAAGTAATATCATCAGTTCATTCTTCCACTGGTTCATTCTTACTATAATGCTTCCACTATTAAAGTTGTTGCCCTCGGTTTAAATACGCTAACTATGTTTTGTTATAGTGGATGTGTTTCTGTATGTTAGTATACAGGTACCTTTCTGGATAGAGCCTGTGGGAGGTCTAGAAGTTAATCAAGAGAGAAAGAAAAAGAAGAAGGATATTGCGTGGAGTCTAAACGAAATATATGAGAAGAAAAGAAAGGAGCAGGAGAAGGCAAGGAATGAGAAGGAAGCAATCATTCAAGCACAGAAGGAACGGAAAGAACAATCCCAGTCTCAAAGAAAAGCTCTTAGAGAAAAGATGCTTAAATGAACGAGGTCGGGTCAGCCTGTAATGAAGTACAGAATTGAACATATGTTGGAAAAAATACAAGGTTCAAAATCATAGGAAATATGTGCTTGTTCCTATATCTCGAACTGTCAACAGTGGCCGTGATTTTATTTATTTCTGAAATTTGTTAACTCGTGAACATGACAAAACATTGAGCTTAAGATCCTAATTTTCTGCAGGATCAATATGAAGAGGTTGATATTATCACCAAGGGTGGAAATTATGGATGGCCAGCTTATGAATGACCCCTTCTATATGACTCCAAACAATCTTACACTAAAAACAATACTGTAGATATCACTAATCCAATTTTCCCTATCGTGGGTTATAGTCATTCTGATGTGAACAAGAAGGAAGGATCAGCTGCCATATCTGGCGGGTACTTTTATCGTTCTACTACTGATCCATGCATGTATGGAAGGTAAAAAAGTTAAAACACCACAAACTCCTCAACTTTGAACACAAATGAAATTGCCTATCCACACATTCTCAATGTGAACCTTCTGTATGTTTCAGTTATGTGTATGCAGATTTGTATGCTGGTAACTTATGGGCAGCTGCTGAAACGCCAAAAAACAGTGGAAACTTTAGTGGTACTTCGATTCCTTTTCCCTGAATGACTTGTTTGCTTGTGATTTTTTGATTGTATACTACAACTTAACAAAAATAATTAAGTGTACATGATTTATGTGCAGTAGACACAGTTTTTAAGAATGTACACTAAATTTGTCCATGTACCAAGTAAGCATACCACAATCTGAATATCTGATTCCCTCCCAGATAATTTGTGCTTTGCCTTGGCTGATGTGTGCATTTTTTTTTTGAAGGTGCTTGAAGAGAAAGAAGAAAAGATAGCTCCAGGGTCATGGTTTTTCCTAGAGTTAATTGTCAAGTCGATGGCTGAACTTGTGGTTTCTGTGGCTGAACTTGTATCACATGTGTTTTGTAAATTTAGGACGTTTGTGTATTTGGTTGTGAATGTTGTTGGTTAAATTTGGTTGGGAACGTTGTTGGTTGAATTTTATGGTACTTTTTAATTGTATTTTATTGGGAATGTATGTGGTTTAGTATAAACTATAACTTTAGTACGTTTTTTATTCGTTGCTTAAGTGTTTTAAGCCATTGGAATTTGGAATTTGGTATATGATTTTACAGTATCGGACACACTAATAATTTAGATATTCATCATGTCTAGAAATGATTTTTAGTCACACATACGACCTGTAAAATGTTTTTAGTCGTCACACATACGACCTATAAAATGTTTTTAGTCACAATAATTACACAAGTAAACATTAACAAATTAAATATATATTCCAACTATAACAGTTAAGGTCATTTAGCTACACAAGTAAAGCATTTAAGTCACAATTAGGACACATACATGTTACAATATAATCAAAACAGACACGAATATATAAAGAAAGTATAACAGTTATGGTGCTTTAGCTACACAAAAAAAAAGTGTAATAGTTGACGTCCTTTATTTACACTAATTAGCAAAACTAGCCAATAAAAATATCAATTTGGTCACGATATTATCTTGAAAATGTGGCCATAAATCAAATAAATGTAGCTTTTGAAAATGTTTAGCCACATTTTTAATTCCCGTTGTAACGGTATACCCCTTTTAGTTACAGTAAGCAGGCTAGAATGCTTGCTCCCAGCATCAAATATTAAAAGCCTTTAGCCACTCTATAAGTCAATACAGCTACTAAGAAAAAGAGTGGCTATATCATGTCTACGGTAGTGGAGGCTTTGGTGACACTGCATGTGAAAAAAATACGTGTGACCAAAACCATACCGTCACAGTTTTTTGATGTGACTAAAGCCCTTTTTTGACGTAGTGTATTCGAAATCAACCTGCTCTGATACCAATTGTTAACTCGAATAACTTGTAAAAGGGGGGGTTGAATACAAGTTATATAATCGTGTCTGATTTTTGCTTGATTATATGAACAAGAATAAACGAATGAATCAAACTCTGTTTGTATTAATAGGATCAAATACAAACTCTACCAAAGGTGTACAAATACCTTTAGCAGCTGCTTACAATACAAATCTCTCTCTCTGTTTGTTTCGAACTCACGAATACAAACCTTATACAGAGCTACGCACACGAACTCACAACTTCGTCACGACACCACACACACTCTTTACAATGATATTGAGAGAGTATTTATAATGCTACCTATCAACTAATAACAGAAATATATAATCTATACATGATAATGTTCTTCCTTCTAGTCGATAGTTTCCATCAATAGAAAACTCTTTCCTTCATAATATCTTCTTGCTTGTTCTTCAAACAACGATCTTGTTTTATAGCACTTGCCAGTTTCTGTAGCATCCATAATGACATCATCAGTAACATGACTGATATCAGGATCTGTACACTGCATCAGTATCTGATCAACCATCAGTATTAGACCATCATCAGGATTTGCCCTTTGTTCTTGACATGTAGTCTCCGATACACTGTTCATTCCTGACTAAACTATACAGATAACTGTCTTACACATAAATCCTATATACAGTGCTAAATCCTTTATAAGATCAGGATTACAAGAAGTATAATGTGTAAATTCTATTCTTAACATCACAACTTATGAATTATTCCTAACACACTCATCTCTCTCACTAATCTCTCACACCTCTCTCCCTCACTCTCTCAGATCTCACTCATCTCTCTCGACCTCACTCTCGACCTCACCTCTCTCGACCATCTCTCCCTCTCTCATCTCTCTCACTCATCTCTCTCACTAATCTCATACACCTCTCTCAAGCCCCTAATTCAAACCGCAAAACCCCAAATCGATTAGATCTAGAAAAGTTGGAGTGGACTGTGGAGATTCAATTAGAACTTTAATTCAAGGTAAATTACCCATATTTTTTCGATTATGTTAGATTACACATGGATATATGTGTATGCATATGAAAATCTTTGGTTTAATTGTTTAATTTTATATGTTCATAATTTTTGTGCGATTAAAACTAGTATTATATGTTTATTATTTGTTCAATTTATGTATGTGAGCTAGTACGTCTTCTTTATATGTTAATTAACATCATTCAGTCTTTATATGTTAACTTTTTGGTAATTGTTTGTTAATTTGACATGATTTTAGTTCAATTTTTGTATGTTGCATCCTTTCAGTTTTATATGCTTATAATTTCTGATTTGTCAGTTTTATATGCTTATAATTGTTTGTTAATTTGACATGATTTTATGTCAAATTTTGTATGTTGCATCCTTTGTCAGTTTTATATGCTTATAATTTCTGATTTGGCTGTTTGATTCTGATCTTCTTTGAGGTAATTTGTTACCAGTAGAGTAATTTATACTAGATAATGCTTATTGAGTACAAAGTATGCTTATAATCTTTGGTTTTTATGAGATTGGTTTAATGGCAGAACTAATTTTATATTGTCCAGAATTGTCCACTCACCCTTTGTACTTTTTTAGTCAGATGTAAACATATACCGATAGACTTATTTTTTTAGGGGTCAAAATACATGTGGAATTGGTTAAAATTAGTGCTTTGTTCAGTAGAGAGTGCGAATTTACTGAGATTTCTTAGGTATGTTCTTTTTTGATGTATTGTGTTTTTTGTTTGAAATAAATTATGTAGAGAATGGATCTTGAAGGAGAGAAATGGATATCACTTCCGAAATATAGTGATAAATATAGGAAGGGGGTGGAAGATTTTGTTACGAACGCATTCGCTAGATATGCCGTAGACTATCATCAAAAACCTTCTTGGAAAACTGAGTCCAGATTCCCCAAGACTCAGAGAATTCAATACCAACCACAAAATCCTTGTTATCATTGTGGTAGTTTACTTCATTCCATCTATATGTGTAAGGAGTATCATGAACTGTATTATGACTATTATTCCCTGAAATCTGAAACTCCAAGTCACAAACAGTTTGTGAAATCAGAGTCTAAGGTTGACTCTGCAATAGGTAAATCAAAAGTAAAATATTCTAAGCCTGTTGTTCCTAAATCTAGTAAGAAAGGATCCAATCCAAGTTGGGACCTAAAATCTAACTAGTTACTTTTTGTTTGCAAGGCACAGGAAGGAAGCATTCAATTATCTTGGACAGTGGATGCTCTGGACATATGATTGGAAAGATGTCCCTGCTTACAAAGTTTGAGAGGAAAGCTGGCCCAGTAATATCTTTTGAGGATGGCAACAAATGAGAAACTCTGGGATATGGCTCAATTGTATTGGGGAGTGTCATCATAGAAAACGTAGCACTGGTTGAAGGCTTGAAACATACACTTTTAAGCATAAGTCAACTGGGTGATAAAGGTTACCAATCAGTCTTTGACAGAGAAGGATGCAAAATCTTGAATATGCAGAATGGAGACATTGTTCTAACTGGTCAGAGACATGGTAACATTTATGAAGCCAGCTTGAGTGACACATATAAAGGAATTGTTAGATGTCTCTACAGTAAAGCATCAAATCATGAAAGCTGGAATTGGCACAAGAAGCTCTCACATCTCAACTTCAAGAAGATTAATCAGCTTGTGAAGCACAATCTAGTGAGAGGCCTACCTCAGGCAAATTATGTGCAAGATGGACTTTGTGAAGCTTGTCAGCTTGGAAAACAAAGAAGAACCACTTTCAAGAGCAAGATAGAATATTCAATCACCAAACCATTCCACATGCTGCATCTTGATTTGTTTGGTCCAGTGAATATCATGTCTATCAGCAAGAAGAGATATGCTCTAGTTATAGTGGATGATTACATAAGGTTCACATGGGTGTTCTTTCTCCACAAGAAAGATGAAGCTCCTCAGCAAATCATTGAACTTGTCAAGAATATTCAGAATAGCTCTGAGTACAAAGTCAAGGTACTCAGAAGTGACAATGGTACATAATTCAAGAATTCTACAATGGAGGAGTATTGTGCAGACAATGGAATTACTCAACAGTTTTCTACACCTGGAACACCTCAGCAAAATGGTGTAGTGGAGAGAAAGAACAGAACTCTCATAGAGGCAGCAAGAACCATGCTTGCAGATGCAAAGCTTCCAACCTATTTCTGGGCAGAGGCTATCAACACTACATGTTTTACTCAAAATTGCACCTTGGTGAATAGTCATGGAAAGACTCCCTATGAGATGATAAAAGGAAAGAAACCAAGTGTGAAATACTTTCACATCTTTGGATGCGAATGCTATGTCCTGAAAGTTCATCTAGAACAATTAGGAAAATTTGAAGCCAAATCGGATGAAGCAATCTTTCTAGGATATTCAGCATCAAAGGCCTTCAAAGTCTATAATCTCAGAACTCACATTGTTATGGAATCAATTCATGTTGCATTTGATGACAAGAAACTTGGAACTCTGTAGACTGATGAAAGCCATGACAAATTGGAATTTGAATGATTCTGAGATACTCTCCAGTGATGATGAAGGTTCTCCAGAAGAAATCTTTATTGCTCCACAAAGGAATGCTATTGTTGAGGGGGAGCAAATTAACCAAGGAGAACACAGTATTCATCAGGAGCAGACTAGCTATACAGAGTCTACTCCATCAGGAGCTGATCCTTCAGAGACTAGTGAAGGAAGATCAGGATCTAGCAGCAGTATTGAGTCTACTGATTCTACTGATCAAGGGGGAGTTTTTGAAGGTAGAGAAATTTCTTCTACAAGAGAAACCACTAACTTAGGGGGAGAGTCTAGCAGGAGAAATCTACCACCTGTTAGAAAATGGACAAAGGATCATACTGAAGATTTGATTATTGGTGATCCAAATAGTGGTGTTCGAACTAGAACATCTGTTAGAAATGATTGATGAGAACAGTGTTTGGAAGCTAAAGTAACAAAACAGAGTTTAATTCGAAGCTGTCAGAGTTTAGTTAAACACTGACTGGAAGCGCAACAGAGGTTGTTAAACTCTGTAGCGGAAGCGTCTGAGAGTCAACAGTGTTTGAAGATTGATACAAGATAAATATGGAAGCAATATCTTTGAAGATTGGATAGCTATCAAAGAATTTGAGTTGACTTAGAAGACGTGTAGCAATCGTGATTGATATCAATTGTATAGCTTGATTATAGGAGAATCAATTACTGATTGTACGAAGCTGTATGTTTTATAAATACAGTTAGGTTAACCCTAGAAGGGTATCGAATATAGAGAATATCATTGATTGTAACCTAAGCAGCTCTCTTTGATATTTTACATCATTGAGAGAGGAATTATTAATTCCAAACAGTTTTTAAGTGTTAAAACTTGTGTTCTTGTTAATTACTCATACAATACTTGATTACATATTGTGTATTCGACCTAACAAGTGGTATCAGAGATTGTCTGTTACTTTATTACAGTTAAAGATCCAAAACACAATAGTAATCAATGACAGAGATTCCTCCTCCATCAGGTTCTGAGAAAGCACCTACTACTGTTAGTAGGTATAAAACGATTAGGGTTCCTATACTTAGGCCATCAGAGTATGCAATTTGGAAGGTGAAGATGACCATGTTTCTGGAGGCTATAGATCCAGAATATCTTGATAGAATTTATGAAGGTCCTCACAAACCTACAAAGTTATCTGCTGCTGCTGCTGGTGAGGAATCAAAGGTAATTCCAAAAGAAAAGAAAGATCTAACTGCTGAGGATCTTTCATCTATTGCAAAGGATGCAAAAGTTAGGCATTTACTTCACAGTGCTTTAGACAATGTTATGTCTAATAAAGTGATTAATTGCACAACTGCAAAGGAAATATGGGATGCACTTGAGGTTAGGTGTCAAGGAACTCCTGCAATCAAGAAAAATAGAAGAAACATACTCACTCAGGAGTATGAGCATTTTGAGGCAAAGTCTGATGAAACCATGACAGAAACATTTGACAGATTCTGTAAACTGCTCAATGATTTGTCATTGGTTAACAAAGAGTATGATTTAGAAGACTCAAATCTCAAGTTTCTTCTCTCTCTACCTGAAAAGTGGGATGTGAAAACAACCACTATAAGAGATAACTATGAACTTGCTGAAACAGAGATTGATGAAATATATGGACTGCTCAAAACCTATGAATTGGAATTGGAGCAGAGAAACAAAAGATCAAGTAAAAAGTCAAAATCTGTTGCTCTTAAGGTTGAGGAGAAACCATTAAAGAAGGAAGCATCAAGGAAGAAAGCTAAGGGAAAAGCTTTAGTCATAAAGTCTGATAGTGAGTCATCAAACTCTGATGATGACTCAAACTCTGATACATTATCTGATTCTGAGGATGATGAAGAAGAGTTGAAGTAAATGGCTGTCTTGATGGTAAAGACTTTTAAGAAGATGGGTTTCAGGAACTTTAAGAAGGGAAACAGATTTTCCAAGAAAGATTCAAACTCTGACAGGAAGAGTTTCAGAAAGTCTGATAGAAGGGATACCAAATCAGGAAAGAAAGACAAGTCTGAGATTCAATGCTACAAGTGTAAGGAGATGGGTCACTATGCTCCTGAGTGCAAGAAGGGTAAAACTGAAAAGGCACTCTACACAAAAGGCAGAGATTGGGCAGACACTTCAGATTCTGATGAGGAAGTCAACTATGCTCTCATGGCTACTACTCAGAATGAAGATGATGATCTAAAGGTACCCCCAACTACCTATGCTTATAATACTGATAATATAACTGAATTGAGAATTTATCTTAAAGCATTACATATCAGTTATAGGGATCAGACTTTAGAAAATGAGAGGATAAAGAATGAGTGCTCTCAACTCAAAGATAGAAATAAACTTGTTGAGGAACAGCTTGAAAACATGAATAAAATTCAGAAAGAGAGAGATGATGCTGTGTTTATTGAACAGGAGTTGCTAGGTAAGTATAAGCAACTAGAATCTGAATTGGAGGATACTAAACACATTATTAAAACTTAGACACACTCTGGTAAAGACACTCAAGAAGTGTTTCAGTCAGATACAGTAGGTCTAGGTTACTCTGAGGGAGATGAACTTAGATTTGAAAATTTGGTAAAAGTAAGACCACATCGTTCATCTGAAGGTAATGTTATGGGAACAGGTGGACCTAAGACTGAAGCTGAGAAAAAGGCTGTTAAAGAATCATATGCTAAGACTTTTGTTAAAGAGGTTAACATTGGTTTAATGACAGATAAACAACTCAAGCATAAGCTTAAAGAGATAAAATCTGTCAACAAACAGAGAATGCCTAGGAAAAACAAAAATGGAAAGGTAGGCATAACATCAGGAATTAAGCCAATGCTTGCTACACTAGCACCTAAAAAAACATGCTTTAATTGTGGTAGCACTAATCATCTTGCTAGTTTCTGCAGTAAGAATAAGAACATTAATTCTTTGCCCTCTAAAACTGCAGTAAAGAATGATTATGTGAGAACTAGACCACGGACTTTATGCAAACACTGTGGAAGTACTTGGCATTCTATTTACACTTGCAAAGATTATCATGCTATTTACTATAATTACTATGAACCCAAACCAAATTTGAAATGGGTTAAAGTAAACTCTGCAAATGTAAACTCTGAAAAAGTTAGCTTAAACTCTGATAATGTGAATTCCGCTGTAAAAGCTAACAGAATTAAGAAAGCCAAAGGATCCAAGAAAGTCTGGATCCTTAAAACTAATAATCAGTGATTGTTTGTGATTGCAGGGCATCAGGGAAAGTACCCTAGTCATGGACAGTGGATGTTCAGGACACATGACTGGAAATAAAGCCCTGCTATCAGAGTATGTGGAGAAGGCTGGCCCAAAAGTTTCCTATGGAGATGGCAACATAGGACATACTCTAGGATATGGCAATATTAATCTTGGAAATGTCATCATCACAAATGTAGCTCTGGTTCCAGGACTCAAGCATGATCTGCTATCTGTGAGTCAAATCTGTGACAGAGGATATCATGTAGATTTTCAGCCTGAATATTGTCAAGTCATCAGCAAATCTACAGGGAAAGTTGCTCTAGTTGGAAACAGACACAATAACATCTATGAAGTAAAATTGTCAACAAACTCTGATGGCAAAGCAGTGTGTCTATCAACAAGAATGTCCAGTGAAGATAGTTGGAAGTGGCACAAGAAACTCTCTCATTTGAACCTAAACAACATCAATGAGCTAATAAAGAATGATCTTGTAAGAGGGCTACCAAAGTCTTTCTTAAATGCAGAAGGCCTGTGTGATTCTTGTCAAAAGGCCAAACAGAGAAAAGCCTCTTTCAAAAGCAAATCTGAGTCTTCAATTGTTGATCCTTATCATCTCTTACATGTTGATCTTTTTGGACCAGTGAATGTTATGTCTCTTGGAAAGAAGAAATATGCTCTAGTCATTGTTGATGAATATACCAGATACACATGGGTATATTTTCTTGCAAAGAAGGATGAAACTGCATTAACACTCACAGAACATATAATACAACTGGACAAAGGGTCAGAGAATCAAGTGAAGATTATCAGAAGTGACAATGGAACTGAATTCAGGAATTCAACAATGGAAGAATTTTACAAGAGTAAAGGAATCAAACAAGAGTTTTCTGCACCTGGCACTCCACAACAAAATGGTGTGGTGGAGAGAAAGAACAGAACCTTGATAGAAGCTGCCAGAACCATGCTAGATGAAGCAAAGTTGCCAACATATTTCTGGGCAGAAGCAGTTCAAACTGCTTGTTTTACTCAAAATGCAACACTGATCAACAAGCATGGTAAAACACCATATGAAATGGTGAAAAAGAAGAAGCCGAATCTAAAATATTTTCATATTTTTGGATGCAAGTGCTTTGTGTTGAAGACTCATCCTGAACAGTTGACCAAATTTGACCTAAAGGCAGATGAAGGAATTTTTGTTGGCTATCCACTGTCAACTAAGGCATTCAGAGTTTATAATCTAAGAACCAAAGTGATCATGGAATCAATTCATGTGTCATTTGATGACAAGAAAATAACTGGACTTGAAGATGTTAATGAACATGATCAACTGCACTTTGAAAATGAAGATTTATTCTCTGATAAAGTAAACTCTGATAAGTCTAATCTGACAAACTCTGTTGAGCTAAACTCTGAACCTCTACTGGTAAATACTGAAGAGACTCTTCAATCAGAAACAAGGGAAGAACCAGTTGAGGGGGAGCATGAAGAATCACATCAAAGTGATAATTCAAATACTGATAGTGACTCAGTTGAAAATTCTGAATCAAACTCTGATGACTCAAACTCTGGAAGTTCAAAATCTGATAGTTCAAATTCTGAGCAGTCACACTCAGGGGGAGCATCAGAGAATGAAGAAAGGCACCAAGAAAATCAGGAGAGCATGGATCAAGGGGGAGGATCACATGATGACAGAAGCAATCTGCCTTCTGCAAGAAAATGGACTAAGTGTGACAGCCCCAAATCCGGGGTAAAAAAATCCGGGCCATCACGGACCAATTTCCATTCAATATAAATATCTCTTGAGTTTTTTTCTTTTTTTTTTTTACTATTACTACATATGCAATTGACCCCGCAATAATACACACACACACACCAGTCATATGCTCAGAGAACACCAACCATCATAATAAAAATTTAGACTTAACAGTTATTACAAACCCAGAATCACACTTAAGTACATTGTTGAATAACACTTCGACATGAAGCGTTCCAACAATCAAAAGTTTATTACATTCTTACACTCATAATTATACATAAGTTCTCCGAACCCGTCTGCCTCTACGCTACCTCAGGAATCGATGCTAGCATGCTCTCGGAAGGTCGCCTTCCCCCTACCCTCTTGCGGGGCGTTCTGCGAAGTATTGGCATTCCTAGCTGTATATAGATAAGTGGCAAGAGTGAGCTAAAATAGCTCAGCAAGATAATTCTTATCACTAAAAGGTAACATTTAAACATCTAAATATATGTATATACGACTGGGAAACCAATTATAGACTTTAAGAAAGTATAACATTCTTATTTAATAATACATCATCCACTTTCTATTATAAGAAAAGAAAAAAACAACAATATAATATCAATTCCTCTTCTACATTCAGATAATAATCCACACTTCCTCAATATATATATTATCTCAAGATAGTATAGAAATTTGAATTATATCTCATTATAATCATTCCATTTCCTTTTTACACAACAACTTTATACCACTATATAAAATCAGTTTCTCTTCCATTTATAACACAATTTCTTTCTTTTCATATCATTTTTCTGTTTCCAGTATAAAAATCTGACTTTATCATTTATTCTTTATTCACATATTGTAGGGGTTTTCACTGTTTCCGAATACGTGAGGCACGATGATCAGTCGCCCTCCGTATCCGTCCCTTTTTACTACCGGTAGATGGAGGTAGGTCTGCCACCATCCCCCAGGAGGAAGGTCTACCACTACATCCTCCTTCGGCAACTCTTGGGCCGAAATGAAACATTAAGTGCTGGACTGTGCAACTTCCACACGGCCTCTTACGCTTATTAAGTGCTGGACTGTGCAACTTCCACACGGCCTCTTACGCTTATTAAGTGCTGGACTGTGCAACTTCCACACGGCCTCTTACGCTTATTAAGTGCTGGACTGTGCAACTTCCACACGGCCTCTTACGCTTATTAAGTGCTGGACTGTGCAACTTCCACACGGCCTCTTACGCTTACTGTTGTAAATTCCCCTTTTTATAAGATCATCATTCAATTTATCAACACCATTTCACATTTCCATTCCCGTATATCACTTTCATTCTCGCACATTATTTCTATAAAATATATATATAACATACACTAAAAAGAATGTTTATAATATAGCATTATAAACCATATAACCCTAAATAACAACTGATACCATTCTCTTTCATATCTCTTTTACCCTAGAGCATATTCGCTCAATTCGTAATCATCTCTATATTCATATTTCAGAAAACATATCCATCTCTCTTTAACTTCCCACAATCAAGGGAATATATTCTTTGCAATATAGCAACAAAAGCATCACATATACATAAATATATTCCATGATATCATTAATATTCCGAAGATACATAAGTTTTAAAGTAGGGATAGAAGGATCTTGCCTCGGTTTCTGTATCCTGACAGTAAGGCTGGTTCCTCCTCCGGAATTTCTATAAACACAAAAGGACCGTCATTAGAATACCACATCTCTGACTCACTACCCTCTTGTATACAAAACCCTTTACACTTCAACATATGTTTAACGTATTATTATTACCCCAAAGGTTCAAGGACTTAACCATTTATAAGCTCAATCGAAGTTTCAGGGGTTTTCACCATTTTCCCTAACGACCACACTTAACTGTAAAAATTCTCAGAAAATATGGATTTCGAATTTTAATGTAAGGTCAACTGTCAAGGGTCCTCTGACCACCCTACTACCTTATCCCAAAATTTCGTGGCTTATAAAAATGTCTAAGTATGGTAACTTTAGCCTCAAAGTTGATACAATTACGTTTTCTCGGTTATCGAACGTCTTTCACTAAAACTGACTTTTCTCCTAAACCGTTCATCAGATTTTAACGCACCTTATATCAAAACGATCTATGAACTAAGCTCTATCATTTCATGGTCAATTGGTAACCTAGGCAGTGAGGTACCGTATGAATACAGGGGTCACAAAACAGGGCAGTTTTCGTTCTAACGAAAATCGGACATTATAACGGCTATATTTTCGTACTTTCCAAAATCAAACTCCTCCAAATCAATCATCCACCTTATACACCATCACCTACACCATGTGGTCATCTTACCAACCATGGTTACAAGCACATACTCCTTCCAAAATCAACTTTAATCACTTACAAACACTTATAACATCATAATCATAACATTTATACCACTTAATCACTAAACACAACCATATCCATCATAAATATAAAAGGGTAAGCATGATTATACCTTCTTGAAGCTTTGATAACCCTTAACAATCCTTGATAAACCTTGGGCACTCCTTAAACAACCTTAGATTAACTTGAATCAACTAAAGAAACCATTAAAACCAGGTTAACAATTCGGAGTTACTATTCAGCAGCTGAAAGAACATGAAAAACGACCCCCTTACCTTGCTTTTCTAGAAACATCTTGTGAAATACGACTTGTAGCTTATCTCATGGTCTTTCTAAAAAGCTATAGAACGCAAAATTTGGCTAAGAAACGAAGAAGTTATGCTCGATTTACCAACCTGCTGTCTTGTTTGGCCGAAAATTGTAAAAATGGAGGGGAAGAGATTTTGCTCTTGATTTTTGATCTTATCATCCTTAATCTTGATTATTCTAGCTTGTCTTGGAAGCCTTAGAAGATATTTGTGGTTAAAAGTCATGCTAAAGTACTAATTTGCCCTTAAAATACATTAGTGGAATGTGATATCATCAAGATGATCTCATAATCCTTTTTTCTTGTTTTTCTAAATATTATGCTAATAATCTTGGATAATATAATGTGATATGTGTCCTTGTTATATTACTAATCTTGGTTGCTTAATCTCCATATTCGTCTAATTGTGGTTCGTTTCGAATGTACCTCATTATCTCAGTGGTTTTGAAACCATTTACGAATCCAATTTCCCTTGGTATTCTCTTAACTTAATAATCCCCTGGCTCAAATCTAAATTCACTAATCCCTCAATATATAATTCTTATAATGTTTCCATGCTCCTTAACATCTAATAGAAGCTTATTCGAAATCAAAATCCTCAAAATCCATGTTTCAGGAATTTCTGAAATCTAACGTCATTTCGAGTCACTTATTTCCATTGTATATCACTAATATGGTTTTTGTTTGTTCATTTTCCATCTCCAATATAGAATACCTACACACCATTTCCCTAAATTCCTCAAGATCACTATTCATTTGGGCACTGTAGCCTTTCTAAAGTTAGGGTTATTACATCCTTCCCCCCTTAAAAGGATTCCGTCCCGGAATCATGTTGAAAATACTAATGAATACTTTTCTTACTTGACAATTCCCAATTCTCACACTACTTCCTTTATCCTTTAGTTCCTTCATAATATCTCTATCTTGTTTGCACATAATACACCAACATAACCTTGCTTGTCATTCATCAACATTCCTCTTTTGGTTATGGGTATCGGCCACCACATTGGCCTCCCCTGAATGGTAGTGTATCTCACTTATGGTTTATCCCTATGTTGATCTCTATCATGACATAAATATTAACACTCCAACCTTTGTATATATCACCTCTGTAAAATTTTCCAGAAAATAAGTTATAATAATATTCCTTGAAACAATTGTAAGAAATACTATCTATAATATATATTCCCTGTTCGTATTTAAATAAGTCTATGGTTTACCCCCAAAATACAATTATTCTCCTTTCCATAGAATTTCTAACCCCTAACAGATACTGATTTTCCTTATCTAGATTGTCAACCTACCTATACCATTCGTTGACCACATTGATTCCTAACCAACCTTGTTAAAGTAACTTCCTTCGCTTGAACCTCCTTTCTGACCCTCACATCTCCTTTTCTTACTTTCTCGCCCCATCTGATTTTGTTCGTTATGAGCATTTTCATTCTGTCTATTTCGTCTTCCTTCATCTCTCTCATTTTCCTTTGCATTTGCTCTATTATTACGCTTAGGCGGCATGATTCTGTATATAACAATATTCTTCTTTAATCACCCAATTTAGGGTATAATATACATCATTCTCATATACACAATTATATCACTAGTTAACTCATTTATATACCATAATATTCTCAACTCAACTTTATCAATTAAGCGTATCACCTTTAGCACAATAACCTTTTCATTTAAGTCAATCACCTTATATACATCAATATCCTTGAATCTCAACATTTAATATCAAAATACAATAGAATTTAGACAGAATACACAAACTTCATTAATTATCCCCACTTCCTTTGTTTATCCTTATTCTAATTCTATCCTCAAAATACACCTTACTCTCAATAGTAAATCTCAATTATGCCTTAAAATTCCTCATATTCTTTTGTCTCACTAATCCTCAATTATACCCTTTTTCTTCTCACGAAATTCCTTCCTCTTTTATAGCGAAACGTTTCTAGCTCTAATCATCTCTTACTGAAATTTCCCTTGAAATCTTGAGTTTCCTCGTATAATCACGTATACTCTAAACCTTGCTTCCATTATCCCATCCATTACTGAAATCTTCTATATTCGAAACAAAAGAATATTTGAGAAATCAATATGATGGAAGAACCCGTATGTCACACAAGTGAGGGCGTCCCCTCCGACTTTCAAT
This sequence comes from Kitagawia praeruptora, assembly GCA_037693485.1. Taxonomy (NCBI): domain Eukaryota; kingdom Viridiplantae; phylum Streptophyta; class Magnoliopsida; order Apiales; family Apiaceae; genus Kitagawia; species Kitagawia praeruptora. Next base: position 136,874,860 of record CM075345.1, read on the forward strand.
CACACAGACAGATCGTCCTTGTGTATACATATATGGTTGTTCCTCTTAGTTGGAGTAAGAAATATAGAGGAAAATTTAAATCACAATGATAAATACCATCTTCCGAAAATAATCTTAGAGGAATATTTTGACTAATACAATTTTGAAACACCTTTCAAGGATACCAAAAAGTTTTGAAAAGATACCGGCCCCTTTTGAATAAGAGATGATGGATCACCTTGGAATTACTCATGAGGTTATCTAACGTACACTTCCCGATACATCAAGTATTCCCTTTTTCATATCAATTCCGTGTACTACATAAACTTAACACTTTTGGCATAATAGCCTTTTTATTTAAGTCAATCTCGGAATTTCTCAGTCTGTCTTAGTCCTTAAGGTATATCTTGGCTTTACCGACCAACCTCAGTTTCACCCTTTCATCTCCACAAACAATCAATGTCTATTCACCAATCCACTTACAATATTTCTTCAAACTCCCTTAAACACAAGAAGACTTTAAATACCCTTAACTTTGGCTCACCAATCTCCTCTCCCTATACTAAAACATAAACTTTTATTAGTAATAATCTATAAAATTATAATCAATACTTAAAATAAATACTACCTGCGATATACCACCCCTGAACTTGATGGAAGTTCAAAATTTTATATTATAAATGATACAATATTATTATCACTCTTGTTCCTGAGCATTATGACTCTAAGCTCTGATACCAAACTGTGACAGCCCCAAATCCGGGGTAAAAAATCCGGGCCATCACGGACCAATTTCCATTCAATATAAATATCTCTTGAGTTTTTTTCTTTTTTTTTTTTTACTATTACTACATATGCAATTGACCCCGCAATAATACACACATACACACCAGTCATATGCTCAGAGAACACCAACCATCATAATAAAAATTTAGACTTAACAGTTATTACAAACCCAGAATCACACTTAAGTACATTGTTGAATAACACTTCGACATGAAGCGTTCCAACAATCAAAAGTTTATTACATTCTTACACTCATAATTATACATAAGTTCTCCGAACCCGTCTGCCTCTACGCTACCTCAGGAATCGATGCTAGCATGCTCTCGGAAGGTCGCCTTCCCCCTACCCTCTTGCGGGGCGTTCTGCGAAGTATTGGCATTCCTAGCTGTATATAGATAAGTGGCAAGAGTGAGCTAAAATAGCTCAGCAAGATAATTCTTATCACTAAAAGGTAACATTTAAACATCTAAATATATGTATATACGACTGGGAAACCAATTATAGACTTTAAGAAAGTATAACATTCTTATTTAATAATACATCATCCACTTTCTATTATAAGAAAAGAAAAAAACAACAATATAATATCAATTCCTCTTCTACATTCAGATAATAATCCACACTTCCTCAATATATATATTATCTCAAGATAGTATAGAAATTTGAATTATATCTCATTATAATCATTCCATTTCCTTTTTACACAACAACTTTATACCACTATATAAAATCAGTTTCTCTTCCATTTATAACACAATTTCTTTCTTTTCATATCATTTTTCTGTTTCCAGTATAAAAATCTGACTTTATCATTTATTCTTTATTCACATATTGTAGGGGTTTTCACTGTTTCCGAATACGTGAGGCACGATGATCAGTCGCCCTCCGTATCCGTCCCTTTTTACTACCGGTAGATGGAGGTAGGTCTGCCACCATCCCCCAGGAGGAAGGTCTACCACTACATCCTCCTTCGGCAACTCTTGGGCCGAAATGAAACATTAAGTGCTGGACTGTGCAACTTCCACACGGCCTCTTACGCTTATTAAGTGCTGGACTGTGCAACTTCCACACGGCCTCTTACGCTTATTAAGTGCTGGACTGTGCAACTTCCACACGGCCTCTTACGCTTATTAAGTGCTGGACTGTGCAACTTCCACACGGCCTCTTACGCTTATTAAGTGCTGGACTGTGCAACTTCCACACGGCCTCTTACGCTTACTGTTGTAAATTCCCCTTTTTATAAGATCATCATTCAATTTATCAACACCATTTCACATTTCCATTCCCGTATATCACTTTCATTCTCGCACATTATTTCTATAAAATATATATATAACATACACTAAAAAGAATGTTTATAATATAGCATTATAAACCATATAACCCTAAATAATAACTGATACCATTCTCTTTCATATCTCTTTTACCCTAGAGCATATTCGCTCAATTCGTAATCATCTCTATATTCATATTTCAGAAAACATATCCATCTCTCTTTAACTTCCCACAATCAAGGGAATATATTCTTTGCAATATAGCAACAAAAGCATCACATATACATAAATATATTCCATGATATCATTAATATTCCGAAGATACATAAGTTTTAAAGTAGGGATAGAAGGATCTTGCCTCGGTTTCTGTATCCTGACAGTAAGGCTGGTTCCTCCTCCGGAATTTCTATAAACACAAAAGGACCGTCATTAGAATACCACATCTCTGACTCACTACCCTCTTGTATACAAAACCCTTTACACTTCAACATATGTTTAACGTATTATTATTACCCCAAAGGTTCAAGGACTTAACCATTTATAAGCTCAATCGAAGTTTCAGGGGTTTTCACCATTTTCCCTAACGACCACACTTAACTGTAAAAATTCTCAGAAAATATGGATTTCGAATTTTAATATAAGGTCAACTGTCAAGGGTCCTCTGACCACCCTACTACCTTATCCCAAAATTTCGTGGCTTATAAAAATGTCTAAGTATGGTAACTTTAGCCTCAAAGTTGATACAATTACGTTTTCTCGGTTATCGAACGTCTTTCACTAAAACTGACTTTTCTCCTAAACCGTTCATCAGATTTTAACGCACCTTATATCAAAACGATCTATGAACTAAGCTCTATCATTTCATGGTCAATTGGTAACCTAGGCAGTGAGGTACCGTATGAATACAGGGGTCACAAAACAGGGCAGTTTTCGTTCTAACGAAAATCGGACATTATAACGGCTATATTTTCGTACTTTCCAAAATCAAACTCCTCCAAATCAATCATCCACCTTATACACCATCACCTACACCATGTGGTCATCTTACCAACCATGGTTACAAGCACATACTCCTTCCAAAATCAACTTTAATCACTTACAAACACTTATAACATCATAATAATAACATTTATACCACTTAATCACTAAACACAACCATATCCATCATAAATATAAAAGGGTAAGCATGATTATACCTTCTTGAAGCTTTGATAACCCTTAACAATCCTTGATAAACCTTGGGCACTCCTTAAACAACCTTAGATTAACTTGAATCAACTAAAGAAACCATTAAAACCAAGTTAACAATTCGGAGTTACTATTCAGCAGCTGAAAGAACATGAAAAACGACCCCCTTACCTTGCTTTTCTGGAAACATCTTGTGAAATACGACTTGTAGCTTATCTCATGGTCTTTCTAAAAAGCTATAGAACGCAAAATTTGGCTAAGAAACGAAGAAGTTATGCTCGATTTACCAACCTGCTGTCTTGTTTGGCCGAAAATTGTAAAAATGGAGGGGAAGAGATTTTGCTCTTGATTTTTGATCTTATCATCCTTAATCTTGATTATTCTAGCTTGTCTTGGAAGCCTTAGAAGATATTTGTGGTTAAAAGTCATGCTAAAGTACTAATTTGCCCTTAAAATACATTAGTGGAATGTGATATCATCAAGATGATCTCATAATCCTTTTTTCTTGTTTTTCTAAATATTATGCTAATAATCTTGGATAATATAATGTGATATGTGTCCTTGTTATATTACTAATCTTGGTTGCTTAATCTCCATATTCGTCTAATTGTGGTTCGTTTCGAATGTACCTCATTATCTCAGTGGTTTTGAAACCATTTACGAATCCAATTTCCCTTGGTATTCTCTTAACTTAATAATCCCCTGGCTCAAATCTAAATTCACTAATCCCTCAATATATAATTCTTATAATGTTTCCATGCTCCTTAACATCTAATAGAAGCTTATTCGAAATCAAAATCCTCAAAATCCATGTTTCAGGAATTTCTGAAATCTAACGTCATTTCGAGTCACTTATTTCCATTGTATATCACTAATATGGTTTTTGTTTGTTCATTTTCCATCTCCAATATAGAATACCTACACACCATTTCCCTAAATTCCTCAAGATCACTATTCATTTGGGCACTGTAGCCTTTCTAAAGTTAGGGTTATTACACTAAGTCACACACACCTGATTTGATTATTGGTGATCCAGATGCAAGAGTAAGGACAAGAAGTGCAACAACAAATAAATGTCTGTTTCATGCATTCTTGTCACAATCTGAGCCAAAGAAAGTAGAAGAAGCTCTTAAAGATGCTGACTGGATAACAGCAATGCAAGAAGAGCTAAATGAATTTGAGAGAAATAAAGTGTGGACCCTTGTACCAAGGCCCAAGAACAGATCCATTGTTGGTACTAAATGGGTTTTCAGAAATAAAACTGACAGTGATGGTGTTATCACAAGGAACAAAGCAAGACTGGTAGCAAAAGGCTATTCACAGCAGGAAGGAATAGACTATGATGAAACATTTGCTCCAGTTGCAAGATTGGAGGCAATCAGAATCTTTCTAGCATATGCCTCTCATAAGAAATTCAAAGTGTTTCAGATGGATGTGAAAAGTGCATTTTTAAATGGAAAACTTGAAGAAGAAGTGTTTGTGGAACAACCACCAGGATTTGTAGATCCAAAATATCCAGACCATGTCTACAGGCTAGACAAGGCACTCTATGGACTTAAGCAGGCACCAAGAGCATGGTATGAAACTCTTGCTAAATTTCTACTAGAAAGTGGGTTTCACAGAGGTACTATTGACAAAACTCTGTTTTACTTTCAATCTGGTAGTGACTTGCTCTTAGTTCAAATATATGTTGATGACATCATTTTTGGATCTACTAATGATAAACTCTGTAAGAAGTTTACCAAGCTCATGCAGTCAAGATATCAAATGAGTATGATGGGAGAGCTAAGCTATTTTCTAGGCTTATAGGTGAAGCAAACAGATGATGGAATTTTTATCAATCAAGCAAAATATACCAGAAATCTTCTCAAGAAATTTGGCATGCTTGACTGTTCATCTGCAACAACTCCTATGGCAACTGCAACAAAATTAGAAAAAGATGCAGGGTCATCAGTAGATATGACAAGCTACAGAGGGATGATTGGTTCTCTACTTTATTTAACAACAAGTAGACCTGATATCATGTATGCTACTTGTTTGTGTGCAAGGTTTCAAGCAGATCCAAGAGAACCACATTTAACAGCAGTAAATGGGATTTTTAAGTATCTCAAGGGCACTATAACTTTAGGGTTGTGGTATCCAAGAGAATCAGAGTTTAAACTACTTGGCTACTCTGATGCAGACTTTGCAGGCTGTAAGATTGACAGAAAAAGCACCTGTGGAAGTTGTCAATTTCTGGGTGATAGACTTGTTTCCTGGTACAGCAAGAAACAGAAATCAATATCTACATCTACAGCTGAAGCAGAGTATATTGCTGCTGGTAGCTGCTGTGCACAGATTCTATGGATGAAGAATCAATTGCTGGATTATGGATTGAGGTATACCAAGATACCTATTTTCTGTGATAATCAAAGTGCTATTGCAATGACAGGTAATCCAGTACAACACTCAATGACAAAGCACATCAGCATAAGGTATCACTTCATCAGAGAGCATGTAGAGGAAGGCAACATTGAGCTTCACTTTGTGTCTACAGAACAACAACTTGCAGATGTCTTCACCAAGCCATTGAGTGAAGCTACATTTACAAGACTGGTCAATGAACTAGGAATGGTCTCTAGTTTTGACTAGAGATGTTGGTTAGACTCAAAATTTTACTTTTATAATATATTGCTCATGTTTCTGCCAATTGTTAAGTGCTATGTGAACTTTAGTGTTACACTCTGTTATGCATGCTTATGTTTAAACCTTGTTAAACTCTGTCAGCATGTATGTCTGCTAAACACTGTTAACATGTTGGATACACTCTGAGAATTCAGGATTGATTATTGTCAAAATGAAAACACCAATGAAGAAAAATGTATGAAGCATGATTCTCAGTAATTAAATCATGATTCTTTCTGAGTCACTGAAATCTAATCAGATTTTGTGCAGTAAATCAACACAGCATGATACTGTTTCATATTTATAGCATCTCTTAGTTTATTCAGTCCTAAACTCTGAGTTTATGAATATTGTGTGCATTGCCTCTCATAAATAATTTCTGATATTGATGAACTCTAAACTCTGATAAGTGACATTCTGTTCCCAAAGTAGTTCATGGTTCTTGATGATTCCTTGTTTGTACTTGTAAAAACTATAAAACTTGAGATGTGTCATTGATTAGTTTGGTGAGTTCAAAATCATGTCTGCACCCTGTGAGATTTTGAGCCTAGTCAGTGATTGATATATTTTCTATCAATCAGTTTTTATTGTTGTGTGATGTTCATCAGGAAGTATGTTTCTCTAGAACTTGTATTAAACCATTTTGAGCTACATGATATGTGTGTGCATGAAAATGATAAAGGCACTAGGATTTACCATTTCTTCAAACATTGTTCAAAATTCTTTTGAACACTGTTCATAAATTCCACCCTTAGTACACCCCTTTGAGCCTAATTAACTGCTCATTTTTCTTAAACTCTGTGGTATTAAGAGCAGTTACATTCTTTTGAAAAATCAAATGCAAGAAGGTGAGTATTTCTCAAGAAAAGAAAAGTTTACTCAGTATATATGTTGAAAAAAAAACAAAAAAAAAAAAGAAAAAAAAAGAAAAAAAAAGGGCATATATACTGATCATCTTGTACAAATATGTACTAACAGTGTGACTGAACACTTTGGTCTATTAAAATGTTCAGTTTGAAATTCACTCATGATTAAAACATCTCTTCTCATCTGTTTGATCTTACTACATTACAACCCGGAATAAAGTCCTTTTGATTTGTGCATAAATGTACTCAAAGTAGTGTAGATTTGGTGGACATTCAAGCATATGGTAGTATCTTCTTTTACTGATTGAATGTGAGTGTAAACACTTCACCTAAACACTTGTGTGCTTTGAGAGTTTGTGAGTTTATCAAGTTCATGACTGTTACTCACTGAATGATGCTCTGATTTCTATCTCTTGATCTTTTTGTCTTTAAAGACTGTGTGCTTACTTGGATAATCATGAACATCAAAGGGAATAGAAGTATTCAGATCTCTGTATTGCAGTAACTACAGAGTTTAGCATTCATCAAACAATCAGTGTTTACTATGAGAGTTTGTGCATTCATTGTTTATTAATTTCTGTTATGGATTTTATGAAATATTAGATGCTCTAAAAATTGATTTTGGTAAACTCTGCTTCACACACAATTATATTCACAACTGTGCAATTTTTGAAAGGGTTTTAGTGATAAAGTTGGAAAATTGACAAACACTGTCGAGTTGTGTTAAGTACTCTAAGGTAAAGTTTCATTGAGATAATTTGACAATTTTGGAGTAATTGGGGTATTTGACAACTGTTAATTAGTGTAAATATGTCAAAGTGTCGTGATTATAGGAATGACAGCGGTAACAATTAAGTGATCCACTGGTTGTTTGACACGTGTCCCATTATTGTGTCCCACTCTCACATTACTCTAGAATCAGTTGCGTGCTTATAATACATAAACGATTGAGTTTTTAATTACTACTCTAATCATTTGTGTTCTCTCACTTTACATCGATTCATATTCACCCACTCACAGTTACTGTGCATACACAATTACTTTCCAACCTCTGGTTCACTCTCTTTCACATTTTGATAAACACTTACCATACACATCTTTTCTCTGAATATTTTCGTATCATATCTTACTAATGGCAACCAAAGCTTTTGATGCAGCAGGGTTAGTTTTTCTCCCTAGCAATTATGCAGCCCCACTGGAGAATGCAAACGCTCCAGAGGCGTTTCATTTGTTTCAAAATTTCTTGAAAGATTCAGAGATTGGGAAGGCTTTAACTGAACCACCAAAACTCTCTGCTTCACAAATTGCTACCTTTTGGACAAACTCTGTGTATGATGATGGAGAAGAGTCTGGCACTCCAACAATTACTTTTACTCATGATGAATCAGAGTATATCATTACTCCAACTACGGTTAGGGATGCTCTGGATTTTGAGACTCACACTTCTTACAGTGTTGTTGGTCATGACCGTTTGCGGACAATGTTGCAGCAAATTGGTTGTTCAGGAGATTTGAATAAGCTGGGATCTCTGAGAAGACCGCTTTTGAGAAAGGAATGGAGCTTCTTTTTCGATTGCATTACAAGGGCTTTTGGAAAGAAGACAACAAATTGGGATGCACTTCCTCTTGACAGTCTCCAAATTGGTCATGCTTTACTGTATGGAGGTAATTTTGATTTTGGTAGACTAGTTCTAATGAATTTGGGAGAGCATTTGTCAGAGACTACATCTGTTTATTTTTCTCGATTTTGTCAAATGCTGTTCAATGCATGTGTGCCTAATTTTAAGATTGCTGAAGCTGATGTCATTCAGCCTTTTCAAGTTGCTAAAAGGATGTTCTCTGACTTGACAAATAAAGATGTTACTAAACAGCAAATACCTGCTATGTTTATGCCACTAGCCTTACAAAACTATGTCAACCAACCTCGAGATTCACAATCTACACCATCACCACAACAACCAGAACCACAACCAATGCCTGAACCATTAAACACTGATCATACTGAAACCATACATACTCATCCTATACCAGAATCTGAGTCAACACCCACAACCACTGTACCTACTACAACTCATCAACCAAAATCTGATCACATAAACTCTGAACCAATAAACTCTGAACCAATAAACTCTGAGGCAATACCTACTCATCGACCCAAATCCAAACCAAAAAGAAAAATACACACTGCACAGAACACCAAACATTCAAAGGCTAAACAGACATTACCTGGAGCTGTTTATACCAGAAGAAAGATTCAAAGGGCAAACAGACCTTCACTTTCACCAGCTAAGGAGAGCTCTAGTAAAGAAGAAGAGGTGATTGCAGTGTCTCAAGCCAAGAGAAGGAGATTAATTCTTTCAGAGTCTGATGATGAGCAAATTTTTGAAGCTCCAGAGGTGGTTTCACAGCAAACACCTACTGTTGAGGTTGCAGAGAATGTTGATATACCTGCAGAGGATGCTGTGACTGTCAATGTTGAAATTCCTGCAGAGGTTGAAATGCCTGCAGAGGATGTTGTAAATGTTGAAGTACCTGCAGAGGTTAAAATGCCTGCAGAAGAGGATCACAGGGATGGTTTTTCACCAATGAATGATATCCTTGACTCATTTCAACCATTCTCTGATCCTATCTCACCTGTTGTTCACTCTGAAGCAACTGGTACAGCTATTCAGCCTGTAGCATCACACACAGAGCTAATCTCTGATGCTTATCAAATTCCTGACAAAGGTGATGAGGTTGATCAAGCAACCAAGGATGTTTCTAAGCCTATGCAAGTTGAAGCAACACATGCAAACTCTGTTGCAGAGCCTGAGCAACATGAGGAAAATATTGATAGGGTTACAGAAGTTGTTGTAGAAACTGTGGCTGACAATGCTCAGCACAGTGGTTCTTTAAAAGATGCTCAAGCTGATGATGCAAGTGTTGAAGATGAAGCTGAAAACAGTGCAAACTCTGATTCTTCTCTGAGTGCACCAGTAAAGACTGATAACAAACATACATCTTTTGATCAGCCTTGTCCATCTCATGCAATTGAAGAAGAGCACCTTGCTAAATTTGCTGCTAACTGGTATAAAGAAGACTGTATTTTTCCAAAAGGGAGAGCAGCTAATTTCATTAAGCAAACTGCTAAACAGATTTCAAATCCAGAGATTTTATCATGCTTAAAGGCAACTGTGGTACAAGTCAAAACTCTGGATGGAAGTTTTGCTGACACACAACAACAAATTGCTTCTTTGAAGACTGAGATACAAACTAGAGAAATGAAAATGGAAAGAGAGTCAAAAATCAAAGCTGCACAGCTTTCTAAAGTCCAAGATACTCTCTTTGCCAGGTTAGGAAAGGTTGAAGAAAATCAGGCTGCCTTGTTTGATAAGGTTGATTCAATTGCTACCTCCTTGGAGCTTATTACATCTATACTCATTCCTGATGATGTCAAAAAGGGGGAGAGAGTTGCTAAGTCAAAATGCAAAATTTCTCAAACTCTGCTCAAACAGGATGATGCTGGAGATGGAGGAGCAAGTGACAAGAATAAAGGCTTAAACTCTGAATTAAGGCAAACTCTGAGATCTGGCAAATCTCTTAAGTCACATGAGTCTATTGGAATAAACACTGAAACTCAAGGTACTTCAAAAACCAAGAGTTTAGAATTTATATCTGATCCAAATACTGATGAGGAGTTAGCTGTTAAGCTTTTCATGGAAGAGAATGCAGAAGGAGTTACTCTAGAAGATGCTAAAGCTGAAGAAAAGAGTCTGCAAGAAAAGCATTGAAAGGCTTTAAAGTCTGATAAGTTGAAAAAGAGTGTGAAAGTTGTTAAATCTGCAAAGCCTGTTCTTAAAGGTATTCAAATCAAAGAACAAGTTGGTACTGATCAAAGGATGCAAGTGTCCAGAAAACCAACAGATGCAGAAGCTAAGCAAAAGCTGAAGAATGTTATTACAACCTCTGTTGATACACATGTTGTACAGAAGAATGAAGACACAACCTCTGTTGCTACACAAGTTGTGACCACACCACTATTGTCTTCTGAGTTGAAATTAAAGTTTGGAAAAGGAGTTCTTGAAGATCCAAATCTAGCATCTACAGTTTCAATGGATTTCACTGATGGTAGAGCCTTATCTGGTAAAATTGGAAACAACAAAGAAGGTATAGGCTCACACAAAGACAAAAGACAATATGTTGGTCCCAGAGATCCTTCTTCACTGGCTGTTCCAGGTCGTGGTGTCACTCAAGAGAGTTTAGATAGACTGGAGTCAGTACAGCTTGTATATCAGAAGAGTTTAGAGAAGGATTTCCTGCTATATTTCATGGCTGATGGAACAGTGTTTAAGGTTGCTGAGAAAGATATTGAATTAAAATACTGGGAAGAACTTGAATATGTTCTGTATCTTTTCAGAGTAAGAAATCAAAGAGCTCAGTCAGTTGCAAATGTGCTCAGACAAAAGATGATTCAAAATCTTGCAAGAAGAAAAATGAAATTCAACAGCAAGTATGTTCCTAAGTACAGAGATTGGAATGGCAATCTGATAGAAATGGTGAAGGGGACTACAAAGCTGAAGACTGATCTTGGAATTACTGTTCTGGATTTTAATGTGAAGTCTGAGGAAGTGAAATATATCAGGTTGGGAAATGAAATGAGAAGAAACAAAATCTACGATCTCAGAGCTGCTATCTATCAAACTGATGAGAATGATCCTCAGTTGAGAGAAATCAAGGAAGCCATGCAGATAGAGCTTGAAAATGCTGAAAGAAGATTGCTTATAGACTATCTCAGAACAATGCCAGATCTTCAAGAGATTAGAAATTGAAGTCTGTAAGAATTTTCTTATTTTCTGTAGAAATTGTTAAGTAATAGCTTAAACTCTGTTTGTATGTTAAACACTGTAGACTTTGTATTTGTTTTGACATCATCATTTACTGTAAACTTGTACATTTTTGCTAATGAACAAGTTGGGGGAGATTGTTAGAAATGATTGATGAGAACAGTGTTTGGAAGCTAAAGTAACAAAACAGAGTTTAACTGGAAGCTGTCAGAGTTTAGTTAAACACTGACTGGAAGCGCAACAGAGGTTGTTAAACTCTGTAGCGGAAGCGTCTGAGAGTCAACAGTGTTTGAAGATTGATACAAGATAAATATGGAAGCAATATCTTTGAAGATTGGATAGCTATCAAAGAATTTGAGTTGACTTAGAAGACGTGTAGCAATCGTGATTGATATCAATTGTATAGCTTGATTATAGGAGAATCAATTACTGATTGTACGAAGCTGTATGTTTTATAAATACAGTTAGGTTAACCCTAGAAGGTTATCGAATATAGAGAATATCATTGATTGTAACCTAAGCAGCTCTCTTTGATATTTTACATCATTGAGAGAGGAATTATTAATTCCAAACAGTTTTTAAGTGTTAAAACTTGTGTTCTTGTTAATTACTCATACAATACTTGATTACATATTGTGTATTCGACCTAACAAGATCAATTCAAAATGAATGCTTGTACATTTGTTTTCTCTCAAAGAATGAACCAAAGAAGGTTGAAGAAGCTCTGCAAGATCCTGATTGGGTAGTTGCAATGCAGGATGAGTTAAATAAGTTTGAGAGAAACAAAGTCTGGAGACAGGTACCAAGACCTAAGGATAGATCTATTGTTGGTGGAAAATGGGTTTTCAGAAACAAGCTAGATGAATCTGGTATGATTGTAAGAAAGAAAGCTAGACTGGTGGCCAAGGGTTACTCTCAGGAAGAAGGAATTGACTATGATGAAACCTTTCCACCTGTAGCAAGATTGGAAGCAATCAGAATGTTTCTTGCATTTACAGCTCATTCTAAATTTAAGGTATACCAGATGGACGTAAAGAGTGCTTTTCTAAATTGCAATCTTGATGAGGAAGTATATGTGGAGCAACCACCTGGTTTTATTGATCCAAAGTTTCCAAATCATGTCTACAAACTTGACAAGGCACTCTATGGACTAAAGCAAGCACCAAAAGCATGGTATGAGACTTTGTCTAAATTTCTTCTTGATAATGGCTTCACAAGAGGTACAATTGACAAAACTCTCTTCTTTAGAAAGGTTAAAAGTGATTTGCTTTTAGTTCAAGTTTATGTCGATGACATCATATTTGGTTCTACTAATGAAAAGTTGTGTGCTAAGTTTAGCAAGCTTATGCAGTCTAAGTATCAGATGAGCATGATGGGTGAACTAAATTTTTCTTAGGCTTGCAGGTCAAACAGACTGAGACTGGTATTTTCATTAATTAGTCAAAGTATATAAAAGATCTTCTAAAAAGGTTTGACTTTCAAGACTGTGCAGTTGTAAAAACACCCATGGCAACAGCCACTAAGCTAGACTCTGATCCTAAGGGAAAGAGTGTTGATAACACTAGCTAAAGAGGCATGATAGGCTCATTGTTATAATTAACTGCAAGTAGACCAGATATAATGTTTTCTACCTGTTTTTGTGCTAGATTCCAAAGTGATCCTAAGGAATCTCATTTAATTGCTGTGAAGAGAATCTTTAGTGTTAACTCGAATAACTTATAGAAGGGGGGGGTTGAATACAAGTTATATAATCGTGTCTGATTTTTTCTTGGTTATATGAACAAGAATAAACGAATGAATCAAACTCTATTTGTATTAATAAGATCAAATACAAACTTTACCAAAGGTGTACAAATACCTTTAGCAGCTGCTGACAATACAAATCTCTCTCTCTGTTTGTTTCGAATTCTCGAATACAAACTTTATACAGAGCTACGCACATTCACTTCTTTTCCTCGCACTCATTACAATGATATAGAGAGAGTATTTATAATGCTTCCTATCAACTAATTACAGAAAGATAATCTATACATGACAATGTTCTGCCGTCCAGTTGATAGTTTCCATCAATAGAAAATTCTTCCCTTCATAATACCTTCTTGCTTGTTCTTCAAACAACGATCCTGTTTTATAGCACTTGCCAGTTTCTGTAGCATCCATAATGACATCATCAATAACACGACTGATATCAGGATTCCATCTTGCATCAGGATCTAACCATCCTATCAGTACTTGATCAGTATTTGACTTGACATATCAGGATTCGATCTCAGTTCCTGACATGTAGTACTTGATGCACTGTTCATTCCTGACTAAACTTTACAGATAACTGTCTAACACATATTTCCTATACAAAGTGCTAAATCCTTTATAAGATCAGGATATACAAGAAGTATAAGTAAAATTCTATTCTTAACATCACAACTCATGAATTATTCCTAACAATCTCCCCCTATTTATGCTTTAAAATCTGAAGCATAAATCTGAGTTGTTGATGTCAAAACATATAACAATACAATCAGAATAGAATTTATGAATCCAAAAATCATGAAGTTAAGTACCTCCTCTTTTTAGATATAGACATAGTATCCAGTACTTAGACGAAAGAATTCAACTATTTAACGCTTCTTTTCCTTTACCACTTCCATGATGAGATTCACCTCTGTCATCCTTAGTTCTTCTTTTATCTCTCCCAGTCTGTTTATCTCCCCCAGTATGTTGCCTTTGAACTGTTTTTATCTCCCCCTTTTTGACATCAGCAACATTAATTCCAAGAGATTCAGTAACAGAACAAATGAGATTCATCAGAACTGCTTGATTTTCCATAATAGTGACTTGGTTATCTTCAAGTTTTTGAAGTCTTGATTGAATTTCAACTTGAGATTTCTGAATGTCTTGTAAAACTTCAGAATTGACTTCAATGTTGGAAGTGTTTGGAATATCTTTAGATTCAAGTCTTGTAGAAGAAGTTGCCTGTGTAGAATGATATTCAAGTAATAAAATTCGATTAGATTTACAAACATCTTCATCACTCTGATCTGAAGCTGCAATATGATCATCTTGTCCTTCACCAGTATTCTGTGTACTAACATCTACAAATCCTGACGCCTCCTTAGATTGATCAGATACTGTTGATGTCTCAATTCTGGTTGATATTGGAAGTACATACAAAGGAATACTTGGATCATTAGAAATATCTTCTGGTACTGATGGTGTAGAAGTTTGTCTTAGCCTTTCACCTCTTCTGTTTATAATTCCTACAAGCCTCTCTTTCTGCTTCTGAGCTTTAACTTCTGGCTTTGAATTGTGCTTTGCTAAGTCATTCTTCTCATACATCTTGATTAAATAATAAGTACCAGCATCCATACCAAGATTCAGGAAAAACCTGATCCCAGAAATCAAATGATGGTGGTTTCCTAATTTTCTCTCCCTCACTATGGAGTTGATCATCCATACCCTCCTTCTCACTTTGACTATCTAAAGTTAACACTCTTTCTACCTCTCCTTTTGCCTGGTCAGGAGCCAGCCGCTCTGATTGTGGATCAATATCCATCTTTTCAAGTGTATCACTCAAATTTGGATAAGTGCTCTCATGACCTACAGAAAAATAGAGTTTAGAAGAAGTTTTTATACCTGAACTCACATGGAGAGAGGGTTCCTCATATGGCATGAGGCTTGAGGTTTTCTCCAAGGAGTGAGCTGCTATAATATCTGAACCCTTACAATCATCTTCTTTCCTTTCAGAGACTACAGGCTCCAGTATACCACTTTCAGGTTCTTTACTAGACTCTGATGTCTTCAGTAATACTTCATTAGACACCATAGTTAGTACATCACCGTCTTTAAGTGTTGTTTGATGAGACTCACCCTCAAGGTGGATAGATTCTGACTGAATAATATTTGTTTGATCTTCAAGAAAACCAGTCAAAGTTATTCCTCCCATATCATAGGGTTTCTCACTTGCAATTTCAGTCATCACAGAAGACCTTTCAACATCAGCTATCACCTGAGTCATCCAACCTCTGACTAGATGGTTCTTGTGTTGCAGTGACTGTGATCTGATCTTTCCTACTATCCACCACTGGTGCAATAGTATCTTCTGTTGACTGCATTCCACTATCTACTTGATAAGTGGATTTTATATCCACTTGGAACATTCTATATCGGCTTAAATTGATTGTTTTGGACTCAAGTTTGTGTAGTTTTGATGTGTTTTGTGTAGTTGTGCAGGTTTGCAAGAATATCTAAGCTTTTGTCGTTTTTCGAGATTTAACTGATTAAAATTCGGATTTTCCGGGAAGGCTGCGCAGCTTATACTATTTTGGCCATATCTGGAGTTCTAGAAGTCCGTTTTCAGCGATCTTACTGCTCACGCGAAGCTTGAGAGATTTTCTACAACCTGGGATAGGAAACAAGTGCAAAGGACGTGCTGAATTAAATCACGCACGTGATCTTGTTAAAGAAGGCTGGGAATTTACTGTTTTGCCCTTTTTCTAATTCTAATTGTATTCTGGGCAGTTTTGGGTACCTTCTTTAAATCCTAATTGTAATAGAAGGAAATTTCTTGCCAGGCAAGATTTGTAGAGCCTATTTAAACACATTCTACCATTGTAAATCATAACAATTCATAGCTTTTAATCGTATCAAGGTACTTTCGATCTTCAATTCTTTCTTCAATATTATGTTTTCATTCATTATCATTATTATTTTGTTTTCTTCTTTAATTATGTGTAACTAAATCTTTAATCTGAGGATTGGGTAGTATTCCTTGGTATTCATGTGTGTTTAATTATCTGTGATTTTCTTGCTTTGCTGATCTGTTATTGAGGGCTTAACACAATTAGGGGAGTCATGAACATTTGATTGGATTTTAGGGATTGTAATAACTTGGAAGAGGAGTTGCAATTTTAGTACATGATTTAACAGACATAACTCGAATATTTGATTGGAAGATTAATAGGAGAGTTGTGAGACTTATAATTCTTGGTGCGTAATAGTTTATGATTGTACTTTGATTGTATCAAGGAAGTGACAATTAGGGTATAGTTGTAGACATTATATTGTATCTTGGAAGAGAACATTATAACCTTAGAAGAATTTTTTCAGCAGAGTAAGAACGTAGACATCACATAGATATTGAATGTGCATTGAAACCAAGTGAAGAACCCCAGTTCTTGGATTGTTTTCCTCATATATTTTATTCTCGATTGATAATTAGTTTAATTTAGTTTAGTTTAATTTAGTTTATAAACAAACACAACATTCTTCTACACTTCTAAATTGTGAGAGATAAGAAACTTGAACTTGATATTACATTCAGTCCTTCCCTGCGAACGAACACACAAAAATACTACTAACAAATTGGCGCCGCTGCCGGGGAAGGCAGTATACTTGAGTTTAGGTTAATTGTTTCTTATTGTTTAGATTTTAATTGGTTCCACAAGTTGTTTTGTTGGTGATTTTCAGGTGTATGCGACGTGCATCTTGCGTTAGAAAATTGGAATTTGACCCTGAAATCGAGCGTACTTTGAGAAAGATCAGAAAAGAGAAAGCTAAGATGGGAGAGCCGGCAGTTCAAGCTGTTGTTAATGATAATGTTGATGAGACTTCTATTTGGGACCATGAGACACCTAATCTTGCCAACTGCATGTACAAAACTCCAGAGATTGGTGCAACCCAATTCAACATTAATCCAAGCTTAATTCAGATGATCAGCAATCAAGCTTTTGAAGGAGACATTGAACTAGAGGATCCACACAGACATCTAGAGCGTTTCGTGTAGATGTGTGGCTCATTCAGAATCAATGGTGTTATGAGTGACAAGATTCGTCTCCATATGTTTCCCTACTCTATTAAGGGAAGAGCTTTGGAATGGTTTCAACAACTTCCAAATACTACGGTTGCTACATGGGATGGTCTTTCTACTGCATTCTTGTCCAAATATTATCCTTCTGACAAGACGCAACAATTGAGGACTATGATTATGAGTTTCAAAGCACAACCGGGTGAAGGTCTATATCAGGCATGGGAGAGATTCAAGGCACTATTGAGGAAGTGTCCACATCACGGCTTGGAAGATTAGCATATCATTAGTATTTTTATGGGGCCATGAATGCAGATATTCGTTTGAGTTTGGATGTGGCTGCTGGTGGAAATTTCAAGAAGGCACCAACTACACAGGCTAAAGCACTTCTTGAGGAATTGGCATCTAATAACTATTCATGGGCACCTAGGGGGACGAGCTCAGCAAAAGCAGCACAAGAATCTGATATGATCAACATGTTGGCTCAAAAATTGGATACTCTAACTCAGGAGGTGCGAGGACAAAGAGCAAATGTGAATGCTATTTCTTCACCTATGGAGGGATATAATGATTATGGTGCTAGTCAGAACTCTTATGTGCAACAATTTCCAGAAGAAGCATCTTTTATTCAGGGAAGACCGCCGTGGCCTGTTCAGAATAACTCCTATTACAATCCAAATCAAAGGCCAAACAACAATCTTTCTTACAGTAATAATCATGCGGCTAATCCTTCTTATTCATTTCCAAGGCAGAATCAACCTCCTGGTTTTCCGTCACGACCACCGTATCAAGCACAGCAGCAGTATCAACCTCCTCCAAAGAAGGAACCAGCTGATTGGGAGGTTGCACTAAATAAGATTATGCAAGGAACTTCTGGGGCATTGGCTAATATGGAATCAAGAATAGAGCAGATGGCATCATCTCAAAAGATGCTAGAAACACAGATTGGACAGATTGCCTCCAAGATGGGTGTTCGTGAGCAAGGATCACTTCCTAGTCAACCCGACCAGACTGGTAAAGAGCAATGCAAAGCAATTACTTTGAGGAGCGGGAAAGAGTTGCCCGAGGTTGAGGTTCTTGAGCCTAAAGAGAAGGATGTTGAAAAAGAAAGTGAGATAGTAGAGATCGATGCAGAACAGTCAGAAAAAGTAGATGAAGAGAAGAAGGAAGAAGAACCAGAAAAGCCGTATGTTCCTCCACCACCTTATGTTCCTCCTATTCCATTTCCACAGAGACTTCACAACAGGCAGTTAGAGAAGCAGTACGAGAAGTTCTTGACTATGTTCCGGCAGTTGCATGTCAATATTCCTTTGGCTGAAGCTTTGAATCAAATGCCACTCTATGCTAAATTTCTTAAGGAGATGTTGACAAAGAAGAGGAAACTTGAGGATGCAGAAACCATTACTCTCAATGCTGAATGCAGTGCAGTCATCCAAAAGGCCATTCCTCAGAAATTGAAAGATCCAGGAAGCTTTTCTTTGCCTTGCACTATTGGGAAGATGGAGAACATGAAAGCCTTGTGTGATTTAGGGGCTAGTGTGAGTTTGATGCCATATTCAATCAGCAAACGACTTGGTCTTGGAGAGCTTAAAAAGACACGAATTTCACTTCAGTTAGCGGATCGTTCTGTTAAATATCCGTTGGGGGTCGTTGAAGATGTGGTTGTCAAAGTTGATAAATTTGTCATACCTTGTGATTTTGTGGTGTTAGAGATGGATGAAGATGTCGAGATACCCATTATCTTGGGAAGGCCATTCTTGGCTACTGCTGGCACTACTATCGATGTTAAAGCTGGAAAATTGACATTGAATGTTGGCGATGACAAAGTGGAATTTGATCTGAACAAAGTAATGAAGATGCCTCCTTTTGGAGCAACTTGTTTTACTGTTGACATAGTTGATGAAATTGTGCAGCTCGAAAATAAACATTTCTTGGGAGCAGAACGGGTGTTAGATGATGTAGTAGAAGAAGAAGAAATTGTTGTTCGAGACACAGAAGTTGAGATGGTTTTTACACTTTCAGAGGCACCACAGGTGGAACTTAAACCTCTACCTGCTAATTTGAGGTATGTCCTTTTGAATAATGAGCTAGTGATTTTTGAAGAGGGGCATGATAACGTGTTGCGAAGGTGGAAAACCGATGATAAGGAAGAAGAAATTTTTGTTCAGCCGGTTGAGTCAGAGAAGCATCTTAGAGGTGTTAAGAAGAAAAAGAAGAAAATTTGGCCGTTGGGTAGTAAAATCAAGTTGAAATCTGATGGAAGAGATTTGTGGAAATCAAGCAAACCGGATGTCAACGTTCGTATGAATGGTTTGTCTGTTGAAGATGGTTCAGTTATTCTATTGAAACCGCCTTGAGTTGAGGAAGTAACGTCAATCTATTGACGTTAAAGGAGCGCTTCGTGGGAGGCAACCCATGCATTAGTGCTGGGCAAAAAAAAAAAATGAGCAGATTGCAGGTCTGTAACGCAGGTTGCGCCTGCGTTACTGGTTTCAGGGCAGATTGCGGGTGAGTAACGCAGGCTGCGCCTGCGTTACTGGAGAAGAGGCAGG
This sequence comes from Kitagawia praeruptora, assembly GCA_037693485.1. NCBI lineage: Eukaryota > Viridiplantae > Streptophyta > Magnoliopsida > Apiales > Apiaceae > Kitagawia > Kitagawia praeruptora. The sequence continues at coordinate 136,894,794 of CM075345.1, forward strand.
TTGCGGTGGAGACGCGCAGGCTGCGCCTGCGCAACTGCTTGTGAGGCAGTTTGCTGAGCCGCGCGCAGGCAGCGCGTGTTGCAGTCAGTTGTCCGATGTTTTTTGTGTTCACCTGTTTTTTTGTTCACCTGTTTTATAAAAAAAAAAAAATTTGTTCACCTCCCATTCTATTTATACCCCATTCTATCTAATTCTTTTCCTATTTCAATTCCAAAACCCTCCATCTTTTCTCCAAAAATTCTAAACCTATTTATATTCTAATTATTATTATTATTATTATTATTATTATTATTATTATTATTATTTATTATTATTATTATAGTTATTATTTATTATTATTATTATTATTTTCTTATTTATTATTATCTTTATTATTTTTATTTATTATTCTTATTATTATTATTATTATTTGTATATACCCACCTATACATACAAATCCAATTCCTCTTCTATTTATTTAAATCTTAAAAATTCAATTCTAAAGAGGAATTTATTGCAAGTTCACCTCTTTGATTCGTATTGGGTAAATTTTTTTTCTCTAATCTTATTTTTATTACGAATTTGTGTTCTTGTCAATTGGGGATTTTGTAGTATTCAGGCAAGGTGGCCAGTCTATGGAGCTCGTACGCAGTATCCTCCGCCAGATTCATTCGAGGACGAGGACGAGTAGGTATGTTTTCTGTTATCCCTTGTATTTACTTCCATTCAATGCGGACATTGAATATTTTAAGTTTGGGGGTGGTTTGAGGGATTAGTAAGTTGTTGTTGTATTATTTGTTCATGTAGGATTTCATGCTTTGCATATTAGTAGTAGTAAATTATGCATATTTGTTCGTGTTATCTACGTTTGTTTCATATAGGACATTCTGTTTTTATTTTTTTGTATTCATGTGAGTTCATAATAGTTTGCATTTGCACCCATGCTTGATAGGAATTTTGTGTTGTTGACGCTTTTGATTGAGAAGTGATATGCTTGGTTCTTGTGCACACACATACACTAGTAGGTTGAAGCTAGTAGTCTTATTGAATGTTGTAAGTAATTAGAAGGACATGAATATGTGCAAGATGATTTAGTTTGCATGCTTTGAATACAAGTCGGTGCGTTAGAGAGATTTTTGCTTGGGATTGAGTATGTTTTTCCACCAAGTGAGTTTTTGAGCCATATTGCATATTTTTTGCAATTTATTCGTTTGCTTGAGTGTCCACGGATTGTTTGCATTGCTAGCAGTTGCTTGAGGTCTTTCTTGAAACGCATGACATTATTTGACGATTAAAATGATAAAGGCATTTAGGAATAACCGCATATTTTCCCATATTACCACACCATGTTTACATGATCAATTAGTTAACCCATTGAGCTTAATCCTATTTTTTCGGTGACATACCACATTACTTGCCTATATCTTTTTCTTGTATTGGCCTTACATTAATTTGAACCCACATTGTCAAAGGCTAGTATAGTGCTTAAGGGAGTAATAAGGTGTGCAAGGAGGGGTTTATTGTTGGTCGTACTTCTAAGGGAAATATTGAAATTGGGTTTGTTTACTTGATAGTCGGCATATGTAATAAATTGTGGGATCATTTGTTATTGTTTATATTATTGTTTTATTTAGCTCTCGAAAAAAAAAGAAAAAAGAAAAAAAAAAGAAAAAAAAAAGAAAAAAAAAATATATTATGAGAGCATGTTTGTGTTTGTTATGATCCTACTTTAGTCGACTAGTCGAGTGTTCTTAGTAAAATTTATGTGGGAGGAAATAGGGTGTTGTGAATGGTTCATTATGGTACTTACTAGCTTTTGACATTTCACCTGTTTTGGCTTATTTGACATACCTTGTCCCTAGCCCACGTTACAAATCGAATGAAGACCTTTTGATTATCGGCATTGATGTATGTTGTGTTAAGAGTTAGATTGATACCAAATGTCAAGCATGTTTATGATTTTGTTGGAATTGAGTGATACACTTACCCTTGATCTTGAGTGAATATTCTTTTGTGAGTGGATTGTGAGTGTTTGCTTGTTTTTGCGTATGAGATCCCGAGTTTTGTCTCAAAGATGTGCTCTTGTAGGCTTAGCATGTTTACTAACTTATTCTTACACTTGACATGGGCTGGTGAGAACTTATGCATGTTCATTGAGTAGACTATGTGAATACTTGCACTTTCGACACCAAGACATTGCGTATTTACTTTGATTTTTAAGTTGATATGGCATGAGAGGATTTGAAGGTATGGTAGGCTAGATCTTTGCATTTGCATATTAGTTGCATTCATGCATTGCATTGCATTAGGTTAAATGGATTTTGTGGGTACATTCGCTATAGGCCCTCACGAGACCTTACTCGTCCACTAGGGCTGCCTAGGGGTTTAAATGGCTTGTTGCATATGCCAAATGCAACCGTGATCACCTACGGAAGTGGTACTAATTAGGTAGTTGTAATTGTTTATGCTTGAGGACAAGCATCGGTTTAAGTTTGGGGGTGTTTGATAAGTGGATTTTATATCCACTTGGAACATTCTATATCGGCTTAAATTGATTGTTTTGGACTCAAGTTTGTGTAGTTTTGATGTGTTTTGTGTAGTTGTGCAGGTTTGCAAGAATATCTAAGCTTTTGTCGTTTTTGGAGATTTAATTGATTAAAATTCGGATTTTCCGGGAAGGCTGCGCAGCTTATACTATTTTGGCCATATCTGGAGTTCTAGAAGTCCGTTTTCAGCGATCTTACTGCTCACGTGAAGCTTGAGAGATTTTCTACAACCTGGGATAGGAAACAAGTGCAAGGGACGTGCTGAATTAAATCGCGCACGTGATCTTGTTAAAGAAGACTGGGAATTTACTGTTTTGCCCTTTTTCTAATTCTAATTGTATTCTGGGCAGTTTTGGGTACCTTCTTTAAATCCTAATTGTAATAGAAGGCAATTTCTTGCCAGGCAAGATTTGTAGAGCCTATTTAAACACATTCTACCATTGTAAATCATAACAATTCATAGCTTTTAATCGTATCAAGGTACTTTCGATCTTCAATTCTTTCTTCAATATTATGTTTTCATTCATTATCATTATTATTTTGTTTTCTTCTTTAATTATGTGTAACTAAATCTTTAATCTGAGGATTGGGTAGTATTCCTTGGTATTCATGTGTGTTTAATTATCTGTGATTTTCTTGCTTTGCTGATCTGTTATTGAGGGCTTAACACAATTAGGGGAGTCATGAACCTTTGATTGGATTTTAGGGATTGTAATAACTTGGAAGAGGAGTTGCAATTTTAGTACATGATTTAACAGACATAACTCGAATATTTGATTGGAAGATTAATAGGAGAGTTGTGAGACTTATAATTCTTGGTGCGTAATAGTTTATTATTGTACTTTGATTGTATCAAGGAAGTGACAATTAGGGTATAGTTGTAGACATTATATTGTATCTTGGAAGAGAACATTATAACCTTAGAAGAATTTTTTCAGCAGAGTAAGAACGTAGACATCACATAGATATTGAATGTGCATTGAAACCAAGTGAAGAACCCCAGTTCTTGGATTGTTTTCCTCATATATTAACACTACTTCCTCCTGTTGTTCATCTTGAGCTGAAGCATCTTCAATAATGACATCTTTGTCAAATAAATATGCATGAAGTGATTGAAGTGCAACATGCTTCGAGAGTCCAAATTTCTTGACTAACTGCCTTCTGACGGATACATAGAAATACATCTTCATTAAGTCAAGTCTTTTATGTAGAAGTCCATATTCATTTGGAAATAAAAGTTTTGGTACTCTTTCAACCAGAAAATCTAGAACAGGTCTTGACAATTTCATTTTGAGAGAAATTAGTCCCATAGCCAGTCTATATGATAATGTAGTTTCCCATGAAGAATCAATATCCAGATCTCTATGGTCATTTGCTGACTTGATTGTAGCTTCATTTGTAGAGACCTGCATGATATTAGTTGGACTAGACTCTGTGTGTGTAGGTGACAATTAAATCTTTCTCCTTGTTCTCCTGGTATAGTGAGCAAAAGATTTATCCTGAGAAGACTCAAGAGGTGTAGACACAGAAGTGATCTTGGGATGAGATCCTTTTTCAATAGACACAGTCTTTTGAGAGACAGTATCCAGTAACTGTTTTCCCTTGTTAAGAACTACAGCCTTTTGGGAGACTGCAGCCTGGATGTGACTAGGTGCTTCATCTCTTTGTCCTTGCTTAAAAAGTCAAATTGCAGCCTTCAATTCTTCTCTCTTAGCAAGAGATATATTATCATCATCTTCACTAGAACTACTACTACTACTTGACATAACAAATCTTCTCTTCCTTACAACTGATGTCTTTTGAGAAACACCAGAGGTTGGTTTTTTTGAAACAATAGGCTGTGGATTAAAACTTTGTTCTTGAATTGTTTCAGAGACTATAATGTTTTGGGCTACTTGGGTAGACACAGGTGGGTTCTTCTCCAAATGAGATTCCTGAGCCATTTCACCACAAAAGAAAGAAGAATTGTAGAGAGTAGGAAGATGAGTTTTAAGAATTACCTGAACATGATGTGGATAATGAATTGCAGGTATTTCATCTAGATTCTTTTCATTGTCCTTCTTTGTAATGTCAGAGAAAATTCTCCTTTGCTGTACATAAGAAGAAACACAATGTTCTCTACCAAATCTAGTTTCAACATCGGGAATAAAATGGTTAATAAACATTTTCATAAATCTATGATAATAAACCATTTTCCTGTTTTGATCTCTTAACCCAAGTTTAATACTCATCTGATTTAAGATAATGTGACCAACGTTAATTACTCTGTCATAAAGTAAACTGTAAGCAATATGTAAAGTAACAGAAGTAATTTGATCAAAAGAACTACATTTACCAGTAAAGCATTTAGCTAATTGATCAAAGAAGAAAGACCACTTTTTCCTAAGACAATATCTTCTTAACTGGCTCATGTTATCTAAAGGTCCATTATAACCTAATGCAGATAACATAGTTTTAACATTATCATCAGATGGTACATTCTCATAATTCAAACTAACAGGTAAGTGAAGTACTGAATTAACAACAGATTCAGTAATATCAAAAGAATCTTGTCCTAAGTGTAGAACAATCTTACCTGATTGACTCTGAGTAGAATCATTTACCTCAGCATTCTCCCAAGCTTGTGTAACAGCTGCTTGATTAATTTGTGGAGATGTTGTCAATGCATAACTTAATGGTCCATACGCCAGAAAGTTCATGATTGGATGAAAATCAGGTGACACTCCTTCCTTGTTGGTGATAGCTGCTACATGATTATTTGTCATAAAATCGAAGTCACCAAACTTGAAGGCTACTGATTTAGGTAATCTTCTATGAGCTGCCATTTTTTATCTGAAAAAAACTTGAAAAATTCTTGAAATAGATTAGTGATTTTGAAAACTCGAGAGTGTTTTTGCTTTAGAGAATATGAAATTAGAGAAAGCAATTACACGATTAGAGTTTCAAAACAAATATATTTCACAAATCTTTCAGATCACTATCCCACATCGACACGTAGATTGACAAATGTCTGTCCCTGAAAAATGCGGTTACCCACGATTTTTGGAAAATAAAATCCAAAATTGATTTTCATGAAATAAATCAGGGTATTATCAAGATAAAAAAAAATCAATACTGATCAGCTTCATTTTCCTGTTGTGACCTCTCATCAAAATAATCACAAAAATCAATGTGATTTAAAAATAATCATAAATCTCAAATCCTGATGGTCACACTTGAAATCCTGATCAATATCATCCTTATTCCAGAGACTTAATATGGAGTTTCCACATGGCATTTTTCTTTTATCTAAAAAAGAAATAAACAATTAATCTGAACAAAATCAATTGGTTAGATATATTCGACATTTCTTGAAAACAAGAAATACAGTCACACGTAATAATTAGCATCTGACTTCATTAAAACTTCCAAGTGACTGTTCAGCTTCTCACGTCTTTCTATAAAAGAAACAGACGCCTTATGCCATTCTCCATAAACCTTTCAATTTCTTTTCTTCTCAACAATGCTTCTCAAACCAAAATTCCATTCAAATCCATTCTTTAGATTCTTCACAGTCGATGAACATCTTGTTCTTGATCATCTCTTTGAAAAGACGACTCTTCTCATCGAACTAGTCATGGATGGATTAGTTTCCGATAATATCCAGAGGTTTTTCCCAGAACATCCATCTGTTGGATACAATCTTCCCCTAACCTCCTCAAAACTTGAGGATGAAGAATTTGGCCGAGAGTCTGAGGTTGATCTTGATGGAGATGCTATTCATTTAAGTTAGCTGCTCTCATTCAAGTCGCCCAGACAAGGAATCCAATAATAAACGAGGCTGTTCAATCCCCTGATGGATTTCTTGATGCTCCTTGTCCTGTATCTCAGAATCCATATCATTTGACAAGTATAGGATTATCAGTAGAAGTTAGACAAAAAGATGTTGTATTTCATTTCCATGTATGTAATGCGTTCAATTAATGAAAATACAATTTCTTGTTATCTACTTGTCTTTTGATTATTGAATGATGTATAAATTATCAGTATGCAAATATTAAAACTTGCTGGCATAGACTTAACACATCACAGAATTAGATTACTACACAAAGTACACGTCAGGATCTGAAACAATTTTCACAATCCTGATACTGACACAATACTGATGACATCAGCATCCTGATAACAAATCTAATCCTGATGATTATTAACAAATCTATCATACTGAAATTTATCAAGGTAAAGTGTTATAGCTAAAACATTTAACAATCAAATATAGATCCTGACAAGAATATCAAGTCTATGAGCTAAAAACAACATACCTTGCTACTTTTGCAGATGTTAAAGATCTAGAAATTTAACATTCCTAACTCACTTACTAATCTACTGAATGTAGTCTCATCAAGTGGTTTAGTTAGAATATCTGCAAGCTATTTGTCAATGGGAACAAAATGAAGTTCCACAGTACCATTCTCAATATGTTCTCTAATAAAATGATACCTGACATCAATGTGCTTAGTCCTTGAATGTTGAACTGGATTTTCTACAATTTTAATAGCACTAGTATTATCACAAAACATAGGAATATTACTAAGTGTCATACCATAATCCATCAACTGATTTCTTATCCAAAGAAGCTGTGCACAACAACTGCCTACTGCTATATACTCAGCTTCTGCAGTTGAGGTTGAAACAGATTGTTGCTTCTTGCTTGCCCAAGAAATCAATCAATTTCCCAAGAATTGACATGTACCTGTAGTGCTTTTCCTATCTATTTTACACCCTGCATAATCAGAGTCTGAATAGCCAATTAGGGAGAAATCATATTCTCTAGGATACCACAAACCAAGATTTGGAGTTCTTTTGAGATATCTAAAAATTCTCTTCACAGCAATTAAATGAGATTCCTTAGGATCACTTTGGAATCTAGCACATAAATAGGTAGAAAACATTATATCTGGTCTACTTGCAATTAGATATAACAATGAGCCTATCATGCCTCTATAACTAGTATTATCCACACTCTTTCCCTTAGGATCAGAGTCTAGTTTAGTGGCTGTTGCCATGGGTGTTTTTGCAACTGCACAATCTTGAAAGTCAAACCTTCTTAAAAGATCTTTGATATACTTTGACTGATTAATGAAAATACCAGTCTCAGTTTGTTTGACCTGCAAGCCTAAGAAATAATTTAATTCACCCATCATGCTCATCTGATACTTAGACAGCATAAGCTTGCTAAACTTAGCACACAACTTTTCATTAGTAGAACCAAAAATAATATCATCAACATAACCTTGAACTAAAAGCAATTCACCTTTTATCTTTCTAAAGAATAGAGTTTTGACAATTGTACCTCTTGTGAAGCTATTTTCAAGAAGAATTTAGACAAATTCTCATACCATGCTCTTGGTGCCTGCTTTAGTCCATAGAGTGCCTTGTCAAGTTTGTAGACATGATTTGGAAATTTTGGATCAACAAATCCAGGTGGCTGTTCCACATACACTTCCTCATCAAGTTTGCCATTTAGAAAAGCACTCTTTACATCCATCTGGTATACCTTGAATTTTGAATGAGCTGCAAATGCAAGAAACATTCTGATTGCTTCCAATCTTGCTACAGGTGCAAAGGCCTCATCATAATCAATGCCTTCTTTCTGAGAATAACCCTTGGCCACCAGTCTTGCTTTGTTTCTTACAATCATACCAGATTCATCTAGCTTGTTTCTGAAAACCCATCTTGCACCAACAATAGATCTATCTTTAGGTCTTGGTACAAGTTTCCAGACTTTGTTTCTCTCAAACTCATTTAACTCCTCCTGCATTGCAATTACCCAATCAGGATCCTGTAAGGCTTCTTCAACCTTCTTAGGTTCATTCTTTGAGAGAAAACAACTATACAAGCATTCATTTTGAATTGATCTTCTAGTTCGAACACCACTATTTGGATCACCAATAATCAAATCTTCAGTATGATCCTTTGTCCATTTTCTAACAGGTGGTAGATTGACTCTGCTAGTCTCTCCCCCTAAGTTAGTGGTATCTCTTGTAGAAGAATTCTCTCTGCCTTCAATAACTCCCCTTTGATCAATAGAATCAGTAGATTCCATATTGCTGCTAGTTACTGATCTTTCCTCAGTAGACTCTGAAAAATCAGTTCCTGATGGAGTAGACTCTGAATAGCTAGTCTGCTCCTGATGATCACTATGTTCTCTTTGATTTATTTGCTCTCCCTCAACAGTAGCATTCCTTTGAGAAGCAATAGAAATTCCTTCTGGAGAACCTTCATCATCACTGGAGAGTATCTCAGAATTCTTCAGATTTTCAAATTCCAATTTGTCATGGCTCTCATCAGTTTGCAGAATTCCAAATTTCTTATCATCAAATGCAACATGAATTGATTCCATAACAATGTGAGTTCTGAGATTATAAACTTTGAAGGCCTTAGATGCTGAATATCCTAGAAAAATTGCTTCATCCGATTTGGCTTCAAATTTTCCAAGTTGTTCTGGATGAACTTTTAGGACATAGCATTTGCATCCAAAGATATGAAAGTATTTCACACTTGGTTTCTTTCCTTTGATCATCTCATAGGGAGTTTTTCCATGACTATTTACCAGGGTACAGTTTTGAGTGAAACATGCAGTGTTAATAGCTTCTACCCAAAAGTAGGTTGGAAGTTTTGCATCTACAAGCATGGTTCTTGCTGCCTCTATGAGAGTCCTGTTCTTTCTTTCCACTACACCATTCTGCTGAGGTGTACCAGGTGCAGAAAATTGTTGAGTGATTCCATTGTCTGCACAATACTCCTCCATTGTAGAATTCTTGAATTCTGTACCATTGTCACTCCTAAGTACTTTGACTTTGTACTCAGAATTATTCTGAATATTCTTGACAAGTTCAATGATTTGCTGAGGAGATTCATCCTTCTTGTGTAGAAAGAACACCCATGTGAACCTTGTGAAATCATCCACTATCACTAGAGAAAATCTTTTCTTGCTGATAGACATAATGTTTACTAGACCAAACAGATCAAGATGTAGCATGTGAAATGGTTCAGTAATCGAATTTTCAGTCTTGCTCTTGAAAGTGGTTCTTCTTTGCTTTCCAAGCTGACATGCATCACAAAGTCCATCTTGCACATAATTTGCCTGAGGTAGGCCTCTCACCAGATTGTGCTTAACAAGTTGATTAAGCTTCTTGAAGTTGAGATGTGAGAGCTTCTTGTGCCAATTCCAGCTTTCATCACTTGTTGCTTTGCTAAAGAGACATCTAACAATTCCTTTAGATGTATTACTTAAGCTGGCTTCATATATGTTACCATGTCTTTGACTAGTTAGAACAATGTCTTCATTCTGCATATTCAAGATTTTGCATCCTTCTCTGTCAAAGATTGATTTGTAACCTTTATCACCCAGTTGACTTATGCTTAAAAGAGTATGTTTTAAGCCTTCAACCAGTGCTACATTTTCTATGATGACATTCCCCAAAACAATTGAGCCATATCCCAGAGTTTCTCCTTTGTTGCCATCTCCAAAAGATATTACTGGGCCAGCTTTCCTCTCAAACTTTGTAAGCAGGGACTTCTTTCCAGTCATATGTCCAGAGCATCCACTGTCCAAGATAATTGAATGCTTATTTCCTGTGCCCTGCAAACAAAAAGTAACTAGTTAGAATTTTTTAGGACCCAACTTTGATTGGATCCTTTCTTACTAGATTTTGAAACAACAGGCTTTGAGAATTTTGTCTTTACTTTACCTGTTGTAGAGTCAACTTTAGACTCTGATTTCACAAACTATTTGTGACTAGGGGTTTTAGATTTCAAGGAATAATAGTCATAATACAGTTCATGATATTCTCTACACATGTAAATGGAATGAAGTAAACTACCACAATGATAACAAGCTTTTTGTGGTTGGTATTGAATTTTCTGAGTCTTGGGGAATCTGAACTCAGTTTTCCAAGAAGGTTTTTTATTGCAGTCTAGGGCCAAATGATTATGATTTCCACACTTATAGCATTTTTTCCTAGGTGCATCAGGTACATTCTTGTAATTATTCTCTTTGTTAATACCTTCTTTTCCATTCCTATTTTTTTTGATCTTGCTAGACTCTGAAACACCATCTAATCTCTGTTTCAACTAAGACTTAGACAGAAACCCTATGTTTACATTCTTAGGTTTCTCTAACACTTTCTTATCTGAATTACTATTGTTAATCCTTTTGTGTACAACAGGGGTACCTTTTGAATCAACAAATTTAACTTGATTAGGTTCAGAAACAATTTTCTTACCTTCAGATTTAGATGTGTTAGCTTCTACTTTACTATCATCAATGACAATATCTTCTTGTCTAGCCTTATCAAAACCTAAACCATTAACTTTACCACGAATTCCACTTTCAATGATTTCTTGTGTCTTTTTACCATAAATGTTAATGGTCTTAATCACATCTCTCTCTTCCTCTAGTTCTTTTCTGACATAGTCATAAGCCTCCAGAATAACACCATAATCATGCTTAGCTTTTTCAGAACTTAACTTGTATTCTTCCATTTGAATTAACTCAGATTCAAGAAAATTATTTCTATCAACTAATTTATCATTCTTAACCTTAAGTTCATCTCTTTCACAAGTAAGAATTCTAAAATTAGTCATAAGATTCTTAAACTCAGCATGGATAAATCTAATTTCATCAGAATTTAAGTTATCAAATGAATCAAGAGAGTGAAGTGATACCTTAAAAGAGGATGGAGAAGTTTTCTTTGGAGATCCAGGTTTGTCTGAAACATTTGCCATCAGTGCAATGTTGTCATAATCCAATTCATCTTTAGAATCACTGGAATCAGCCCAATCCTTCTGTGTGACCATAAGTGCATTACCCTTTCCTGAATTCCTGGGCTTCTTACACTCACTAGCAAAGTGTCCAAGCTCGCTACAGTTAAAGCACTTGATCTTGGCCATATCAAGCTTGACAATTGTACCTTTGCCTTTGTCACTCTTCTTCTCCTCCTTCTTTTGAAAATGTCCTTTGCTAAATCTTCTCCTGTTAAATCTTCCTTTCTTGAAGGCTTTAGCAAACATAGCAAAGAGTTCCTGCATCTCAGATTCAGAATCATTGTTGTTAGAGTCCATATCAGTAGTCTCTGACTCAGAACTTTCTTTGCTTTTCTTCTTCCTTGAGTTCTTTACAGCAATCTCTTCATGCTGTTCTTCCGGAAGCTTCTTTAATTCAGATTGAGCAGTAAGTGCAACAGTCTTCATCTTTCCTTCACTCCTGCTCTTCTTCTGTTGCTTTTCAAGTTCATAAGCTCTCAGTTTTCCATATACTGCCTCTAATGATATTTCATCCAGATCATTAGCTTCCTCAATCGCAGATATCTTCTCATTGTAGAAATCAGGCAAAGCTTTCATGAACTTTGTATTCATATCCTCCAAGTCATAATATTTACCATGCATGGCCATCTCATTGATGAGTTTTGTAAACCTATCAAAGGTATCAGTAAGTGACTCACCAGACTTGGATTCAAAGTACTCATACTGTTGTATAAGTAGTGTCCTCATATTCTTCCTGACATGCTTAGTTCCTTCACAGGGAACCTTAAGATTGTCCCATATATCCTTAGCAGTTTTACAAGAGAGAACATAGTTAGTGAGAACAGAATCAAGACTGTTGAATAATATGTTTCTCAATTTAGCATCTTTAAGAACATTCTCTTTATCCTTATCTGACCACTCAGATTTTGGCTTCTCTGCTGTATGTTCTGGAACAACTTGACCATCAACAGTTGCTTGTCCAACGACTTTTGTTGGAACAAAAGGTCCATCTCTGATTCTGTCAAGATAATCAGGATCTGTTGCTTCCAGATGATGCAACATCTTTACTTCCCATAGAGTATATTCGCTTCTCTTGAGCATAGGAATCTTAGTATTCCCATCCTTGTAACCAGACATGATTGCAGATCTTTATGATTATTCGAAATCAACCTGCTCTGATACCAATTGTTAACTAGAATAACTTGTAGAAGGGGGGGTTGAATACAAGTTATATAATCGTGTCTGATTTTTGCTTGGTTATATGAACAAGAATAAATGAATGAATCAAACTCTGTTTGTATTAATAAGATCAAATACAAACTTTACCAAAGGTGTACAAATACCTTTAGTAGTTGCTGACAATACAAATCTCTCTCTCTGTTTGTTTCGAATTCTCGAATACAAACTTTATACAGAGCTACGCACATTCACTTCTTTTCCTCGCACTCATTACAATGATATAGAGAGAGTATTTATAATGCTTCCTATCAACTAATTACAGAAAGATAATCTATACATGACAATGTTCTGCCGTCCAGTTGATAGTTTTCATCAATAGAAAATTCTTCCCTTCATAATACCTTCTTGCTTGTTCTTCAAACAACGATCCTGTTTTATAGCACTTGCCAGTTTCTGTAGCATCCATAATGACATCATCAGTAACACGACTGATATCAGGATTCCATCTTGCATCAGGATCTAACCATCCTATCAGTACTTGATCAGTATTTGACTTGACATATCAAGATTCGATCTCAGTTCCTGACATGTAGTACTTGATGCACTGTTCATTCCTGACTAAACTTTACAGATAACTGTCTAACACATATTTCCTATATAAAGTGCTAAATCCTTTATAAGATCAGGATATACAAGAAGTATAAGTAAAATTCTATTCTTAACATCACAACTCATGAATTATTCCTAACATTTAGATATTTCAAAGGAACTCCAAACCTTGGTTTGTGGTATCCTAGAGAATCTGATTTCTCCCTAATTGGCTATTCAGACTCTGATTATGCAGGGTGTAAAATAGACAGGAAAAGCACTACAGGTACATGTCAATTCTTGGGAAACAGATTGATTTCTTGGGCAAGCAAGAAGTAACAATCAGTTTCAACCTCAACTGCAGAAGCTCAGTACATTGTAGCAGGCAGTTGTTGTGCATAGCTCCTTTGGATAAGAAATCAGTTGATGGATTATGGTATGACACTTAGTAATATTCCTATGTTTTGTGATAATACTAGTGCTATCAAAATTGCAGAAAATCCAGTTCAACATTTAAGGACTAAGCACATTGATGTCAGGTATCATTTTATTAGAGAACATATTGAGAATGGTACTGTGGAACTTCATTTTGTTCCTACTGACAAACAACTTACAGATATTCTAACTAAACCACTTGATGAAACTACCTTCATTAGGTTGGTAAGTGAGTTAGGAATGTTAAATTTCTAAATCTTAACATCTGCAAAAGTAGCAAGGTATGTTGTTTCATCTTTTAGACTTGATATCAGTGTCAGGATCCATACTTGATTGTTAAATGCTTAAGCTGTAACATTTTACCTTGATAAATTTCAGTATGATAGACTTGTTAATAAACATCAGGTTCAGGATTGCTATCAGTATACTGACATCATCAGTATTGATATCAGGATTGTATTGTCAGTATCAGGATTGTGAAATTTGTGTGTTTTACTGTTTCAAATTCTGAAGTTCATGTCATTCAGTAGTCCAATTCTGAGTTTTGTTGAGTCTATGCTAGCAAGTTTAACACATGAATACTGATGATTTATAAGTGTTCAGATCTTGTAAATAAGCATTAAAAAGATAGGATAGATAAAAAGGAACTTGTATTTTCATTAATCAAAAGCATTACATACATGGAAATGAAAAACAATCTTCTTTTCATCTAACAATTGTTACTAATCATTTTCTTGTCTAAGTTTGTTGTTGCTTTAATCTTCAACGAACGACTCCAGGAAAAGGAGCATCTCAAGAGTCACCTGAAGGATCTACTCTTGGATTCCTTGTCTCGGCGACATGAAAGAGAGCATCTGACTCATCTCCATGCTTATTGAGGATAATGAATAGCATCTCCATCAAGATCAACCTCAGACTCTCGTCCAAACTCTTCATCTTTAAGTTTTGAGGAAGTTAGGGGAAGATTGTATCCAACAGATGGATGTTCTAGGAGAAATTTCTGGATATTATGTTAGATATAATTGATGTGATTTAATGTCACTGTTTAAGTGTTACAGGGAAAAAAGAGTTTAACTTGTTAATGAAAGCAGTCGTAGCAGAGTTTGAGTATACGCTGACAGAAGGAAGCGCAAACACTGCTGGCTGACAGAAGGAAGCGCAAACATTGCTGGCTGAGATCGCAACAGAGTTTGTTAAAGTCTGTCTACTGGAAGCGTCTACATGTCAACAGAGATTGAATATTAATTCAAGATAAACATGGAAATAATATCTTTGAAGATTGGATAGTTGTCAAAGAGATTGAGTTGACTTAGAAGACGTGTAGCAATCGTAATTGATATCAATTGTATAGCTTAATTATAGGAGATTCAATTAACGATTGTACGTAGCTGTATATCTTATAAATACAGTTAGGTTAACCCTAGAAGGGTAATCTATCGTGAACGAATATCATTCATTGTAACCTAAGCAGCTCTCTGTGATAGTTTACATCACTGAGAGAGGAATTATTAATTCCAAACAGTTTTTAAACACTAAAACTTGTGTTCTTGTTATTCTCTCATACAGTACTTGATTATATATTGTGTATTCGACCTAACAAGTGGTATCAGAGCCAATCTGTTACTTTATTACAGTTTAAGATCCAAACACAATAGTAATCAATGGTAGAGATTCCTTGTTAGGAATAATTCATAAGTTGTGATGTTAAGAATAGAATTTACACATTATACTTCTTGTAATCCTGATCTTATAAAGGATTTAGCACTGTATATAGGATTTATGTGTAAGAAAGTTATCTGTATAGTTTAGTCAGGAATGAACAGTGTATCGGAGACTACGTGTCAGGAACAGAGAGCAAATCCTGATGATGGTCTAATACTGATGGTTGATCAGATACTGATGCAGTGTACAGATCCTGATATCAGTCATGTTACTGATGATGTCATTATGGATGCTACAGAAACTGGCAAGTGCTATAAAACAGGATCGTTGTTTGAAGAACAAGCAAGAAGATATTATGAAGGAAAGAGTTTTTATTGATGGAAACTATCGACTAGAAGGCAGAACATTGTCATGTATAGATTATATCTTTCTGTTATTAGTTGATAGGTAGCATTATAAATACTCTCTCAATATCATTGTAAAGTGTCATAACTCGTGAGGAAAAAGTTCGAGTGCGTAGCTCTGTATAAGGTTTGTATACGTGAGTACGAAACAAACAGAGAGAGAGATTTATATTGTCAGCAGCTGCTAAAGGTATTTGTACACCTTTGGTAGAGTTTGTATTTGATCTTATTAATACAAACAGAGTTTGATTCATTCGTTTATTCTTGTTCATATAATCAAGCAAAAATCAGACACGATTATATAACTTGTATTCAACCCCCCCCTTCTACAAGTTATTCGAGTTAACAATTGGTATCAGAGCAGGTTGATTTCGAATAATCATAAAGATCTGCAATCATGTCTGGTTACAAGGATGGGAATACTAAGATTCCTATGCTCAAGAGAAACGAATATACTCTATGGGAAGTGAAGATGTTGCATCATCTGGAAGCAACAGATCCTGATTATCTTGACAGAATCAGAGATGGACCTTTTGTTCCAACAAAAGTCGTTGGACAAGCAACTGTTGATGGTGTGGTTGTTCCAGAACATACAGCAGAGAAGCCAAAATCTGAATGGTCAGATAAGGACAAGGAGAATGTTCTTAAAGATGCTAAAGTGAGAAACATATTATTCAACAGTCTTGATTCTGTTCTCACTAACTATGTTCTCTCTTGTAAAACTGCTAATGATATATGGGACAATCTTAAGGTTCACTGTGAAGGAACTAAGCCTGTCAGGAAGAATATGAGGACATTATTATACAACAGTATGAGTACTTTGAATCCAAGTCTGGTGAGTCACTTACTGATACCTTTGATAGGTTTACAAAACTCATCAATGAGATGGCCATGCATGGTAAATATTATGACTTGGAGGATATGAATACAAAGTTCATGAAAGCTTTGCCTGATTTCTACAATGAGAAGATATCTGCGATTGAGGAAGCTAGTGATCTGGATGAGATTTCATTAGAGGCAGTATATGGAAAATTGAGAGCTTATGAACTTGACAAGCAGCAGAAGAAGAGCATGAGTGAAGGAAAGATGAAGACTATTGCACTTACTGCTCAATCTGAAGTTAAGAAGCTTCCTGAAGAACAGCATGAAGAGATTGCTGTAAAGAATTCAAGGAAGAAGAAAAGCAAAGAAAGTTCTGAGTCAGAGACTACTGATATGGACTCTGACAACAATGATTCTGAATCTGAGATGCAGGAACTCTTTGCTATGTTTGCTAAAGCTTTCAAGAAAGGAAGATTCAACAGGAGAAGATTTAGCAAAGGACCTTTTCAAAAGAAGGAGGAGAAGAAGAGTGACAAAGGCAAAAGTACAATTGTCAAGCTTGATAAGGCCAAGATCAAGTGCTTTAATTGCAGCGAGCTTGGACACTTTGCTAGTGAGTGTAAGAAGCCTAGGATTTCAGGAAAGGGTAATGCACTTATGGTCACACAGAAGGATTGGGCTGATTCCAGTGATTCTGAAGATGAATTGGATTATGACAACATTGCATTGATGGCCAATAGTTCAGACAAACCTGGATCTCCAAAGAAAACTTCTCCATCCTCTGTTAAGGTATCACTTCACTCTCTTGATTCATTTGATAGCTTAAATTCTGATGAAATTAGATCTATCCATGCTGAGTTTAAGAATCTTATGACTAATTTTAGAATTCTTACTTGTGAAAGAGATGAACTTAAGGTTAAGAATGATAAATTAGTTGATAGAAATAATTTTCTTGAATCTGAATTAATTCAAATGGAAAAATACAAGTTAAGTTCTGATAAAGCTAAGCATGATTATAGTGTTATTCTTGAGGCTTATGACTATGTCAGAAAAGAACTAGAAGAAGAGAGAGATGTGATTAAGACCATTAACAATTCCAGTAAGAAGACTATAGAAATCTTTGAGAGTGGAATTCGTGGTAAGGTTAATGGTTTAGGTTTTGATAAGGCTAGACAAGAAGAAAGAGTAGCTATTGTCAATGATGATAGTAAGATAGAAGCTAACACATCTAAATCTGAAGGTAAGAAAATTGTTTCTGAACCTAATCATGTTAAATTTGTTGATTCAAAAGGTACCCCTGTTGTACACAAAAGGATTAACAATAGTAATTCAGATAAGAAAGTGTTAGAGAAACCTAAGAATGTAAACATAGGGTTTCTGTCTAAGTCTCAATTGAAACAGAGACTAGATGGTCTTTCAGAGTCTAGCAAGATCAAAAGAAATAGGAATGGAAAAGAAGGTATTAACAAAGAGAATAATTACAAGAATGTACCTGATGCACCTAGAAAAAATGCTATAAGTGTGGAAATCATAATCATTTGGCTCTAGACTGCAATCAAAAACCTTCTTGGAAAACTGAGTCCAGATTCCCCAAGACTCAGAAAATTCAATACCAGCCACAAAAAGCTTGTTATCATTGTGGTAGTTTACTTCATTCCATTTACATGTGTAGAGAATATCATGAACTGTATTATGACTATTATTCTTTGAAATCTGAAACTCCCAGTCACAAACAGTTTGTGAAATCAGAGTCTAAAGTTGACTCTGCAACAGGTAAAATAAAAGCAAAATCTTCAAAGCCTGTTATCTCTAAATCTAGTAAGAAAGGATCCAATCAAAGTTGGGTCCTAAAAAATTCTAACTAGTTACTTTGTGTTTGCAGGGCACAGGAAAGAAGCATTCAATTATCTTGGACAGTGGATGCTCTGGACACATGACTGGAAAGAAGTCCCTGCTTACGAAGTTTGAGAGGAAAGCTGGCCCAGTAATATCTTTTGGAGATGGCAACAAAGGAGAAACTCTGGGATATGGCTCAATTGTTTTGGGGAATGTCATCATAGAAAATGTAGCACTGGTTGAAGGCTTGAAACATACTCTTTTAAGCATAAGTCAACTGGGTGATAAAGGTTACAAATCAATCTTTGACAGAGAAGGATGCAAAATCTTGAATATGCAGAATGGAGACATTGTTCTAACTGGTCAAAGACATGGTAACATATATGAAGCCAGCTTAAGTGATACATCTAAAGGAATTGTTAGATGTCTCTACAGCAAAGCAACAAGTGATGAAAGCTGGAATTGGCACAAGAAGCTCTCACATCTTAATTTCAAGAAGCTTAATCAACTTGTTAAGCACAATTTGGTGAGAGGCCTACCACAGGCAAATTTTGTGCAAGATGGACTTTGTGATGCATGTCAGCTTGGAAAGCAAAGAAGAACCACTTTCAAGAGCAAGACTGAAAATTCAATTACTGAACCATTTCACATGCTACATCTTGATCTGTTTGGTCCAGTAAACATTATGTCTATCAGCAAGAAAAGATATGCTCTAGTTATGGTGGATGATTTCACAAGGTTCACATGGGTGTTCTTTCTACACAAGAAGGATGAAGCTCCTCAGCAAATCATTGAACTCATCAAGAATATTCAGAATAACTCTGAGTACAAAGTCAAAGTACTTAGAAGTGACAATGGTACAGAATTCAAGAATTCTACAATGGAGGGGTTTTGTGCAGACAATGGAATCACTCAACAGTTTTCTGCACCTGGTACACCTCAGCAGAATGGTGTAGTGGAAAGAAAGAACAGGACTCTCATAGAGGCAGCAAGAACCATGCTTGCAGATGCAAAACTTCCAACCTACTTTTGGGCAGAAGCTATTAACACTGCATGTTTCACTCAAAATTGTACCTTGGTAAATAGTCATGGAAAAACTCCCTATGAGATGATCAAAGGAAAGAAACCAAGTGTGAAATACTTTCACATCTTTGGATGCAAATGCTATGTCCTAAAAGTTCATCCAGAACAACTTGGAAAATTTGAAGCCAAATCGGATGAAGCAATTTTTCTAGGATATTCAGCATCAAAGGCCTTCAAAGTTTATAATCTCAGAACTCACATTGTTATGGAATCAATTCATGTTGCATTTGATGATAAGAAATTTGGAATTTTGCAAACTGATGAAAGCCATGACAAATTGGAATTTGAAAATCTGAAGAATTCTGAGATACTCTCAAGTGATGATGAAGGTTCTCCAGAAGGAATTTCTATTGCTTCTCAAATGAATGCTACTTTTGAGGGGGAGCAAATAAATCAAAGAGAACACAGTGATCATCAGGAGCAGATTAGCCTTTCAGAGTCTACTCTATCAGGAACTGACCTTTCAGAGTCTACTGAGGAAAGATCAGTAACTAGCAGCAATATGGAATCTACTGATTCTATTGATCAAAGGAGAGTTTTTGAAGGTAGAGAGAATTCTTCTACAAGAGATACCACTAACATAGGGGGAGAGACTAGCAGAGTTAATTTACCACCTGTTAGAAAATGGACAAAGGATCATACTGAAGATTTGATAATTGGTGATCCAAATAGTGGTGTTCGAACTACAAGATCAATTCAAAATGAATGCTTGTATAGTTGTTTTCTCTCAAAGAATGAACCTAAGAAGGTTGAAGAAGCCTTACAGGATCCTGATTGGGTAATTGCAATGCAGGAGGAGTTAAATGAGTTTGAGAGAAACAAAGTATGGAAACTGGTACCAAGACCTAAAGATAGATCTATTGTTGGTGCAAGATGGGTTTTCAGAAACAAGCTAGATGAATCTGGTATGATTGTAAGAAACAAAGCAAGACTGGTGGCCAAGGGTTATTCTCAAGAAGAAGGCATTGATTATGATGAGACCTTTGCACCTGTAGCAAGATTGGAAGCAATCAGAATGTTTCTTGCATTTGCAGCTCATTCAAAATTCAAGGTATACCAGATGGATGTAAAGAGTGCTTTTCTAAATGGCAAACTTGATGAGGAAGTGTATGTGGAACAGCCACCTGGATTTGTTGATCCAAAGTTTCCAAATCATGTCTACAAACTTGACAAGGCACTCTATGGACTAAAGCAGGCACCAAGAGCATGGTATGAGACTTTGTCTAAATTTCTTCTTGAAAATGGCTTCATAAGAGGTACAATTGACAAAACTCTATTCTTTAGAAAGATAAAAGGTGAATTGCTTTTAGTTCAAGTTTATGTTGATGATATTATTTTTGGTTCTACTAATGAAAAGTTGTGTGCTAAGTTTAGCAAGCTTATGCAGTCTAAGTATCAGATGAGCATGATGGGTGAATTAAATTATTTCTTAGGCTTGCAGGTCAAACAGACTGAGACTGGTATTTTCATTAATCAGTCAAAGTATATCAAAGATCTTTTAAGAAGGTTTGACTTTCAAGACTGTGTAGTTGCAAAAACACCCATGGCAACAGCCACTAAACTAGACTCTGATCCTAAGGGGAAGAGTGTGGATAATACTAGTTATAGAGGCATGATAGGCTCATTGTTATATCTAACTGCAAGTAGGCCAGATATAATGTTTTCTACCTGTTTATGTGCTAGATTCCAAGGTGATCCTAAGGAATCTCATTTAATTGCTGTGAGGAGAATTTTTAGATATCTCAAAGGAACTCCAAATCTTGGTTTGTGGTATCCTAGAGAATCTGATTTCTTTCTAATTGGCTATTCAGACTCTGATTATGTAGGGTGTAAGATAGACAGGAAAAGCACTACAGGTACATGTCAATTTTTGGGAAATAGATTGATTTCTTGGGCAAGCAAGAAGCAACAATCTGTTTCAACCTCAACTGCAGAAGCTGAGTACATAGCAGCAGGCAGTTGTTGTGCACAGCTCCTTTGGATAAGAAATCAGTTGATGGATTATGGTATGACACTTAGTAATATTCCTATGTTTTGTGATAATACTAGTGCTATTAAAATTGCAGAAAATCCAGTTCAACATTCAAGGACTAAGCACATTGATGTCAGGTATCATTTTATTAGAGAACATATTGAGAATGGTACTGTGGAACTTCATTTTGTTCCTATTGACAAACAGCTTGCAGATATTTTAACTAAACCACTTGATGAGACTACATTCAGTAGACTAGTAAGCGAGTGAGGAATGTTAAATTTTTAGATCCTTAACATCTACAAGAGTAGCAAGGTATGTGTTCTTAGCTTATAGACTTGATATTCCTGTCAGGATCTATAATTGATTGTTAAATGCTTGAGCTATAACACTTTGCCTTGATAAATTTCAGTATGATAGACTTGTTAATAATCATTAGGATTAGATTTGTTATCAGGATGCTGACGTCATCAGTATTGTGTCAGTATCATGATTATGAAAGTTGTTTCAGATCCTGACGTTTACTTTGTGTAGTGATCTAATTCTATGATGTGTTAAGTCTATACTAGCGTGTTTTGATATTTGCATATTGATAATTTATACATCATTCAATAATCAAAAGACAAGTAGATAACAAGAAATTGTATTTTCATTAATTGAAATCATTACATGGAAATGAAATACAACATCTTTTTGTCTAATTTCTACTGATAATTCTATACTTGTCTATTGATATGAACTCTGAGGTACAGGACAAGGAGCATCTCAAGAAATCCATCAGGGGAGTTGAACAGCCTCGTTTGCTCTTGGATTCCTTGTCTGGGCGACTTGAATGAGAGCAGCTAACTTAAATGTATAGCATCCCCATCAAGATCAACCTCTGACTCTCGGCCAAATTCTTCATCCTCAAGTTTTGAGGAGGTTAGGAAAGATTGTATCCAACAGATTGATGTTCTAGGAGAAACCTCTGGATATTTTCGAAAACCAATCCATCCATGATTAGTTCGATGAGAAGAGTTGTCTGTTCAAAGAGATGATCAAGAACAGGATGTTCATCGATCAAGAAAGATCTAAAGAATGGGTTTGAATGGAATTTTGGTTTGAGAAACATTGTTGAGAAGAAAAGAAATTGAAAGGTTTATGGAGAATGGCATAAGGCGTCTGTTTCTTTTAAAGAAAGACGTGAGAAGCTGAACAGTCACTTGGAAGTTTGAATGAAGTCAAATGCTAATTATTGCGTGTGACTGTATTTCTTGTTTTCAAGAAATATTGAATATATCTAACCAATTGATTTTTGTTCAGATTAATTGTTTATTTCTTTTTCAGATAAAAGAAAAATGCCACGTGGAAACTCCATATTAAGTCTCTGGAATCAGGATGATATTGGTCAGGATTTCATGTGTGATCATCAGGATTTGATTGGAGGTCAACAGGAAAAGGAAGCTGATCAGTATTGATTTTTATCTTGATAATACCCTGATTTATTTCATGAAAATCAATTTTGGATTTTATTTTTCAAAAATCGTGGGTAACCTTATTTTTCAGGGACTGACACCTGTCAATCTACGTGTCAACGTGGGATAGTGGTCTGAAAGATTTGTGAAATATATTTGTTTTGAAACTCTAATCGTGTAATTGCTTTCTCTAATTTTACATTCTCTAAAGTAAAAATCACTCTTGAGTTTTCAAAATCACTAATCCATTTCAAGAATTTTTTCAAGTTCTTTTCAGATCAAAAATGGCAGCTCAGAGAAGATTACCTAAATCAGTAGCCTTCAAGTTTGGTGACTTTGATTTTATGACAAACAATCATGTAGCAGCTATCACCAACAAGGAAGGAGTATCATCTGATTTTCATCCAATCATGGACTTTCTGGCAAATGGACCATTAAGTTATGCATTGACAGCATCTCCACAAATTAATCAATCAGCTGTTTCACAAGCTTGGGAGAATGCTGAGGTAATTGATTCTACTCAGAGTCAATCAGGTAAGATTGTTCTACATTTAGGACAAGATTCATTTGACATTACTGAATCTGTTGTTAATTCAGTACTTTGTTTACCTATTACTGATAGTTATGCAAATGAACCATCTGATGATAATATAAGAACTATGTTGTCTGAATTAGGTTATAGTGGACCTCTAGATAACATGAGCCAGTTGAATAGGTCTTTTCTTAGAAAGGAATGGTCTTTTTATTTTGATCAAATTGCTAAATGTTTTACTGGCAAATGTAATTCTTTTCAGCAAATTACTTCTGTTACATCACATATTGCTTATGGTTTGCTTTATGACAGAGTAATTAACATTGGTCATATTATCTTAAGTCAGATGAGTATCAAACTTGGGTTAAGAGATCAAAACAGGAAAATGGTTTATTATCATAGATTTATGCAAATGTTTATTAACCATTTCATTCCTGATGTTGAAGCTAGATTTGGTAGGGAACATTGTATTTCTTCTTATGAACAGCAAAAAAGAATTTTCTCTGATATTACAAAGAAGGACAATGAAAAGAATCTAGATGAAATACCTGCAATTCATTATCCACATCATTTTCAGGTAATTCTTAAATCTCATCTTCCTACTTTCTACAATTCTTCTTTATTTTGTGGTGAAATGGCTCAGGAATCTCAATTGGAGGAGAACCCACCTGTGTCTACCCAAGTAGCCCAAAACATCATAGTCTCTGAAACAATTCAAGAACCAAATTTTGATCCACAGCCTATTGTTTCAAGGAAACCAACCTCTGGTGTTTCTCAAAAGACATCAGTTGTAAGGAAGAGAAGATTTGTTATGTCAAGTAGTAGCAGTAATTCTAATGAAGATGATGATGATTTAACTCTTGCTGAGAGAGCAGAATTGAAGGCTGCAATTCAACTTTCTCTGTTAGCACAAAGAGATGAAAAACCTAGTCACAGCCAGACTGCAGTCTCTCAAAAGGCTGTAGTTCTTAAAAAGGGAAAACAGTTACTGGATATTGTCTCTCAAAAGACTGTGTCTATTGAACAAAGATCTCATCCCAAGATCACTTCTGTGTCTACACCTCTTGAGTCTTCTCAGGATAAATCTTTTGCTCACTATATCAGGAGAACAAGGAGAAAGATTCAATTGTCACCTACACACACAGAGTCTAGTCCAACTAATATCATGCAGGTTTCTACAAATCAAGCTACATCTATGTCAGCATTTGACAAGAGAGATCTGGATATTGATTCTTCATGGGAAACTACATTATCATACAGATTGGCTATGGGACTAATTTCTCTCAAAGTGAAGTTGTCAAGGCCTGTTCTAGAGTTTCTGGTTGAAAGAGTACCAAAACTTTTATTTCCAGATGAATATGGACTTTTACATCAAAGACTTGACTTAATGAAGATGTATTTCTATGTATCTGTCAGAAGACAATTAGTCAAGAAATTTGGACTCTCGAAGATGTTGCACTTCAATCACTACATGCATATTTATTTGACAAGGATGTCATTATTGAAGATGCTTTAGCTCAAGGTGAACAACTGGAGGAAGTAGGTAGAGGAAAGCAGTCAACAGAAGATACTATTGCACTAGTGGTGAATAGTAGGAAAGATCAGATCACAGTCACTGTAACACAAGAACCATCTAGTCAGAGGAAGGATGACTCAGGAGCTGTGATAGCTGATGTTGAAAGGTCTTCTGTGATGACTGAGAATGCAAGTGAGATACCCTATGATATGGGAGGAATGACTTTAGTTGATTTTTCTGAAGATCAAACAAATTTTGTTCAGTCAGAGTCTATCCACCTTGAGGGTGTGTCTCAGTAAACAACACTTAAAGACGGTGATGTACTAACTATGGTGTCTAATGAAGTATTACTGAAGACATCAGAGTCTAGTAAAGAACCTGAAAGTGGTATACTGGAGCCTGTAGTCTTTGGAAGGAAAGAAGATGATTGTAAGGGTTCAGAGACTATAGCAGCTCACTCCTTGGAGAAAACCTCAAGCCACATGCCAAATGAGGAACCCTCTCTCCATGTGAGTTCAGGTATAAAAACTCCTTCTAAACCCTATTTTTCTGTAGGTCATGAGAGCACTTATCTAAATTTGAGTGATACACTTGAAAAGATGGACTTAGATCCACAAACAGAGAGGCTGGCTCCTGACCAGGCAAAAGGTGAGGTAAAAAGAGTGTTGACTTTAGTAAGTCAAAGTGAGAATGAGGGTATGGATGATCAACTCCATAGTGAGGGAGAGAAAATTAGGAAACCATCATTTGATTTCTGGGATCAGGTTTTTCCTGAATCTTGGTCTGAAAATTTGGATATGGATGCTGGTACTTATTCATTCATCAAAATGTATCAGAAGAATGACCTAGCACATCACAATGCAAAGCCGGAAGTTAGAGCTCAGAAGCAAAAGGAGAGGCTTGCAGGAATCATTAATAGAAGAGGTGCCAGGATAAAGCAATCTCTTGATACATATGTACCAGATGAAGTTCCTAATGATCCTAGTGTTCCTTTGTATGTACTTCCAATATCAGCTAGAATTGAGACATCAACAGTCTCTGATCACTCTAAGGAGGAGTCAGGATTTGAAGATGTTAGTACACAGAATACTGATGAAGGAGATGATGATCATGTTTCAGTTCCAGATCAGAAAGATGAAGATGTTGATACTTCTAATCAAGTTTTATTACTTGAATATCATACAACTCAAGCAACTTCTTCTACAAGACTTGAAGATAAAGTTCTTTCTGATTCTGATACTGAAGATACTAGAAGCACTTCCAACATTGAAGTTCATTCTGATGTTTTGAAAGATATTCAGAATTCTCAAATTGCTATTCAAACAAGACTTCAATCACTTGAAGATAACCAAGTCACAATTATGGAAAATCAAGCAGTTCTTATGAATCTCATTTGTTCTGTTTCTGAATCTCTTGGAATTAATGTTGCTGATGTCAAAAAGGGGGAGATAAAGACAATTCAAAGACAACAACAACAACAACAACACCAGACTGAAGGAGATAAAGCTGGGAGAGATAAAGATCAGACAAAGGGAAGTAAAAAGAGGAACCAGGAGTGACAGTGGTGAATCTCAGCTAGGAAGTGGTAAAGGAAGAGCAGCATTAATAGTTAAAATTCTTTCTTCTAAGTACTAGATAAACGTCTACATCTGGGAAGGAGGTACTTAGCTTCATAATTCTACATTCATAAATTCTATTCTGGTTGTATTGTTATATGTTTTGACATCCACAACTTGGATTTATGCTTCAGTTTTTAAAGCATAAATAGGGGGAGATTGTTAGGAATAATTCATAAGTTGTGATGTTAAGAATAGAATTTACACATTATACTTCTTGTAATCCTGATCTTATAAAGGATTTAGCACTGTATATAGGATTTATGTGTAAGACAGTTATCTGTATAGTTTAGTCAGGAATGAACAGTGTATCGGAGACTACGTGTCAGGAACAGAGAGCAAATCCTGATGATGGTCTAATACTGATGGTTGATCAGATACTGATGCAGTGTACAGATCCTGATATCAGTCATGTTACTGATGATGTCATTATGGATGCTATAGAAACTGGCAAGTGCTATAAAACAGGATCGTTGTTTGAAGAACAAGCAAGAAGATATTATGAAGGAAAGAGTTTTTATTGATGGAAACTATCGACTAGAAGGCAGAACATTGTCATGTATAGATTATATCTTTCTGTTATTAGTTGATAGGTAGCATTATAAATACTCTCTCAATATCATTGTAAAGTGTCGTAACTCGTGAGGAAAAAGTTCGAGTGCGTAGCTCTGTATAAGGTTTGTATTCGTGAGTACGAAACAAACAGAGAGAGAGATTTATATTGTCAGCAGCTGCTAAAGGTATTTGTACACCTTTGGTAGAGTTTGTATTTGATCTTATTAATACAAACAGAGTTTGATTCATTCGTTTATTCTTGTTCATATAATCAAGCAAAAATCAGACACGATTATATAACTTGTATTCAACCCCCCCCCCCCTTCTACAAGTTATTCGAGTTAACATTCCTCCTCCATCAGGTTCTGAAAAATCTCCTACTACTGTTAGTAGGTATGAGACAATTAGGGTTCCTATACTTAAGCCAGCAGAGTATGCAATCTGGAAGGTGAAGATGACAATGTTTCTGGAGGCTACAGATCCAGAATATCTTGACAGAATTTATGAAGGCCCTCATAAACCTACAAAGTTAACTGCTGTTGTTGCTGGTGAGGAATCAATAGTGATTCCAAAGGAAAAGAAAGATCTAACTGCTGAGGATCTTTCATCTATTGCTAAGGATGCAAAAGTAAGGCATTTACTTCACAGTGCTTTAGACAATGTTATGTCTAACAAAGTGATTAACTGCACAACTGCAAAAGAAATTTGGGATGCACTTGAGGTTAGGTGTCAGGGAACTGCTGCTATCAAGAAGAATTGAAGGAACATACTCACACAGGAGTATGAGCATTTTGAGGCAAAGTCTGAAGAAACCATGACAGAAACATTTGATGGATTCTGTAAACTGCTCAATGATTTATCATTGGTTAACAAAGAATATGATCTAGAAGACTCAAATCTCAAGTTTTTTCTTTCTCTACCTGAAAAGTGGGATGTGAAAACAACCACTATAAGATATAACTATGATCTTGCTGATACTGAGATTGATGAAATCTATGGACTGCTCAAGACTCATGAATTGGAAATGGAACAAAGAAACAGGAGATCAAGCAAGAAGTTGAAGTCTGTTGCTCTCAAGGTTGAAGAGAAACCATCAAGGAAGAAGGCAAAAGGAAAAGCCTTTGTCATTCATTCAGAAAATGAGTCATCAAACTCTGATGTTGACTCAAACACAGATGAATCATCTAATTCTGAAGATGATGAAGAGATGATGAAAATGGCTGCATTGATGGTGAAGACGTTCAAGAAGATGGGTTTCAAGAACTTCAAGAAGGGAAAGAGATTCTCCAAGAATTACTCAAAATCTGACAGGAAGAATTTCAGCAAATCTGAGGGAAAGGACTCCAAATCTGGGAAGAAAGATAAGTCTGAGATTCAGTGCTACAAGTGTAAGGAGATGGGTCACTATGCTCCTGAGTGCAAGAAGGGTAAAACTGAAAAGGCACTCTATACAAAAGGTAGAGACTGGGCAGACACTTCAGACTCAGATGAGGAAGTTAATTATGCACTCATGGCTTCTACTCAGAATGAAGATTCTGAACTCAAGGTACCCCCCAACTACCTATGCTTATAATACTGATAATATAACTGAATTGAGAATTTATCTTAAAGCATTACATATCAGTTATAGGGATTAGACTTTAGAGAATGAGAGAATCAAGAATGAGTGCTCTCAACTTAAAGAGAGAAACAAACTTGTTGAAGACAAACTTGAAAACATGCAAAAAAATCAGAAAGAAAGAGATGATGCTATTTTTATAGAACAGGAGTTGCTGGGTAAGTATAAGCAACTAGAATCTGAACTGGAGGATGCTAATCACATCATTAAAACTTGGACTGATTCTGGAAAAGACACTCATGAGGTTTTTCAAGCTGACACTGTTGGTTTAGGGTACTGTGAGGAAGATGAGCTTAGATTTCTAAATCATGTGAAAGTTAGGCAAACTCTTCCAACTAGAAAATTTGTTCATGGTACTGTTAAAACTGAACATGGAACTGTTAAAGGTGAATCAGTTAAAACATGTGCAAAACAGGTTAACGTTGGTTCAATGACAGATAAACAACTTAAGCAAAAGCTTAAAGAGATAAAATCTGTCAACAAACAGAAAATGCCTAGGAAAAACAGAAATGGAAAGGTTGGCATTACAACAGGAAATAGGCCAATGCTTGCTACACTTGCACCTAGAAAAACTTGTCATAACTGTGGTAGTACTAATCATCTTGCCAGTTTTTACAGGAAGAACAAAGACATTAATTCTTTACCCTCCAAATGTGGAGTGAAAAAGAATAATGTCAAATCTAGACCACAAACTCTGTGCAAACATTGTGGAAGTACTTGGCACTCAATTTATACTTGCAGGAATTATCATGCTATCTATCATAATTACTATGAACTGAAACCTAATCTGAAATGGGTTAAAGTTAATTCTGCAGGTACTAAGACTGAAAATGTTAGTTTAAACTCTGATAATGACAAATCCGCTGTAAAAGCTAACAGATTCAATAAAGCAAAAGGATCCAAGCAAGTCTGGATCCTTAAATCTAACAATCAGTGATTGTTTGTGATTGCAGGGCACCAGGGAAAGTACCCTAGTCGTGGATAGTGGATGTTCAGGACACATGACTGGAAATAAAGCCCTGCTATCAGAGTATGTGGAGAAGGCTGGCCCAAAAGTTTCCTATGGAGATGGCAACATAGGACATACTCTGGGATATGGCAATATTAATCTTGGAAGTGTCATCATCACAAATGTAGCTCTGGTTCCAGGACTCAAGCATGATCTGCTTTCTGTGAGTCAAATCTGTGACAGAGGATATCATGTAGATTTTCAGCCTGAATACTGTCAAGTTATCAGTAAATCTACAGGGAAAGTTGCTCTAGTTGGAAACAGACATAATAACATCTATGAAATAAAATTGTCAACAAACTCTGATGGCAAAGCAGTGTGTCTGTCAACAAGGATGTCCAGTGAAGAGAGTTGGAAGTGGCATAAGAAACTCTCTCATTTAAATCTAAACAACATCAATGAGCTGATAAAGAATTATCTTGTGAGAGGACTTCCAAAGTCCTTGCTAAATGTAGATGGCCTGTGTGATTCATGTGAAAAGGCCAAACAGAGAAAGGCTTCCTTCAAAAGCAAGTCTGAGTCTTCAATAGTTGATCCTTATCATCTTCTACATGTTGATCTTTTTGGACCAGTGAATGTTATGTCTCTTGGAAAGAAGAAATATGCTCTAGTCATTGTTGATGAATACACCAGATACACTTGGGTGTACTTTCTAGCAAAGAAGGATGAAACTGCACTAACTCTGACAGAACATATAATGCAGCTGGACAAAGGGTCAAAGAATCAAGTGAAGATTATCATAAGTGACAATGGAACTGAATTCAGGAATTCAACAATGGAAGAATTTTGCAAATACAAAGGAATTAAACAAGAGTTTTCTGCACCTGGCACTCCACAACAGAATGGTGTAGTTGAAAGGAAGAACAAAACTTTGATAGAAGCTGCTAGAACTATGCTTGAAGAAGCAAAATTGCCAACCTATTTCTGGGCAGAAGCTATTCAAACTGCTTGTTTTACTCAGAATGCCACTCTGATCAATAAGCATGGAAAAACACCATATGAAATGGTGAGAGAAAAGAAGCCAAACCTGAAATATTTTCATATTTTTGGGTACAAATGCTTTGTGCTGAAAACTCATCCTGAACAGTTGACCAAATTTGATCTGAAGGCAGATGAAGGAATTTTTGTTGGCTATCCACTGTCAACTAAGGCATTCAGAGTTTATAATCTGAGAACCAGAGTGATCATGGAATCTATTCATGTGTCTTTTGATGACAAGAAAATAACTGGACTTGAAGATGTCAATGACCATGATCAACTACATTGTGAAAATGAAAATCTAATCTCTGACAAAATAAAATCTGACGGATCAATTCCAACAGACTCTGTTGATACAAACTCTGAACCTCTACTGGTAAACACAGATGAAATTGTTCAACCAGAACAAAGGAGAGAACCAGTTGAGGGGGAGTATGAAGAATCAAACTCTGATGATTCACATTCTGAAAGTGAATCACATGAAAAATCTGGATCAATCTCTGATGATTCACATTCTGAGCAGTCACATTCAGGGGGAGCCTCAGAGAATGAAGAAACACACCAAGGAAATCAGGAGAACATGGATCGAGGGGGAGGATCAAACTCTGAGAGAAGTCATTTGCCTTCAGCTAGGAAATGGACCAAATCTCATACACCTGATTTGATTATTGGTGATCCAGATGCAAGAGTTAGGACAAGAAGTGCAACAACAAATGAATGTCTGTTTCATGCATTCTTGTCACAAACTGAACCAAAGAAAGTTGAAGAAGCTCTTAAAGATGCTGACTGGATAACAGCAATGCAAGAAGAGTTAAATGAATTTGAGAGAAATGAAGTTTGGACACTAGTACCAAGACCCAAGAACAGGTCTATTGTTGGTACTAAGTGGGTTTTCAGAAACAAAACTGATAGTGAAGGGGTTGTTACAAGAAACAAACCCAGACTTGTGGCAAAAGGCTATTCACAGCAAGAGGGAATAGATTATGATGAGACTTTTGCTCCAGTTGCAAGGTTGGAGGCAATAAGAATGTTTCTTGCTTATGCTTCTCACAAGAACTTCAAAGTTTTTCAAATGGATGTAAAAAGTGCTTTTCTGAAAGGAAAACTTGAAGAAGAAGTGTTTGTTGAACAACCACCTGGCTTTGTAGATCCAAAATATCCAGATCATGTCTACAGGCTAGACAAGGCACTCTATGGACTTAAGCAGGCACCAAGAGCATGGTACGAAACTTTGGCTCAATTTCTCTTAGAAAGTGGGTTCAACAGAGGTACAATTGATAAAACTCTGTTTTATTTCAAATCTGGAAGTGACTTGCTTTTAGTTCAGATATATGTTGATGACATTATTTTTGGATCTACTAATGATAAACTCTGTAAGAAGTTTGCCAAGCTCATGCAGTCCAGGTATCAAATGAGCATGATGGGAGAGCTTAGTTATTTTCTAGGTTTGCAGGTGAAGCAAACAGATGATGGTATCTTTATCAATCAAGCAAAATATACTAGAAATCTTCTCAAGAAATTTGGCATGCTTGACTGTTCATCTGCAACAACTCCCATGGCAACTGCAACCAAATTGGACAAAAATACAGGGTCACCAGTAGACATGACAAGCTACAGAGGAATGATTGGCTCTCTTCTCTATCTAACAGCAAGTAGACCAGATATCATGTATGCAACTTGTCTGTGTGCAAGATTTCAGGCAGATCCAAGAGAACCACGTCTAACAGCTGTGAAGAGGATTTTTAAGTATCTCAAGGGCACCATAACATTAGGGCTGTGGTATCCAAGAGAATCAGATTTCAAACTACTTGGCTACTCTGATGCAGACTTTGCAGGCTGTAAAATTGACAGAAAAAGCACAAGTGGAAGTTGTCAATTTCTTGGTGACAGACTTGTTTCTTGGTACAGCAAGAAACAGAAATCAATATCAACATCTACAGCTGAAGCAGAGTATATAGCTGCTGGTAGCTGTTGTGCACAGATTTTATGGATGAAGAATCAACTACTGGATTATGGATTGAGGTATAGCAAAATACCTATTTACTGTGATAATCAAAGTGCTATTGCAATGACAGGTAATCCAGTACAACACTCAATGACCAAGCACATAAGCATAAGGTATCACTTTATCAGAGAGCATGTAGAGGAAGGCAACATTGAGCTCCACTTTGTGTCTACAGAACAACAACTTGCAGATATCCTCACAAAGCCATTGAGTGAAGCAACATTCATAAGACTGGTCAATGAACTAGGAATGGTCTCTGGTTTTGACTAGTAATGTCGGTTAGACTCAAAATTTTTCTTATATAATGTGGTGCTCATTTTTCTATGAATTGTTGAGTGATATGTGAACTCTGTTGATTAAACTCTTTGATCCATACTCTGTTAACATGCTTTTGTTTAAACACTGTTAAGCTCTGTAAGCATGATTGGATGTCATACTCAGTTAACATGTTTGATAAACTCTGTGAATTCTGAATTGATTATTGTCTGGATGAAAACACCAATGAAGAAATATGTATGAAGCATGATTCTCAGTAATCAAATCATGACTCTTTCTGAGTCATCGTGATCTAATCAGAACTTGTGCAGTAAGTTAACACAGCATGATACTGTTTCATATTTATAGCATCTCTTAGTTTATTTGGTCCTAAACTCTGAGTCTATGAATACTATGTGCATTGCCTCTCATAAATAACTTCTGATATTGATGAACTCTAAACTCTGATTAGTGACACTCAGTTCCCAAAACAGATACATGGTTCTTGATGATTCCTTGTTTGTACTTGTGAAAATTATAAAACTTGAGATGTGTCATTGTTTAGTTTCGTGAGTACAAATTCATGTATGCACCCTGTGAGAATTTGAGCCAAGTAAGTGATTGATACATTTTATATCAATCAGATTTTATTGATGTGTGATGTTCATCAGTAAGTATGTTGCTCTATAACTTGTTTTAAACCATTTTGAGACTACATGA
Organism: Kitagawia praeruptora; assembly: GCA_037693485.1. Classification (NCBI taxonomy): domain Eukaryota; kingdom Viridiplantae; phylum Streptophyta; class Magnoliopsida; order Apiales; family Apiaceae; genus Kitagawia; species Kitagawia praeruptora. The sequence continues at coordinate 136,928,345 of CM075345.1, forward strand.
TATGTGTGTGCATGAAAATGATAAAGGCACTAGGATTTACCATCTTTCTCCAAACACTGTTCATAAATTCCACCCTTAGAAAACCCCTTTGAGCCATAATAACTGCTTCGTTTAAATTCTGATATATCAAGAGCAGTAGTTATATCCATTTGTATATTGAGAGCAAACAAGTGAGATTTTCTCCACAAAGAAAAGTTTCCTCAGTGAATATATATACATAAAAAAATATTAAAAAAAAAATAAAAATAAAAAAAATGTATATATGCTGATCATCTTGTACAAATATGTACTAACAGTGCAACTGAACACTTTGGTCTATTAAATTGTTCAGTTTGCCATTTCTTCATTTAATCCATCTCTTCTCACCTGTTTGATTTTACTAAATTACAACCCTGAATAAAGTCCTTTTGATTTGTGCATACGTGTACTCAAAGTAGTGTAGATTTGGTGGACATTCAAGCCTATGGTAGTATCTGCTTTTACTGATTGAGTTTGAGTGAAAACACTTCACCTAAACACTTGTGTGCTTTGAGAGTTTGTGAGTTTATCAAATCCCTGGCATGTTACTCACTAAATGATGCTTTGATATCTATCTCTTGATCTTTTTGTCTATAAAGACTGTGTGCTTACTTGGATAATCATGAACATCAAAGGGGATAGGTGTATTCAGATTTCTGTATTTAAGTTACTACGGAGTTTAGCTTTCATCACATAATCAGTGTTTAATATGAGAGTTTGTGCATTCGGTGTTTATTGATTTACTTTATGGATTTTATGAAATATTAGATGCTCTAAAAATTGATTTGGTAACCTCTGCTTCACACACATATATATTCACAACTGTGCAATTTTTGAAAAGGTTTCAGTGATAAGGTTGGAGAGTTGACAAACACTGTTGGATTGTGTCTAGTACTCTAAGGTAAATTTTCATTGGGATGATTTGAAAATTTTGGAGTAAATAGAGTGTTTGACAACTGTTTATGAAAGTAAATGTGTTAAAGTGTCTTGGTAATAGTGAAGTGAATACAGCGGTGATAATTGCTTTTTACTGCGCGTGATTAATTGATTCGTGGGATGAATGACACGTGTCCCACTCACCCATTATTGTGTCCCACTTACACATTAATCTAGGAACTGTTGAGTGTTTTAATGCACAAACGATTGGATTTTTGTTTCTCTATTACAAATCTAATCATTTTTGTGTATCACGAGTCATTTTTACTCTACTCTACACATCCACTCATATTCACTTTACTAAACCACAAACAGTTCTTTCGTGTTATTCACTTGGGCATTTTCATAAACACTTTTCCTACATACCATTTTCACTGCCATTTTCTACTCTATTCTTGATTTAATGGCTTCTAAACCTTTTACTGCTATTGGTCTTCGATTTGTTCCTAACAATTTTGCAGCCCCACTCAACAATGAACGTGTTCCAGAAGCGTTTCATCTTATGCAGAATTTTCTCCGCGACTCTGAGATTGGACAAGCTTTGACTGAACCATCTATACTATCTGCTTCTCAGATTGCCACTTTCTGGCAAAACTCAAAGTATGTAGATGGAGGAGAGAATGGGACTCCGTCTATAATCTTTACTCATGATGAACAAGAGTTTGTGATTACTCCACAAACTGTTAGAGAGACCATGGATTTAGAGACACATGCCTCATATGCTGTTGTTTCTGAGCAAAATCTGCGGGAAATGTTAACAGAAATTGGTTACATGGATTCTCTTGCAAAGCTAGGCAGTGTCAAACGACCAAATCTCAGAAAGGAATGGAATTTTTTCTTTGACTGCATTACAAGAACATTCCAGAAGAAGGTCACCAACTGGGATGCCATTCCTATGGATAGTCTGCAAATTGGGTATTCTCTACTCTATGGCAGTAATTTTGATTTTGGTCGATATGTTTTAATGAATTTAGGTGATAAATTGTCAGAGTCTACTACAGTATACTTTGCTAGATTTTGTCAACTTTTATTCAATGCCTGTGTATCTGGGTTAGAAATTGATGCAGCTGATGTGATTCAGCCCTTTAAATTCAATAAGAGGATATTCTCTGATATGACTAATAAGGATGTTGGTAAAGACCTACCTGCTTTTGTTTTACCACTTGCCTTGCAAAACTTTCTCAACCAACCTCAAGATTCACAATCACCACATAATGAACAACAACAAACACAACCAGAACCACAACAAATGCCTGAACCATTGGCCACTGACCATACTGAAACTATACACTCTAACCCTATACCATCACCTGAGCCAACACCCACAAACACTGTACCTACTACATCACAACAACCACAACCTGAACCAATCATTGAACCAATAAACTTTGAGCCAGTCACTACTACTCAACCTCAACCAAAATCTAGATCAAAAAGGCAAATACATACTGCACAGAATACAAAGCATTCAAAGGCAAAATAGACATCTACTGGAGCTGTTTATACCAGAAGGACTATTCAAAGAGCAAATAGGCCTTCATCACCACCAATTGAGGACAGCTCTAGTAAAGAAGAAGAGGTGATTGAAGCACCTCAAGCAAAAAGGAGGAGGATGATTCTTACAGACTCTGATGATGAGCAAGTTATTGAAGCTCCAGTGGATATCTCTAAAAAGATTCCTGCTGTTGAGACAGAGGTTATCATAGAACCTACTGTAGAAGAAACAGATTTCAGAATTGATGAACCAGTAATTGCTGAGGTTCAGAGAGATGCATTACCTGCAATGGAAGAGTTTGATGAAACTCGCATTCCATTTTTTTTTGAAGTTGAAGCATCTACTCCAACACCCATGGTTGCCACGAACTCTGTTGATACTGGTGTTGCAGACGAGCCTACTGTTGTGCTAGAAGACACAGAGGTTGCATCTCACACAGAGTTATACTCGAATGCACATCATGTTTCTGATCATGGTGAGGAAATTGATCAACCAGCAAAGGTTGTTTCTTCAAAGCATGCACAAGGTGATCAAGGAAAACAAGTTGCTCAAGAACAAGTTGCTGACTTCAATGAAGAAATTGCCTCAGTTGCACATACTGATGAGTTAGATAGTGATTCTTCTGAAGCAATGAGTGCAGGAGCTGGAACTGATAAACATCAAACTGATGGACAGAAAACAGGGGAGAAACCAGACTTTGCTGGCCCTTCTGTACGAGAAATTGATGATCATTATCTGGTCAAGCAAACTGCAGATTGGTACAAAGCAGACTGCATCTTTCCTACTGGGCGAGCAGCTACTTTTCTCAAGGAAAATTCAAAGAAGATTTCAAATCCTGATATTCTAACCTGTCTACAAGGAACAGTGATTCAGGTTAAGGCCTTGAATCACAGGTTTGATGATAATCAAAAAGCACTTCTGGATCTGAGAACTGAAGTTGCTACTCATGAGGAGAAATCTCACAGAGCAAATTCAAAGCTGTTTCAACAATTTACTAACAGATTGAGTAAAGTTGAATAGAATCAGCTTTTGCTGACTGAAAAGGTTGACTCTATTGCAAACTCTCTTGAGTTAATAACATCTATTCTGATTCCAGATGGTGATTATGTCAAAAAGGGGGAGAGAATTGCGAGAACTAAGTGCAAGCAAACTCAAACTCTGTCAAAGAAGGATCATCTTGATGAAGAAGGTGCTAATTCAGATAAGGGGATAAGAACTACAAATCAAAATCCAAGACATGGACATGGAAGGTCTACAAGATCAAAGTCAAGTTCAGTAACAAATACAAATCTTTAGAGTATTTCAAGACAAAAGGATTTGTCGTTCACTGACAATCCACAAACAGATGAAGAGCTAGCTGCTAAGATTTTTCGTGAAGAAAATGCTGAGGGGGCTACACTTGAAGATATACATGCTGAAGAAAAGCTGTTGCAAGAAGAACATTTGAAGGCATTGAAGTCTGGGAAAGGAAAGAAGATTGTCAAAGCTTCAAGGTCTACAAGGAAAGGAATTGAAATTAAAGAAAATTTATCTGGTATTCAAGAAGAAGAAGAAGGAAAACTGATAAGAAAATCTTCTCTTAATGCTAAGTTGAAGCTAAAAGGAATAGTGGGTGAAGAAGGCAAAGGTAAAAAGGTAGACACAACCTCTGTTGCTATACAAGTTGTGAGTGAATCTCTACCAGTTCAAAGCAAACTCTTACCTGGGTTCTCTAGGCCAACGATTCTAGTTCCAGCACAAACAGAAGGGATTGGTAGTTATCAACATAGTGTTGCTTGTTCAGGAAAGCCTCCTGGCAGGAATACTTCTGGTTTGGGTTCAAGAAGAGATTTGAGAGTTAGTAACAGTCCAAGAGATCCCTCATCACTTATCTCTCTTGGTTCTGGTATTATTCAAGAAAATCTGGACAAATTGGAATCAGTTCAACTAGTTCACCAAAGGAGTTTAGATATTCATTTCTTGTTGTACTTTATGGCAGATGGAACAGTGTATAGAGTGAATGAAGATGCGATCAAGCTCAAGCTGTTTGAAGAACTTCAGTATGTTTTGTATATATTCAGGGTCAGAAATCAACGAACAGCACTTATTGCTAATTCCATAAGAGAATATAAGCTGAGAGCTAAAGCCTTTACTGGATCAAAAACTACTGAAGAGTATGTGCCTAAATACAGAGATTGGAATGGGAACCTTGTTGAAATGAAGAAGGGAACTACAAAGCTAAAGACTGATCTAGGTGTTACGGTTCTTGATTTTAATTCTCAATCAGAGGAAGTAAAATTCATAAGACTGGGAAATGAGATGAGGAGAAATAAAATCTACGATCTAAGAGCTGCTATCTATCAGACTGATGAAAATGATCCTGAGCTAAGAGAAATCAAGGAAGTTATGCAGAGAGAACTTGAAAATGCTGAGAGAAGACTGTTGATAGATTATCTCAGAACAACACCAGATCTTGAGGAGGTTAGGTAGACAGAATTTGTAAGTAATTCGAATTTTCTGTAGATTTTGGTAAGTCAAGATTAAACTCTGGTTAAATGTTAAACACTGTGATTTTATTTGATTGTTTTGACATCATCAATTACTGTGAACTTGTACATTTTTCTAATGAACAAGTTGGGGGAGATTGTTAGATATAATTGATGTGATTTAATGTCAGTGTTTAAGTGTTACAGGGAAAAAGAGTTCAACTTGTTAATGAAAGCAGTCGTAGCAGAGTTTGAGTATACGCTGACAGAAGGAAGCGCAAACACTGCTGGCTGACAGAAGGAAGCGCAAACACTGCTGGCTGAGAGCGCAACAGAGTTTGTTAAAGTCTGTCTACTGGAAGCGTCTACAGGTCAACAGAGATTGAATATTGATTCAAGATAAACATGGAAACAATATCTTTGAAGATTGGATAGCTGTCAAAGAGATTGAGTTGACTTGGAAGACGTGTAGCAATCGTAATTGATATCAATTGTATAGCTTAATTATAGGAGAATCAATTAACGATTGTACGTAGCTGTATATCTTATAAATACAGTTAGGTTAACCCTAGAAGGGTAATCTATCATGAACGAATATCATTCATTGTAACCTAAGCAGCTCTCTGTGATAGTTTACATCACTAAGAGAGGAATTATTAATTCCAAACAGTTTTTAAGCACTTAAACTTGTGTTCTTGTTATTCTCTCATACAGTACTTGATTATATATTGTGTATTCGACCTAACATATTATCTGATCCTACTCCAGCCATGACTAATTCGATGAGAAAAGTCATTTCTTCAACAAGATGATCAAGAACAAACTGTTCATCGTGTGAGAGGAACCTAAAGTTTGGGTTCACATGACTATTTGGGTCGAGAACCATTGTTTATAGAGAAGAGATTGAAAGGTTTTTGGAGTATGGCATAAGGCATCTGTTTCTTTTATAGAAAGACGAGAGAAGCTGAACAGTCACTTGGGACTATCAATGCAGTAAGATGTTAATTATTGCGCGTGACTGTATTTCTTGTATTTTCAAGAACTGATAAATATATCTAACCAATTGATTTTGTTCAGATTAATATTTATTTCTTTTTCAGATAAAAGAAATTTCCACGTGGAACTCCATTTAGTCTCTGGAATCAGGATGATATTGATCAGGATTTCAAGTGTGACCATCAGGATTTGAGAATCATTATTTTTAAATCACATTGCATTTTGTGATTATCTTGATGAGAAGATCACATCAGGAAAAAGGAAGCTGATCAGTATTGATTTTTATCTTGATAATACCCTGATTTATTTCATGAAAATCAATTTTGGATTTTATTTTCCAAAAATCGTGGGTAACCGAACTTTTCAGGGACTTACACCTATCAACCTACGTGTCAACGTGGGATAGTGGGTCTGAAAGATTTTGTGAAATACACTTGTTTTGAAACTCTAATTGTGTAATTGCTTTCTCTAATTTCATATTCTCTAAAGCAAAAACACTCTCGAGTTCTCAAAATCACTAATCAATTTCAAGAATTTTTCAAGTTCTTTTCATATCAAAATCAATGGCAGCTCAAAGAAGATTACCTAAATCAGTGGCCTTCAAGTTTGGTGACTTCGATTTTATGACGAACAATCATGTAGCAGCTATCACCAAGAAGGAAGGAGTGTCAACTGATTTTCACCCAATCATGGACTTTCTGGCAAATGGACCATTAAGTTATGCATTGACAGCATCTCCACAGATTAATCAAGCAGCTGTTTCACAAGCTTGGAAGAATGCTGAGGTAATTGATTCTACTCAGAGTCAATCAGGTAAGATTGTTCTACACTTAGGACAAGACACATTTGATATTACTGAATCTGTTGTTAATTCAGTACTTCACTTACCTGTTAGTTTGAATTATGAGAGTATACCATCTGATGATGATGTTAGAACTATTTTATCTGCATTAGGTTATAGTGGACCTTTAGATAACATGAGCCAGTTACGAAGACCTTGTCTTAGGAAAGAGTGGTCTTTCTTCTTTGATAAATTAGCTAAGTGCTTTACTGGTAAATGTAGTTCTTTTGATCAAATTACTGCTGTTACTTCTCACATTGCTTATAGCTTGTTATATAATAGAGTAATCAACATTGATAACATTGTCTTAAGTTAGATGTGTATCAAACTTGGGTCAAGAGATCAAGACAGGAAAATGGTTTATTATCAAAGATTTATGCAATTGTTTATTAACCATTTTATTCCTGATGTTGAAGCTAGATTTGGTAGAGAACATTGTGTTTCTTCTTATGTACAGCAAAAGAGAATTTTCTTTGACATTACAAAGAAGGACAATGAAAAGTATCTAGATGAAATACCTGCAATACATTATCCACAGCATGTTCAGGTACTTCTAAAATCTCATCTTTCTACTCTCTACAATTCTTCTTTCTTTTCTGGTGAAATGACTCAGGAATCTCATTTGGAGGAGAACCCACCCGTGTCTACCCAAGTAACCCAAAACCTTATAGTCTCTGAAACAATTCAATAACCAAGTTTTGATCCACAGCCTATTGTTTCAAAGAAGCCAACCTCTGGTGTTTCTCGAAAGACATCAGTTGTAAGGAAGAGAAGATTTGTTGTGTCAAGTAGTAGTAGTTCTAGTGAAGATGATGATGATAATATGTCTCTTGCTGAGAGAGCAGAATTGAAGGAGGCAATTCAACTTTCTCTGCTAACACAAAGAGATGAAACACCTAGTCACAGCCAGGCTGCAGTCTCTCAAAAGGCTGTAGTACTTAAAAAGGGAAAACAGTTACTGGATATTGTCTCTCAAAAGACTGTGTCTATTGAAAAAGGATCTCATCCCAAGATCACTTTTGTGTCTACACCTCTTGAGTCTTCTCAAGATAAATCTTTTGCTCACTATACCAGGAGAATAAGGAGAAATATTCAATTGTCACCTACACACACAGAGTCTAGTCCAACTAACATTATGCAGGTCTCTACACACCAAGCTACAACCGTGTCAGTAACTGACAAGAGAGATCTGGATATTGATTCTTTATGGGAAACTACTGTGACACCCCTAGATCCGGGATCAGAGATCTAGGCGCTCACGGTCCATTTTTCATTGATAACATACCTGTTCTTGCTTTTGATGAATATAAAATACTAGCGACCCCACAATAAACTCACACACACTTACAGGTTAGAGTCTCAGAAATGTCATACAAATAAATTAAACAGTTTTAGAGTTATTACAAACCAGTTGAAATAGAGTTTACGTCACTAACAATAACTTCTACTTGAAGCTACATTAGTGACTTGAATGTTTGATACGATATACTTCCTTACACATGCCATGCTTATAGCTAAAGCGTACTTCCAAAAGTTGCAAACTAATCCGGCTAATGGGGCCTACCGGTACGATCACAGCTGCTACTGAGGCATTAGTCACTTGCTTGCGCATTGTTTGACGGGTTCTTGCCATCTCTCTTAGCTGTTGTGTTCATAAGGTTAAAAACAAGCAAGTGTGAGTAACTATAGCTCAGCAAGATATATAGGTTTTTAGCAGTATGAAAATATTTTGTTCGAGTTATAAAGTATAAATCTTAATAGCTACAAAAGTATTGAACCAACTTTCGTCTTTTGAAATAATTTTAGAATGCACTAAACACGTGCCATTGTCTCCAAAATAATCTCGCAGTTCTAGATACTGCATAAAATCATTATCCTTTTCATCAAAATGACACTATCGTCAACTTGGCGCTTAGGCCTAAGATGTAGTGTCTAAATATTTTTCCAAAGTGGAGGAATGGGACTTATAAGAAAACATAACAACATGATAAGAATTGACGATGATCAGTCGTCATCTCCAAGTCCAATAATCCGCGGGTCTTCTCTACTAGTAGAAGGATCAAAACTACATCCGTAATTACCCTTGAGTGAAAACTACATCCGTAATCACCCTTGATGAAAACTACATCCGTAACCATCCTTCGGCAGCACATTGGCCGGAATAAATGATGGACCGCCTGGCTCACGGCCGCTTACACGAAAAATAAGATCGCTCGTCAACGATCCCTCACCGCCAGAGTCCCCTTTTTCTTTTGTAAGAAATCATCTTGAAGGAAAAACGAGTAATTGAAGTCCGACTTCTGTCGACCGATAACTTCGTGAAATCATGCTCGAGTGAATAAAACCTGACCGGGGGTTTTCAAAAATATTTTGAGTTCAAAAGAGTTCGAGTTTGAAAACGCTCGAGGTACCTTGGATTAATTTTATTTTTAAAAGAATAAATAGTAATTAATGTTTTAAGATTTAATATTAATTAACCAATAATTAAATAGTAAATCAAAAATATTCTTTTAATCCAAGATATATATATATATATATATATTATATTTATAATAACATAAAATTTAATAATAATTATCCGATACTTCCCGAATAACTATTTGGGTTTTTCACAATTTAATAACTATAAGATAATACACCGCTCCCCGGTCAAAATATACTTGGACCGATACGACCTCTATTGCTAGAGTCGTTGTCCGAAGAAAACACTTTCTATACTAGAATTCAAGTATGTATAAGCACACGTATATATATCGATCTCGACATAAGGTTTTGAAACAACATGCATAAAATATATATTCCGCACAAAATCCATAAACACAACAGTGCAAATCTTTATGTATAAGTTTTCGAAAAGTAAACTTGCCTTGGTAAGGTAGGGGTGGTCGAACTCTCGGAGTGGAACGACGATCTATAATTATACAATATTCGCCCGTTAGTACCTTAAAAGTATTACTTAATCATAATGTTTTAAAGAATGCAAGGTTAATTATTCGACTCGATATAATTACTAAACTCGAACCATAATGGCGTACTTTCAAAACTATACTAAACTAACTCCTTAAGTGGTTTTTCACTTGCGCGTGCTAAGTTCGCATATTTATATAAAATTGAAAAATCAAGTTTTTAATCCAATTCTTTTTCCCTTGTCTTCTTTACAGTCCAAACTACTTGACACAATTTTTCCAAAATTCTTAACATCATCTAAGTACCCTATTGGTTGTCTACAAGGATGCTCAATTCTGCAGTCGGGTTTTCATGCGCGGGTCTGACTTAAACATTTTTATTAAATCGACAATTAAACCTGTTTACTTCAAATTTTTACAGAGCCTTAACCACTAACTAAGCCACCTTATGTAAAAATTTCATAATATTTGACTATGTTTAAGGGGTTCGTTTAGCCTCTCAAAGTTCGTCCAATGTAACAGTTTCTGCTCAGGAGCACTCTTCACTAATTTAACCATAACTCACAACTCACAAATCATCTTACAATGGGCTTTATATGTCTAGAAACTACAAATCAAGGCCTTTCCAGAAATGTAAAGTGGGTTTCCAGGAGACAAAAATTGATGGTCCGAAATTCAGTTACAAACAGACCATGTTGCAATAACTCCAACAATTCCCTTTTACATACTACAACGTTTTAACATCCACTACCTACTTCACTATCGCCATCAATTCCACCGAAGTCCTCATAATTAACCATATATAAAACTTCTTAATTCAAGAACATAGCTTTCATCATAATAACAAACATCACTTCTTAAGAATTTATCATCAAAGGTTGAACTAACATAATTCATGCTAATACTTACAAGATCTCCAAAATATCAACTCATAAACTTAACATGGCTAGAAAAGGGTGAGATGTTTATACCTTCCTTAGAGTTTTGGTAACCTTAACCAAGCTTGACTTTCTGTAAAAACACCTTAGATAGCTTTAACAACCTTTAACCTTCAAGACCTAAACAACCAAGTTTAAAATTTTCGGAGTCAGCAGGACCTCTCTTGAAAGAACTAGAAAAACGAGGGTCTTACCTTACTTATCTGAACGAGACTCCTGAATGAGAGTTGTAGAGTATCTCAATACCTTTCCAAAAAGCTAAAGAACGAAATTTTCTGCTAAGAAACGAAGGAGATACGGAATTTTTAGTGTGCTCCTCTATGCCTTGGCCGAAATGGAGAGTTCTTTGGATTTTGCTTGCTTCAAGCTTGGCTACTACTTGTTTGAAATGGTTGTAATGCCTTCTATCATAACTTAGATGGTCCTTTAGCAAATAAATCAATTACCCATAACATAATAATTATAGTGAATTACTTTTGCTAATGGTAATGGACCTTGTCTCCTTAATTGCCAAGTTGACTTCCTTGATTGCCAATTAGCTTCCTTGTATTCTCTTCCACTAACTAATGGTATAATACACCACTGAATACTATACTTCATTGTATGCATATATGTATTTAATTTATTTACTCTACATCATACTATTCTCGCGTATTCCCGGTACAATATTTATTCCTTAATTTCCATGCTAATCTTCAATAATCCTTAAAATGTTTTTGGTTCAACATTCTAATTTCTTTATCCTAGTACTTTGGTTGCATGGTCATTTTCAAATTATATAACTCTTGGGCTTGTCATAGTACTCTTATTTATCGATACCTCATGAAACGTAGGTCGTTAGGATTCTTCGAATTCCGACGACTTTTACATAAACTTATTTCGCTTAAGGAATCATAATATGAACTCAAATCTTAAATATTCATCATACATAAGTGGTGGTTGGAATCATTCTCCTAAAGTAATGAAATTACTAATCATTCAGGACATTTTACAATAGTACAAAAATCCGGGTTCTTACAACCTTCCCCCCTTAAAAGAATTTCGTCCCGGAATCAGGTTGAAAATAATTGGGGGTACTTCTCTTACATCGCACTTTCCAGCTCCCAGGTGGATTCCTCTATGTTATGTGTTAACACAAAATCACGCAAGCGTATGTGGTCACAAGTAATATATGAATAAGTCAAGTTCGTTCCCACAGAGATCTGGTTTTGGTTTTAATTCAGTAGATGCACCTATGCAACAATGTATGATTATTATTCACTGCTAAGACAATTAACAAGAATGGGTTTTGATTAACTAAAAAGCAAACTAACAAACTAAAAATTAATTAACTAATTAACTAATGAGAATTTAAATCTGATTACTTCTGCAAGAGAAAACATGGAATCCTAACTTCATTAAATACTTTGCCTAGATCTGACGCCTTTAATCACTATATGCAATGGTTATGATATCTGATCAGACAACACGAAACAAGTACACGCTACCTGTCAGCATACGTATACCAAACTAAACATACATCCACAAAAGAGATAGAAGATGAATAGACACCAATTATGCTTAGACCCTATATGTCTATAGAATTTGAAAACATAACGGTTGAAGAGCAAGTTATCCATAAAGATCACATAGGGCAATATAAGTATTCTCATCTCATACTACGAATCATGTTGATAAACAATCATGAACCTATGCTAGCATGGCAAGTTCTAAATCTCAAGATCCACTTTCACTTCACAAGAGATTAATAAATTAAATGTTAGTTACGCATCTAACAATTAAGCATAACCATGCGAGGATATCAAATATACATCACACACAGATCTTTAAAGCATCAAGATACTAAAGCTCCATAAATAAATCCGTTAGAATCCCATGACAACGATTAGTTCATAATCGAACCTCTCGTCATCATGGGATCTGATGAAACCATGATAAAAACAAAGTGTGAAAAAAATACAAATAAATCTAAGTAATTGATATGTAATGGTTATACTCCTAATGATACAAATTACAAGGGTTGGATATGTTTATATAGGCTCTAGAAGTCTTGTCCAACAAGAACTACCAAAACAGAATTATAATAGAATTACGTTTCCTAAACTGATTCTGTTTTAAAGGAAAATTTGTAGCTGCCTTTTCTTCAGTAATTCTGGACCGTTACATCTGTAATTGGACCTCTGGACCACTTTAGAATGATAGAGAATCTCGTTAGCTTCGCGTGGATAGTAAGATCGTCCAAAACGGACTTCTAGAACTCAAGATATGGCCAAAATCGTAAAAAGGGCAAAACTGTAATTTTTCAGCGACTTCTGGGGCACCCTGCACGAGATTGGAGCAGTCTGCACGGCTCCAAACTGCATAAAAAGCTCGATTCTGGTGCAGACTGCGCGAAAATGGCGCACCTTGCGCGGCCTCAATCTGCGGGAATTATTTTTCTTCGTTTTTTCATCTTTTTCTTCCCGTTCCTTTTGCATGAGCTTCCGTCATTAATCCCTCTTGACTTGTATACTTCTTGGTAGCTGACATTAGCCTCCATTCTTCATTCCATATCATAAATCAACTCCAAAACGACGGAAACTACACCCTTAATCGATATTTCTTCAACCCTGCACAATTAAGCAAAACACATCAAAACAAACTTGAGGCCAAAGCAATCAATTTAAGCTGATTTGGAATGCTCTAAATGGATATAAAATCCATTTATCACACCCCCAAACTTAAACCGATGCTTGTCCTCAAGCATTTACAATTACAACTAACTAATTAGTACCACTTCCGTAGGTGATCACGGTTGCATTTGGCATATGCAACAAGTCCTTTAAACCCCTAGGCAGCCCTAGTGGACGAGTAAGGTCTCGTGAGGGCCTATAGTGAATGTACCCACAAAATCCAAAGCAATGCAATGCAATGCATGAATGCAACTAAATGAAAATGCAAATAATCTAGTACTAATATCCTACCATACCTTCAAATCCTCTCATGCCATATCAACTTAAGAATCAAAGTAAATACGCAATGTCTTGGTGTCGAAAGTGCAAGTATTCACGTAGTCTACTCAATGAACATGCATAAGTTCTCACAAGTCCATGTCAAATGTAATAATAAGTTAGTAAACATGCTAATCCTACAAGAGTACATCTTTGAGACAAAACTCGGGATCTCATACGCAAAAACAAGTAAACACTCACATTCCACTCACAAAAGAATATTCACTCAAGAACAAGGGTAAGTGTATCACTCAATTCCAACAAAATCATAAGCATGCTTGACATTTGGTATCAATCTAACTCTTAACATAACATACATCAATGACGATAATCAAAAGGTCTTTATTTAGGTTGTAACGGGGCTAGGGACAAGGTATGTCAAATAAGCCGAATCAGGTGAAGTGTCAAAAGCTAGTAGGAACCATAATAAACCATACACAACACCCTATTTCCCCCCACATAATTTTTACTAAAACAGACACTCGACTAGTCGACTGAAATAGGATCACAACAAACACAAAACATGCTCTCATAATATATATATATATATATATATATATATATATATATATATATTTCTCTTTTTTTTTCTTTTTTTTTCTTTTTTTTTCTCTTTTTTTTTTCTTTTCCGAGAGCTAAATATAACACAAACAATAATATAAACAATAACAATGATCCCACAATTTTATTACACATGCCGACTATAAAGTAAACAAATCCAATTTTCAATATTTCCCCCAAAAGTAAGACCAACAATAAACCCCTCCATTGCACACCTTATTACTCCCTTAAGCACTCTACTAGCCTTTGACAATGTGGGTTCAAATTAATGTAAGGCCAATGCAAGAAAAGGTCTAGGCAAGTAATGTGGTATGTCACCGAAAAAATAGGATTAAGCTCAACGGGTTAACTAATTGATCATGTAAATATGGTGTGGTAATATGGGAAAATATGTGGTTATTCCTAAATGCCTTTATCATTTTAATCGTCAAATAATGTCATGCATTTCAAGAAAGATCTCAAACAACTGCTAACAATGCAAAGTTGCAAACAATCCGTGGACACTCAAGCAAACGAATAATATGCAATATGGCTCAAAAGCTCACTTGGTGAAAAAACATACTCAATCCCAAGCAAAAATCTCTCTAATGCACCGACTTGTATTCAAAGCATGCAAACTAAATCATCTTGCACATATTCATGTCCTTCTAATCACTTACAACATTCAATAAGTCTACTAGCTTCAACTTACTAGTGTATGTGTGTGCACAAGAACAAAGCATATCACTTCTCAATCAAAAGCATCAACAACACAAAATTCCTATTGATGTACCGAAAATGTGACATTTAAAATCACAAGCGCACGATCATCGTTTTAATACTTATGATTCGATCCACAGGGACTAATTTATTCGCATTCCTTAATTTTTAATTTAATCGAACTAGACAATTTGGGATTTAAAAGATTTAGATTTTTCTATTTAATTTCTAAAAGGAAATCTATTCTAAACTAATTAATTAAAAGTGAAAAGAATAAAAATTAAATTACTTTAAAAATTCTAAATTTGAATTAAATCTAAATTTTATTCGAAAACACAACTCGCGAACTAAACTCAGTTTACACTCGGGAAAACAACAGCAAAACAACGAAACAATTCACTAAATCGTTCCTTACAAACGCAAAACAATTCACAGCAAACCTCGAGCAAAACTACACCATATCGACCTAAGTTAACAGAGGTGAATTAACAAACTATTACACTTCAAGATTCGGCATAAACAGACTGTAAATTAATAACAATATTAAGACCCAAAAACAATGACACGAACTCGGACTAAACGGAACAGCTACTCGGCGCAAACCATCGACATAGACAGCAAAACTCGAACCAACTCGGTAAACAAACTCAGGCGAATTCAATACAACTCGGCTTACAAACGTACAACACCCAACTCGGAAAACAGCAACTTAACCCTTAAACTAAACTCTAAAACTCAGTTATTACAATGAAAATTAAACGGGGAAACAGCAAAAGGAAGATATCGTGGGGGATTTGGGGGTTTTGGTTCGGAAGAATAGAAACTACGCAGGGGAGAGATTTGTGGTTGGTTGATTTATAGAGATAGATGGGTTCGGTGAGGAGAAGACAAGGGGAGATGGAAGTCGCGGTGGGTGTTGTATGGAGAAAGAAAAGGATGAAAGTGTGGAGTCTGTGAAAAAAAAAACAAAGAAATAGGGGAGCTGGGTATTGTGAATTTGCAGGAGACGACAATGAAGGAAAACTGGAGAGGGGATTGAACTGGGTTTGTGGAATTTGAGAAAACAGGGAAGGGATACAAATTAAAAACAACTACAGCAGAGAAAAAAAAAAATATTACTTATATAAATAAATTGTTTACACTGCAAATAAATTTATAACTAAGTGTTCTAAAACTAATTCTAAAAACTAAGGTTTTCTATCTAATCTAATGTTTTCATTCTTTTCCAGCTCTTCAATTTATAGAATTTGATGAGCCTTCATCTTTGACAATTTCAACAATATCATACAAACTTTGTCAAACAGTCGGTGCCTAATTTTTTTTAGGAACAGGGCTCTGTAGAAATGCTTTTTAACCCGCACAACGTATAATCTTTAATTAATAAATAATTAATTTAATTCAGAAATTATAAAAGTAAATACCTAATATTATTAGATATTTATAAATATAATTTTCTAATTTAAATAAAATATTTATAACCAAAAATTAAATTCTTATGTTCCGAGCTGTGGTCTACTGAGGGTCTGGAACCGGACTCCTTAAGCTTTCCGTTTTTCACCAAACTCCTAATTCTTTTGCCTTTTTGCATTTTGGTCATTTTCTTCTCTTTTTGGCCCTTCTTTGCTCTTTATTCTTTTATTTTGTCATTTCTTTATTTTTCTTCAAATTTCCTGAAATGCAACAAAATAATTTATTAAAATACGAATTCAAGCAATAAATAGGTAATAAAAAAATGCAAAAATATGCACTTATCACCTATCAAGCATGGGTGCAAATGCACACTACTATGAACTCACATGAAATACGAACATAAAAACAGAATGTCCTATATGAAACAAACGTAAATAATACGAACATATATGCATAATTTACTACTACTAATATGCAAAGCATGAAATCCTACATGAACACATAATACAATAACTACTACTAATCCCTCAAATCACCCCCAAACTTAAAAGATTCAATGTCCCCATTGAATTGAATGTAATACAAGAGATAGCAGGAAACATACCTAAATAAAAATGCCGAAAAGCGTGGGTTGCCTCCCACGAAGCGCTTCTTTAACGTCAATAGCTTGACGTTACTTCCAAGCCTTCATTAAGGATGATAATAGTTTGCCTGGTCATCTCTTCGTGAGACTTCATCTTCATCACGGCGGCACACTTTCTGCCCCTTCTCCTCGCTTGGCCTATTCGCGTAACAACTATGTCCTATTCCAATGCCTTCATCTGTTGACCCAAAATCTGTCAATTTGTAGAACAACACAAAATCGCGGGCTTCGCTTGAATATACTGGAGGAGGGTAAATGTAAGTTGCTGAAGCCTTTGGTTCCTCAAAGAGAACTTCCTCCATTGGCTCTAATGCACTACCTCCATCTTTATACTCTAAGACAAGTAAAAGACCTGCATCTTTCTCATGTTCATCAGCCTCTTGGTACGCACATACCAATTCTTGAAATTTGTGCAGCTCACCAGTGTCTGTCTCAAATAATGCCCTTTCCGAATCATCCACCATACTACCATGATCAAATTCCTCACATGGCTTGTGAATGCTCACCTCACCTTGGAATTTGTCTTCCTCCATTATGCATGCAGTACCTTGCTCCAAGTCACCGTTATTTTCTGGAATTGCCTCTGGTATGAATTGTTGTTTCTCTAGTTCCAAGGCACTCAAAACTTGAGCAATTAGTGTCCCCATAGATATAATAGACTCCTCAGTACTCTTTACAAGCATCCTAATCTCCTTCATAGCATCAACCTCATCTGACTGAAAAGTAGGAGTATGTTGCTGATGTTGAAATTCTTCACTACCAAAGAAATATGACATATCTGGAACATCTTGCTGGTACTGTTGAAGATGGTATTGAAAATATGGTTGTTCCTCATAACTGACGTATGGATCAACTCCTTCGTAGTAACAATATTGTGAGGGATCATGAACGCCCAAACACTGCTCACATTGCTGAGGCTGTTGAATACCACCTTGGTTGCTCCAGCACTGATACGTCTCATGTGCGCCCGCACATAGCTCACAAACACTAGCCACCTGCTGAACTCCATAGTAAGTTAGAAAATACATCTTCAATGTCAACGCTCTCTGACAAGTACCTGAAACACCAACGAACTATACAAGAATAGATGAGAAAAAGAAATCCGAGTCAGTGAACTCTAACGACCACTATTGACAACCACATAAACCAAAAATAAAACACCGATGATCCCCGGCAGCGGCGCCAAAAACTTGTTAACACAAAATCACGCAAGCGTATGTGGTCACAAGTAATATATGAATAAGTCAAGTTCGTTCCCACAGAGATCTGGTTTTGGTTTTAATTCAGTAGATGCACCTATACAACAATGTATGATTATTATTCACTGCTAAGAGAATTAACAAGATTGGGTTTTGATTAACTAAAAAGTAAACTAACAAACTAAAAATTAATTAACTAATTAACTAATGAGAATTTAAATCTGATTACTTCTGCAAGAGAAAACATGGAATCCTAACTTCATTAAATACTTTGCTTAGATCTGACGCCTTTAATCACTATATGCAATGGTTATGATATATGATCAGACAACACGAAACAAGTACACGCTACATGTCAGCATACGTATACCAAACTAAACATACATCCACAAAAGAGATAGAAGATGAATAGACACCAATTATGCTTAGACCCTATATGTCTGTAGAATTTGAAAACATAATGGTTGAAGAGCAAGTTATCCATAAAGATCACATAGGGCAATATAAGTATTCTCATCTCATACTACGAATCATGTTGATAAACAATCATGAACCTATGCTAGCATGGCAAGTTCTAAATCTCAAGATCCACTTTCACTTCACAAGAGATTAACAAATTAGATGTTAGCTACAGATCTAACAATTAAGCATAACCATACGAGGATATCAAATATACATCACACACAGATCTTTAAAGCATCAAGATACTAAAGCTCCATAAATAAATCCGTTAGAATCCCATGACAACGATTAGTTCATAATTGAACCTCTCGTCATCATGGGATCTGATGAAACCATGATAAAAACAAAGTATGAAAAAAATACAAATAAATCTAAGTAATTGATATGTAATGGTTATACTCCTAATGATACAAATTACAAGGGTTGGATGTGTTTATATAGGCTCTAGAAGTCTTGTCCAACAAGAACTACCAAAACAGAATTATAATAGAATTACGTTTCCTAAACTGATTCTGTTTTAAAGGAAAATTCGTAGCTGCCTTTTCTTCAGTAATTCTGGACCGTTCTAGCTGTAATTGGACCTTTGGACCACTTTAGAATGATATAGAATCTCGTTAGCTTCACGTGGATAGTAAGATCGTCCAAAACGGACTTCTAGAACTCAAGATATGGCCAAAATCGTAAAAAGGACAAAACTGTAATTTTTCAGCGACTTCTGGGGCACCCTGCACGAGATTGGAGCAGTCTGCATGGCTCCAAACTGCATAAAAAGCTCGATTCTGGTGCAACCTGCGCGAAAATGGCGCACCCTGCGCGACCTCAATCTGCGGGAATTATTTTTCTTCGTTTTTTCAGCTTTTTCTTCCCGTTCCTTTTGCATGAGCTTCCGTCTTTAATCCCTCTTGACTTGTATACTTCTTGGTAGCTGACATTAGCCTCCATTATTCATTCCATATCATAAATCAACTCCAAAACGACGGAAACTACACCCTTAATCGACATTTCTTCAACCCTGCACAATTAAGCAAAACACATCAAAACTACAACAAACTTGAGGCCAAAGCAATCAATTTAAGCCGATTTAGAATGCTCTAAATGGATATAAAATCCATTTATCATTATGATTCTGCCACAAAACTCTGACTAATCTGACCATCTTGTTCCTTAGTACTTGCTCCTTGTGGTCTATGATTTCCACTAGTTGCTCTATATAAGACAAGTCTGGCTGTAGATCTACTTGCTCATACTCCACTATATGCTTGGCATCAGTGTTGTACTTCCTTAGCATGGACACATGGAATACATTGTGCACTTGTTGTAGGTTTGGGGGTAAGGCTAATTCATAAGCCACTGGCCCAATGCGCCGTAAGATCTCAAAAGGTCCAATAAATCTTGGACTTAACTTTCCTTTCTTCCCGAACCTTATCAATCCTTTCCAAGGGGATACTTTTAAAAACACCATGCCACCTACTTCATACTCCTTATCCTTTCGGGCTAGGTCTGCATACCTACGCTGTCTATCTTGAGCCGCTGCTAGCCTTCCTCTAATCAATACTATGACATCCCTTGTTTGCTGTACCAAGTCAGGTCCTAGTATTTTCCGTTCGCCGACCTCTTCCCAACATAAGGGGGAACGACACTTCCGACCATAGAGGGCTTCATATGGGGGCATTCCTATGCTCGAGTGATAACTGTTGTTATATGCAAATTCAATTAGGGGCAAGTGATCCTCCCACCTTCCTTTAAAATCCAAAACACATACTCGCAGCATATCCTCTAAGGTTTGAATTGTCCTTTCACTCTGTCCGTCTGTCTGAGGATGATATGCGGTGCTCATGTTCAACTTGGTCCCTACACACTCCTGGAAACTTCTCCAAAACCTAGAGTTAAACCTGGGATCTCTATCGGACACAATGGTTACAGGGATTCCGTGTCGCACCACAATTTCCTTTATGTAGAGGCCCACTAGTCTGTCAATGGTGTACTTTTCATTAATAGGGAGGAAGTGTGCAGACTTAGTCAATCTATCTATGACTACCCATATTGCGTTATGGTTTGTTTTGGTTTCTGGTAGTCCCACCACAAAATCCATGGCTATATGCTCCCATTTCCATTCAGGGATCTCCAGAGGTTGTAGGAGTCCGCTGGGCCTTTGGTGTTCTGCTTTTACTCGCTGACAGGTTAAACATCTACTCACCCATTCGGCTACGTCCTTTTTCATGTTGGGCCACCAATAACATTCTTTCAAGTCCCTATACATTTTTGTGCTTCCAGGATGTACCGAATATCTCGAGTTATGTCCTTCATACATTATCTCGTCCTTTAGTTCTCGTACGTTTGGAACCCATATCCTTGCTGCATACCTCATAATTCCATTTTTGTCTCTTTCGCACTTAATTTCCTCCCCAGTTAGGATTTCTTCCCCTGAATTTTCTTCTTCTTCCATCTTTCGTTCCTGACAAATTCTAATCTTTTCCAATAGCGGAGGTTGGATCTGAATGCCCATTAACATTTCTTGGCCCTCACATGATCTCTATTTCCAGTTTCTCTAATCCTCTCACCAATTCATCTGTCGAGGTTATCATCTTGAGTTTCTCTTTCCTACTAAGGGCATCAGCCACCACATTGGCCTTCCCTGGGTGATATCGAATCTCACAGTCATAGTCCTTGATTAATTCCAACCACCTCCTATGTCTCATGTTTAACTCCTTCTGATTGAATATGTATTTAAGGCTCTTGTGATCCGTGTAAATCTCACACTTCTCTCCGTAAAGATAATGTCTCCAAATCTTTAAGGCGAAAACTATTGCTGCTAGCTCTAAGTCATGGGTGGGGTATCTTATCTCGTACTCCTTGAGTTGTCTAGACGCATACGCAATCACTTTGTCGTGCTGCATGAGCACGCACCCTAGACCCTTATGGGATGTGTCACTATAAATCACAAAATCTCCCTTATCATCAGGCAGGGCTAGTACAAGTGCTGACACCAACCTTTTCTTTAACTCTTGGAAACTCTCTTCACATTTTTCTGTCCATACAAACTTCTCAGTCTTGCGAGTCAATCGAGTCAAAGGTACTGCTATCTTGGCAAAATCTTGAACAAATCTCCTATAGTAGCCAGCCAATCCTATAAAACTTCTCACCTCTGTTGGGGTGGTTGGTCTTTCCCAATTTGAAACAGCTTCGATTTTAGCTGGGTCCACTAGAATGCCTTGGTCGCTAATCACGTGCCCTAGAAACTGAACTTCTCGTAACCAAAATTCACACTTTGAGAATTTAGCATACAACTTCTCTTCCCTCAACGTTCCCAACACGATCTTTAAGTGCTCTGCGTGCTCTTCCTTTGTCTTAGAATAAATCAAAATGTCATCGATGAAAACTATGACACACTTGTCCAAATATTTCTTAAAAACTCGGTTCATTAAGTCCATAAAAGCTGCGGGTGCATTGGTCAACCCAAACGACATTACCAAAAACTCATAGTGTCCGTATCTGGTGTGAAACGCAGTTTTCGGTATATCTTCTGGCTTAATCTTTAACTGGTGATACCCGGTTCTCAAGTCAATCTTGGAAAAGTAAACTGCATCCTTTAGCTGGTCAAACAAATCGTCTATCCTATGTAAAGGATACCTATTCTTTATAGTTACTTTGTTTAACTCTCTGTAGTCTATGCACAATCTCATACTGCCATCCTTCTTCTTCACAAATAATACCGGGGCTCCCCACGGTGACACACTAGGTCTTATCATTCCTTTGTTTAACAATTCTTGCAGTTGAGTGGCTAACTCCTTCATTTCTACTGGGGCTAGCCGGTATGGGGCTTTCGAAATTGGAGTCGTACCAGGGAATAAATCTATAGCAAACTCGATGTCTCTATCAGGAGGTAGTCCTGGAAGATCATCGGGAAACACATCCTCAAACTCAGTAACAATGGGGATTTCTTGTAGGCTCGGTGCTTCCTTATTTGTGTCCCTCACATATGCTAAATAAGCCTCGCATCCTTTACGCAACAACCTCTGAGTCTGAATTAAGGTTAGGAACTTTCGGTTTTGTCGTTGCCCGTTAAACACTACTCCCTCATCCCCGGGCAATCTCAATCTCACTTCTTCTTCATACAATCGATCTGAGCTCCATTGGTTGTCAACCAATCCATACCTACTATAACATCAAATTCTCCTAGTTTAAAAGGAATTAAATCTATCTGAAAGTGTCGCCCTCCTATCTCTAGATCGCAACTTGAATGCAATTGGCTAACAAGGATAACCTCACGATTAGATATCTCTACTTGCAATCTATCTTTCAATGGTTCAGCTTTAAGGTTTAACTGACATGCAAAATCTTGAGATATAAAAGACTTGGTGGCCCCCGAATCAAATAAAACATTTGCATTAACTGAGTTAAGTAATAGGGTACCTGCAATCACATCTGTGTTTCTCACAGCATCTTGTACCGCATATTAAAAGTCCTAGCAGTAGGGGGCTTGTTGGAAGCAGTTCCACTGACTCTTGACACAGATGGCCCAGAAGACAAACATTCTCTCATCATGTGTCCTGGCTTTCCGCACTTGAAGCAGGTGACTCCGACATTGGTATTGCTACTAGGTCCTCGACAGGTGTTAGCATAATGTCCTAACAATCTGCACTTGAAGCACTTCACATCCTGCAGGTTACATGCGCCCATATGCTTCTTTCCACACTTGTTACAGTGAGGGGGTGGGGATCAAGATGGGGCAGAGTAAGATGATCCTAGTTGTCGACCGCCCTGGCCCACACTCCAGCTTTCAACTCTCTTTGCTCCAAAGTTCCCATTGGGGTGGGATATTGCCCCGCGGTTAATCTTGCTCGGAAAACTTCCACCCGCAGAATTCCCTCTTCGGTTCTCAAACTTTCTCTTCTTTCCTTCTTTCTCCTTCTGCATCTGCTCACTCCCAGCCTCTACAATTGATGCCTTCTGTACCAAGGTGGCATAGTCCGTCAGTTCAAGGACCGCCACGCGATTCTGAATCCATTGTTTTAGCCCTAGCTGAAATCTTCGAGCCCTCTTTGCATCCGTGTTAACATACTCCGGCACAAACCTTGACAACTCAGTAAACTTGGCTTCATACTCAGCCACCGTCATGTTACCTTGCTTCAGCTCCAAGAACTTCAACTCCATTTGAGTCTCCATGAACCTAGGGAAATACTTTTCCAAGAACAGCTCACTAAATCTCTCCCAGGTCACAACACCACCTCCTTCTAAATTCTTCTTAGCTTCCCACCAGTAATTCGCCTCACCCTTTAGGAGATAGGTGGCGAAAACAGTTTTCTGCTCATCAGCAACTCCTAATATCTCAAAAGATTTCTCTATCTCCTTCAACCAGGCCCTTGCCTCAACCGGGTCTGTAGTTCCTTTAAATTCTGGAGGTTTCAGGGACTTAAAATTTCGGAAGGCATTTGCGTTTGCATTGTTGGGTCATGGCGGAACTGGTTGGCGATCCAAGTTCTGCCTAAGTAGATCCATGAATTGTTCCATTGGGTTTCCTCTTGGATTTTCCACCTCTTGGGTGTCATCCTCAGCTTCTTCCTCATCATACTCAAAGTCATCGAACATGTTAAAATCGAAGTCCTCCTCTTCATTCAAATTCACATTCTCTCCCTCACGGTGATGCTGCCCTCCGGGCCCATGATGACTACCTTGGCCTTCGGAGTCAGCTGGGTGAGCTCGGGTACCTACTCTTCTGGGTGGCATGATTCTGAGAGTAATAAGACAAGAATTGGTCAGGAATTCCTAAACTATTTGGAAGAATTTATAGAGGTAACAACATAAAATCTACTCTCCTAGAGCTTGAAACCACGAAAACCTGTAGTGTCATGAAGGATGGTGACAAAAGTTTTAAAACTCCTTTGGGGAAACAGATATGTAGTTCGAAAACATTTATAGTAAATTTGCAATTTCAAAAGTTGTTGTGTAGCAAGACTGTAAGGTATGGTATTCAAAAATTTAAAACAGTTGAAACTAATATAAACAGAAACTGAAGCTGAATAAATATGATACAATAGTCACTACATAGTTTCGAATGCCAAAGTCGAGCAAAAGTGGAACAATAACAAGTACACTAGCTGAATAGTCGAAGCTATTCGAAAGTAAGGTTTCATCAATACACACTACACAAAGTCGCATGTAAATATATATAGGTCAGTCTACTCATCCACTGGTCAAAAAGACACCACTGCATAAGTCAACTATCCCACAAAAGCGACACAATAATGTCATCTGAACCTAGATGACTGAGTTATGTACAACATATCAGGGTGCCGCTCCGCGATGGAGCAAAGCCCTCACCCGGGAAAACGCACTACGCACAACGCGCCTTGCATCCCTGGCCTGGACCACTCCACGCCCGCGGACTCCTAATCCAAGAATCCTCTCACGGCTCCTCCTCTCAATTTCGTTGAGTCGGGCTCTAGTCCTCCTAGAAATAGTAGTCCTCATCCTAGCCTGAATCCTCAATCGCGCCTCGCGCTCATCCACAAGTGCTCGTCTCGCCTCATTAAGTCTGGCCTCGGTAGAAAGTTAGTCTCGGGTCAGGAACTGCACAACATAGGCGTGCTCAGTGCCCGATACCGGAGGTAGGTCAGGTGGTGGAGGTGGTGCAGGAAGGCCAAAGGCAGGGGCGGGGTCAGGCTCACTTTCCTCAGAAGTAGTATCCTCGAAGTCATCCTCAGATGAAATGGGGCTCAATGGCTGTGAAGGTGACACAACACGGTCCTCACCAACTTGCTCGCTCTCCACATCAGTGAGAATAGGGGAGGGGATTACGGGCTCAGGCTCTAAGGGCTCCTCATCTGGGTCCTCCTCCTCAGTGTCCTCTATCAGCTCAATCACAGGGCCAATCTCAGAGTCGGCATCAGTATCCTCAATGGGGTCATCAATCTCTCTCAATAGTGCCTCATCATGCTCTCTCTCATAGGCCTCGGGATCTGGTATCTCAGGGATCTCTGCCATCTACAAAAGGAATAGGATGGTTCACTAACAATAAAGAAAGGTTTAAGGAGTAGTTCCCTCTCGGGCCTTAAGAGTCAGGGCTACATCCGATAACCCGACTGCGAACTCGATGAGAGCTCAAGGTACTTATTAGAGTTGTTATAATGTTATTAGGGTTATTCTATTAAATTACTACCATTTCTGAGAACTGTAACCTACTCTCTGATACCTTTTCTGTGACACCCCTAGATCCAGGATCAGAGATCTAGGCGCTCACGGTCAATTTTCCATTGATAACATACTTGTTCTTGCTTTTGATGAATATAAAATACTAGCGACCCCACAATAAACTCACACACACTTACAGGTTAGAGTCTCAGAAACGTCATACAAATAAATTAAACAGTTTTAGAGTTATTACAAACCAGATGAAATAGAGTTTACGTCACTAACAATAACTTCTACTTGAAGCTACATTAGTGACTTGAATGTTTGATACGATACACTTCCTTACACATGCCATGCTTATAGATAAAGCGTACTTCCAAAATTTGCAAGCTAATCCGGCTAATGGGGCCTACCGGTACGATCACAGCTGCTACCGAGGCATTAGTCACTTGCTTGTGCACTGTTTGACGGGTTCTTGCCATCTCTCTTAGCTGTTGTGTTTATAAGTTTAAAAACAAGCAAGTGTGAGTAACTATAGCTCAGCAAGATATATAGGTTTCTAGCAGTATGAAAATATTTTGTTCGAGTTATAAAGTATAAATCTTAATAGCTACAAAAGTATTGAACCAACTTTCGTCTTTTGAAATAATTTTAGAATGCACTAAACACGTGCCATTGTCTCCAAAATAATCTCGCAGTTCTAGATACTGCATAAAATCATTATCCTTTTCATCAAAATGACACTATCGGCAACTTGGCGCTTAGGCCTAAGATGCAGTGTCTAAATATTTTTCCAAAGTGGAGGAATGGGACTTATAAGAAAACATAAGAACATGACAAGAATTGACGATGATCAGTCGTCATCTCCAAGTCCAATAATCCGCGGGTCTTCTCTACTAGTAGAAGGATAACAACTACATCCGTAATTATCCTTGAGTGAAAACTACATCCGTAATCACCCTTGATGAAAACTACATCCGTAATCATCCTTCGGCAGCACATTGGCCGGAATAAATGATGGACCGCCTGGCTCACGGCCGCTTACACGAAAAATAAGATCGCTCGTCAACGATCCCTCACCGCCAGAGTCCCCTTTTTCTTTTGTAAGAAATCATCTTGAAGGAAAAAGAGTAATTAAAGTCCGACTTCTGTCGACCGATAACTTCGTGAAATCATGCTCGAGTGAATAAAACCTGACCGGGGGTTTTCAAAAATATTTTGAGTTCAAAAGAGTTCGAGTTTGAAAACGCTCGAGGTACCTTGGATTAATTTTATTTTTATAAGAATAAATAGTAATTAATGTTTTAAGATTTAATATTAATTAACCAATAATTAAATAGTAAATCAAAAATATTCTTTTAATCCAAGATATATATATATATATATTATATTTATAATAACATAAAATTTAATAATAATTATACGATACTTCCCGAATAACTATTTGGGTTTTTCACAATTTAATAACTATAAGATAATACACCGCTCCCCGGTCAAAATATACTTGGACCGATACGACCTCTATTGCTAGAGTCGTTGTCCGAAGAAAACACTTTCTATTCTAGAATTCAAGTATGTATAAGCACGCGTATATATATCGATCTCGACATAAGGTTTTGAAACAACATGCATAAAATATATATTCCGCACAAAATCCATAAACACAACAGTGCAAATCTTTATGTATAAGTTTTCGAAAAGTAAACTTGCCTTGGTAAGGTAGGGGTGGTCGAACTCTCGGAGTGGAACGACGATCTATAATTATACAATATTCGCCCGTTAGTACCTTAACAGTATTACTTAATCATAATGTTTTAAAGAATGCAAGGTTAATTATTCGACTCGAAATAATTACTAAACTCGAACCATAATGGCGTACTTTCAAAACTATACTAAACTAACTCCTTAAGCGGTTTTTCACTTGCGCGTGCTAAGTTCGCATATTTATATAAAATTGAAAAATCAAGTTTTTAATCCAATTCTTTTTCCCTTGTCTTCTTTACAGTCCAAAATACTTGACACAATTTTTCCAAAATTCTTAACATCATCTAAGTACCCTAATTGTTGTCTACAAGGGTGCTCAATTCTGCAGTCGGGTTTTCATGCGCGGGTCCGACTTAAACATTTTTATTAAATCGAAAATTAAACCTGTTTACTTAAAATTTTTACAGAGCCTTAACCACTAACTAAGCCACCTTCCGTAAAAATTTCATAATATTTGACTATGTGTAAGGGGTTCGTTTAGCCTCTCAAAGTTCGTCCAACGTAACAGTTTCTGCTCAGGAGCACTCTTCACTAATTTAACCATAACTCACAACTCACAAATCATCTTACAATGGGCTTTATATGTCTAGAAACTACAAATCAAGGCCTTTCCAGAAATGTAAAGTGGGTTTCCAGGAGACAAAAATTGATGGTCCGAAATTCAGTTACAAACAGACCATGTTGCAAGAACTCCAACAATTCGCTTTTACATACTACAACGTTTTAACATCCACTACCTACTTCACTATCGCCATCAATTCCACCAAAGTCCTCATAATTAACCATATATAAAACTTCTTAATTCAAGAACATAGCTTTCATCATAATAACAAACATCACTTCTTAAGAATTTATCATCAAAGGTTGAACTAACATAATTCATGCTAATACTTACAAGATCTCCAAAATATCAACTCATAAACTTAACATGGCTAGAAAAGGGTGAGATGTTTATACCTTCCTTAGAGTTTTGGTAACCTTAACCAAGATTGACTTTCTGTAAAAACACCTTAGATAGCTTTAACAACCTTTAACCTTCAAGACCTGAACAACCAAGTTTAAAATTTTCGGAGTCAGAAGGACCTCTCTTGAAAGAACTGGAAAAACGAGGGTCTTACCTTACTTATCTGAACGAGGCTCCTGAATGAGAATTGTAGAGTATCTCAATACCTTTCCAAAAAGCTAAAGAACGAAATTTTCTGCTAGGAAACGAAGGCGATACGGAATTTTTAGTGTGCTCCTCTATGCCTTGGCCGAGATGGAGAGTTCTTGGAGTTTTGCTTGCTTCAAGCTTGGATACTACTTGTTTGAAATGGTTGTAATGCCTTCTATCATAACTTAGCTGGTCCTTTAGCAAATAAATCAATTACCCATAACATAATAATTATAGTGAATTACTTTTGCTAATGGTAATGGACCTTGTCTCCTTAATTGCCAAGTTGACTTCCTTGATTGCCAATTAGCTTCCTTGTATTCTCTTCCACTAACTAATGGTATAATACACCAATGAATACTATACTTCATTGTATGCATATATGTATTTAATTTATTTACTCTACATCATACTATTCTCGCGTATTCCCTGTACAATATTTATTCCTTAATTTCCATGCTAATCTTCAATAATCCTTAAAATGTTTTTGGTTCAACATTCTAATTTCTTTATCCTAGTACTTTGGTTGCATGGTCATTTTCAAATTATATAACTCTTGGGCTTGTCATAGTACTCTTATTTATCGATACCTCATGAAACGTAGGTCGTTAGGATTCTTCGAATTCTGACGACTTTTACATAAACTTATTTCGCTTAAGGAATCATAATATGAACTCAAATCTTAAATATTCATCATACATAAGTGGTGGTTGGAATCATTCTCCTAAAGTAATGAAATTACTAATCATTCATGACATTTACAATAGTACAGAAATCCGGGTTCTTACAACTACATTGTCATGTAGAATGGCTATGGGACTTATTTCTCTCAAAGTAAAGCTTTCCAGGCCTGTTCTAGATTTTCTGAGTGAAAGTGTTCCTAAACTTTCATTTCCTGAAGAATATGGACTTCTACATCAAAGACTTGACTTAATGAGGATGTATTTCTATCAAACTGTCAGAATACAATTAATCAAGAAATTTGGACTTCCAAAGCATACTGCACTTCAAGCACTTCATGCTTATCTCTTTAACAAAGATCTTATTGTTGAAGATGATCCAACTCAAGGTGAACAAGAGGAGGTAGTAGATAGAGGGAAGCCGTCAATAGAAGGTACTATTGCACCAGTGGTGGATAGTAGGACAGATCAGATCACAGTCACTGCAACACAAGAACCATCTAGTCAGAGGTTGGATGACTCGAGAACTGTGATGGCTGATGCTGAAAGGTGTTCTGTGATGACTGAGAATGCAAATGAGATACCCTATGATATGGGAGGAATGACTTTGATTGATTTTCCTGAAGATCAAACAAATATTGTTCAGTTAGAGTCTATCCACCTTGAGGGTGTGTCTCAACAACGAACACTTGAAGATGGTGACACACAAGAACTAGGAGTGACAGAGGTGAATCTCAGTAGGGAAGTGGTAAAGAAAGAGCAGCGTCAATAGTTAAAATTCTTTCTTCTAAGTACTAGATACATGTCTACATCTGAGAAGGAGGTACTTAACTTCATAATTCTACATTCATAAATTCTATTCTGGTTGTATTGTTATATGTTTTGACATCCACAACTTAAATTTATGCTTCAGATTCTAAAGCATAAATAGGGGGAGATTGTTAGGAATAATTCATGAGTTGTGATGTTAAGAATAGAATTTACACATTATACTTCTTGTAATCCTGATCTTATAAAGGATTTAGCACTTTGTATAGGATATATGTGTAAAACAGTTATCTGTAGAGTTTAGTCAGGAATGAACAGTGTATCGGGGACTACATGTCAGGAACAGAGAGCAAATCCTGATGAACGTGTCTAATACTGATGGTTGATCAGATACTGATGCAGTGTGCAATCCTGATATCAGTCATGTACTGATGATGTCATTATGGATGCTACAGAAAGTCATGTACTGATGATGTCATTATGGATGCTACAGAAACTGGCAAGTGCTATAAAACAGGATCGTTGTTGAAGAACAAGCAAGAAGGTATTATGAAGGAAAGGATTTTCTATTGATGGAAACTATCAACAGGACGGCAGAACATTGTCATGTATAGATTATATCTTTCTGTTATTAGTTGATAGATAGCATTATAAATACTCTCTCAATATCATTGTAAAGAGCGTGTGTTCAAAAGTCGTGAGTTCGTGTGCGTAGCTCTGTATAAGGTTTGTATTCGAGTGTTCGAAACAAACAAAGAGAGATTTATATTGACAGCAGCTGCTAAAGGTATTGTACACCTTTGGTAGAGTTTGTATTATATCTTTTTAATACAAACAGTTTCCTTTTATTTGTTTTATCTTGTGCATCTAAGTTCGAGTCAAAATCAGACACGATTATATAACTTGTATTCAACCCCTCTTATTCGAGTTAACAATATCTAATTATAATGAATGAGCCAAAGTCGAACAAAATACTGGAAAAACCTTTTCTGCTTACTGCAAGTTACAGTACAGTTTTTTCCACCATTGCTAGCTTGTTTCTGAGATTTGCTGCTACTGTTATTGTAATTTTAAAATAAACTTATAAACATCACTTACTTTGCAATACGCTCAAGATCATACAAATAGGAGTTTTACAATGCTACCTAGATGTGTCAAGTTGAACACTAACGCTGATTGATAGAAGTACACAAAATTTTGCTCTCCCCACAAGTTAGAACAGTGAATACATACTACTGCAAGTCTGCAGTGCAGGTTATAGGTTTTATAAATGTCGAATCCACAACATAATACTTGGTGGCTAGAGCCCAGTGTCAATCCCGCTTCAATGATTTTGCAATGATAGATCTTGCTATAACTATTGCAATGTATGATAAAACTGTTAGACCAATTGTAATATCCCATAATTTTGGACACTATTTTTATTTAAATTGTTTTATACTAAGATACCAATTATTATTTTTATTTATTTGACTTGCAGATGTAAGTACTTGTTCAAGAAGCTATATAAAATTGTATTTAAATTAATTAAAAGTATTTTATTTAAGTGGATATGTAGATAAATGTGATCAACCTAATTATGAGGACTAATGGATAAAGTAAAAATTATATTTGTTGTGATCAGTTATTTTTTTTATAATTATCTAATATTAGCTGGCCTATATATTTAAGATATGTTTTCTATTTAAGATATGTTTTCTATTTTTCTCATTAGTCGTCATTAGCCGTATACAAAGAAAAGGGGTTAAGAAGGGTTTCGATATAAGGTACAATTTCTGGTAATTTGTTATTTGATAGTGTTAATAAGTAAATACACATAATTACATGTGAATCTTATATGAATTCTTTATTTGTCATGTTGCTTATTTTAGTGTCTTGTCCGACTCGTGATCTCTGCTTGCAAACTGTACAGGTACAAAACTTTCATACTTTTGTTTATTATATTTATTTGTGTTCAATGATAAATCTTTCTTTGTATATTGAAATGGTGCCCTACTTTCGATCATAAAATTATTAAAGATTAGTAGTGATTTCTAATAAGTCTAACAGTATATATATGTAACATCCCAAGTTTTTAGATTAATTTTAGTAAATAATTTGATGATTTAGTATTAATAATTTAGGATTTAAGATTTAAGATTATAGCATTTTTCAATTTTAGAGGAGTTATTGTAGAAAGTCATTAAAAATAGAAGATTTATAAGTTGTAACTCATAATTAATTTTTAAGGTTTTAATTTTGGCTTAATATTAGTAATTTTTTTCTTATTAAAAAGGATGTATCATTAAAGAATAATTAGTAAGGATAAAGACATCAGTTAAAAAAAATATAGAAAAATCCTAGAATTCTATATAGTAGTCAGGTAAAGAAAAAAAACGTAGAGATCAGAAAAAGAAATGCCAAGAGAGGAAAAAGAAACGTAAGAGAGAGAGAGAGAGAAGAAGAAGAACACGAGAGGAGAACAACAAGAGAAGAGAAGACTCATAACAAGATTAAAAAGAAGGGGTAACGATTCTTTATTTCTTTTGATATTCTTGTTAATTCATGTGTGCTATGTTTAATTGATTTTGATTATGTTAAGGATTTTTGTTAGTCTCTTAAGTTTTGTATATGTGGGGATATCGTGTATGTATCCATGAGTTCTTTGTTATATTCATTGTCTTAGTATGATTACTCCAATTTTGTATGCTAGTATGTTTGGATTTTGAATTCTTGTAAAATTCGTATAAGATTCGTTATTCATCGGAATTTTATGCAATTAGACTTTCTGAAAAGGTATTTGAATTGTCTACAACATTTATTCTTTAACGTTTCTGAAATTCGGCTTGTAAGTTCGTGTTTTATGTGATTTTGTGATCTAACCTCTGTGTTTTCGAAACTGAGTGCTCAACTTTGAAAATTCATGGAAAATTGAGATTTTTTCCAAATATTATGAGTAATATCAACTTGGAAAGGTACTTTCGAATCCTACGTTTATTGTTTACATTTCTCTAATGATTGCTATGAATTTACGGTCTTAAACCTCAAAATACTATCATAGTTAGGGGCTGTTTCTGTTTTTGCAGTCCGTATTTCTTTGTTTTCGGAATTCATTACTACTCCGTTTTCGATGAGTCTTATCATTCTGAAAAGATATTTTCGTGTTCTACATTTTCTGTTCATATTTCTATGTCCAATTCGGTGATTTTGATATCTTAAACATCAGATTATTGTTGTGATCAGGTGCTGATTCTGTTATGCCAGTCCGCATTTTCATTGTTTCTAAATTCGTCACTTATCCGTTTTTGACGAGCCTTATCATTCTGGAAAGGTCTCGGAATTACCTAAGTTTTTCGTGTTTTGCACTTTTTCAAATAAAATCATTTTCATAGAGTAATTTGTCAATTTCCAAAACTGGTCAGGGCTGATTTTGTTAACAAAGGTCTATTGTGTAAGATATTTTGCTGTGTGATTTTTGGAATTTTCTTTGAGTAAGCTATAGGTAATTGCCACATGAGTTCTATTAAGGTGTGTGCTTATTTGCTTTATTTGATTGTTAATAGATAATGAATTAATATTTAGGATTTGTTGTGACTTTATTTTCAGGGTGCAACATCGATATCGAGGTAAGTGACTTTTCGTTGCTCACTAATATTATTAAATCTGTTTTTATCCCTTTCGAAATATTTGATTGATTTAATTTCTGAATATTTTGATATCGAAAATAGATTTTAGAAATGATTTTATAGAATTCCCCAGTTTTAGTTGCGTATCAAATCATAGAATCCGGTCACTGGATAGTGTGACATATCGAATCATAGAACTAGTTTACGCACGTTCCGGAACACATAGATACCTTGTTGAGTAAGACTTAACGAGGGACGTAAACTAGCCCCCATCGAACCATCGAACTATAGAAGCCGTGTCACTGGCATAGTGTGACCGTGACTTAGAACTGTGGGAATAAAAACTGATTTAGTGTTAAGATTCTTTTATCGATTTACAGCTTTAGAACTTTTATTTTTTTTTAAAAGTATTATTTTTTAGCCGTCGGACGATGGTTACTTGCTGGGCTTTGCAGCTCATTGTTTTAATATATTTCAGGTTTCTATTTTCGAAAACTCATTGAGGCTAAGGAGTAAGGACGTGAACTTTGTGGAATTTCTTGTCATTTGATTTGATACAATTATTGTTGTGCTATTAGAATTAACTAGCGTAAAAGCCCGTGCAAGGCACGGGCCTCGATTTTAACTCGTACTTTCCATGATGTTTATATATTTTAAATGTGCTACAAAAATGAGTCAAAAAATTGCTGAAATTCACACAAAATAGAAACATGCAAAAAAAAAAAAGGTAAAAACAACACCAAGTTTGGACATTTAAAATACAATGAGTTTGATCAAACTAAGTTATACAAAATCGTTAACTCTACATCCGGTTGGTACTCGTGCAATTTCCGGTCTTGTGCTCCAAAGCAAGCTTCTCAGATGGACAGCTTACTCTATCATTCTCTGCAAGGGATGAAACACATGACTATATCACTAATATCATTTGACAAAGGGAAAAAAGGCATACACGTTTTAATCATATGTGACTCTATTTTTCTTACCTTATGTTGTAGAAAGCGAAAAGGAAAAAAAAAATCTGAAATTGGTATGTTTTTATGGTAAGCTGGCTATCATATCACGACCTTTATACTTTGTGCTCATGTTGTCCACAAGAATCCCTGATATGAAGATTTGTAAAAGAAACCATATAAAAAGATTAACCATAATAAGATGCAAAACTAATGTGGCAACATAGTTATAATTTTTTTTAAATCTTATCGAAAAATTTACCGAAAG
Organism: Kitagawia praeruptora; assembly: GCA_037693485.1. Classification (NCBI taxonomy): domain Eukaryota; kingdom Viridiplantae; phylum Streptophyta; class Magnoliopsida; order Apiales; family Apiaceae; genus Kitagawia; species Kitagawia praeruptora. The sequence goes on from CM075345.1 coordinate 136,963,223, forward strand.
GCATTCTGAAATTTAGAATATGTGTATACATAGCGGAACTGAAAATCTAGAAATATGTATACAGGACTTCCTACATATGTCAATGGATGTATAGACTTGAATGTGATTCCTGAGAATCCACAACATATGTATCACTTAAACGACTCAAAAAAATTGGCAAGGCCATTAACGTTACCGGAAATCATGTGGGTTCGAAAGATTTGCAGCACTTCTCTGAATGCATTGATTCAAGCTGCAGAAACAATTTAACTCAAACTCAAAGCGTATGGAATGGATTGTAATACCCTGCAAGGATCCCATTAAATTACATTCACCTTACGGCATTGAGAAATGAACTTTGGCAGTTAGTGACTTCCATTCTGTTGTTGACTAAGATAATCCCCTAACTGGCCTGTTGCAGCCAATACAAGACCTATACAAAAATTTGAATGTTAAGAAAACTATACAAAGCTGGTCAAGAAAAATAATGCACAGTTGCTATCAAGTCACTACGTAAAATATAAAGCAAACAACAAAATTCTATATAAAATCTTAAGACTTGAACTTTGTCTGATTAAACCATTTTTATCATCCATGTGTCCATCTTGAAAGTTCCAGAATTTTATGAATAAAAGAATTTTATTTTATGAAAGGATAACGTGAACATATGCTCATTGTATAATGAATTTATATAGAACGGTAGCCGAACTGGTGGATTGGGCTCCTTTTATCTACTCCAACATTTGGCATGTATTTAAAATTTTAATGACAATGTATATTATATAGAATTATACACTATATAATCTTACAAAATCTGTATGTGCAGGGAAATTGTTTTAAAAAAATACGTTAAAAACTGAAATAATAATGAAAAATCCCGAAGCAAGGACTCCATATTGATGGATGAAATGCACTTTCAGAACACACCAATGATGAAAAAAATAAATCAACAAAAAAGCATTTATACAAGAATAAGCACTGCATCAAAAAAATATTCCAGTATCCCAAATTGTACCAGAAAAATCACAATCAAACCAAGATATACGTTAGTTTAGCATGATTATCACTATTGACCAAAAAAAAGAGAAGATAGTTCAGCATAATTATCAAACTGAAATAATTCACTCATGACGTACCTAGAAATGGAGCTGAAGGCCTTCCAGGACGTGACTTGAACTCTGGATGGAATTGCACCCCCACATAGAATGGATGATTAGGAAGTTCTACAATCTACGATAAAGGTGGCAAAAATTAACTTTGGAATCCAAAAGAAAATATTCAGCCTCAAGTTAGAAATAATATCAGCCTCTAAAGAATTTAATAGCTCAAGAAGGCAAGGAACTGATTTAGATTATCAAAATTTTAAAAATCAGTACTGACATGGTTAAAGGATCCTATCACAAGAAAAAAGGTATACAAAGGACAAACCTCCATTCGCTGACCACTTTCATCCTTCCCCACGAATTTTAAGCCAGTATTTTCTAACATGTCAACCATCTCGGGATTTACCTGCACCACACATGGTAAAATCAATATAAAGACAAGATCATACGATAACATACACAGAAGGATATAATTAATTAACCTCGTATCTATGTCGATGTCTCTCATGCACATACGCAGGATTATGATACCTAGCAAGTAGCAACAAATGTAAAGTAGAATATCAGTACAACACTGACTATATAAACAACAGGTAAAAGAATTCATATGAGCTTAAATACGGGCATGTCTTCCAATACGGACGAGCACCAATTAACTTTGCAGTTGTCAATATTCTCAAACATTTAATTATTTGGAACATGCAAAATATCCTATGGCGCTAAATAACTGCGAATTAAACATATAGCTTTGCAGTGATGCATTCAGAGGTCTGGAATAGTTCTCCGAGCACAAGTCTCATTGTACTTCCCATGTGAGTTTTTGAGCCCTAAATGTCCAGTAAAAGTAACCAAAAGAATGTAAAAGGCATCTGTCAAAACCGTCAAGTATCATCATAAACGGGCATGTACCTCTGGCATAAAAACTACAACAGGATCAGGCGTCTGAGCATCAAATTCCGAACTGTCTGCCCTTTCCAGACCCAACACCTACAGGGTGCATGGAAAACTGCAGATATTTCATACTATGTTTTAGTTAAAAGGGCTACATATATACACTTAAAGTCCAACTTACCGATCGAGCAAACTCAATAACGGAAATCTGCATTCCTAAGCAGATCCCAAGATATGGAACTTTATTTTCTCTGGCATAATTAGCAGCCAATATCATTTCTTTCACCCCACGGTCCCCAAATCCACCAGGAACCAAAACACATGCTGCACTCTGAAAAAACAGATAAAATAACAGTTCAGATCATTAGGCAAATATAATATTTGGACCCTGTACAGCCGACAAACAACACAGCCTTCCCCTACCAATATTCGAACATCAATTTCTTGTAAACAAAAATGTACAGAATGATTTGCAAGAAAGGAATAAATAAGCAAACTTTATCATATGCTAACTCAAATGATTTATTAATCATAAGCTAGTTTCTTAGTTGCCTAAGTTTTTGAATTAAAATATGTAGTAGTGATATGTAAATTGCAATTATTATTATCTATCATCTAATTCTTGAATTGATTCATACGAGATTTGATTTAAATGTGGCAACAGTACATGAATCACAAAAAGAGTTTTCGGATAAGAAAGCACCGTAACAATTCACATAAAAGAAATGACAATTTATCCAAATTTGAATCCAATAACTCAAATGAAAAACATGCCAATCCGATCAGTACAAATAACTGAAAGTATCAAATATTTTATAATCAAATGAGCACATGGATTGAAAGCAACACATCCTTACCTGACAATGCTATACAAGTAAAATAGAGTTTGTCACCATTTTGGACAGGATTAGAAGCAACAATACAAATACAAGGCCTCTTGAATGGATTCCATGTTTGAATGGGGTTTGTTCCATGATTCAGCAATCAGAAGGCTCTAATCTACGGAGAAAACGGTATAAGAACATGTATAATCTAAATATGAAGGGAGCAAATTAAAGTTACAAACGAGTATTTACGCTATAGATTAATACGTGATAACACGGTGACTGGAGCCAGCGATTAACCATGTAATAATAGTCGAAGCTGTAATGTAACGGCACAAGTGGGATAATTACCCACTTACAGAGCACATGTTTGCCTCTACCAATACCATCTAGCAGCAGTTCCTGTCATGATTAAATTGGGGTAAACACAAAAATCAAACGTTAATGAGTACAATTATGAACTTTTCCTTTTCCTACTTAATGATGTAATATGCGACCATGGACATTAATAATTACAATTATGTGTTTCTGTCAAAACATAAGTTACCTAAAATCTAAGAAATCAAAATGAAACACCTAAGTGAAAAAGGTGTCATGGTAATATATTTTTTGGATTAGACTATAATTTAACAATTAATATACAGTAAAAATTTTAAACTAACTCCATATTTAACAAAGAGGGATAGCCTTTGAATATATATGCAAAACATGATCGATTTGATCATAATCGGTAGACAAGAGTGTAACATTAATGTGATATCTTTACATGGTATTTACCTATTTTTTATGTATCTATATACACACATAAATGAAATAAGTAGCTTCACAAACACAGACAGAAGAGATCGAGACATACACATACGACCATTATAGCTTCCCTGAAGCAAACTCTGTAGCAGGAAAACCACAATCCACACCACTGATGAAAACTCCTTGCCCACAAGACCCAAAACCGTATCGCCTAAAGTCAAATTAGCAAATCCAATTTCAAAACAACACCCTTTTACAAAGGAATAATAAGTGGGGATTGACATATAAACATGTGTACATATATGTCGATAAAATGCAAATCAGAATACCTGAGACTGAGGGTATACGTATATAATTCCATGAAAATCCAAAGATAAATAATCCAATTCATTTAAACACATCATCATACAGGTGGTGCCCTCCGTATTCAATGCACCGGATCATCTTTCTGCCGCCTTTTTATCGAACGGACGTTTGATGAGGCTATGACTGAGACGTGAACATGCCAAAGTGGGAACTGAAAGGGTCGAACGGACGTTTGGTGAGGCTATGACTGAGACGTGAACAGGACAAAGTAGAAACTGAAAGGGTTCATACATGTAATATATAGCAGCAAAGAGATAGAAATATACGGAGTTATAACGAAGATGACGTGGAATAAAATGATTCACCAAACTGGTATGTTGCTGTATAAGATATATAATAGATTAATTGTTTTGTTAAATGTAAGATATTGATTTGTGAAGTTGTGGAGCTTATATTGACTTTCACTTTGAATTTTGTAAAATTTGGATATATTGATTGAAGAAAACAATTTTATTTTAGTTTAGAATTTAAAAATAATAGTCCGAAAAGTCGGGTTTTTACAATATATGTATTGACATGTAAAGCTTTTAGATAGGTTTGATCTTTGTTTTTAATTTATATAAAAAGATGTGTATTGAATTGTCTACTTATATTAATTAATCTTTCCTTGGGTGCATGTATTCAATATTAAGTATTTGTTAGTTTGCATTATATAATATTAATTATAATTGAATTACTCTATTTTGACACTTCCATGAATCTTGTAATTGAGTATATTAAATAATGTATTGAATTTATTGATCCTTTAATAGTATGTGCGTACTTAGTGGTGGAATCTTATATTTTATAGATATATAAATGGATTTTAATTTATCATCAAGTTACCGAGTCAGAATTATATAACTACAAGCTTTCAGTTGGTAAATTTGATAAGTGTTGAAGCATGTATATTAAATATAGTAATATTGATTGTACGTAGCAAATGGACATGTTTATTTATTCCTAGAATTTACATTCTTGAGCATAATTATTGATTGCATTTTATCATATTTTATTAATATTTGTGTGTTTAAAAAGTTTAGATAATTGACCGCATAAACATTAGTTTTGAAATATAATTATTTATTGTCTCATAATTTATGATCAATTCATTTAATATTCCCGGCATATTTTAAATAAAGATTATTCATGTTAACCAATTATATTTATTATATTTGGCACTAGTTGTGATAACACATCAACCAGATGGAGTTAGTTCTATAATGTGTATTATCAATTTTGGCAGGTCTAATATTCCTATCCATTTATAATTACTATATATTAACGTTATAGTATAACAAGTATGTATGTAAAGTCCTGAGTTCTATTTTAATTATATAAGATGTTATTTTTCATTTACAATGACTTTACTGATTCTTTATAACATGCATGAAATTCGATTGGGAAGCTATACTTGATTATACCAGTGCATTTGAGGGCATTTCGTCGATTTCGTTAAATTATTTGATAAGGTACGAATTCTTCATTCTTTTTTCTCTCCATTTAAATTATAAATATTCATTAAATATATTGTTGAGTCAAATTTATAAATTGCCACCTTTCTGTACTCTCTTTGATACGAGTTATTTGCTCTCTTTCTCATTATAAAATTTTATTCTTTACTCGTTACATTTATCGTCGATTCAATTTTATAAAATTGTGACCCTTGTATTCTGTGTGTATTTTTAATGCACATTCGTATTTTCGTTTCATCTCCCTTATTGTTGGAATTTTTATTGCCAGCTCATATATATTCAATTTGTTTTCCGTTTCGCTATTTTATTGCGACATTGCTTTGTTTATTTTGTTTTGTGCAATGAGTCTGGCAATATTTTTAAACCTATTTGTTGGGCTCTTAGACCCATCTATGTGGTTAAATCATAGACGAGTTCATGGAGTTCGGAGTGTCTGGTGAACTCGGCACTTACTCGTATCGGTGCTGTGAGTATACGAGCACGTCTCTAGGGTATGAGATTGTGTATAGATCATGATCGCTAATGTGTGTTTTCTTCTTCTGGATTACCGAAGAAGGATTCTCTGTTTTGTAGAAATGCTTTGTGCATTTCATGTGTTTTCTTCTCGTGGATTACCGGGGAAGAATTCTCTGTTTTGTACTTCGCTTTGTGCGAGTACATATTTGTATAAGAGACCCTTATGGATACATATCTTACTTGATTCAGCCTTATACTTGTTCTGGTTCGATTCAGTATTTTGTCCTTGTTAGTTATCTTGCTTATTTTACATTTGGACTTGTTTTGAAATTCTGTGTTGGTAAGACACATTTCATTTGGATATTTGAAACCATATTTTATTTTTATATTATATTCGTACTGGGCATTTTGGCTCACTCGTATTGTTTTCCTTCCGCAGGTAATCGGGGGTAAACGGGATTTGAGATGAGTGATTCCTAGCCTTTAGCTACAGTCTTATATAGTATATAGTAGTATAAATAAATTCGAGGACTTGTTAGATTTGTTTTCAGACTTTTCAGTATTTTCATTTTGAAGATTAAAATATTGATATTTATCAGGATTTTTCGGTTCTTTTCTATATCGATTAAGTATAATTTAGATTTTATTATGATATTTGTCTATTAGTGAACGATCCGAAAAGTCGGGTTGTTACACCAATGCCCACAAAGAGAATCAAATAATCGTACGAAGAATCCTGAACTAAGAACACTCGAAGCTGTATTGAGGCCCAGTTACTTTCTGACCAGACTGGATCTGCTACTCCCATGGAGTCAGATGCATTTTCTGGCAACACTTTCCAAGACTCTGACTCAAACCTCAAGCGTGTTGAGTATGCTGGCACATACCTGCATAGACAATTATGTACTTTAAACCAGTTGATTATAAATATATCAAGCGCTTAACTTTAAAGTACTCTATGGCTATTTCTGTTTACTAATACTGTCAACCCCTCAAATTTGTTTTTATTTGCTCCCATTTCACCGTATTCACTGAAACAACCCCTTGGATTATTTTTCATGTGATTTCTTAGTTTCATTGCAGGGAGACTACAATCACAAACCATGCAACAGCTGATAATATTTAGTTCAAGGGACAACTCGAGAATTAAATTCCAAGTAAAGAGTATTGCCCTAAGAAGATCATTGATCCCACGAACAAACATGGCTAACTGGTGATAATCAAATACTATTATCAAAGTAATGCATCACATGACCAACCTACACAGAAAATCAAGGATGATAATATCTTAATTTGCTAGTCATAATATATGGTTGGGAAGGCTGAACTTCTTAATCTAAAGGACAAAAAGTTAAAACTGACTGGATTGAACTGTAAAAAAAATGGTTGGACATGAGCGAAGGCTGGTTGTACAGTTTGGATCCAAATTTTGCAGTACTAACATTTCAATAATGCAGTTCACCAATTAACAAGATTATGGATTCGAAAAGACTTTCATTTATATAAAATTGTGCTGCTAAGATGATACCTTGTTGTAGAAATCAGACAGACTCCCTTTCCATCTATCTCTGCTCTTATGGATGATTCACCTGTATTTCTACAATCTTTCGGACAAGCAGAACTATCATTTTTTGACGGAATGGATGTCTTGTGTGCCAGAAAATTCCACACAAACCTTGGGATGTCACCAACATAACCAAGATATGGAGTAGAAGATGGTTCCTCCAAGATAACGCCAACATAATGGCTGGGGCAAGAACTGGTGGGTGAAATATACTGCTTCACCAGATCACATGATAATCCAGGCTCACATGATAATAAGCAACCCAGTAAATTCTTCAACTAAAGATGCATTCACAGTGACAGCACTCAGAGCTGAAGAACTCAACTCCATGTTGTTGCTGGCAAGTATGTATAGGGATCGTGCAACAAGGGAAGCAGCTGCAACTATGGCCGAAGAGTTGATATTAGCTGCAACAACACAGAACTGTAAATGAGAAAAAGAAAAGGTGATTATTTTGCAACGCGTCCAAGTGATAAACCCGGACAAAACAGTATTAATGGTCAACTTATTAAGATCATCGAGATGACTGTGATATAATTTATTGTTGAAGACAGTATCAAACTCTTCTAAAACAATTCCAGAAGTACGAGAGTCCTGTCAGAGAGAACATAGTCAAATACTCGTATATAATGTAGCAACTACCCTTTCTTTGACACTAATGTAAAATGTATATATATAACAAACTATCTTAGCCTACAAACAATAAATTCCATATATATAGTCAACCTCATTTAGATATTTAGTAAATTCCGTATATATATGATATGTCTAGTAGAATCTAAAGGGTTTAAAGTTTGTAGGCTAAGATGGTTTGTAGTGGATCATGACTCCTAATTGTTTATGTGTGTGTAATGTGATCAAGTGATATGCTAGTACTGGTGACTTTTGCTTCTGGCTCTGAACCTTTTAACATCAATAACTAATAGAAAATAGGATTTCAAGCAATTTAGATCATTAAAATTGAAGAACAAAGAGAAGCTCTTCCATGGGAAAAGAAAGGAACATCATTGTTATTAGTAAAACTGAACATCTACAGCATAGATATTTATGAAACTTTTGCTAATGAGGTATTATTATTTTGCGGCAAGGAGAACAGAGGTATACACACATGCAAACTACAAACCTTATTCAGAAAGGCCATCAAAGACGAAGGAGGAATCCCAGGGTTTGAGGAACTTGCTGTTGAGATTTTTATGCTTTTAGTCTTAAGTGATTCTTGGGCGTGCTTCAAGGCTTTCAATGCATCATTAGTACCAGATGAAACCTGCAGCACCAGTGCACCACAATAATTAAACCACTGTACAGAGATAAAGCTCCTGCAGTAACTGAAAACTAATAACAATATCCAAACGCAAGCTGCAAAACAGCCGGAACAAAGTCATAACAGAGTTTGCTGTACCGATCCAAAAAAAATAACATAAAAAATCTTACTACTGTTGGATGCGCAAAAAATGTTTTAACCCCGTCATCAAAGCCCTTTCCAACAGATCCAATTTCCAAAACCTGTGAAAATGAATTCAAGATATTATTACTTAGGTGGGTTCAAAAGTCGTAAGCAACAAGAACTGAAGAGTGGATCATGGAAAATATGCAGATCGCTCAGTTCTAATTAAACACATCAACTTGTATTCCTCAATGAACTGAATGCTATGCTAGATTCCCTAGAACTTGGCATCTTAGTTTTAGAGCTATATTATTGTGCTTCCGTGCAATTCATTTATAATATCTAACTTCCTTACATATTTAGATGAGAGTGGCACCTAGACAACCATCATATTATACAAAGAATTCCTGCCACACAATCAAAAGCTATATACAATAGCATGCATGCCTATGTAGTGCAATTCATTAATAATATCTAACTTCCTTACATAGTTAGATGAGAGTGGCACCTAGACAACCATCAAAAGCTATATACAATAGCATGCATGCCTATATGGTTTACATATGTCTATGGTCTTTCCACATATGCCCACTGCTTATTGCAATTAAGAGTCACTTACAATAGTAGCCATACACATTGGTCTACATACATGCCTATGGCCTACAACATATGCCCAGTCCTTGCATATAAGTGTGATACAATTGTTTTTCATTCTGATGGCAATATAATAGCAGTTGAAGTTAACGTCAAGAATGGTGACTAATTTCTTGCCAGATTAAGACCAACAACTCATCCGTTTCAAGATACAAGTACTATTTTAATCATTCTAAAATTCAACCGAGTGCACAATCCGACTCGAACAAGACAAAAAGATACCGTTTCAATTAACTTGTGATTAAGCCCACTGGTAGCATCTGAATGTTGATCAAGTTCAACAAGAAATCTCCGGCTACCAAGGTAGCCCCAAGCTTCTCCAGTGAATACCACAAATACAAGCTGCAACAGAATTATATATACACATAAGATTGATTCAGACTTGAATATAGGTATAAGCCAAAAGACAACCTACGATATTTCTGAAGCGTGAAGAAGGAATATAGTGACTACAAAAAAGTCAAATAGAGTTGTTCCCAAAATAGGTTGATATACAAGGGATTGTATTAAATTAGCTTAGAACAGTGCACCCACCGTAAGTAGACCGTATTAATATTATGAACAATTTAACGTCCGGAGAGATTAAGAAAAGGTACAAAAAATAAGGTATATCCCCTAGAACGAATTTGGTGCTTTCATGCACCATTGAGCTAACACGGGCTAATAGAAATTGTTAACTAATTGTATAACTCTTGTAAAAATTTATTATTCTTTGTGTCCATCTAATAGGTATAAATGCTTAGTTTTCTGGCTTGAAGGTTGTGCACACGGCACACCTTAACAAGGAACATGACAACTTAACTGATAAAAGCTAAGTTCTACCATAATCCAAGGTTCAAGATACACAAGTCATAATTGATGTGTCCTAAAAGGCTAAAATTGTAATTGGGACCCACAATCCACTTGGACAGGAGGTTAGACTTAGTTAGTTTGTTATATCCAGAGCTCAGTGCAACAAAATTCTACAAATATCAGGATTCAGATATTTATGTCCATAAAATGGCTTGGGTAATTTAAGCAACAACAAGCACTCAATATCCTACCCTATACAATTCACACATATAAGTAATAACATATCTTTTTCCTACATATAGTCCCCGATTTTTCTATACCATCCTGCTAACCACTTATATCCTTCACATCGTCCCAGTCCATTTGTTTCTCATTCCAATCATGCCAGGAACCCGAACATAAACGTACAATGGGAATATAAGGTACCAGAGCATAAGCAACTCTTACATATGCTGAATACATTCATACAAACCTGTTTAGCAAGGTCCTTCAGACCATTAACACGTGAAAGAGCATCCACTGCAGCCAGCAGTGTGATCAGCCCCTGTATGGCGGTTTAACATAAAATGTCAAATGCTTGGAAATTCATATAAATACAATCTAGACTGGAAATTTTAGAAAACATTAAGCTTACAGATACTGGGGAATCAGCACCTAGGCTTCTGTCACGGAAAAAGGAAGCAGCATCCATAGATGTAACAGCAAGTATAATGGGTTTGGACTGTGTGGATACTGTTGTGTCAATTGGAGGAAGTGCCGACCAAACACTGCCCTTCAAATTTAGTATGATTGAAATGGAAGATTGAGGTTAAACTTTTTAGCAATCTTTACATTACACTAATTATACCAAATAATTCAGAAGTGCTATAAAGAAAACAACCTGAGCTAATGGCTGGTATATATGGGACATTTCTTAATGTCAAAGAAGTACATAATCACAGATAGAGTTGACAAGATCCATATTAAAACAACAAATACTAGGAAATCTGACCTGTATCCACCCAGAGGAAGGCAAGTCTCCTCTTTCAAACAGGATTTTGAATTACGTGTGCCAGCTTTTGTTGTCTAATTACACAGAAGCTGGCACTAACATCAATAAGGCGATGGGCATTAACATCAAAGAACTGGAACCAGGCATATTTATTTTTCAGTTCTACCATAAGGAGGATTTGAAGTGGGTTTTTTATGGAGGCCCATGGACGTTTGACAATATTATGCTAGCGCTGGCTTTGATTCCGAATGGTGAAGACCATGTCAAAGTCCCACTATGGAGTCTGTTATGCCATATTTTTGGCATGGTCTAATAACTCCCAAATTTCTAATATTTACTAATTATTAATTTAGATTAATAATTATTTCTTAACCGCTAAGTTTTATCCTCTCCCTGAAACGAGGAAAGAATCAATCTCAATCAATCAATAACGGAAAATATTTCCAAACGATATTCTTCAAATCAGGAAGATATCACAACGATAAGATTAAATCAGATAAAATCAATCATTACCCACATTAACGTAACTTATCCCTTAAGTCTCTCGGGATAAGCCCAATTAATTCACAGAACTGCGTGGGGCTTGATCCTATATAAACATATAGGTACGCAGGCATCTTGGTACGATATGGAATCCGATACACGAGACAAATCGAGACACCTGCCAAGTCCAGCCCCCTCTTTTTTCATAAACCCTAAATCCCCTAAAACAGTCATATTCATACAATTCGCTCTAATATTCCAGCAAACCTCCGATTTCGTGTTGTTACGAAATTCCTCCAACAACATTTGGCGCTAGAAGGAGGGGCCTTTAGTTATTTGTAAAGGACAAATAATTTTTAAACAAGAATTCAACAGGATTCTGGTTTTCGATCAATACGTACAGTCATACGTGAGGGACAATTCATGGACAACAAAAAAAAACTGATGAAAATTGTGGAGAAAAGATGAAGCAAGCAGTTGATATGAGTGCACGACAAAAAAAAAAAGAATAAAAAGAAAACGAAGCCAGGTGAGGTAACAAGAAAAGGAAAAAATATGGAGATCCGAAGCACACGCGCGGCATTCAGACGTGGGAAGATTGTAAAATAGCAAATAAACAGAGCCTCTACAATGAAGATACAAGAGGATGGGACCCATTGAATTAAAGAACAGGTGACTTGCAAGGAGAAGAAGAAGAAAAAAAAGTACAAAGTGGAAATTCGTGGAGCACGCGACTATGGAAGCCAGCAGCAAAAAAAAAAAAAAGAAGGGCCGAAGTACTTTCAAGAGGCTTCATTTTATTATACAAAGATAAGTTTTCTATTCTTACTTTAATTTTCCTGTAAATAAATTAATTATTATGCCATGCATGCATAATTATCATGTTTTTAAATATTTTTCAAGAAAAATATTTATTATTCAGAAAATTCGTGCGAGCAATAGATATTTTTATGCTTGTAAAATTATTAGGATTTAGAAAATATCGTACGAGATATTTATGTTGATGAATTAGCGACATTTATGATTTGATGAATTGTGAATATGTTGATGAATTGCGAATTTATTTTTCAATCTCGTACGAGCTGCATTATTCTCAAGAAAAAATTATATATACGAGACGCATAATTTTGTAAAAGATTTTCTACGAAAAGGAGCATTATTTTCGAAGAAAATAAATATCGCGACATTCTTAAAAGAGCATATTTATTATTGCATTTGGATTTGTAAAATATTTTTCATATATCGTCGCGATAGTACATATATGTCACAAATATTTCCAAACTTGCGAACTAAGTTGCCAAGTAGGGTAGCCTGGACAAGCTATAAATCTCGAAATGCAACATACTTAGTAAAGTGCAGCACCCTCTGGATTATTATTGAAGGCCCATGACCAGATCTTGAGCTCAAGGTCGCATGGGTGGGAAGGCATCCCTATGCAAAATATCTTTAAGACATGCACAGCCAGCGCGCGTGCAAAGTTCACCAGAAAGTTCGCCAGAATTACATCTACATTTCTTAGTGAAGACCTCGCCAGACACATCCTTATGTGGTTGCATCAGACACTTGAAAAGCGTGTATGCCAATTCGGGATATATACAAATGCCAAGGTCCTAACTAGACAACAAGGATCGTAAAGGATTTCAAAAATATTATATATGCTCGCACATTTGAAAACCTTGGCAAATATATATCTTATAGTGGTCATTGCATGCTATACACTTGCATCCGCATACGCCTAATGAGCACAGTGGTGCTCTAAGTATTTTGCTAATCATCTATTTTCAGTTTTTTCAGCGATCGAAGAAATTTGGAAGCTTGAAGAATTCTTAGTTCTCCACTGCAGCAAGCTACACTGAAGAACTGGGGGCTAGTTGTTATGCCATTTTTTTGGCATGGTCTAATAACTCCCAAATTTCTAATATTTACTAATTATTAATTCAGATTAATAATTATTTCTTAACCGCTAAGTTTTATCCTCTCCCTGAAACGAAGAAAGAATCAATCTCAATCAATCAATAACGGAAAATATCTCCAAACGATATTCTTCAAATCAGGAAGATATCACAACGATAAGATTAAATCAGATAAAATCAATCATTACCCACATTAACGTAACTTATCCCTTAAGTCTCTCGGGATAAGCCCAATTAATTCACAGAACTGCGTGGGGCTTGATCCTATATAAACATATAGGTACGCAGGCATCTTGGTACGATATGGAATCCGATACACGAGACAAATCGAGACACCTGCCAAGTCCAGCCCCCTCTTTTTTCATAAACCCTAAATCCCCTAAAACAGTCATATTCATACAATTCGCTCTAATATTCCAGCAAACCTCCGATTTCGTGTTGTTACGAAATTCCTCCAACAACAGAGTCTATCTGTATGGGTACAGATCTACGATCTCCCCCCAAGTTTTATGAATGGAAATGTAGGTAGATAGCTGGGCAACTTCTTTGGTGAATTCCTACAGTATGACGAGAAAAACAATACGTCCATCTGGAGAGAATTCATGAGAATAAGGGTACGTATTGATGTTCGAAAGCCTTTGAAGCGAAAGAAGAAAATTACAAAGAAGGACAAAACAGAGTTCACAGTATCTTGCAAGTACGAGAGGCTGGGGGAGTTTTGTTTCTCGTGTGGTTTAGTCACTCACTCTGAGAGATTCTGCAGAAGGTTCATCGACAATCGTGGTGAGGGGGGAACTAGGGAATGGGGGAACTGGCTTAGAGCACCTTTGAGGAGAGGGGCCGAAGGGGCGAAGAGTAAGTGGCTTCGTGAAGAAGACGATGATAGCTGGGAGTCCAGAGTTGGGAGGGAAAACAATAAGGCGAAACCACAGGAAAGTCCAAACTCAAATTCTGATAACATCGTTAGTGAGAGGCGAGATAACATGGAGTTGATTATCATCAGCGCATGGACCACAAATAGTCCAAAACAGAAAGATCCCAGGGCTAGCTTCACGGACTTTAAATCGAATTCAAATCCACTCTACGGGCCAGAAGACGAGGATATAGATGGGATGCAGCTGGAGGAACGCAAAAGGAAAAGAATAGGGCCTGCTTCTCTAAGTGCTATGGATGTTGAGGAAGGAAACCTTCTCCGTGGCCCAACTAATGTTCAACATGACCTAAGAGTTGCTATTTTTGAAACGGATTTGGCAACGCCTTCAAACGTTATATCGGCTAAGCTTGCAATGCAGGCTAGCCGAACGCAATGAATCTCTTGACTTGGAACAGCCGTGGGTTGGGGAACCCCCGGTCAGTTCGTGTCCTTCGAGACCTGTTAAAGGCTCAAAAACCCGATTTTGTTTTCCTATCAGAAACGTTGGTTGAGGATAAAGTGATTGAAAGTTCAAGTAGTAAGTTTGGTTTTCCTTCTCATTTGTCTATTGGTAGAGTGGGCAGAGGGGGAGGTTTGGCGATAATGTGGAAGAGAAGTATGAATGTGACCATCTGTGACACATCACAGAACCATATAAATGTTCAAATAAAAGAAGGGAATAATTTAGTGGGGAGGCTCACCTGCTTCTATGGTTTTCTTGAGAGGGAGAGGAG
This sequence comes from Kitagawia praeruptora, assembly GCA_037693485.1. Taxonomy (NCBI): domain Eukaryota; kingdom Viridiplantae; phylum Streptophyta; class Magnoliopsida; order Apiales; family Apiaceae; genus Kitagawia; species Kitagawia praeruptora. The sequence continues at coordinate 136,978,474 of CM075345.1, forward strand.
AAGGGATTCGTGGGACTTTATTAGGCAGCTAGCGAGTCAATCCAACCTTCCCTGGTGCATTTTCGGCGACTTCAATGACCTCATGTATGCTTCGGACAAGAGTGGTCCTCACCCTCATCCCCAATGGTTGCTTGATGGGTTCCAAAATGTGATTGAGGAGTGTGACCTGATAGAGCTGGACTTAACAGGGGGAGGTACACATGGGAGAAGAGTAGAGGGTCTGCAAACTGGGTTCGTGAGAAACTAGACAGGGCTTTTGATACTAGAAATTGGTGGCAACTCTTCCCGTTATGCAATCTTTCTGTGTGTCATACTATCACCTCGGATCACGACCCCTTAAAATTAGAGCTCATGCAGGATGTGGTCTCAAAGAGGCAATTCCGGCTTAGATTTGAAAATACGTGGTTAAGGGAGGAAGAGTTTAGCACGGAGGTTACGAAGTTTTGGAAACAATTACCCCCTACTCACCTCCTTGTGAAGTTAATTTGAGTTTCGTCATTTATGGCTAAGTGGGGGCGTCAATTTTTTCATAAATTTAGGGAGAAAGCTATAGCAGAAAGAGGTTATTAACAGTCTGGTGGGTTGTGAGGATGATGAAAGTGTGAAACGATACTTTGAGGAGAAGGACAAGCTCCACCAATTATTGTTGCACGAGGAGACTTATTGGAAGCAGAGAGCTAAAATTTTTTGGCTCGAGGAAGGTGACTCAAACACAAGATTCTTCCACGCGAGTGCATCTACCAGGAAGAAAATGAACACCATTGCCAGTCTCAAAAATGACGCAGGTGCTTCCACTTCGAACCATGATGAGATGTGCAGCATTATCAAATCATATTTTTCTAATGTCTTTGAAGGCCCCAGCAGTGTAAGTGTCTCTAATGTGAGCACTGAAGCAAACGCTATAATAGATATGCAGAACAGAGATCAAACGACAGAGCTTACTTTTGATGAATTCAACATGGCTGTTAAACAAATGCATCAAGATAAGGTGTCCGGTCCCGACGGCCTTAACCTAGCATTCTTTCAACATTTCTGGAAAATTCTTGGTCTTGAGGTGTTCTCTTGTTGCAAACGTTGGCTTGATGAGTGCACTTTCCCAGCTGACCTGAATGATACTAATTTAGTCCTTATCCCGAAGAAGCCAAATGTGGACTCTCCAAAAGACTTGAGGCCTATTGCTTTGTGCAACGTATTGTACAAAATTCTTGCAAACGTTCTAGCTAATCGGCTAAAGAAAATCCTCTCAGAGGTCATTTCTGAAGAGCAATCAGCGTTTGTTCCAGGTAGAAACATTCAAGATAATGTGTTAGTCGCCTTCGAGATGAAACATTACATGGATCGTAAGAAGCAGGGACACGACGGGGATGTGCTTTGAAACTCGATATAAACAAAGCTTATGATCGTGTGAGTTGGGAATACCTTCAACAGAGGATGCGTGCTATGGGGTTCTCTGAAATCTGGATTAAGTGGATCATGTTATGCGTCACTACGGTGTCCTACTCTATCTCCTTTAATGGCACCTCCATTGGCCCTATCTTGCCAAGTAGAGGCATCCGCCAAGGAGATCCTATCTCCCCATATCTCTTTCTCTTGTGCGTAGAGGGCCTGTCTCTCTCTTTAAAGGAAGCTGTTCGTAATAATTCTATCCATGGCTGTAAGATTAGCACCACTGCTCCGCCTATTACCCACCTTTTGTTTGCTGACGATAGCTTCCTCTTTTTCAGAGCAACCATGGAGGAGGCACAGTTGATTAAACAGATCTTGAATACGTATGAAGCATGCTTAGGTCAAGCGGTGAATTTCCAGAAGTCGGGCATCTTTTTCAGTTCAAATGTGAGAAGGGACAAGCAGGATGAAATTAAAGAATGCCTTGGTGTTCATGGTGATATTCGCCAGAGCAAGTACTTAGGTCTGCCATCTTTAATTGGTAGATCAAAAAAGGCTATTTTTAATTTCTTAAAAGAGGCAGTGGCAAAGCGGATTCAAGAGTGGAGTACTAAATTGTTGTCGAGAGGTGGCAAAGCAGTTCTCATCAGAAACGTAGCTCAAGCAATCCTAGCGTATTGTATGTCCTGTTTTCTAATCCCCAAGACGCTATGCCAAGAGATAGAGAGAATGATGAATGCCTATTGGTGGAGTTCAAATTCTGCTACTACGAAGGGCATTAGGTGGTTAGCATGGGACAAAATGAGTATGAACAAGAAGCAAGGAGGCATGGGTTTCCGTAGCCTATATGGCTTTAACTTAGCGCTCATTGGGAAGCATGTTTGGAATTTTATAAACCATCCAACGTCCTTGGCTGCAAGAGTTTTCAAGGGGAGATACTTCCCAGATTGCCACATTATGTACAGTAGTAAAAGGAGGGGCTCAAGCTATATCTGGGATAGAATTTGGGAAGCAAAGGAAGCACTGAAGGGAGGCTTTAGGTGGGTCCTGGGGGACGGTCACTCGATTGATGTCTGCAAAGATCCTTGGCTGCGGTGCAAGAATGACTATAGGGTTGAAAACTTAGAGTATCCAACTACTTTAAGTCAATGCAAGGTGAGCGAGTTTTTTGTTCAGGGGACAAAGCTCTGGGACGTGGATAAGGTAACCAGAAGTATTGCTCAATGTAATGTCTCAGCCATTCTAGCAACTCGCATTCCACAAAACTGTACTATTGACAGGCTGTCCATTTCGCAAATGGATTGTATAGTGTGAAAACGGGGTATAGTTATTGGCATTCTCAGAATATTGGGATCACTGGTGTCAGTCAGTCAAGTGGTTGGGGGAAAATCTGGAAACTGTCAATCCCTCACAAGATAAAGATATTTCTATGGCAATTTTGTAGGAACACGATTCCTGTGAGGAACAAGCTAAGACACAAAGGTATGAGAGTGCCAATAGGGTGCTCGATGTGTGTCGGTGACATTGAGCACTTGATGCATACTTTTCTTGATTGTGAATTTGCAAAACAGTGTTGGAATGCAACTGGTCTCGACTTGCAGACGGAGAGTGTTGAATTTGACCCAGATTGGCTGCTGGAAAGACTTAGCAATGATCCTCATGATCATCTGATAACGATTGCAGTAGTCCTATGGGGGATATGGTTTGATCGAAACAAAAGAGTGTGGGACGGGGTTTGGATAACTCCTGAGACAGCTGTATCTTTGAGCTCAAAACAGGTTCACGAATGGCGTGAGGCACGCAAAAAACGAACTACTGGGGGGAATGGTTCTGGCCTAACAAGACAGCAATTTGATGCAAAATGGAAGGCCCCAGATATAGGAGAATTGAATATCAATATTGATGCATCTCTTCGTGAGGGAGAAGCTCAATTCTCTATTGGTATGGTGACTCGTGACCATGAGGGACAATTTCGAGTAAGAAAAACTATGAAACTTGAAGGTAGAGTCTCTGTGCTTGAGGCAGAATCGATTGGGGTATTGGAAGCTTTGATGTGGTCTCAACAGTTCCCGAATAAAACCATCACAGTCGAGACGGATTCTCTATTAACAGTGAGCGCCATAAAAAATGCAGCAGTACACTACCTCGAACTCGGGCAAGTTTTCCAGCAGTGCCGAGAGATTTTAGACAGCAGTAGGAATCTTAAGGTAGAATTTGTTAAAAAAACTAGCAAACATGGTATGGCCAGGCTACCTTGTGAGTTAAATAGCTACATCGTTCTTGTGTCTCCTCCTCAGATTTTGTTGGAGACAATTTTGTACGAATCTTTGAGAATCTAATGGAAGTTTTACGGTTTCAAAAAAAAAAGGTAAAGGGTCATTTCGCAAATTAACTTAATTGCAATCTATATTATAATTATTCTCTTCCACGTCAGGTTCATATATTTATGTTGTGTCAAACAAATTGCTTTACTAGGTGAAAAATTGATTTCGTGACAAACATCACCTGCATCACCACATCAAATTCAGCCACATGTGTGGCTGAACCTTTGCTTCTCTTTTCATTCTTTACTGTCACCTGCATGAATATAAAATAGTTGTACACAATAATATCATTAAAATGGTGAAGAATACACAAGTACAAATATGGATTTTAAAATTGGCTATGCAATACCAGCACATTGTCACAAATGAGGGTATAAACCCTAATTGAGCTATATTTAAGTGGTTAGTGAACGACATCGTTTTGGGGCTACTTGGAAAAAGTCAGAAGAGAGTCACGTGCTAGCCATTTGGATAAAGGCTGTTTATTTATTTTTACTTTATTGTAATTTCCAGTTATATTGTATTTTACAATATTCCCCAACCTTATCCAATAGTTGGCGGGAACGAACCACTATGTAAAGGGCCTTGGCTCTATTGTCACATTAGGAAATGGAATATTAACTTTATGCTTTCTCTCTCTCACCTCTTTTCCTTCTTGTTCAAGTTACAATTTACATCTGAATTGACACAAACTACCTAATTACAAGTCACAACGTGACAATTGGTATCAGAGCGATGACTGGGCCATCGCTACAGAAACATGAGAAGGACCTAAAAACCTTGGACACTCATATGGAGGAATTAAAAAACATGTCTAAGCAGCAGAATGAAGAAAGCAGATCCCAGATTTCGAGTTTGGTAGCACAAATGGCGGAGACGAATAATCAGATCTCTACCATGTCTTCGGTTCTGCAAGCAACAACCCTCAAAGCCAAGGTTGATAGAGAGGATTTATCAAATCAACTGTTAAACCTGATGGAGGTGGTGAAGGCTCATTCCACCATTCTTCAACCTATCGTGCAAAATAAGGTACCAACCCCTAACGATAGCATCGCTTCTAATTCATGTTACACGTCTGCTATTGTAACACATGTTGCACACACCTCGATCCGATTTGGTGAGAATGCTTTTAGCGGCACAGATCCAAAAATTGCATCACCTCTGATCGTTGATAAACCAAACTCAACCCTGAGAAACAACCTGGCTCCTCACCCAAATAATCCACTCCTCATTCCTCCTATTATCCCAACAACTGGAGTCAATACTGTGAGACCCCCACCTTTAAACACTTCGGGATGGACACAATACCAGGACACCCAATCTCAACGAACTCCTTTCCAACCCCACTATAAATTTCCTAAAATGGATTTTCCGAAGTTTGATGGCAAAAATGCAAGGAACTGGGTGAGTAAGGCTGAGAAATTTTACCTGTTAAACCCTAATATCGACACCTACACCAAGGTCATTTATGCTGCTTTGTACCTTGAGGAGGAAGCCGATCACTGGTACCAAACGGTGCAGGCTGAGCATTATGGGTTGACTTGGGAAGCATTCACTACGTTATTGCTCAAACGTTTCTCCACCAGCAACCAGGAAAACTTGATTGGTAAATTCAATAAGCTAGTCCAAACAGGCAATGTGGATTCCTATATAGCTCAGTTTGAGGAATTGAGGGGGTTTATGATGACGAGGCATTCCCTTCATACTGAAGATTTTTATCTGGATAGTTTCCTAAGTGGATTACGAGCTGATATCCAGCAGGCACTATATATTCACAAACCTCCCACTCTCCAGGATGCCATAAACAAAGCTCGTGAACAAGAAATTTTCATCGACATGCTGGAAAAGAGAGTCAAGGCAGCTACTAAATGGAGTTCCACCCCTAAATCACACACAGACCCTACTCAATCAAAGCCATGGCAACAAACTACTCATGCTCCTCCCCATCCTGTTAACCCTCAAACCAATGCCCACATGACAAAAAACCTCACTACCAACAATAAAATTCCTCCTATTAAAAGACTAACCCCAGCTGAGATGGCCAAGCGAAGGGAAATGGGCCTATGCTATAATTGTGATGAAGTCTTTACACCTGGGTACAAATGTCTCAGACCCCATCTGTTTCTTATTATTGGAGATGAGGGAGACTCCAGTGATTCTGACGAGCAACGTCCAGAAACGGAAATACACGAAACCGAAACAGAGGACTGTGGGATCTCAATCCATGCAATGCAGGGGACTCAAGGGATTCATACCTTGAAAACGGGAGGGAAGATTAAGCAAAAGAAGATTCAGATGCTTGTCGACACAGGTTCTACACACAACTTCGTATCCTCCTCCCTTGTCAAAAGTCTGGGACTCCGATTGATTCCATGTGCTCCCCTCAAGATACTATTGGCTGATGGTTCAACTGCCTCTTGTAACAGCAAGGTGACTGCCCTGAAATGGCAGATGGCCGATCACGAATTCTTATCCGATTTTTATGCTATTCCTTTGGGAGGCTACGATGCTATACTGGGAATTCAATGGCTGCAAGAAGTTAGTCCAGTCAATTTTGATTTCAAGAAGCAGGAGATAGTAATTCAAAGAGGAAATGAACGAATTACTATTGTCCAAGCTACTCACCAACGTACCAGGTTTTCCGTCGATTTATCCTCAGAACAGATAGGAGATTTAAGTACTCAAGCTTGCTTCCTCGTTCAGCTGACAGCAATAGAACCCTCTCCAGTTGAACCGACCAAAGTCTCTTCCCCTATTCAAGCTGTACTCAGCAAGTACCCAGAGGTATTCTCCATTCCAACTGGACTCCCACCACCTCGTCAAGAAGACCACAAGATTCCTATTACGGATGGCTGTCAACCAGTTAACCTTAACCCCTATAAGTGCTCCTACCTCCAACGAACTGAAATCGAAAAGATGGTCAGAGAGATGTTAGACAGTGGTATTATACGCCACAGTCAATCACCCTACTCATCACCAGTTTTACTAGTGAAGAAGAAAGATAACAGTTGGCGATTTTGTGTTGACTACCGTGCTCTAAATGCGATTACAGTCAAAAACCGATTCCCCATACCTTTAATCGACGAAATGCTGGATGAGTTACACGGCAGCACCATCTTTAGTAAACTAGACCTTCGCAGCGGTTACCATCATATTCGTGTGCACGAACAGGATATTCATAAAACCGCCTTCAAAACTCAACTGGGGCATTACGAATTCCTGGTGATGCCTTTCGGCCTCACCAACGCCCCAGCCACGTTCCATTGTATCATGAATGAGGTGTTTCGGGAGTACATCGGGAGGTTCGTGCTCGTCTTCTTTGATGATATCCTGATCTACAGCAAAAACAAGGAGGAACATGTCATTCACCTGGATAAAGTATTCAACAAATTACGAGAAAATCAACTCCATGTCAAACAGAGTAAGTGTACCTTTGGACAGTCTCAAGTCGAGTACCTTGGCCATACTATCAGCAGTAAAGGAGTGGCAGCTGATGATAGTAAAATCTCTGCAATGCAAGCCTGGCCCAGCCCAAGTAACTTGAAGTCCCTACGTGGCTTTCTCGGCTTAACCGGATACTACCGCCGGTTTGTCAAAAACTATGGTTCTATAAGCAAACCTTTAACTAATTTACTAAGGAAAGGAGCTTTTCGATGGGATTCTGAGGCCGAACAGGCATTCCAGACTTTGAAAGAGGCAATGCAAAGCACACCAGTACTGCGACTACCGGATTTCTCTAAAACTTTCGTGGTGGAGACAGACGCTTGCAAATCCGGGGTGGGTGCCGTGTTGATGCAGGAAGGCCAGCCACTCGCGTACTTTAGTAAGGCCATTTCCAACAGAGACATGGGTTTATCGACATATGAAAAGGAGCTCCTTGCAGTGGTATTAGCAGTCCAGAAATGGAGAGGCTACTTACTTGGACGAAAGTTCACCATTAAAACCGATCAAGAAGCTCTCAAACACCTTCTCAACCAGAAAATAACAACCTTAGTCCAGCAGAAATGGTTGACAAAGTTACTAGGCTTTGATTATAGCATCGAATACAAAAGAGGAAGAGATAACCTGGTAGCAGATCCCCTGTCACGGATGTTTAAACCAGGAGAAGCCCCAACACAGGTTATGGCCATTTCTTGTACTTATCCAGCCTGGAAGGAGGAAGTAAAACAATCTTGGGAAACAGATCCAGACGCCCAACCGATCCTCACAACTCTAGCTGTCAATCCTACCTTATTATCCGACTACACCTTGGTCGACGGAGATCTACGCCGACAAGGAAAGCTATATGTTGGAGCCATGGGAAACCTGCGTCAAGACATCATAAAGAATCTCCATGGTACACAAGAGGGTGGACATTCAGTGGTAGCTGCCACCATCAAGCGCGTAGCTAACATCTTCTGGTGGCCGAACATGAGTAAAGAAATCACAAATTGGGTTCTTGCTTGCGAAGTGTGTCAACGATTCAAGGGAGAGCACACCAACTACCCGGGCCTATTACAACCAATCCTCATTCCTCAAGGGGCGTGGGAGACAATAACTATGGACTTCATCGAATGCCTTCCGAAATCTGAGGGGAAAGATACAATATTGGTGGTCATCGATAAGTACACTAAATACGGCCATCTCATCTCTCTGCAACACCCTTTCACTGCGGCCCAGGTTGCCCAAAAATTCCTCAACAACGTAGCTAAGCTTTACGGACCACCCAAGGTCCTTATCTCAGACAGAGATCGAATTTTCACCAGCACATTTTGGACTGAACTCTTCAAGCTTCTGGGCACTTCGACTCACCTCACTACAGCCTACCATCCGCAATCGGACAGGCAGAGTGAACGGCTAAATCAGTGTGCCGAAATGTACCTCCGTTGTCTAACAAATCAACGCCCTGCTCAATGGAATCGCTGGCTTCCCATGGCCGAGTGGTGGTTTAACACCAACCACCACACTGCTATTAAAATGTCTCCATACGAGGCCCTCTACGGCAAAAAACCACCCAGCCTAAACTACCACCAAGCCCAGAACACCAAGAATGAGTGTATCGATAGTTTCCTACGCCAGAGGGCAGAGATGCAAGTCTTGCTCAAACAAAATCTTCAAAAGGCCCAGGAAAGAATGACATATTATGCCAACAAGAAAAGGACCGATCGATCCTTTCAAGAAGGGGATGAAGTCTTCTTAAAGGTACAAGCTTTCCGTCAAACAAGCCTCAAAACAGCCAAAGATAACAAATTTTCACCAAGGTACTATGGCCCTTTCAAGATCTTGAAGAAGATCGGTGCCGTCGCCTACCGACTCCAACTTCCGGCCACTGCCCGGATCCATAATACTTTCCATGTCTCATTGCTTAAAAGAAAGGTTGGAGATGCTCGCCTTGTTTCTTCCGATTTACCCACCTCAACCACCACAGCGACTGAGAAAATTCCAGATCGCATTCTTGACCGACGTCTCATCAAAAAGAATAACTTGCCAGCAGCACTTGTCTTGATTCAATGGAAAGACTCCATCCCAGAGGATGCAACCTGGGAGGAGTACTCTGAACTACGTCGGAAATTTCCGTGGTTCACCGGCGAAGGCGCCGCTGCTCAAGAAGAGGGCATTGTCACAAATGAGGGTATAAACCCTAATTGAGCTATATTTAAGTGGTTAGTGAACGACATCGTTTTGGGGCTACTTGGAAAGAGTCAGAAGAGAGTCGCGTGCTAGCCATTTGGATAAAGGCTGTTTATTTATTTTTACTTTATTGTAATCTCCAGTTATATTGTATTTTACAATATTCCCCAACCTTATCCAATAGTTGGCGGGAACGAACCAATATGTAAAGGGCCTTGGCTCTATTGTCACATTAGGAAATGGAATATTAACTTTATGCTTTCTCTCTCTCACCTCTTTTCCTTCTTGTTCAAGTTACAATTTACATCTGAATTGACACAAACTACCTAATTACAAGTCACAACGTGACACACATCTGCCATTGCCAGGCACCAGCCAAAGATTGGATAGATCGACAACTACAATCTTTTATAAAGATTGCATAGATCGACAACTACAATCTTTTATATTATTATCAAGTAATACAGAAATCTCCAAAATAGTACCTCTTGCAACATAGCATTGCTACTTTGAGAGAGCAAAAACACAGGAAAGTTGTATGTTCCCCACATAGCACCAGAACCCTGCAAATTGCAAATGATTTAGATTTAGCATTAGTCTTTAATTAAGAGTGAAATGAATATCCCGTCCTCCACAATCTAGTTTGAAGTAAAAAAGAAGACATATTGTTAAGTGACAAAGTTTACTTCTGCTTGAACCTTTTTTACTCCAAAAGTCAAAACTCAAGGATATACATGTTCAAGAGAACCTTTCATGGAAGCAACTTCTTAGTTCTATACGCAAGAACTCAAGAATCAATTGAAAATTAGTGGTACAGGTTTAACAAAACACCAGAAAAGGAAGGACATCAGAACCAGCATAGAAGGAGTGGTGGTCCTACAATTAAAGTCCACAAAATCATTTGACAAGTCTATTTTGACCTTATTCTAAATTGGTTACATCCTATTAAGGGAAACTAGCTACTGAGTAGCAAAGACGTAACACTACCCCTTTACACCATCCAAACTGACGACACACACGAGTGAAAGACCATTAAGAAAAGTTGAACTAAGCAATAACGACTTAAAATGCATAAACGCACATGGCTATTTTTTTTTTGATGAAAAACGCACATGGCTATTAAAATTTGATGTCAAAACCTAAAGGCTAAAAGCGTAGTTCCACATTCCAACTTTCTGCTCTGTTTGACGAGGGAACCATCATCACTGAGACATGTATATATATTTATATATTATCCTAGAATAAATATATTACTGCTTCATGAACTTTGGGTATAAGATTTTTTTTTTTTTTGATTGGGAACGGACAATTTCAATAACATAGAGCCATACGGCATCTACAATCAAGAAACTTTCCTATGACAAACAAGAATCGATCAAAAAAACAATAACAGAATTCGTTTTTATGATTACTAAAGCATAAACGCTGCAAGCACGGCTCCGAAATCACGGTACCACCACCATGAAATAACATTGATGACTTTGCATCTTTAATGGAGATCCTCGTTACAATAACGGTATAACCATCTTCGTGAAAACTGCACTTGTTATGAATCTCATCTTGATCCTGCTCATCTAATTCCCATATACTTAAAACAAAAAGAAACATAAAACACGATCCAAAATGGACAGAAAATAGCGCGACCCGATAATCGGACGGAAAAGCTCGACCCGATAATCGGACGGAGAAATATTCAAAGTGAAGATCCCAACTAAATGGGAAATCACCTTATTCGCACACAACAGAGAAAAAAAGAGGTAAAAGCCTCCGGTCAGTGGCTAGAAGACCACCGCCGGAGCTGGGATGGGTACTGTGGATTGCCTTCAAAAGTAAGAGGAATTGATGATGAACATAGAATTAGATGGGTTGAGGAAATATGCTGGATTTGTTTTGGGGTGCGGCGGCTTCTAGAGGAGAGAGAAGGGAGAGAATATTGACAGAGAGTTGGGTATAAGATTTCAAAATCTAAGAGGATGCCTATAACATGTGTCATGTGTGAACTATGAGGCTCTTATCAGGAATAAGGTGTTACTTCACCATCAGAAGTGATCATCACTTACAGCATGTTTGGCTAATGCTCCTTAAAGGAGTTTGAAGCTTTAAGTTAGTTTTGTCCTGTTTGTCTACTCCGACTTTAAGCCGGCTTTAAGTTAAAAAACTGCTTTAAGTCATAAGTTACATTTAGGTACTTTTGACTTATGACTTGTGAATTTTTTTTTAAATTTTAATTTTTCACAATTCTTGTAAAGCTTAAATATCATGAATTTAAAATTATTTAAAGTCAAATTTCACTTTAAGTCAAAATTATTAAATCTATATTTAACTTTAAGTAAAATTACCCAAACACTTTCATTCAACTTAAAGTAAACAACTTTACTTTCTCCTTTAAGTTAAAAATACCTCCATTAAGTCAAAAGTAACTTATTTTAAGCAATCACAAACACAATCTTAGACAAAGATAACAGGGGAAACCTTTTGAATCCAGAAATAGTGATACACTGATACTTGATAGTTGATGCGGAGAAATGAATTCAAAGATTTTATTGTACTCATCTTAAGATACACTTTGGAATAAACTTAATTATTATTTATTATGAAGTTACAATTATTTTAGATAAATACAAAATAATTTGGATTATTAAAGGGTTGTGGTGGTAGTCATAAAAGTTGTTCCCTTCATTTAATTAGGGTAGTCAATTAGTATTGTGCAAGGTCCACATGAGAACTGTGAGAACCAGTGCTCTGCACTTTCAAGAATTTGCAAAACAGTACATAAAGAAAGTGCAGAACATTGGTTTCCACGGTTCTCCTTAGACCTGGCAATTCGTTCGTTTCGTATACTTTTGTGTCGTGTACTTTCGTGTTTCGTGTACGTAATGCCAAATCCAAAACCGACCTGTTAAGGATTCGTTTCTTTTCGTGTTTGTGTGCCTTCATTTCGTGTACGTTTCGTGTCGTGTTTCGTGTAATTTTTGAATAAAAATTAAAATATTAAAATATTAATTTTTTACTAGTCGAGTCTTAAGTCAATATGTCATAAGTAATGAAGTGTGCTTAAATCTTGTGAAACTAAAATTTGAAACTATTTTGTAATTATCTTATGTAAAAATTATATATAAAATATCATTTTAAAATATGTATTCATATAATTTTAATAAAATTATTTAAATATTTATTTATTTCGTGTATTTTCGTTTCGTGTCGTGTAACCAAGGGTAAACCCAAAACCGACACTAAATTAATCCGTGTAATTTCGTGTTCGTGTACTTTCGTGTTCGTGTACCGCAAAGGTCAACCTAAACCCATAATTTTCGTGTCATTTTCGTGTCGTGTACAAAATTGCCGGCTCTAGTTCTCCTCCACATCTCATATAAATTTTATCTGGTTATTAAGAAGCAGATATAAATTAGAAGCACTTCCCATATTATTACGATTATATTCAGGTTTCTGCTTCTACACTTCGACATTGAGAAATAATATTGTTAACACAAAATCACGCAAGCGTACGTGGTCACAAGTAATATATGAATAAGTCAAGTTCGTTCCCACAGAGATCTAGTTATGGTTTTAATTCAGTTTTGTACCTATGCAACAATGTATGGTTATTATGCACTGCTAAGACAACTAACAATATTGGGTTTTGATTATCTAAATTAAACTAAGATGCAAACTATTAAACTAAGAATTACTTAACTAATGATAATTAAAATCGAATTACTTACGCAAGATGAACCATGAAATCCTAACTTCATTAAATACTTCGCTTAGATCTGACGCCTTTAATCACTATATGCAATGGTTATGATATCTGATCGGACAACACGAAACAAGTATACGCTACTTCTCAATATACGAATACCAAACTAAACATACATCCACAAAAGGGATAGAAGATGAATAGACACCAATTATGCTTAGACCCTATATCTCTATAGAATTTGAAAACATAACGGTTGAAGAATAAGTTATCCATATTGATCACATAGGGCAGCATAATATCTCTATTTACACCACAAATCATGATGTTAAAACATCAACATATCCTATGCTAGCATGGCGAGTTCTAAATCTCAAGATCCACTCTCGTTTCGCAAGAGTTTAACAATTCAATTTAGATGTTAGCTACGCATCTAAAAGCATTAAGAATAACCATACAAGGATATCAAATATACATAACACACAGATCTTTAAAGCATCAAGATACTAAGCTCCATAAATAAATCCGTTAGAATCCCATGACAACGATTAGTTCGTAATTGAACCTCTCGTCATCATGGGATCAAGTGAAACCATGATAATGAAACAAGATATGAATAGATAAAAATAAACCTAAGTAATTGATATGTAATGATGTTTTTTTCTGTCCCCCAAGATGTGTATTTATAGCTCCAATTTGCCTCTCCATCAAGAAATTGCCGTTTTAGAGTTGAAATAGGAGTATGGCAATTTCCGTTCTTGAAAGAGAATAGAATTGCAAATTTCATGTGTAGATCTGATTCTAGAATGTTCTAGCCGTCCAGAGCAATTACCATACTTATTAGAAGTAGGAATTATAGCAATTTCCTTGTCAAAGTTGAATTTCTGCAGTTCGGCACATAATACGTTTCCTAAACTGATTCGGTTTTGAAGAAAAATTTGTAGCTGACTTTTCTTCAGTATTTCTGGTCCGTTACAGTTGTAATTAGACCTCTGAACCACTTTAGAATGAAAGAGAATTCCGTTATCTTCGCGTGGACACTAAGATCGTCCAAAACGGACTTGTACAACTCAAGATATGGCCAAAATAGTAAATCAGGATTTTCTGGATAAAAATTCAGAATTTCCAGAAGGGTTCCTGCGCCGCAGCGCGCCATGTTTTCTGTCCAAGATTATAGAAAATCTCTCAGGCTTCGCGTGAACTGTAAGATCGCTGAAAACGGACTTCTAGAACTCTAGATATGGCCAAAACAGTGAAGACTGCGCAACATACCCAGAAAATCCGAATTTTACACAAATTACTCCTTTCTCCTCCGTTTCTTTTGCATTAGCTAACATCTTCAATGCCATGACACATGTAACTCCTTGGTAGCATAACACAAGTGTCCAATCTTCATTCCAATGCTTAATTCCACTCTAATATCGATTAGAAACACCAACACTAACCGATAGCTACAACCCTGCATAACTACACAAAACACATCAAAAATACAACAAACTTGAAACCAAGTCAATCAATTTAAGCCGATATGGAACGCTCTAAGTGGATATAAAATCCACTTATCAAATATCTTATACTCCCTCCGTCCCTTAATGTTTTTCCTGTTTTGACTGGACACGTTTGCCAATGCACACTTTTGATCGTTAATATCTTGAATTTTGTATTAGTATTAAATATAAAAGCTTCACTGTATTAAAGTACTCATAAATGCGAATTCAACAAGATCACTCATGACTATATTTGGTCTTATAGATTAGACGTAAGTTAGTAATTTATCTCATGTTATGAACAGTCCCAACATATGAAACAAGAATGATAATATGGGACGGAGGGAGTACTATTTCCATACTTTGACTGATTATTGATATTGAGATTATTCTCTTTTTATCTCGTGACGAGTTAAATCCAACACTTCTCTCCCTTCTGTGGTTGGGAAATACTTGGGATAGTGGCAAGTGGCAACTGAATCACCCAAGCCTATCTTTCTATTGTTTAATATCAAAAATCCTTGTCCTTATTGTTCTCCAGCATCTATACTGGAATTTTTAGATAAAGTTTCTGCTCAAATTCGAAATCGGCATCCTCTTTAGATTACTAATATTACTAACTTATGTGCATATCATTCTATCTGCGTCGCCAAAATGCAGAAATTTCCAAGTATTCAAGAAAGAAACTTTTCAAAAAAGAAAAATTGAAGGCAACATGCATAAGTTCTAGCTAAGATACATATTGTCATTAGTGGGATGGTATCTGGATTCAAAATTATTAACAAAAAGAATAGAAACTGGTTTGTATAAACAGATAAATTTAAAGATCATTGCTACCATAGTCCATACTTGCTACATAATTTTGACGTGCTAATTTATAACATACATTAGGATTCCATTGATAGGTTCTGCTTTCATAAGGAGAAAATTCGGCTTGTGGAAACTTTTTGTCAGGGGACAATCCTGCACACATTAAAAATGTGAACTTAACTTGTTTTAGTGAACTTTCACTGAGCTCAGTTGTATAATATGAAAATCAAGCAATGGGGTGTTACCTTTCAACTTATCTTGCATTTCTGATTTTAGAGCAAGTCCAATGCAATGCTCTATCTAGTTCTATTGCTATATTATAGCATCAAATGCAAAAAAAACCAACTCCAAAGGAGTTTCATATTTGGATGCATCCATGAAAAAATGCATCCTTGGTTCTATATTTGAAATCAAGGATGGATCCATCCTTATTTGTCCCATTATCAAGTACTACAAATGGAGGATAATAATTAAACAATTATTGTATTATACATCACTAGATACCAAAAGTATACTAAAATGGGAAAAAGTTAGTCAAATTTGAAACTAGTTATGAAAATAGCATTGGAGTACAACTTTTATTTTAGCACCAAAACACACTTTTTGATGCTATATTATAGCAATAGCAATAGATATTTAGCATCTAGCATTGGACTTGCTCTTACCAGTACGCCAGCAATATTCCGAGCAAAGTGTGAATCATTAGATATTCTGAAACAAAATCAAGTACTTAGGGCACCATAACACTAGGATCACACAGAAATTCAAAACGACAAATTGGACTCGCAACATATAAGCAACGAATTCAGTGCAATGCGTTAAAAATTGACTTAAAACACTCTTAAATTCACCTTGTGGATATTGATACACTTCCGACAGAATAAATAAATATTCGTTAATATAATTCTGCTCTATATCTATGTTTCCATATGTCTATAGCATAATAACAAAACCTACGGAGCTTAGTGACGATGATGAACACAATTATTCCTCTTATATTTGTTGCCCAGTTGGTTTCATCAAGTGACCTTACCATGTCCCTAATATATCAATGAGAAATTCCAGCATATCACGCTTATTCATTGCGTGAATTGTATCAGAACTCATAACCATTATGGAGTTTACAATATACATAACCATTACAAAGTTTACAACTTACATAACCATACGGAGTTTACGATATCAATATGTACAAAAAGAAGATTTATTTAATTGGAGGATGCTCGAACAAAGACTTCCTACAACATATTATGATGTAGCCTTCACCTTGGGTACACCTTGCGCGAGGACCCCTTCAAAGTGCATTGGAGGGTCAATATATTAGGACATAGACCTTCTTGATCACCCATTGAACCCATCCAAGTAAGTATTCAAATAGTTTGCAGTAAGTTCATAAGTATGATGTATCGGCACCCGAGATATATAAAAGTTTCAATGCATAAACACAAAACTTTGACTCCGACATTCAACATTTGCACTCTTCCTTGGTAAATATTTCCACAAAGAAGATGCAATTAAAGATATATGAAAGAGCCTAAACAAATCATTGATTAGTTATATTTTCCGACTAAGGTTCCATACCTTTCAATAGATATGGGTTAAAATAAAAGAATAGAGATATTGTAAGCAACGAAATCTGTGCATATAGGTTTATAGGCTTTTACAAAGCAAGTACAGAAGGAAAAATGATAGAATGGATTGATATATTTGATGATTAAATTAAAGTGACCATAAAAACATTAAGGGCATTCTGTGCATTATTTATGAAATGTAAATATGCACAAACCTCACTAGTAAGCTGTCATATTCATCATCTGATGACACCAATAAAGCAGATGGCTGAACGATATTTTTGGCACTGTCAAGTCTTATGATGGGAGCAACAACTTTCCCATTGCCAGGATCTGATGACATAATCAATACTCCCTCTGTCTCTAAATGATGTTCCCGTTTGGAATGTCGGTCCTGTTCATAACAAGAGACAAATTATTAATTTACGTCTAATCTATAAATCCAAATATAGTCATGAGTGATCTTGTTGAATTCGTATTTATAAGTACTTTAATACAGTGAAGTTTTTATATTTAATACTAATACAAAATTGAAGATATTAACGATCAAAAGTGTGCATTGGCAAACGTGTCCAACTCAAATGGGAAAAGTATTTAGAGACGGAGGGAGTAATATCAGTAATTAGAAAACAAAAGATATATTATATAGGGAGCTGATATGTGCACACCCTCTACTTATAGGTGCACACCCTTTATTGAGATTTAGACTAAATTACCCTTATACTCCTTTTTCTACTTTCTATTTTTTCTATTTACAATAATAATATTACCCTCCTAATTGATCATAACTACTTAATGCTAAATTGATCATGTTGCACCAATTTTATTAGAAATAGGATCGGAAATGGAGTAATTTCCGATCAAAATACACAATACACAATTGATCATAACTTCATCTGTGATTGTTTTGTTCTCATTTTTATTGAGATTTAGACTATCAATTGTTAACAAAAAAAGGACACTAAGTTACTAACACAAACACTAATACACAGACCCAAGACACTAATATACCATGTTAGTTTTGAGTAACTGAGATACTAGAACTAACACTTGACTTGAGCATATTACTGGGCATTTTGCATATGAAAGCAACAATTGTGCAACATGATCAATTTAGCAGTAAGTAGTTATGATCAATTAGGAGGGTAATATTTTTATTGTAAATAGAAAAAATAGAAAGTAGAAAAAGGAGTATAAGGGTAATTTAGTCTAAATCTCAATAAAGGGTGTGCACCTATAAGTAGAGGGTGTGCACATATCAGCTCCCATTATATATTGACAATACTTGACAAACTGGTACTGTGATAATTTACTTGAACAACCAATCTCTCCATGAAGGTTGAGTAGTCGTACACAAGGATATCCTTCTACTATGGTGTACATTGATTTCTCAAGATCAGGAACAGATTTCAAGTCAGCCTGCAAGGAAGCTGCGCGAAATTGATGAAATTAAAATCCAGAACGTACTACATAAACAACTCTCAAGTATTTAAATACATGCGCGGTAGGATTCAATAACAATTAACAGGGAACCGTGTAAAAAACATTTTACCTTCAAAAGTTAAGGCTAAACTTGCGCTCTTTAAAGAGCTTTTGTCGATTAGTGCAGGGGCGGAGAGGATTTTGAAGATGGAAGCGTACAAGGTGGCAAGACGAGAGGCGAAAAAGGCTGTGGCGAAAGCCAAATGCGAAGCTTATGAGGGGCTATACAAGCGCCTAGATACCAAAGAAGGAGCGAACGCTATCTTTAAACTAGCTAAATCTAGGGAAAGAGGGCGGCGCGATCTGGGTGCTGTTAAGTTTGTTAAGGATGAGACAGGCCAAGTATTGTTGAATGAAGATGCTATTGAGGAGAGGTGGAGTTCGTATTTTCATAATCTTTTCAATGAGGCTAGGAGGAGTGGTGCCGAAGTGGAGCAAGAGGTCTCTCGAGCGTCTGTGCTGTCTTTCGGTTCCAGTGAGCGTATCAGCGAGGATGAAGTCAAGGGTGCCCTTCAAAAAATGGCTAGAGGGAAGGCTGTTGGTCCGGACCAGATCCCAATCGAGGTGTGGCTTTGTCTTGGTGAGGTTGGCGTCCAATGGCTAACAGATCTGTTCAATGCTCTCCTTATGGGCGATGAGATGCCAGCCGAGTGGAGACGTAGTATCGTGGTTCCTTTTTTCAAGAACAAAGGCGACGCTCAGAGTTGTGGTAACTATCGGGGTATTAAATTACTCAGTCATACTATGAAACTTTGGGAGAGAGTGGTTGAAAGTCGGATTAGAAGAGAAGTTGAAATCTCAGAGAATCAGTTTGGTTTTATGCCGGGGAGATCGACGACCGAGGCCATTCACCTCGTCAGACGCCTAATGGAGAAGTTCAGGGAACGTCGCAGAGACCTCCACATGGTGTTCATTGATCTTGAAAAGGCTTATGATAGCATCCCCCGGGAAGCTATTTGGAAGAGTCTTGAGGAGCGGAGAGTTGCGTCGTCTTACGTTAGGGTGATTCAAGACATGTACTCCCAAGCTAGTTCTTGCGTCAGGACCCCAGTGGGCGACTCTCGTTTTTTCCCTGTTGAGATTGGGCTCCACCAGGGATCGGCCCTAAGTCCTCTTCTGTTCGCCCTTATCTTAGACGTCATGTCGCGAGGGATCCAAGATGACGTTCCAAGGTGCATGCTCTTCGCTGACGACATCGTGTTGGTAGCGGAGTCGAGGGGAGAGGTGAACGAGAAGTTGAAGTTATGGAGGTCTACTTTGGAGTCCCAAGGCTTGCGCATGAGCCGGTCTAAAACCGAGTATCTCTGGTGTAACTTCAGTGGTGAGGAAAACGAGGAAGGGGTGGAGGTCCGGATCGAAGATCAGATCGTCCCTCGAACGGATAAGTTCAGGTATTTGGGTTCGATTATCCAGAAGGAAGGTGAGATTGAAGATGATGTTACACAGCGTATCAAAGCTGGGTGGCTAAGGTGGAGGGCAGCGTCAGGAGTGATGTGCGACAAGAAAGTCCCTTTAAAGCTGAAAGGGAAATTCTACAGAGCGGCAATCCGTCCTGCGATGTTATATGGTTCAGAGTGTTGGCCAGCGAAGAAAGCCCTCGAGAGCAAGTTGGAAGCGGCTGAAATGAGGATGTTGCGGTGGTCTTGTGGGCGCACGATGTTAGATAGAATCCCGAATGCAGTTTTTAGGAGCGAGCTTGAGGTGGCGCCTTTTTCTGCGAAAGTTAGGGAAGGGAGGTTGAGATGGTTCGGTCACGTTCGTAGGAGGCCGGCTGAAGCCCCAGTGAGGAGGGTCGAGAGTCTTTCGGTAGGAGGGGTGAGGAGGAGAGGTAGGCCGAGGAGGTCGTGGGAGGAGCAACTTAGGATGGACTTGAAGGCCTTAAACTTAAATGAGTCTATGATCGCAGATAGGTGTTCGTGGAGACGCCAGATCAGGGTGGTGGATTCTCTTTTAGGGAGCGGCTCTATTGTTGAGAGCCTTAGAGTTGGGTTGTCTAGGTTAGCTTTATCGTAGGTGTTCGACCTTTTCGTTTTCCTGTGTTTGTTTATGTTTTGTTATCTTCTGTTTTCTTGTTTTCTAGTTGCAGGGAGCTTGGCGCGGTGGCATCTTAGCGTGGAGTGGCTGGCAGAGCGGTGGAGGCGTCATATCAGAGTGGGGACCCGACCGGAGATATTCTCACAAGTTGTAAAAATGGAGAACATCAGGACCTCAGTTATCAGAATATCAGATTTCCAAGCAGACGGGTAGGTCCCATGTGGAGAACGCCATGGGCTCAGGTATTGCTTTGAACATTCTCATACCTTTAAGATTCTTGTGACTTTATCACCCATATCTGTCGTGCACATAGCCGGGGGTCTTCACGGAAACAGCCTCTCCGTCTTAAAAAGCGGGGGCATGGTCTGCGTACAACTTACCCTCCCCAGACCCTGCCATGAGCGGGATATACTGGGTATGTTTGGTTTGGTTTGGTTTGGTTTACAAAGGATTGCAGACCCTAGAAGCAGCTACAACCAACTAGAGTAGAGAGTTGTCATCCTAGTACAAAACATAGTTGAAAAGTTGAAGGTTATAAATGCACGTGTTACATAGTAGTACTTCATAAACATTAAAAAAATTACAACATTACCTAGTGGTTTGGCAATTATTTTTAGGGGAAAATAATTGCATCCACAGTTCTATGTACTCCCTCTGTTTTTTTATATTAATCTTTTGACTTTTCTGCACACATTTTTAGGTGCATTGATCACATAGCTAAAGTTATTATTTTTGAAATTTTTTTTTTTGAATAAAAATATATAATCAAAATTTTAATTCAGAAAAAAAATTAATTGAAAAAAATAATTTTAACTATGCAGTCAAAACACTTAAAAGTACGTGCAGAAAAGTCAACAGACTAACATAAAAAAGCAGAGGAAGTAATGAATACACCAACTACATACACCAACTACATTGAAGTAAGAGTTCTAGAATTTTGGTTAGATTTAGAAGAGGCTCCCGGTCCCTGGCAAACGCATGCCAGGGACGGTTTATTTAACATACGGCTTTTAAGCCGTTGGATCGTTGATCCAACGGCTGTGATTTAAAAAAAAAATTCGCACCGTACCGCATAAACTTTATGCGGTACGGAGTAATTACCAAAATGCCCTTACTGTTCACGTACCGCAGAAACTTTCTGCGGTACGGTGAACAGTAGATTTTTTATATGAAAACAGGGGGGCATTTTGATAATTACTCCGTACCGCATAAAGTTTATGCGGTACGGTATTGTTTTTTTTTAAATCACAGCCGTTGGATCAACGATCCAACGGCTTAAAAGGTGTATGCCAAATAATCCGTCCCTGGCATGCGTTTGCCAGGGACCGGACCCCTTTAGAAGATCGGTGGACTGTGGGCCCAGTGCCCTATCCTAACACAGATTTGTAATACGAGTTACTCCCTCCGTATCTTTTTTCTTTTCCTGTTTTGACTTTTTACACTGTTCATTATAAGCGATTGACTACTAATTTATGCATAATTTATAAGACAAAATATAGTCATGAGTGATCTTGTTGGATTCGTATTTGTGAGTACTTTAATACAGCGAAGTTTTTATATTTAATACTAAAACGAAATTAAAGATATTAACGATCAAAAGTGTGCATTGGCAAACGTGATAATGATTAACAGGAAAAGAAATAAGGGACGGAGGGAGTAGTATACAGACGTTATTCCGAGTTGAGGTTTGAATTTCCGAATTGACCATACTTGAATTGAAGGCTACCAGATGATGGGGCCGTTTGGGAAATCTTAAAATAAGTTACTTAATACTTATATGAAGTAAGTAACTTATATGAAGTAAGTAATAAGTTACTTACAACTTATATTTTCGTGTTTGGGTGTTTAACTTATAAGTTGGTAAAATTTTTATTGAATTAAATTAAAAAATATTAATTATTTAATATAATAATCCCAGTACATGCATATGACATTTATAAATATAAAAGTAAAAATATAAAGTATTAAACAAGTTAAAAAATCAAGTAATACGAAATAAGTTGGAAAAAAGTACGTCATTACTAACTTATCACTTATCAACTTATTTGACAAAATAAGTCTGTTCTACTTGTACAGGCAAACGATCCGAAATAAGTTGAAACGGACTTATCCTCAGATAATTCCATTTCTCTCCGATGCCAAACACGTTCGATATAAGCTTGTCAATATTGCAAAGGAAGAAATGAAATTGACCAATTAGTAAATAAGTTATCCTTGCCGTAACATATCATTATTATACTAATACTAATTACTCAATTTAGCACGTAAAGGTTTAAATATGTAGTCAGTAGGATGAAAATCAAAATGCCACGACTCACAAATAATGCGAAACTACCACATTTCCCAATTTACTTATGCCAGATATATACGCAAAATTGATGATGTCATACTGACCCTATTACCTTCCATAATAAAGTAGCCAAAATTTGATATGAAAACTTCGAAAAAATATCGATTACTAGAACAAAACTAATGAACCAACTATCCTCTCGTCCCCTAAATTTACATTCCACCAATTATAAATGTTATTTACGGGAACGAGCTATCCTCTCTTCTCCCCTAAATTTAAATTTCGCCAACAATAAACGTTATTTCCGCGCCATTACTAATGTTTTCCATTTCCGTCTAAGACTACACAAAATTTAATTGATGATGTCATAATGACACTTTTACCTTTCATAATAATCCTAGAATTAGAATCACCCAAATATTGCTATAAAACTTGGAAAAAATCTCGATTACTGAAACAAAAAAGTGAACCAGCTATCCTCTCGTCCCCTAAATTTACATTCCACCAATTATAAACGTTATTTACCGGAACAAGCTATCATCTTCTCCCCTAAATTCAAATTTCGCCAATAATAAACGTTATTTCCGCTTCATTACTAATGTTTTCCATTTCCGTCTACAACTACACTAACACAAGCAGAAACGAAGGAAACCCGACCAAGTACGGAATTACAAATACAGAAATACAAATACAGAAAGGAAACCTAATACAAACTAGGAAACTCATGCACACGCAGGAGTCGAACCCCTGACCTCCTTCAAAGGAGGCCAATGGCTCAACCACTGCACCAACATGTTGTTGGCTGTTCATGGCTATATGATATTAATTATTAATTATTATTATAATTGTTATGAAATTTGGGGGAAAATGTTGAGAAAGATGGATAATTCAGTCAAAACCCTATGTGAGGTTTACTTAATTAGATAAAACCAAACCAAACCAAACATACCCAGTATATCCCGCTTAGAGGCTTTTGACGGTAAGGAGGCTGTTTCCATGAAGACCCCCGGCTAAGTGCACAAAAGATAAAATAAAGTGATAGCCACACGTCTGTCTAAGGATCGAAAGAGGTTCATCATCATACATGAGCCCATTGCATTGGACACATGGGGCTTACCTACCCGGGGATTGACTACTCCGCTCTGCAAGACACTCAAGCCTAAGTTGACACCGCGCCAAGTTCCCTGCAACTGAAAAACCAGAAAACAGAAGACAATAATGATAACGAAAGAGCCAAAATTCTAAGATAAAGCTAACCGAGACAACCCAACTGTAAGACTCTCAACCACAGAGCCGCTCCCTAAAAGAGAATCCACCACTCTGATCTGACGCCTCCAAGAACATCTATCCGCGGACAAGGTCTCATTTAAGTTTAAGGCCTTCAGATCCAACCTAATCTGCTCTTCCCCCGACCTCCTCGGTCTATCTCTCCTCCTCACCCCCACAACCGAAAGACTCTCGACCCTCCTCACTAGGGCTTCAACCAGCCTCCTACGTATGTGGCCGAACCATCTCAACCTCCCTTCCCTAACTTTCGCAGAAAAAGGCGCCACCTCAAGCTCGCTCCTAAAAACCATATTCGGGATTCTATCGAACATAATATTTAAGCTTTACAAGAATTGTGGAAAAAAAAACTCCATAAGTCATAAGTCATAAGTCAAAAGTACCTAAATGGAACTTATGACTTAAAGCAATTTTTTAACTTAAAGCCGGTGTACACAAACACACCAAAAACGACTTAAAGTTCAGAACTCCTTTAAGGAGCCTTACCCAAACGGCCTGTAAATATTGAGAGGGGTAAGTTTTTATCTCTTGTCGTTCCATAATTTCGGGTTCGATTATGTTTATTCACAAAATTTATTAGAATAGATAGTAGATACTCATGCTTAAGGTATCAATCAATTAATATCAATATCAATCAATATCAATATCAATATTCAATATATTCTTAATGATGGCTAGTGAAGAACTTAATCAAATTACACCAATTACCCTTTCAAACTATATTTTGCAACTTATTTTACATAGGGTTTTTAGTCTTTTTACTTTTAAATTACACCAATTACCCTTTCAAATATATTTTGCAACTTATTTCACATAGGGTTTTTAGTCTTTTTACTTTTATTTCTTAAGGGTTTTTTGTATTTTGTACTGATGGAACCATGGGTCAGCCCATAATAATTTACATACGTTTATTGCAGGCGGTCACAAAAACCCCATTTTTCACACTTCTCTATTCTCTGAAATCTCAACACACACACACGGACACACTTGCAACATTTACCTCTGAAGAATTGGGCAAAAAGGTGAGACCTTTCTGAATGAAACAAAATATTCTTGCTTATTAAGTTATGGGTTTTGTTGGGTTCGATTTCTTTCTTATGGGGTTGATTAGTAATTATGTTTATTCATCTATTCATATGTTATTCAAAGCTCCAATTGATTTATTGATTTGTGATTGTGTTATTATTTCAATAATCTGTTAAGGGCTAGCATTACAGTCCCATTCCATTGATTAGGTTTGATTGCGTTTAGTACAACCTAAGAATGTACTGAAAAAGACCTGCTTTTTGCGTGATACGAAAGAGCGTAGTCCGTATCTCTCTCATCCTGACTGGCCCCGCAAGGGCTGTGCAAAGGTTTATCACCTAGGGACTTTTCGAACACTGTACTGGATATACAATCCTGGTACTGTATGTTTATCTAAATGATATCCATTTACTTATTGGTATAGCCTAATTGTAAGGTGCCTATAAAGATTCAAGTTTGATTGCGTTTAGTAAAACCTAAGAATGTACTGAAAAAGACCTGCTTTTGCGTGATACGGAAGAGCGTAGTCCGTATCTCTGCTGGCGGTAGGTATTTTGGCCAAGGGTGTTTAATTTGTGGGTATTCCTCTTGGTCTAGGTCTTTGCGATATTTCTTCTAGGGCATTTAATTTTCACAGGGTGGGACATTACAAGATATTCTTATAACCTTTTTTGCATCAGGTGATAATGTTAGACAAGTTAGCCAAGGTGTATTACTACAACTATTATTCTTTATTTTTTTAACTGATCATGAAATAAATTATAATTTATCCAAAGTCATGAGAGTGGTACATATGTTTTACAATTTTTGAATGGATAAGAAGTTCTTCAAGTTAATAATTACATTTCTAAATCACTTCTTGATTCCGTGTTTTCATCTTTCTTCTATACTTTTTATAGTCTTTGAAACTTTGAAAGCTTTCTCGACTCTGTTTGGGGAGTGACATTTTATTCTGATGTCTTCTAACTAAAATCGATATTTACACATTTTTCAGAGATGTACACCAAAAGTGGATGGTGAAACCCTATTGGTTTTGATGATGACACAATGCAACAAGCTGATTGCTTGTTACTAATTATATATATTAGTCTGCTATCAAACTTTATGTTGCAGGATGCTTTGATTGAGGGGGAGCTTTAGCTCAATCTCAAGTTGGTATGTAATCATCAAAAAGGGGGAGATTGAAAGCATCTTAATTTTGATGATAACATAGCTAGCAAGCTGGTACGCTTGTAATGATATATTATGGCAAGCTTCTTGGGCATGTTTATAACTTTGTTTTGCAGGAAATATAAGTTATGATATATACAAAGATGTTAACAAGCTGGTTGTATGCACTGGACTAATATTGTTTTGCAGGTTTTTCTATCTATATCATTTCATAGCAAAACAGGGTATCTCAGCTAGCTGACAGTACAACTCAGCAAGCTGGTAGATTGTCCAGAATAAAAAGGGGAGTACGTACTTATAGAAAATATTGTGGAAATCAGTTGGAAGATTGGTCTAATATATTTAAACATGATATTATATATATATTAGAACACTACTCAAGTAGAAATATCATGTTAGACAACTTCCACTCGTTAAAGGAATCTTTTTAATTCTTTAAAGACAACCCATGTGCTTACTTTTCAAGCATGCTTTTGTTAATAACAAATATTCCATACTTTTACAAACTCCGCCATCTGTTGTCATGTGGAGAAGTTTCAAAAGAAAACACTTTTACTCATTATCATATTGATTGTTTTCTTCATTGGTTTCTAACGGATTTCTTCAAGTTTGTTTATAGAACAAAAAGCTTTGTTATTCACATTCTCATCACTACTCCACTGATTATATTCCTCTACATGAGAATCATTATATCTGCTAATCATTCTATGACAAACCTGCTATGTGAACGTTAGTAGTGGGATTAATGGAACAAAACTAAAAACGTGAGAAGTGCTCTTCAAGACCGTTGCAAGTTGCTCATTAATTCTAATCTCTTTTGCTTCACTATATATATATATATACTTGTATGGTTGTGTTTCTTAGCAGCTTACACACGCAGAACCTTCAGCTATATTCAAGAACACTCAAGAAACAACTCTGCATCATCTTTCAAATCCTACAAACGAGCTCTAGTATTATATACGATATTGATATATTAGAGAGTTCATAGTTGAGTTGTAATATCAATCAATGTAATCTTTGTTAAAGTTGTAATTATATTTGTTGGATAGTAGTCTTGGGAAACACGGGTTTGGTGAACTAGAAGCTAGAGAAGTTTGTGCTACGGGAAGTAGTATAGTACTTAGAAAGCAAGTTTAGAAACATTGTTTCAGCAAGCTGGTATCAACAAACTGGGAATTGGTTTCACTGCATAACAGCAAGGGGATCTTGGTGATCAAGGAGTATTGTGCTCAAGGGGAACTCATTGGTCTATTCAACAGGTTGTTCAAGGAACTAGAAGAATTCAAGAAGGAGGACTTCAAGGAATTCAGTATTTAAGGGAGCAAGGCTGTTAGATAGGCTTTGAGGTTCAAGGGAGTTGTTTTACTCAGGGGAAAAGTTCACTCCAGCAAGTTGTTATCAGTAAGCTGGGTGATATATTATTTGATCTTGTAATTGGTTTATTTGTGATGAATAATATATTCTCTTACCACGTTGGTAAGGGACTAGGACGTAAACCATAGAAGATTAGGGGTCGAACCTAGCTAAAATTCGTGGTGTTCTTTACTTTCTGCACTTTTTATCTTTCTGCATTGCATATCTCAGCTAGCTTCTTATTTGTTAATCTGTTGCATCCAGTTAACTCAGCTAGCTGCTTATTTGTTAATCTGTTGCATCCAGTTAACTCAGCTAGCTGCTTATTTATTAATCTGTTGCATCTAACTAGCTGCCAGAATAACTTTTCAGGCAGAATTTTTATTTGATCATTGTTAGTCATAACACCTATTCACCCCTCCCCTCTAGGTGTGTATTTTCAGATGGACGGAGGGAATTACAACATGTATAAAACACTACGCCATAGATTGCTTATAGCAACCCCCAAACTGTGTTACCATAGACCCCTGTTTGAAGTTACCATAGGCCAAAATAGGGCTATGGTAACACTTCAGCTGTGTTAGGTTCTCAGCAGTAACTATAGATATCTAAGGTAACATCAAAACACAGCCTAAGGTAACATAGCAAATGTGGTTACTAAAGACCTCTATAGCAACATCTTAAACACTCTACAGCAACATAATTTGTGTGTTACAATAGAGGATATAATTTTGCACATGGACAACTATGGGGCCCACATCTAGGTGGGGTCCACAATCTATTGTAACACCCTCTTTTACCAATTGTAACACATTGAGTGTTACATAATTAAAATCATTTATAACTAATTTTAATAACAAAAAAATTATGACATTTAAATATAAAATTTCAAGTAAAAGAAATCAAGAACCAAATTAAATACATTTTCAATAACATCATCCAACATCATTTCAATAACATCATCTAGTACAAAACCAACCAAATCATCCAAAAATATCTACCAACATTAGCTAATGAACAAAACTTAAAACGTACAAGTACTAGAGCTACTTTAATTTATAAGCTACTTTTCAAGACACACAATGAAATCTGATTGCTGCTGGAGACATTGATTGCTTCTGCTCCTGTCTCTCTTTTTACTTAGATGATGTGATATCCTGGATGCGTACTTCTCTCGATTGTCATCAGTTGGGGTAGAAAGAATTTTCAATTTCAGATAAATTTATTTATCTGAAATTCAGTAGCTACTTTAATTTATAAGCTACTTTTCAAGACACACAATGAAATCTGATTGCTGCTAGAGACATTGATTGTTTCTGCTCCTGTCTCTCTTTTTACTTAGATGATGTGATATCCTGGATGCGTACTTCTCTCGATTGTCATCAGTTGGGGTAGAAAGAATTTTCAATTTCAGATAAATAGTCGCACTGATAATAACCTGGAATCGTCAATTCCACATTTATGATTAAAAGCAATAGTAATTTTACATAGTAAGTTACATGTAACATATAACCACTTAGTACTAAAACTGGGAGCTAGAATGGTTTCGATATTTAATATTAGTAAGTAGAAAGAAATTCAGAAATTACTTGCAAATCCAATATATTGTAGGAATTGCCTGCATCATCCTGGATCCATGGCAAGTCAGGTGCATACTTCCATTATCCATCAACAATAAACCTATATTGTTAAACACCTGACGGGATAACTTTCATAATAGTGAAGTCTTTCTCGGACCTTTGCAAAGGTTTCCTAAAAACAATAAAAGAAAGCTGTCAATTTGCAACAAATTGAAAGTAAGTTTAAAATATTTAAAATATGCAGTCCTTAATGGTATG
This sequence comes from Kitagawia praeruptora, assembly GCA_037693485.1. Lineage (NCBI taxonomy): Eukaryota > Viridiplantae > Streptophyta > Magnoliopsida > Apiales > Apiaceae > Kitagawia > Kitagawia praeruptora. The sequence goes on from CM075345.1 coordinate 137,007,839, forward strand.
GTATGCACAGCAGAATACCATTACTTATTATTTAAAATATCTTCTTGTAAAAATGTATACTACAGATACTAACCTTCGAAGTAAGTTTTGTGTCATCAACATGTGAAAGAACAGAGACACACAACATACCAATCCTCGATCCATCTTTTATGTCATCAATATTAGAAAGTGGCATGGTTTAATACCACATTAATTGTGCCACCTAATGTTTAATACCACATTGTTTCTAGTTTGAAGTGGCATGGTTTGTCATCAACAGAGTGGCTTTCCTAGACTTAAAAAGGTTAATTTACCCAGTCTTCATGAACTCAAGGTATAATGATGTATTTGGCATTCCAAAGTGCGGAGATTTGCGAAATTGCATAGACAAGGACATAATCAACATCAATAATACAACGATCACAAAAGAAACATGTTTTAGCATAATAACATATTCTTAATACTTTTAACAAGGAGATTGTCTTAGAGACGATAACAATCCTTTCCCTCATATTTCTGTCATAGTTATATTAGCCATGAGCTGATTTTTTTAATCATCACAATTTTTTTTAAGAAGTCAGGCTTACATTACTAGAGCAGCTTCAATCTAGTAAAGGGTGTCATTTTTATAAAGGGATGTGAACCGTTAATTTTCTAGTATCAAAATAACAAAGGCTAGCAGAACTTGAGCACAACATTTTTCATTTATAATTCTCGGAGATAATAGTATGCAAGTAAGAAGGGAAGGTTGTTTAACTTTAGCGTCGAGTTCCCTGAACTACACAGTAGCCTGAAGAATTTCTATATGTGTGTGTGCGCACACGTGTATGTGTGTGTGTGTGTGTGTGTGTAATTGACTTGGAATACGTGTGTATAGGTGGTGAAATGTATTCTCTAAAAAAACCTTAGTACATGAATTCATGTTAGTTTTAATGTAGATGGATGAATGTACAAATACGAAACATACCACTTCCACTCTTGCTCTAGATATAGAAGCAATTCATCATAGAAACTCGGTAACCAACTTAAAAGTGAAAATTTTCAGCGACATCAGTCTACAGTAACAAAGGGTAGAATGATTAAACTTGCATAATTTGATCAACATTAGTATGAATATTGTGTAACTAGATCAAAGATATTATTAAGAGCTATTTTTTCTTACTACCTTCTCAACAGGAAAAATGTTACCTTTCTATTGTTTAGTGCATCGGTCAAGAGAGGCTGAACCATATTGTCTAGTCTATCTTCTAAGACCTCAAGCTGCTTCTTAATATTGGCAAATTCAGCAACCTGGAAGACAAATCAATCCATCTCATTCTTTGGCATTACAAAATACGAATGCCATCAATTTAAGTCAAATATTACCTCCCCAATAGCAGATAAGCAATGCCTCATATTTGCCAATGTCTCAGCAGCACGTGGAAGATCACCACTGGCAAACACATCCTCCACAATTGAACTCAATTGAGTTAAGCCAGCTGCATCCTATTTACACTTAATAACAAAAACCAATTAAGTACCAATATAAACACTAGAATTTACAAAAAAAAATAGTTTACTGAATCGTATAGAGAAATGCAACAGCATAAAAATACCAGAACCTGCAAAGTTTTATAAGATGCTTCAATTCTTCGCTTGACTGTATCAACTTTCGAAAGTGTAGCTATAGATTCTGCCGAAGAGCCTCTGCCTGTAATGATTTAATACATACAAATATATTATACGTGAAAACTTATAACATATAACATCCAAGCCCATAACCGAATGTATACCGGACCCAACAACCCACCACAGGTCAGTCCAAAAATGCTAGCAAATTGGTATACATTAGCTATTGACTTGTATCTATAAATGGTATCAGAGCTCTGCCTGGCCGGAAGTGCAGGGGCACTGCCCGGGTTTAGTTAGTTTGTGTGTGGGCTCGACGAGGACGTCGATCCTATAAGAGGGGGTGTTTGTAATATCTCACATCGATTAGAATTAGAGTGTTTGGGCCCTTTATAGATACAAGTCAATAGCTAATGTATACCAATTTGCTAGCATTTTTGGACTGGCCTGTGGTGGGTTGTCGGGTCCGGTATACATTCGGTTATGGGCTTGGATGTTACAGTTGGCATCAGAGCCTAGGTTTTTCTTCGGAGTGTATTAGGTATGGGACTAGTACATTCCCTAGGATGCGATCCTATAGACTCTCGTATAGGTTTTGACCTTTAAGTTAGTAAATTATTTTGAATTTAGGACATTATTTGTGTGATTATCTTATAAGTTTGACTATTGTGCTTTTTGATCATTGATTAAGTTTGAAAGTTTGTTGTTTTGAGAAAAGATGGAGGGAAAAGGCAACAATGGCAACAACAATGGCAATCAGGGCAACGACAATCAGAATGGCAACAACAATGGTGATGGTGGAAATATATTCGACCAGCTAGCTGAGACTCTAGCTACGCTCGTGAATCAGCAACCCAGGCAACAGAATATCGTCTCTCAGTTCAAGCGTTTGAACCCGCCAACTTTCGATGGGGCGACTGATCCGGCCATAGTCGAGATGTGGATACAGGAGATGGAAAAAGCTTTCGGACTTCTCAGCAGCAACGAGGAGCAGAAGGTCACCTTAGCTGTGTATCAACTGCAAGGCAGTGCTTATGACTGGTGGCTCATGGAGAAAAGGAAGAACGAGACCGTAATTGCTGAAGGGGAACCGGAACCATACACCTGGGCAAAGTTCAAGAAGGCATTAGAAGATAAGTACTTTCCAAGAACATTTCGTCTACAAAAAGAGAGGGATTTTATTCGGCTTGAGCAAGGTGGAAAGACTGTTATTGAATATGAAGCGAAATTTGCAAAGCTCTCGAAGTACGCACCGACCTTAGTAGCAGATGAAAGCAGCAGGGCAAGAAGATTGGAAGAGGGACTTCGAACCGACATTAGGAATTTGGTGGCGTCTTTTGAACTTCAGACGTACGAGGCTGTGCTCAACAAGGCATTGGTGATCGAGAGGGGCCTAGCTGAATCTGAAAAGACGACAAGCAACTGGAACAAGAAGCGGTTCGCTCCAACTGGTGGATTTTCGTCTCAAAGGGGACCCTTTAAGAAGCCACACGTGTACGATCAGATGGGAGGACAAGGTGATCGAGATAAATGTTCGAGGTGCGGTAAGAACCATCCTGACAAGGACTGCCGATGGAACACGGGTGCCTGTTTTCACTGCGGGGAAATAGGACACATGATTTCGGAGTGCCCGCACAACCCACCACCAAGGAATGAAGCTGCACCAAGGAAGGAAGCTGATAAGAAGATTGGCATTGGACGTGTGTTTCAGCTCAGTGGAAGTTGCACCAACTATTAAGGTATGCTTTATTTTCTTCGTGATTTATTTTATTTTTTTAATGTGAATTTGGGGACCAAATTCTTTAAAGGAGGGAAGAATGTAAAACCCCGTTAATTTTTTTATTTTTATTTATTATTAGATTTTAGATTTTTAAGTCATTTTTATTTAATTAGATAATTATGTTAATTAGTAATTTTTAGAATTCTTTTTGTGCAAGATATTTTGAATGAGGATGATTTTTATTATTAGAGGAAAGAAGTGTGAAAAGATATTAGAAAATCAAAATCATTTAATTTAAGATATATTTTGTGAATCAGAATATTTTTAATTTACGTATTACTTGGAAAGAGAGTACGAAAGTTTTAGAAGTTACCTTAATTATATTAGGGTTTAGAAGTCTATATAAGAAACCCGTTACATTGTTGGAAAACTCGTACAGGACTCATCGACAAAAAGGTGCGCCCCTTTGTTTTGCTAACTCGTTTATACCTTATTAATTTGTTTTACAAAAAAAATAAAAAAATCGTTGTAGCCTATTCATTATATGTTTACTTTAAATAATTTGATGTGTGATTAGTTTCCCAATGAACTATTTTGTGAATTTAATTTGTAAAATATTCAAGTTTATTATGAAAATTAATTTGCATTATTTAATTTTATTTTTTTAAAAAGAATTGTTCTTCACAAAAAGATATAGTAGAATACTATAATCGTTGTTAATCGATTTTTATATTATTATTATTATGAAATTAGGTGGCCAAATTTTAATTAATTGATTCGTTGCTTTTGTTTTTTACGTGGAAGCAGAGGTTGGTATTGATAAGTTATAAAGATTTAAGTTATTATTATATTATGTGTGTTCTACTTTGCCATGATTTTAAATGTAACATTTGATCTATATTGATCTTAAAATTTTGTGACTCATTGCATGTTTATGTGTAAGTTAATGTGTCTAGAAACAGTATATTATATCACGAGCGTACAAGTTCGATAGTGTTAAAGGTATTTAATAATGTTAGATTATTAAGTTTGCTTATAATTATATGCTAAAGTTGTAAGAGTTCATGTGCCTTTCTGTAGTTTTTTCTGTAGTTTTACATTTAACTGGACAACTCGCTTATGTGCCATGATTGGGCTTGAGCCCATTTATTTTCCTTTTATATGCTTTTGTGCTTAAAAGCTTCTGGCCCATTTATTTTATATGGCTCATTTGTTCAAGTTTAAGGTAGCAAGCATGTTTTATTGTATTCGGCAGTGATTATTTGATTTTAAATGAGTGGTAATTTGCTTTGCATGTATTAAAGTAGGTACTGAATAAATGATTAATTATGTTTTGATTATTAAAATTATAGGACTTGTTCGTGTTATTAATTTCGGATTTGTAAGTGTCGACTTTGAGGTAAGTACCTTTTGACTTACTTTTATTTTCGGAAAAGATATTAATATTCTGTTTTCGATTTTCGTATAAGATATAAGATATTGTTTTGAACTGTGTATAAGATATAAGTATTTTTGAATTTTAGAAACCAAGTCTCTACGTTATCGAACCCGTTCGTAATTTACGTTATAGTTCCGGAACTAGCCTTAGATACCCTTAGTAGGCGCACAATTGTGTAATTTTAGATACCTATTAAGAGCGCGTAATTATTGAACTTTAGATGCCGGTCACTGGCAAAGTGTGGTGAAAGAATAAGAATAAGAATAAGATGCCGGTCACTGGCAAAGTGTGGTCGTAGAGCAAGACTGTGGTATTTTCGATTTTCGTTTCGTTTTATTTCTGTTTTCTGCTTCTGTTTCTGTTTTAAATTCTGTATTTTGAAAATATAAAACTTTGGGTTGGATTTATTTTCGCAAATGTTTTGCAAACTTATATTTGATTTTGAAAATTGTTTTATTAAAACGCCCATTGATTTTTAAGATTATCGGTTAGTCAATTTGTACTTGCTGAGCTGTGTAGCTCATTCGCTTCTAATATTTCAGGTTCTGATTTTGGGAGCTTAATAAGAATAAGGATGTGAACCTTTTGGATTTATTGCTTGCTGATTAGATGCATTTATTGGACGAGTCGTATCGTGTTATTGAATAAATTTTTAAGTACTTTGTTAAATGTGGAATATTGAATTTATGGACCTGCGTCTCTATTTTTGTGATTTTGAATTATCGAATTTGACCGCTGCATTTGACTTTCGTGACTTTTTGCTTATTCGAATAAAAGAAATATATTTTATTTAAGTTTCGTATTTAGAAATAATAGTCCGAAAAGTCGGGCTGTTACAAAACTAGTTCTCAAATATCAAATATCAATCCATCTAAATCACTTCTTAAGTTTGTACCATACCAAATAATAGGAGACATAAATAAATTCATTTCCACACTAAATAAACTCAAAATTGCAACTGACGAGTAGAAAAATAAAGTCAATAAATCGAGATATGTAATTCAGTCCTTGTGTACACAAATTTGAGAAACATGACATAGTAAATTAAGAAAAACATACATACATGAGAGAGTGGGGGAGAGATAGATTGAGAGTGAGAGATAGAGGGAGAGAGATACTTTCGATAAAGCAAACACCTTCGAACACAAACTTCTATTAACCCTAATTGAATCCTTCTATCAAATTTTGATTAACCCAGCTGGAATCCGAATTGAATCCTTGACCCAAGCTTCGATTAACAGAGAGAAGTGAGAGAGGCGGGAGAGAAGTGAGGCTAGAATTGTGCTTTTTCCCCATGTGCTTTTTCCCCAAATTTTTCCCCCGACTTAAGTTTGACGCTCTCATTCTAAATTTTTATTTTGCCGGTCTCATTTTTGTTTGCCGCTCAGCTCAGCCCATCTCTATTTTTATTTGCAAACTATCTCAATAATTTAGTGTATTTTTTTATTTTTTAAAATATTTTAAATTTATCTTAATTTATTGGTATTAAACTATAATTTTTAAATTTATTATTTTCATTATTTTGAAATAATTCACAGTTTATGCAAATTATTATTTTCTCTATTACAATTTTAAAGAATATATTTAAAAAATTGATAATTTTTTAATATTACTTATTTTGAAAATATTTTTATTCTAAATTTATTAAAAATATTTTAATATTTATAAAATATATATAATTTAATTATTTGATGGGATACTACATTTTAAAATGTTTATTTCAATGATTTTGTTAAAATTAATTATTTTTAAAGTCAAATAATTATTAAATCATTAATTTTAAATTAAATAAAATTTTTGTTAATGAATACTCTATGGTAACACACCTCATGGTGTTAGCCCACTGTAACACCTTTTATAACTAAAGTAACATACTTTTGTACCTATGGTAACATCACAATCAAAAGGTTGCGATAGGTCAAAATTTTCATAACAATGGTAACACCCATAGTGGTAACACCCATGCCAAAAGGTTGCTATAGGCATCTATGGTGTAGTGAAATGAAATATGGATATGTGAAACCAGGTGACACTATAAGAATCACATTAGATTATTTATCTTGCAAACATGATGGTATCAGATATCACCTTTTTAGCTCAATTTCACCATATATCTCATAATCTTGCTAATAGATGTCATTTTGTTGACGACACTAAATTTAAGAAGTGGTCGAAGTGTACAGTACCATATGTAGAGAGAAATGGGGTCTAATACAGCTGTTAACGTTAATTATATATTTGTCGAGCTCTACCTTTTTGTATGTACAAAATATAGATAAGTGCATGATTCAAGAAGTGAAATGGAACCAGATAGTGAATCTACTTCTGACTAAATATGTTCGTGGTTAGCTTGGCACTTAGCGTTCCTTTAAATTACATCCTGACTCAATAATTAACTATTTGGTAAAAAAAATCAAGGTGACCAATACACACACATTTTAATATGATAAAATTTTAGTGTAGGACTTAGGAAGAGTATATTGTGGAAGCTTACTAGAAACCTGGATTTTGAGTAAACTTTATCAGAACTATCTATAGATATTGATGATCGTATTTAAGAAATTATGGATTACAACAATCAAATAATGAGGTGCTGGTAGAAGCCATCTGTCTAGGCTATTTCTCTCTCACCGGCAAGTTTAATATATTACCTAAATTATAAGAAATATGTGTTATAAGTATTGACAAACTTTTTCTTTAGTAGGTGATTATATACTGCAATGAATAAATTTGTTAAAGAGTTAAGTATCACTTTGATATAGATAGAACAACAAGTATTAACAAATTTTGTTTTATTGGTAGGCGATTACAATGTATGGATTAAAAATAAATAGTAGTTTTTAGACTTATTTAAACGTAATGCAACCATTAAAATAAATCAGATCATACTTCTGCAGTTAAGTAACTTGTAATTTATTTAAATTTTTAAAAAACCTACATGGATACATTCATTTACCAGTGTGGTGTATAAATTACGTAACACACGACTTTCACCCTTTCCGTTGCAATAATTGCAGTTCACTTCTGTTTTGAGTCAAAATATTATTTAGAAAATGGAAAATACAGTTTCATTTGATATAAATATAATGCCAAAAATATTATGATGCGATGTAATTAATTGGCCAAATACCATATTTATTACCTATAAAGTTTTTCTTATTTTTAAAAAATAAAAAAGAGTTTTTTAATTATGGAGCCAAAACATGAACAAAATAACTAAAAAATATCTTTATTTATAATTTTCAATATACACGGCATCATATATGATCATTGTTTTGAAAATTTCGAATTTTTAGTTGACGAAAGCACAGTTGGTTACTAATAAAAAATTAATCGACATAATAATGGAAGATAACTTAATATTATTAATTATTTAAATTTAACACATGTTTATATATATATATATATATATATATATATATATATATATATATATATAGGCACATGCTCGAAGGAGAACCTTGCTTAATAAGAAAACCGAGAGATCCGCAAATCTACCGTTAATTTTAAAAAAGTTTAATGGTTTAGATCTACCAATACAAAAGAGAGAATGTTTCCATTTTTATAGTGAAAGGACAATCTTGGCAGAGGAAAAAAACGAGACCTACATACTCTAATTAACTGAAAATTTGAATCATGCTATTATCATCAATCAAGCGATCCTCATTTCCTTAATTGTCATTGATGGGAGAAATCACAAAATCAATTTTTATCTATCATGCACACTTTCCTTAGTTAACGTTTCCTTTTATTTTTTCATATATAATTTAATTTAGTTAAATATTCCATGAGTACACGAATCTTATATACAATACATATATTAATTTCAATAATTTTTGAATCCTACCAAGTATTCTACTCTTAATAACAAAATATTTTAAAACATTAAGATTCATTAGAAAATTTTTATATTTCCCAACTTTTTAGATAGAGATTCTTGAAAGGCAGAGTGTATTAACTTGTAACACTATAACTAATGTAACTCAATTAAACGAAAAGATACTTAACCAGAAGACAATCAAGAACAAGAAGTCACAAGGAATCAACACTAAATGAAGACAAGGTAATTGATACAATTGAACATGTTAACTATGATCAAGCCAAGAAGAAATCATTGAGAGAAGTTCAAGTCAAAGTTGTTCAGGCCTCAGTGATTTGAGTATTCGAGATTCAAGATCATAACTATCAGTATCAACAAGACCAATTGATTTCAAGTGAACAAGAAGGAAAGCAAATATTGGAAAGCCAAGTTACTAAGTGAATATGGTAATTTATTCAAGAAGCAGAAACACTATCAAGACTAGTCACTTATGAACCAGACCAGTGCATCAAGTGTCAGGACATTGATAGCAAGTTTATGTCAGTAATAAAGATCCATGTTCAAGAGCTTGTAGAAGAACAAAGAAGATATGAAGATATCACAAGCTCAAGATGTGCATTGAAGTTTCAAGTTGAAGACCAGAATATTTTCTAAGTAAGAAATGTTCTAGATGGCTAAGTCGAAATTCCCAAGTAGAAGTTCTACTTAGAATTTCGAGATGGCTAAGTAGAAATTCTCAAGTAGAAGTTCTACTTAGAGTGCAGCTTCAACATGACACATGGCATCTTCTGATTGGCAGATTTCCAAGCTTTCAAGATAAGACAAGATTTATGTGGACATCATTGGGCCACGTACATCTTAGTCTTTGAAGACTACAGGTCATAGATTACATGTAGTATAAATAGAAGCACTTGTGTAATGTTTTAGTTAGAGTGAGCATATTGAGAAAAACACAAGAAAAAGAGAGAGAGTATTCACAGAGCTTAGAATCATTCACTTCTCTCTCAACTTCTGTTATACTTTGTAATGAATGTTGTAGCAACCTTTTCAAGTTATATATAAAAGAAATATATTCCTTGAATCTGTGTGTTCATTTATTGCATCGTATTTATTGCTACTCATAATCGAAAAGTTGTATTCACCCCCCCTCTACAACACATTTGGACCTAACAATTGGTATCAGAGCGGATGTTTAACATACAAAACATAGATCCTTGTGTTTGGTAGAAGAATCGTGAGTTTTCATTTTCTAGATCTACTTTTCATTTTTTCGAAAAGTGAGCTTTAATTCATTTCCAGTGAAAACTCATCCGGGAAAAATTATTTAAATACTCCAGGTGTGATTATTTGGCTTGGGTGTATTTTAATTAATTTTTGTGAATTAATCTGGGTTCATTAATATTTGGTGTTCTTGAGTGTTCATCATCTGTTCTTATCAAAGAATATAACCCAGCAACTTTTCAATTTCCTTTTCAAAGAAATTATAGTCAAAAAGGTGTTTTTGGTACTTTTGATTTGATTATTATTTCTTAGCCGAAAGCAAAAGAAAGTGTACTCAGTGCTTAGCAGGTGGGTTAGTCACTTTCGGCGTGTAAAGCAATCAAAAGTCAAAAAGGTGTTTTAGTGGTGATATTGTTTATTCAATATTAAAGTAATCTGCAGAAGAAAATTATTCTAAGGACAAAAGTTCTACATAGAATTTCTACTTGAGATTTTCTACATAGAATTTCGACTTGGACAATTTCTACTTGGTGAATTTCGACTTGGACAATTTCTACTTAAGAGAAATTTCGACTTGAGCAAAAAATTTCTACTTAGAGAAATTTCGACTTGGCAGAAGTTCTACATAGATATTCTACATAGCCTAGTCTTGGGTACTTAGAATTTTTTTAGTGACAAGATTTGAAATGGCTCCTAAAAATTCTTTCAAGATCCCAATGTTCAACCGAGATCACTATGAAGAATGGGTTTTCAGAATGAGACTCTACTTAGAGACAATTAACCCTGAGTATCTGGAAGTCCTTGATAAGGGTAAATTCGTTCCAATGAGAGCTATTCCTGAGCGTACGGAAGGAGAGGAGGTTATACCTGCTCGGTCTGAGCCCAAAAAGGCAGCGGACTTTACGGATGCCGACAAGGAGCAAATAGCTTATGACACTTCTGTAAGACAAACCTTGATGGAATCTCTCGATCATGAAATGTTCAACATAGTCAAGGGTTTGAATACAGCAAAGAAGATTTGGGACAAAATAGAAGTTGTCATGGAAGGATCTGCAGAGGTCAGAAGCAACAAGACACTTATACTCAAGATGGAGTATGACACCTTTAGAATACGAAAGGGAGAAAGCATAACAGATGTCTACCTACGATTCAGTCAGTTGGTATTGGATTTGAATCTGAGAGGTGTTACTCTCCCCATGGTTGAAACCAATACAAGATATTTGAGGAACCAGCCAAAGAGCATTGAACATAGAGTCTACGCAATCAGAGAAACCAGAGATTTGCATACAACTTCTCTGGAAGAATATTATGGAATTCTGAAGACCTATGAGCTGGAAACTCTTCAAGATCAAGCATGGGACAATGATTCAAAGGGAAAAGAAACTGCATCAGGATTAGTTGCTGATGAGGAAGAGTCTAAGAAGGCAATGGTTGCAGCAAAGCCTAAATCATCACCTGTACCACATCAAGTTGATAATGATGACGAGTGCGCATCCAACAGTGATGATGACTACTTCACCCAAGAAGAGCTGGACAACATGGACGATAGTGTCGTGGCATACATGGCAAGGAAGTTCAGCAACATGAGATTCAGAAAGAGCAACCGACCACAGAGAAATTCTTCATCTTATTATCGGGCTGCTAAGGGTGGTGGTAGTTCGTCAGGCTACCAAGGTAAAGGCAAGAGTACCAGTTACAAATCTCCCTTGGATTTCAAAATGAAGTTCAAATGCTATAACTGTGGAGAACCTGGACATTTTGCCTCGGACTGCAAAAAGGCTAAACAGACTTATCCAAAAGAGACATTTGAAGCCCTCAAAAGCAAGTATGAATCGCTGATGAAAGAAAAACATGGTAAAAGAGCTTTAGTAGTAACAGAAGGAAGAGCTTGGGATGATTCAGATGAGGAAGAGGTTACTCATGTAGCAAACTTTGCGCTCATGGCTGAGACATCAGAGGAACCAGAGGTACCAGTTCTAACCCTTAAAGTAGAAATGTCTATTGATGATTATAAGGAACAGAACGGGGCTCTTAGCGAAGAGATCTACATGTTGTGCAAAAGCCTAGACACTTCTCAAAAGGAACAGAAAACACTTGTCGCCAAAAGCAGAATGCTTGAGGCAAAAGTGGAAGAGTTAGAGGCTGCTTGCACTGTAGATACTTCTCTAAGAGATTTTATTAAATCTTTGGAACACAAGCTCGTCCTTAAGGAAGAAATAGAATCATGTTTAAGGAACAAACTAGCTGAGTTAGAAACTAAATGTGAAGCTTACAAACTAGCTGCTAGTAAAGTGTATGTAGATAATGATGTGTTTAAGAAGATAACTGGAGTAGGTGTAGGACTTGATTATTCTAATCTTTCTAAGAAAGATGGAAAGAGACCTATAGACACTAGTTCCAGTGACCTTAAAAATGATATTCCTAGCATCTTTAAACCTTCTGTCAAACCCATCTACAAACACCTTGTTCCTAGAATAGAAGAAGAAGAGACTGAATTGATAGCTAGATATGAGATTGAGATGGAAGATCGTCAGAACGCACAACCTATAACTCCTATTAAACAAGTTAAAATCAATTTTCCTAGTGATGAATCTAGACTAGGAATAGGAGCTAAGGCTGTTAAACAACAAGGGAAGAAAGGCATAAAAGAGGTTAAGGCTGAACGAATAAAGAAAGCATGTTATCACTGTAAATCTACTGAACATCTTTCTTATGCATGCACTGCTACACATGCCATGCCTACCACACACACTATGAATAATCTGCATCAGAATCATGCACAGTGTGGTCAACCTAATTGTATGCCATGCACTTTTAACGTCATGCAAACTTTTGTGAATTTAATGAATGCATCTAGCCAGTCATGCTCAAATACTGCTGCTAGTTCAAACAACAAAAAGAAGTTTGGGAGAGCCAAGACTGTCAGTCCTCCTAAAGTTAGGAGTGACAAACCTTCTCCTAGGACTGATAAATATGTCAAGTCTGAGAAAGGAAAGGAGGAAGTCGAAAGCTCTAGTTATGTTAAGAAAAGTGCATCTCCTGTTGTTAAATCTGTTGATTCTAAATCTTATCGAAAAGCCGGGCCCAATCAAAGTTGGGTTCCGAAGAAAGTCTAATCAATCTGTCATTGCAGGGCATTAAGCAAAAGAGAAATAAAGTTATATGGGTGCTAGACAGTGGAGCATCGAGGCATATGACTGGAGACAAGTCCCTGCTTACAGAGTTGGTTATGAAAGCTGGCCCTTATGTTACCTTTGGAGATGACAGCAGAGGTGTGACAAAGGGATATGGCAAACTGAAAACTGGCAATGTCATCATTGAAGATATTTCCTATGTTGAGGGATTAAAGCATAATTTGTTGAGTATAAGTCAATTCTGTGACAAAGGTTACGAAATTGTCTTCAACAAGAAAGGTGTATCAATCACTCACATCAAGGAAGGCAAACTGGCTTTGAGAGGAGTTCGAAAGGCAGATCTTTTTGTTGCAGACATGGATTCAGCAAATCAGAATCAAGTTACCTGTTTCTACAGCAAAGCTTCGGATGATGAAAGCTGGTTATGGCACAAAAAGTTATCTCACTTAAACTTCAAAACGATGAATGCTCTCGCGAGGCGAGAATTGGTGAGAGATCTACCTCAAATGGAGTTCGCTCCGAAAGGACTCTGTGAAGCCTGTGAAATGGGAAAGTCGAAGCGAGCCTCGCATAAAAGCAAAGAAATTTCAAGTATCACTGAGCCTCTGCAACTTCTTCATATGGATTTGTTTGGCCCAGTGAATGTCCTATCTTTATCTAGGAAAAGATATGCATTGGTAATCGTGGATGACTTCTCCAAGTATACATGGGTATTGTTCGCAATGACGAAAGACGAAGTACCTTTCTTAATCATTGATCACATCACTCAAATTGAGAATGTTTCAACACTTACTGTGAAGACGATTAGATCAGACAATGGCACTGAATTCAAAAACGCAGTGCTAAATGACTTCTGTGTATCTAAAGGAATACGTCGTCAGTACTCAGCCCCGAGAACTCCACAGCAAAATGGAGTAGTTGAAAGGAAGAATAGAACATTGGTTGAAGCAGCAAGAACTTTGTTGTACGATTCGAAACTTCCTCTGTATTTCTGGGCAGAAGCAGTGAGTACCGTGTGTTACACTCAAAATCGATCCTTGATTATAAAAGATAAAGAAAAGACACCATGTGAGCTAATGAACGGCAGAAGACCAACAATCAAATATTTTCATGTATTTGGAGCAAAATGCTATGTACTTATAGATGATGAAAATCTAGGTAAGTTTGCAGCAAAAGCTCGTGAAGGAATCTTTGTTGGTTACTCCACAGATGTGGTAGCAGCTTATAGGGTGTTCTTAGTGAATGATCGAAAAGTGACTGAAAGCTACAACGTCAGATTCGACGATACCAAACTCTCATCAATTTCAAGAGATTCTAGTGAACCTGAGTCCCTAAAATTTCAGAATCTGGACTTAGAAGATCTTGAAGATGAACCTGAGTTGGTTGTCCCATTAAATGTTCCAAGTGTACGTGAAGAACCTGAGTCTAGTGAACAAGCTAATTCTACAAGATCAGGAGAGACTTCTTCAGTACGGACCGGCAACAACTCAGGGGGAGTAAATAGCAGCTCAAGGACTACTGTTCAAGGCTCGAATCGAGTTGACTCTAGTTCTGTAGGAGCTGGCACTAACTCAGGGGGAGTTAGTGAAAGTATTCAAAGTAGTCAGCACCACAATTCAGAAAGTCATGCTGAATCATCAAGACAATTTCCAAGAGAACGAGTATGGAATAGAGACCATCCGTTTGAATTGATTATTGGTGATCCAGATGCTGGTGTGTCTACTAGAAGAAATGCAAGAGCTGACCTAGCTAATATTTGCTTATTTTCTGGGTTCTTATCCAAGCTTGAACCTAAAGAAATAGAAGAAGCTCTTGGTGATGCTGATTGGGTGATTGCAATGCAAGAGGAACTCAATCAGTTTGAAAGGCAGAAAGTTTGGAAGCTGGTACCCCGACCAAAGAACAAATCAGTAATTGGAGCAAGGTGGGTATTCAGAAATAAAATGGATGAAAACGGACTTGTAACACGAAACAAGGCTCGTTTGGTTGCAAAAGGTTATTCTCAGCGAGAAGGAATTGATTATGATGAGACCTATGCACCAGTTGCAAGACTTGAGGCAGTCAGGATGTTTTTGGCATTTGCAGCACATAAGAACTTCAAGGTTTTCCAGATGGATGTGAAAAGTGCCTTCCTGAACGGAGAGTTAGAAGAAGAAGTGTATCTGGAACAGCCGCCTGGCTTCATTGATCCAGAACTTGAAGATTTTGTGTACCTTCTCTTCAAATCAGTCTATGGCCTCAGGCAATCCCCAAGATGTTGGTATGAAACCCTATCTGTATTCTTAATTGAAAGTGGTTTTACTAGGGGAGTAATTGACAAAACATTGTTCTATAAGAATGTGAAGAATGATCTAATACTTGTTCAAGTATATGTGGACGATATTATCTTTGGGTCATCGAATGAGCGCTTGTGCGAGAAATTTGCTAAGCTAATGCAAGACAAATACGAGATGAGCATGATGGGAGAGCTGTCCTTCTTCCTTGGATTACAGATCAGTCAGAGAAAAGATGGTATCTTTATCTGTCAATCCAAGTACGTCAGAGATTTACTCAAGAAGTATAATCTAGAAGATGCATCAGCAGCCAAGACTCCCATGGCAACAGCCACGAAGCTTGATGAAGACAAATCAGGTAAATCAGTTGACATCACAAGCTATCGAGGTATGATTGGCTCACTTCTCTATTTAACTGCAAGTAGACCCGATATAATGTTCGCGACTTGTTTATGTGCAAGGTTCCAAGCGGATCCTAGAGAATCACATCTCATAGCCGTCAAAAGAATTTTTAGGTATCTCAAGGGCACACCAAATCTAGGAATTTGGTACCCAAGAGATACAGGTTTTAATCTAATTGGCTATACGGATTCAGATTATGCAGGTTGCAGGATTGATAGGAAAAGCACATCTGGTGCTTGTCAATTTCTTGGCAGAAGATTGGTGTCCTGGCAAAGTAAAAAGCAACATACAGTATCTACTTCTACTGCTGAAGCTGAGTACATTGCTGCTGGAAGCTGTGTATCTCAAATACTGTGGATGAGGAACCAATTGAAGGATTATGGCATGGAGCACAAGAAAATTCCAATTATGTGTGACAACACAAGTGCCATTGCCATAACCAACAATCCTGTAGATCACTCAAGAACAAAGCACATCGACATCAGGTATCACTTCATAAGAGAACATGTCGAGGAGGGGACTGTGGAGCTACATTTTGTGCCCACAATGCAACAAATTGCAGATATATTCACCAAACCTCTTGATGAAGTAACATTCAATAGGTTGGTTGGTGAATTGGGAATGCTTAACACAAGTTAGTAAAGCCTTCTATCTGTAAAATCCATGGTTATGTTGGTATATGCAAGATATTTAATCATTATGTGTTTAGACTTTAAAATGCCTAATTAATGATTATTATAGGATGCATATAGCGTGATTTTGCATGAATTCAGTGTGTTTTAAGTGTCTTTTATAGCACAAATCTGTGAATTTATGCTTGTTAGATTGCATGAACATAGGGGGAGTTAAATTCATAATATTCTAAATTTTGCATGATTTTTAGATGAATTTACCTGTGTTTTTCATGTAATTAGAGGCCTTAGAATTATCAAGGAATGTTTTAATTATGTCATATATTAAAATCCTTGAATTGATATTTATATTAATTTGACAAAATTAATTGTTGAGTTTTTCAAAGAAAAATTGTCAAATTATTCTAAGTATCTTCAAAATTTCGAGTTAGTTACTATCTCGAAACTCATCTTGAAATTCTAGTTGAATTTCGATTTGAGCTTCCAGAGTGAAGTTTTGAAAATTCTAAGTCTGGGAGAAATTTCGAGTTAGCCTCTATCTCGAAATTTATCTCGAAATTCGACTTAAGGTTCGAATTAGAGTTACCAGTGTGCCTATCTTTATTTTCTTCAAAATATTCGAGATAATTTCTATCTCGAACTTTATCTCGAAGGTTGAGATAAGTTTCCATTTTTGGGGATTTTTTGAAAAGAATTGAGAATAACTTCGAGTTAACCTCTATCTCGAAGTTCAACTCGAAGTTCGACTTAGAGTCCAACTCGAAGTTCGACTTAGAGTTCGACTTAGAGGTTTGACTTAGAGTTTGAGAGAATTCTCAATTGGTTAAAGGGAATTTTCGAGTTAACTCCTAACTCGAACTATATCTCGAATTTCTACTTAGAATTTCGAGATATATTTCCTTGTTGGATGTGTGCTGTACATGATCTTTGATAGATTAATGGTTCAAGTGGTTCAAGTTTTTCGAGTTAACTGCTAACTCGAACTTTATCTCTAACTTCGAGATAGATTTTATTGCTGATTTTTGCTAAGTGCTAAAAGTTCGAGTTGACACCTATCTCGAACTTTATCTCGAAGTTCGACTTGAGGTTCGAGATAGAGTGTTCCCTGTATGTACTTGGTGTTTTTCACACTTTTTATCAGGGGCATTTCTGTCATTGCACATTCATGTCTATATATTCATATCTAACTCGATATTTTCTTTCACTTTTACCTAATTTGAGTTTTACAGCCGCACATATACATACAGGCGATTTCATAGATACAAGCCATTGTTAGTGATTTTTGTGACAAATCTCATACGGACAACGAATTGATGCCCATTTTTTTACTGATATCTTCTGTGTGTCATCATTAATCACTGTTTTGTGTGTTTGTGTAACGATTCATTTCTCTTGAAGATATATACACACGTATATACACACACAATTTCTCAAATCTGTTCAAAAACGATTTTACACACGCACACTTCACTGTTAAAGCAGATTTAACCACTGGTTTGAGATTTGCCTTCCATTAATTGTTGATTGGAGCCCGTAGTTTAATTTTTCACAAAGGAACTTTTGTGTTCTTGATAAATTAAAAGGGTTATCACGGTTAATTGTTAGATTAATTGTTTTTCAGAAATTAAAATTAAAATTTCACATCTTTTTAAAGAAAAACTCTTAATTAAAATGGCTCACCAATTTTCACTTGCCAAAAACAATTTTTATAATATTTCTACGGAAATTGGTGATCAACTCCCGCGCTTTAAGTCTTGGATACGATTTTTAAATTTGTATTCCAAAGCTAACGATGCTTTTTCTGCTAAACCTACACTAGTACATGATGCTTTACAGCAATTATGGACTAGTGCGGTTTCTTTTGGGAGCAAATCAACCCCCTTTGGTTTCAGGTTTACCTTAGCGGGTCAGGAATATGTGGTGACTGAACAAATTGTCAACAAGGTTCTTGGATTCCCTGTTAAAGATGCTTATGATCCAGAACCTACAGCTGCAGATCGCCTCAAATTCTTTGAAGAAATAGGGTGTTATCCTCCGACTGGCCGGATCACTGGAAACATCCAAAAACAATTTCTTCATGTGGAATGGAATTACTTTTTCGAGGCCATAACAAGATGTTTTCGGGCACGAGAAAGCGATTACCATCAAATTTCCATTCCCATGCAAAACCTTGGAATTGCCCTAGCAAGAGAGCTGGATATCAATTATGGACGAATAGTTCTCTCTGAGATAGTGGATGTGATGGGATCTCCTGCAAGCAGAGACCTCAACACCACAGATGTTGTCTGCTGGTTTCCTCGGTTCTTACAGATGCTGATTAATCATTTAGTACCGAAGGATGCTCTTGCTGTTAGACGGAGTTTTGCCAGTGGTCCATCATCTGCACCGCTAGGGATGGGCACTAAGTCACTTTCAACTGTTGAAAATCAGGATAAACATCATGGAAAACCGATGTCTGTTCCTGAAACCTTACAAAAGTGGCTTACATATGATGAGGGAGTTACCACTTTGATGGAATTTTCGCAAGCTTCATCACATGCTCAGAATCGGTCTGCTCATGCTGAGGCGTTTGAAGCGATTCCTGATGAACAAAGCGGAGACGAACAAGGTAATGAATCAGGTAATCTCTCTCGACACTCTACTCATTCCTCTTCCTCTGTTTCTGATTCCCAGACCCAAGAGACTGCTAGCCCGCAGGATCTATCCCAGGGTGAGAGCTATATTTCTAATTCTATATCATCCCAGTCACCGGAATCCAAACAGCCAGCACATATAGATGTAGGAAATGATGATGAGAGTGAACCCGAAGAGCAGCAACTTATTCGCAAGAAAGCCAAAATTTCCCATGCTGCTACTTCTAAATCTCAGTCAAACCCTAGAGTGTCACACGCAACCACTCCACCTCACGAGAGTGGTTCACCCCTTGAACAATCTGCACATAGGGATTTTGATTTTGATGATGATTTTGTACCTCTTAAAGATACTGTTGCTTCAAGAGGACATGAAGCTTTAAAAACTTCAGCCGTACCTTCACCGGTACGTACTGATGCTACAACGAGGATCGGTTCTGATGTTGTACAAGAACACTTTGTAGCCTCTCAGCCTGAGATTCCAACTCAGGAACAAACAGTATTTGATCCCATAACTGCAAATTATATTTCTTATCAAGTTTCTGCAGGTACTTCTTCATATTTTGGATCAATTATTGAAGACATACACGAGCGTGAGACAGGGAGTGTGTGTGAGAGGTTAGGGAGAGAGGGACCTTCATTTTTAAGGCCCGAAACCGAGCGCCAAATACCAACAGAACGAGAATTAGAGCGAGGTCACCTAAACCAAACACCGTCCCTTAATTCTGAAAATCTTGAATCTCGTTTGTCTTTTATGGAAAATCAAATGAAGGAGTTTGGGCAGTCAATGGGGCAGTTAGGGATGAATGTTGGAGATAATCAAAGGGCACTTGACGACTACGCAGCACGAATGGCACTTCAAGCTTCAGCTTTTACTGATTTGAAAAATCAGGTAAATGACATGGGCCATGCTGCTGGTGTCTTGGGAAACACCCTGAATGACAGGATGGGAGCAATGGAGTTTACAATGGATAATCTGGCTGTGGAAATAAGCAGAGTTATGTACGCAATCAGAAGTTTTGTGCCCCCGGAATGTTTCGCGCCGCAACAACCTCCCCCCGATGCTGGTACAGGTGGTGCTAGTGGAGCAGGAGCCTATGGTTCCGGGTTTGAAGATTTTGATACAGCTGGTGGATCTGGAGACCAGGGTGGAGTTCAGGATAACTCACCTAAGGGGGAGAATATAAAGGAGACGAGACAGCAGGGAGTTCAAATCGAAGAAATTCAAGAACATGCTGATCTTGTAAAAGAAATGGAAGTTGAGCCATCCATTGATGAAGAGGCTCTAAGAAGGAAAAAGGGTAAGGCAATAGCGATTGAGCCAGATGAGCCATTCGTTGATCTGAGTCATCAAGAAAAAGTACAGGAGGTACTCGACTCAGATTCCGATATGGAAGACGCACCGTTGAAACATGCTATAAAGAGATCATTGAAGGATCAGGGTGGAGGTGCTGGAATGTCTTTCGGATTGCCTGAAGAAATTACTGTCGATGAGGAAACCCTTGAAGCTCAACAGTTAGCCTTGGATCAAGCTGAGTTCTTTAAAATGAAGCAGATGCAAGGTCGTGCTGCGTTTCAGGAAAAGAAAGCGGAGCTACAAGGAAAGCAGTACGATTATGAGCTTGCAAGGCTAGCTGATCCTCAAATCGACCTGGACAATAGAAGGATAGGGAAGAAGTGGGATGACGCAAGAAAGATTTTGATGGGACCATGTACAAAAGGAGAGCATAACAAGGAAGCAGATGATCTGTTCTACCAACTAAATTTGCAGAATCCAATGGCGGCTGACTACATAAATGCTTTAAAGAGATTAATTTCTAAAGTCAGGGTTGGATACAATTCAACGCAAAAGGAGTGGCAGGTTATTTTGTCTTTCACAGAAGGAGTCCCAATGTCTTTCATGTATGTGGATGATCAATTCATGACGAGAAGATCTGCATCAGAGTTGTTCTTGCTAGCAACAAAAATTCAATACTCTCATTCTGAGAATCTAAGCATTCTGTATAGGGATCAGTTAATGCGGCTAGCAGAGGACAAGGGTCCAGAGTTCTCAGCATATCCAAATGTTGTCCGGATGGTGGTTGACAGTAAGTTGAAGAGGGTGAGCCTGGAGGAAAAGGAATTAATGGAACTTTCAGTGGAATCTCTTAAGGCCGTCTGTAGGCAAATGATGGGTAAGGGATTCGCTTCTGTGCTTAAGGATAAAGCAGTGAAGACCATTGAAAGTGTCATACTAAAGAAGAGCAATGAGGTGTGGAAGTGTGATGTCATTGCTCCGAACCCTCTTGATAATGTGAAGATTGAACCAGAGCTGATAGAGAGGAATTGGAATATTCTTCAAGCAATGAAGAACGTTGATGAAGCTCTGAATCTTCCTACTGGAGAACTGGAACAAGGAGAGATAAGGGAGGCAGTTGGTGTTCCAGGAAGAGACAGCGTATACTGGATACATTCTTTTGCTGATAATGCAGCTGATGCCTTGGTATTCATAGATGCAGACCAGAAGCAAACACTCTTGCATATGAGTAGAGACTGGCTGAAGCAGACTCAAGATGCTGCATTTCTAGAGAAAGTGTTATATGTGTTCAAATGGGAAGATGTGGAAGTTAAGTATGTGACGGAAAAGCAGAGACTCGTGAGTTACCTATCTGATGTAGTAGTGGAAATGAAGCGATTGGAGCGAGATGCGGCTAGTGTCCACAATACTAACCGTGTCATAGGCTATCCCAAAATGATCTACTGTCAGTTTAAATCTGATAAAACTCATAGGAAACCTCGGCTTATCATGAAGAAATTTGAGGAAATTCCAGAGATCAGAACTACTCAGGAGGTGGACAAACTCAGAAGGCTTTTCAAACATCCTTACCCAGAACCCAGGAACCCTCTAGAGATGGAAGCAGTAAGTTTGTTGAATACCAGGTGGACGCAACTTCGTGATCCAGTATATAAGAAACAAAAGCAGCAGGAGGAGAAGCGCAGAAGGCAGAAAGAAGAAAAAGATCAAGCTGCTGAAGCTAGGAAAAGGAAACGGAATTAGGGTTAAAGGTCAGAGTGGTGTGAACTTGAAGTTGGAAAAACTTCATGTCTTTCGGTTGCTTTAACTCACTTGAGGAAAATTCATCTTAGAATGAATCCAATAAGGTGATATAAGTTTGACTAAAAGATATGAAATAATCCAGGTGATAGGAATCATTCAAATGATCTTTAATTCGAGGTTCGAATTCTGTTTCTAGTTTAAGTTCTTTGTATTGTTTTCATGTACTTGTAATTGTATATTTTTCAAGACTGTAATGTTAATTATCTTTTCTCGTCTCATTGTTTAGTTGAGTTATCCTTCATTAATTTGAATGTCATTGTTAGACAATCAAATTGGGGGAGATTGAAAGGCAGAGTGTATTAACTTGTAACACTATAACTAATGTAACTCAATTAAACGAAAAGATACTTAACCAGAAGACAATCAAGAACAAGAAGTCACAAGGAATCAACACTAAATGAAGACAAGGTAATTGATACAATTGAACATGTTAACTATGATCAAGCCAAGAAGAAATCATTGAGAGAAGTTCAAGTCAAAGTTGTTCAGGCCTCAGTGATTTGAGTATTCGAGATTCAAGATCATAACTATCAGTATCAACAAGACCAATTGATTTCAAGTGAACAAGAAGGAAAGCAAATATTGGAAAGCCAAGTTACTAAGTGAATATGGTAATTTATTCAAGAAGCAGAAACACTATCAAGACTAGTCACTTATGAACCAGACCAGTGCATCAAGTGTCAGGACATTGATAGCAAGTTTATGTCAGTAATAAAGATCCATGTTCAAGAGCTTGTAGAAGAACAAAGAAGATATGAAGATATCACAAGCTCAAGATGTGCATTGAAGTTTCAAGTTGAAGACCAGAATATTTTCTAAGTAAGAAATGTTCTAGATGGCTAAGTCGAAATTCCCAAGTAGAAGTTCTACTTAGAATTTCGAGATGGCTAAGTAGAAATTCTCAAGTAGAAGTTCTACTTAGAGTGCAGCTTCAACATGACACATGGCATCTTCTGATTGGCAGATTTCCAAGCTTTCAAGATAAGACAAGATTTATGTGGACATCATTGGGCCACGTACATCTTAGTCTTTGAAGACTACAGGTCATAGATTACATGTAGTATAAATAGAAGCACTTGTGTAATGTTTTAGTTAGAGTGAGCATATTGAGAAAAACACAAGAAAAAGAGAGAGAGTATTCACAGAGCTTAGAATCATTCACTTCTCTCTCAACTTCTGTTATACTTTGTAATGAATGTTGTAGCAACCTTTTCAAGTTATATATAAAAGAAATATATTCCTTGAATCTGTGTGTTCATTTATTGCATCGTATTTATTGCTACTCATAATCGAAAAGTTGTATTCACCCCCCCTCTACAACACATTTGGACCTAACAATTCTATTAAGAGGGGTGTATTCAATTGAGATTTTAATGGATTTCTGATAATCCATGGATTTTAACGAATTTTTAAATCCACAGATTGTTTAAATTCTACAAAGAATCTTGTAAAATTGGTGTAGAGTCATTGAGATTTGAAAAGTTTTTTTAGAAATCCATCAAAATCTCATTGATTTTTGCAAGATTTCAAAACTTATAAAAACAACTAGCAAATCCACCAAAATCCACCATTTTAATAAATCTAAAAAATCCATGGATTTTTGAATACCCCTAGATTTAAATGGATTGTTTTAAATCCAGATTGAATACACCCAGATTTTAAAAGACTTTTTGAAATCCTAATTGAATACCCTCGGATTTTAAATGACATTTTGAAATCCAAATTGAATACCTCAAGATTTTAGTGGATTTAAAAAAATCCAAATTGAATACCCCTAGATTTCTAAAATTCCTCAAAATCCTTCAAAATCTCAGTTGAATACACCCCTCTAAGTGTTTTTAGAATTATGAAATTTTTTATATTACCCAACTTCGAACGTATTATGAAATATTGATCTTTTTAAGGAATATTTTTTTATTTTGCTAGAAGACACAAAAGAATCAAATAATTTGTTTTTCCAAATTACATGCAAAAGATTTGTTCATTTTCTAATCGGTTCCTAAGGTTTAACCTAAGATATTTTTTGAGATTTAATTTTATTTCCATAAATTTGAATTTTTTTCAAGAACATTTTTTTAATATCATTGAGATTCTTTAACGTGTTTTAAGATTATTTAAGGTATATAACTTAAATTTAAAAAAAAATTATAATTTTTCTTTAGAAAAATGAAATATATAGAAATATTATGTTATATACAAGATTCTCTTAGATATTAATATTTTTCGTATCTTTTTTATATTTTGAAAAAACAGTTTTCTTATCTTAAAATGAATGTAAATAATGTGATATATTTAGAATCTGTAATTTCATTACCCACTAATTAAAATTATTGATTAATATCAATTAACGTAATATACATGGCAACATACAATTGCAATCTCCATCGAATTTTTTTTATTAAAACTTGATAAAAATCTTTATTGAACCATTTTCTAGATTTTTTATTATATTTTTTAAAATGAACGAATCTAATAGCTGTCACATCAGCTTATAACCACATCAACTTATTTATTAAACATCAACAAAAAAACATCAGCTTTTAGATATTCTTCAAAAAGGTGTTTTATATATACTAAATATACTATTTTTGAGATTCTTTTAAGTATTTTGAGAATTTTTAAGATGATTTTTTATTCTATATTTTAGAGATTCTTTAAAGTGTTTTGAGTGATATAAAATATACAAATTTGAGATTTTTTTAAGTATTTTGAGATTTCTAATTTTTTTTTTAACATAAATTACTGAGTTTTGTATACAACATTTTGAAACACTTAATTAAATCAGGTCTCGTATTAGAAATGATACATCTAATTCGAAATTATTATTATTTTAGTAAAACACTTAAGAGGGTCTCACCATGTCGTAAAGAGTTTCCATTAAGTTATAAAAGATTCCGTTATGTGTTTTTACTAATTTATTAAACATTTCGTTAAATTTTTTATTAATTTATTTAAAATTTAGTTAAGTTTTTTTATTAATTTATTAATGATTTTGTTAAGTGTAAAATAAAGAATAAATAAATAATTTACAAAATTTTTAACAAAATATCATTACGCCAATTGAAAAAATGATTTTAAGGAATTTTAATAAAATGATTTTAAAGAATTCTATTAAAATAATTTACGTGTTTCAAATTAATATGTTAGTTTATTTTTTTTATTATCTTTTCGAGATTCTTTTGAGAATTGTTTTAAAAGACATGCTACTATAAAAAAAAAATTTAATTCGAAAGAATGTTCTACAATTTTTTTTAAATGTTGGATAAATTATTTATAGTGTTGTACTTGTACTTAACTATATTCGAAACTTATTTTAGATCAATAAAATATTTAGTGGACTATTAATCTAAAATATATAATAAAATGATATTATCTTTCCAAAATAATTAACAAAACACCTACGAGAATCTTTTTATATTACACAATATTTTTTTATATTTCTTTTTTCTTAAAAAATGTGTACATTTCTTTTAAAAATAAGTTAGATATAAAAAAAATCATTTAATACACAAGATTCACTTACGTGTTTCAAATCAAGTTTTTGCATTAAGTTAGATTTAGAAATATTATGTAATACACCAGGATTCTTTTACGTGTTTCAAATTAATATGTCAGTTTATTCCTTTTTATGATTAGTTTTTTTTTTTTTTGGAGAACAATCAATCGAACACTGATTGATTGAATCAGATTGAGCATATCAATCAAATTTTATATGTACCATGCTATATCAATTTATAAGAAATTGATCGAAATTTATTTTCTTGTAAGAGCTGCCATAATGAACTATTCAATGATATGATAGATATTAAGAATCAATCAAGATATTTGAAATATTGAGAACACCAAATTTAAAATAAAAAAAGCATGATATTTATTGTAATATCGAAGATTTTTATTTCCATAAAATAAAGATTCTGCAAAAGATTTATTTATAGGGAGTGAATTTTTTTAACTTAGCTATATTTTGAAACCAATATGAGTTCTCATGTATTCTACAATTATACTGTATATGAAATACTTTATAGAACATTTAAAAGAATCTTGTAAGTTTTTTTTTTTTTTTGTCAGAAAAGAATCTTGTAAGTTATGTAAATAAGTTACTTCAATAATTATTATATTTTATTTTATAGAATCTCGTAAAAATGATTTGCTCACACGAGTAAGATATTTTAAATAAATATTGTATTTTTAATAAAACAATTAAAAGAATTTATTAAATTTAAAAAAAAATTATTTTATTTTTTTAATGTATTTTAAGGAATGTATAGTCTCCATTTGTTACCGCCAATTTTGAGATTCTCTAAAGTCTTTTGAGATTCTTTAAGATGTTTTGAATATTCTGTAAAGTGCATCGTATTTTATCTTTTTGAGATTCTTTAAGTGTTTTGAGGAATATTAAATGTCAATTTGTTATTGACTTTTTTGAGATTTTTTAGTGTTTTAACATCTTTTAAGGTATTTTGATAATTTTATAAAGTGTTTCAAATAATTTTCATAACATTCATAATTATTAAAAAATGTTATTTTTTATTAATATTTTCTTAATTGTTTTTTAATGTGTTAATTGTTACTCCCTCCGTCCCATTCATTTCTATACGTTTTTTTAAAATTGTCTGACACGCATTTTAAGGTGCATAACTAGTATAGTTTTAAAACTTATCATTGAAATTTTTTTTTTATATAAAAGTAGGATTGTTCTATTTTTATACAAAAAAAAAGAAAATTGTATAGAATTCATTGGGACGGAGGGAGTAGATGGAAAAGAATGTTAGTTTAATAATTTAAAATAATAGGAAATTATTTTTAAAATTTTCAAAAATATTGTAAAACAATTTACTAATTTTTTATAATTTAATTTACAAATTTTTTATATTTGATCTCTTAGAAATTCTTTAAGGTGTTTTGAAGAATATAAGATTTTGCTGACCATTAGTCAGGCGATTGGATATCAGCATATGTATTTAAAAAAAATAATCCGTTGTATATTCTTTTTTCATTACAATTTCAAAACTTTTATTTTAGTTAATAAGAATGTCAAGATTCTACTATGTATTCTATGCCTTATAAGGAATTTGAAAGAATGTGTATCATTTTTATTTTTATTTTCATATATTATATAAAAAATTATTCTTCAAAAAAGTTCTTATCTTTAAATTCCTATTAATTTGAAACACGTAAGAGAATCTTGATACATATTTATAAAATTTCTATATGTAGCTTAATTTTAAAAGAAATCTATAAATTTTTCTTTTAAAAAATATATATATATAAATGTTATTTAATACACCAAGATTCTGTTAAGTATTTTTTAGTTTTATTTAGATTTTATTGGCTGGTAACAATTTTGGTAGATTACATAATATTTTTTTATGTAACTTTTTTTTGAAATCATTTTTATATGTAACTTAAATTTTAAAAAATTGCTTAATTATTTTAAAATATATATATAGAACTATTATGTAATGCCGAGATTCTCTTAGCTATTTTGTTAATTGTTTGAAATCATAATATTACTTTATCAAATTTTTATATGTAACTTAATTTTTAAAGAAATGTTTATTTTTTCAAGAAAAGAAAAGAAATGTAATACACCAAGATTCTCTTAGGTATTTTTATTAACTTTTTTAAAATTGTAATATAATTTTATTAGATATTTACATTTAGATTCTACTAAATATTTTATTAGTATAAAATATGTTTTGATATAGTTTTGTACAAGTAGTGCACTATAAAGAATTTATCCAACATTTAAGAAAATTTAAATAATAATTTTCAAATTAAAATTCAATTTTTATAGCATGCCTTTTAAAACAATTCTCGAAGAAATCTAAAAAAGATAATAAAAGTAAATTAACTGATATATTGATTTGAAACACATAAGAGAATCTTGGAGCATTTTTATAATATTTCTACATGTAGTTTAATTTTAAAAGAAATGTATAATTTATCTTTTAAAAAAAAGTATATAAAAATATTATTTAAAATATTAAGATTCTTTAGTTGTTTTTTAATTTTATTTAAATTTATTGATTGTGAACACGCAAAAGAATCTTAGTGTATTCCATAAAATTTTTATAATTTAAATTTTAAAAAATTGCGTAATTATTTTAAAAATAAATAAATATAACTATTATGTAATGCCGAGATTCTCTTAATGTTTTTTTTATTATTTGAAATCATAATACTACTTTATCAAATTTTTATATGTAACTTAATTAAAAGAAATGTTTATTTTTTTAAGAAAAGAAATATATAAAAATATTATGTAATACACCAAGATTCTATTAGGTATTTTGTTAATTATTTTAAAATTGTAATATAATTTTATTAGATGTTTACATTTTGATTCAACTAATTATTTTATTAGTCTAAAAAAAGTTTCAATATAAATTTACAAGTAGAGCACCATAAATAATTTATCCAATATTTAATAAAATTAAAATTTTTATTTTCCAAATTAAAATTCAATTTTTATAGCATGTCTTTTAAAATAATTCTCGAAGGAATCTCAAAAAGTAATGAAAGTATATCAACTGATATATTGATTTGAAATACGTAAGAGAATCTTGGTGCATTTTTATAATATTTCTTCATGTAGCTTAAATTTAAAAGAAATGTATAAATTTTCTTTTGAATTAAAAGTATATAAAAATATTATTTAATACATCAAGATTCTCTTAGGTGTTTTTTTAGTTTTATTTAGATTTTATTGATTGGGAACACGTAAAAGAATCTTGGTATTTTTATTGAATATTTTGATTCTGTTAAGTATTTTTATTAATTTATTAAAGATTTTATAAAGTGTTTTTGTTAATTTATTAAAGATTCCATTAAATATTTTTATTAATTTATTAAAGATTCCGTTAATTATTTTTATTAATTTATTAAAGATTTTATTAAGTGTTTTTGTTAATTTATTAAAGATTCCATTAAATATTTTTATTAATTTATTAAAAATTCCGTTAAGTGTTTTATAAATTTAATAAAGATTCGCTTAAGTGTTTTTTTAATTTATCAAAGATTTCATTAAATATTTTTACTAAATTGTTAAAGATTTCGTTAAATATTTACAAATAAAATACCATATTAATATTTTTACTAATGTATGCAATCTTCCTAAAAATAAAAAAATTCCTTTCAACTCACCTGCCATCAATAAACCATCTCCTCCTTGTAAAAGTTGGAGAGTTAAAAAATCAACTAAAGGCCCTAATGAACACATCACAGATTTTTCAAAAACAAAAAAAAAATCATCACAGAGATCGAAATCCGATTTTGCTTCTTTGATTTTGTATCTGTCAAATCCGAAAACACTTGGATTTTGACAAACAAATCCTACTAAAATCAACACAAATGAAGTATCAAGTACAAAAATATTAAAAATTTAAAAAATAATAAATATTTAAAATCTAAGTAATAATAAATATTTTTTGGACTTTTTTAAAATCAAATTGCATCGGACAAAATCAAAAAATTCGGACTGATTTGAAGAATCATTTCTTTATTGGAACAGATCATCAAATTTGTCAATCAGAAATTGATCATGAACGTTTCCATGATTACAAGATTCTATACATTATTCTGTCTAATTACTACAACTTATTTGTCCTCAAATTTCATTAGAATCAAAAAATTGCCATTGGAATTTCTGATTTATAATTATCAATATTTGATAATTATCTATGGTGTTAGATCGGGTCTCCTGGTTCTCCCGATTAGCAGGTTCTCCCTTGAACTCTACTCATATATATATATATATAGGCAAATGATCAAAAGAGAACTCTTTTTTTGAAGAAAACTAAGGTACTAATCCTAACCATTGGATGTATTATATATATATATATATATATATGGAGGTGCTCAAATGAGAACTTTCTTAAAATGAGAATTTAGTCCACAATAAAATATATATATTTTTTGTCAAAAAAAAATAAAAATATATATATATATATATATTTCATTTATTTTAAGGGCCCAGCTATGGGCACCTTCACTTCTATCCTCTATCCATTAATAAAAAAATTAAAAAAAACTGCTGCCACATCATCATTTTTAAATTTTTTTTTTTAATTTTATATTTTTCTTTTGAGAGCGTAATTGTTAAAAACAATAAAAAAGAAAAAATAAACACCAGTTTTATTTTACTTTTTTTGGGATTTGCCTTGGAAAAAGAACAAATGATGTTCCTTTTTGTCATTACCCGAATCTATCTCTGTCATTACACAACAAATCTCTGTCATTACACAACAAATCCATATAAACCTCAATAAACAAATTTGTATTCGTAAGTCTCTTTCCATCTCTTCTATCTTTTCATATATATATATATATATATATATATATATATATATATATATATATATATATATATATATACCCAAAATTAAAAATAAACAGCAGTTTTTAGACTAATTTAAACGTAATGCAACCATAAAAAAATATCAGACCATACTTCTGCAATTAAGTAATTTGTAATTTATTTAAATTTTTAAAAACCCTACATGGATACATTCATTTACCAGTGACACGCTTTCGCCCTTTCCGTTGCAACAATTGCAGTTTCCTTCTGTTTTACCTCAAAATAATTTTTGAAAATGGAAAATACAGTTTCATTTGATATAAATATAATGCCAAAAATATTGAGCCCAGATCCTCTATCCCCTTCTCTATGCCCCCTTCTGTGTCCCCTATACAAAAAGGGTACCCATGGCGGAGCACATTTTAAGAAAAAATATTTTTATTTCCATTTTCTTAAAATGGGCCCCGCCAGGGGAACCCTTTTTGTACAGGGGACACAAAAGGGGGCATAAAGAAGGGGACAGAGGATCCTCACCCAAAAATATTATTATGCAATGTAATTAATTGGCCAAATACCATATTTATTAACTATAAAGTTTTTCCTATTTTTAAAAAAATAAAAAAGAGTTTTTTAATTATGGAGCCAAAACATGAACAAAATAACTAAAAAATATCTTTATTTATAATTTTCAATATACACAGCATCATCTATGATCATTGTTTTCAAAATTTTGGATTTAGTCGACGAAAGCACCGTCTGGTTACTAATAAAAAATAATCGATATAATAATGGAATGTAACTTAATATTATTAATTATTTAAATTTAACACACACACACACACACACAAATATATATATAGGGCTTCTCATTGGGGAACCAATATTTTGTGTAACTAAGTAACTTAATTAGACACCATTGATTAACATTACAAATGAACGGACCAGATTACAAGCCCATTTTGTGGTGAAGATTTTAGAAGCCCATTTTTATTAACTGCCATATATACATCACCCCTGACACCCTCCTCTTCTTTCCGTAACTGTCACCCTCATCTTTTCCTTATAAATGAACAATACACAGAACATGTCATCTACAAAATTACAGAACATAGCACCACCGTGATAGTACATAACACATTTAGAAAAATTTGTCAAATTGTACATGTTCTGTATTTTCTTAACTGTGTTCTGTATGTGATTAAATATACCAATTTACATATCACAAAATAACAAGTAATGACAAGGATAATGGATTTCAAGAATTGCAAATCATCAAATAATGATGTTATTGTGTCTATTATGGTGATTGTTAGCACCACCGTGATAGTACAGAACATATTTAGAAAAATTAGTAAAATTGTACGTGTTCCGTATTTTCTTAAATGTGTTCTGTATGTTATTAAATATAGAATACTAATTTACAAATCACATAATAATAAGTAATGAAAAGGATAATGGATTTCAAAAATGCAAATACTCAAATAATGAATCTATTGTCTTTATTCTGGTGATTGTTAAAGGATTGAAAAATAAGAATGAGTTTTGAAAAATGTAATGATGACAGTTATGCTGGAGTAGGTATCCATGTATATACACGGTTGATATGAATTGATAAGACTTGTAATAATAACCGTTGATGTGTACTAAATCCAAGGGCTTGTATTTAGTTACTCGGTTACTCAATAAACTTGGTTCCTAAATGAACCAAGGCCTATATATATATATATATAGGGGGCTACTCCAATACAAATCTCCTTAAAATACAAACCTACAAACCAAACATAATCTAATATTTCAAGCTAATCTAATGACCAAACTAGGGGTACCCCAATACAAAAAATGCTTAAAATAATTGGCTCTATCCAACAAAAAAAAAAATAAAAAATAAAAAAAAAAAAAAAAAAATTCACTGTTCACGTGATGACGTGGCAGTGGATTTCACTGGTTAACGGTGCTTCGCACCTTCTTGTACGGCGCTTCGCGCCTTTATCATTCTAAAGTTGTAAGGAATGGCAATCAATGGTAAAGGCAATAGACGATTGACGGGTGTGTCGAGAGCCTTCGGCCCTCATGACTACCTAACTCATCCGTTTACTGTCTTAAATGCTTCGCATTTCCACGGTAAGATTTTTTATTTTTTTTTTGAAATTTTTTTTTTTTTTTTGTTGGATAGAGCCAATTATTTTAAGCAATTTTTGTGAAGGTACCCTTGGCGGAAACCTTAGAATATATGAAATATAATCAATTTAGTGTTGGTTTGTAGGTTTGTATTTTAAGAATGGTTTGTATTTGAGCACTTGCCTATATATATATATATATAGAGGGGCGTTCTGTGAGGAACTAGAATTAGTGAGTAACTTAGGAACCACAATCACAACCCTTCATTAAAAACGGCAATAAATGGATAAGATAACTATATTAACCGTCACGTACACAGAGGACAAAAACCATGACACAATCACATATCTAAAAAACTGTCTTGCTTTTAAAATTTTAAACTATTCGCCTAGTTTTAATACTTTTTGTGTTTCATTTATTTATTACTTTATTTATTAATTTTTATAATTTGTTTTATATTTGTATTCTTTTCCTTTTAAATATACAAGATTTTAATTTAATAAATACAGGACAATTTTATTAATTTAACATAAATACCGAACACATATTTTTGTTTTTATTTTATATAATTACTTTTTATATGTACAGAACATCAAAATTATATATTTTCATTAGAAAGAGTGAATGTAAAAAAAAAGATATAAATACAGAACAAGTTTATAGATACAGAACATATCATTTTTATTAAATCTTCTGTATTTAATTAAATTTATGAAAACTACAGTACACTTGTTTGTGAATGAAACATAACTACAGTACACTTTATTTCAAAAAAAAAGTATAGTACACTTGTTTTTTTAATTTTAATTCCTTATAATAAAATTTGATTAAATGAGTTGTGTTCTGTATTGTTTTTAACAAGACAATGCATATAGCGTTATTAATAAAGCCACAAAAAGTTGTTCTGTATCTTTATATTGTTTCTAATTCTTTTTTAAGTTTAAATTCATTTTATGTTTTACATTCTTTTTTGCAAAACTTATGGAATCATGTAACTACAAATATATATATAGAAAATAATATAAACAACAAAAATAAATAAAGCACAAAAAATAAGATCACAAAATAATTATCAGACACAATAATTAACTTAAAAGAGAACATAAAATTAATATGAAATGCATGGGAAAAAATTAGTTAAAAATTTAGTGAGCAATAGAAACAGTTTTAGGGTAGGATACATGTGGGTACAGTGGTATACGTACACGTACAACAGTTATCTCATCCAACAAGTAAAATCTAACGGCTGTGGCAAAGTTACTAAGTTACTCAATTTTTGTGGTTCCTAAATGAACCTTGGCATATATATATATATATATATATATATATATATATATATATATATATATATATATATGAGAACTTTCTAAAAATGAGAATTTAGTCCACACTAAACTATATATATTTCTTTATTTATATTTCATTTGTTTTTAGGTAGAGAACAAAATGTTAGTGTAGGTGCCCTAGAGGCAATACATTGTTTCTTTTAATAAACCTTTATGTCATTTGGTTATTCAATAAACGTATTTATTATGACTTTAATTACTGCGATATATTTGTTAGCATAATAAATGTCCTTAGAATCATGATACACATTGTATAGTTTAAGTACATGACTTGAACTTGAGATTATATAATATATCATATTCTTAAAAGGTCATTAGTCGAGTATTATTATATAGGACAATAATAATACATAAATAGACTAGTATGTTGTTTGACAGATAACCACATCT
Organism: Kitagawia praeruptora; assembly: GCA_037693485.1. Taxonomy (NCBI): domain Eukaryota; kingdom Viridiplantae; phylum Streptophyta; class Magnoliopsida; order Apiales; family Apiaceae; genus Kitagawia; species Kitagawia praeruptora. Next base: position 137,041,946 of record CM075345.1, read on the forward strand.
CATTGGTTATAAGTATGGAGATACTAAAGTCAATACATAGGTACATGTAGGAGTACATAGTACTGGACAGACCCACAGTGAGATTCTTCATGTTTAATAAAGTCATAAGAAAGACTCACAGTGATAATGGTGTAATGATCCTTTGACTTGAAATCATTATATTTCTATACGAGGATTAATATACTTTGAGTACATTAAAAGTTACCTTTGACCGGGTGATGATAAAAGTGGACATCGGGTATATCATGAGTCGTCTGAGAAATATGAATGATAGATAAAGGATTTAACCCTCCTATAATTAAGAGAGATATTATTGGCCTCTTGATTGAGTGAGACTATAAAATGCATGGCCGTGCTCAAATAATGATTTGTTTATAATAGTCTACTCATGGATCAAGTAAACCCGGATTAAATGTTGAAGAGGATGACTAAATACATGCCTCGAGTTTAATCTATAATATTTGGTTAAAGGGATTATATTACACGGAAACATTAGTCACAAATGGTTTAAATTGGATCACCAATTATTATTATTACTTGGGTAGCAATGATGTATTACTAGATACCGCTCATTGTTTATAATTTTATTATTAGATATTAAAATTATTGCCAACGTAATAATAACTTATAGGGTCACACACTTAGAACGTCTTAAAAGGAGTTTTAATTTAAATTAAGAATTTAAATTAAATCATTATTAAATTGAGAATTGGCTATTTAATTAATTGGACTGGTCCTAATTAATTATCTAAGTAAATTCAAAATTTAATAAAGTAGGAACAGAATTGGGTTTAAGGAAATCCAATAATAAAATCAGAATGAAGATAGAATTGGGTTTAAGGAAGCCCAATTCGGTTTTTTGATTTTAGCCCATTATCCTTCTCATATAAATACATAATGATGTATTACTTTAGGGTTAAGGGATCATAAATTCGTTTTTCTTAAAACCCTAGCAGCTCTATCTTTGAGAGGCTAGAGAGAGAGAGGCTGTTCTTCGAAGGCTAGTACCTGGCTCCTCGGATCGTTGGACGATCGGACATTCGTGTGGATTACCTTAGAGACACGGATCTTAACGCAAAAATTGTGTGTGGTGATTACAAGCTAGGATATCTGTTGAGTTCGTGAAAGTAACTCTTCTGAAAGGTATGATTCGTTTCTCCATAATCTGCCTAGAATTATACATGGATCCTGGTTTGGGTTTCGAAAATTTTGTTTTATTTACGTTTATCCGCTGCGTTTTATGCCTCGGAACCCAACAATGGTATCAGAGCTACGTGTATAAGGGGCTGATTTGGTTACGTGTTTACTGTATTTTTTACGAGTATGCATGTTTGATGAATCTGCCATGATGCAGTTATGTTATATCATTGATATAATGAATCTGTTTATAATCTGATATGATGATATTAGTATGTTTAGAATCTGCCATGACTCATCTGTATGCGATCGTATATGATATGATGATACCATGCCTGCCATGTTTATAATATGCTTAGATTGAATCGGAATTGGAAGAACAGTGGGTTAATGATGTTGTATAAACAGAATCTGAATTGGATTTGGATTGATTATATAACTGTTATATGATCAGTTTATATGTATATGTAATGTCTGATTGTATATGATATGATAAGCAGTAGCAATAGTTTGATCAGAATCGTTCTGTGAAAGCTAGAAAAGAAACTGCAGCAGAAAGTGTTTCTGGTGTCCGATTTCGACCCATAATATGTTTTCGGAGAGGGTTTTTGATGGGAAATTTTATTTTCGCATTCTGACATCGTTTAAGCCTTCAAAAATGCAATTTACTGTTTTCCTGAAATTTTCTGATTTTTCAGATTTTTCTGATTTAGCCATATATGATGTTTGATGATTGGATCATGAGATATATGATATGACATACTCTTTTATATGATCTTACATGTTCTTTAATGGTTACTTGAGCATGGTGCATGGTTATGGCCTTATTGACCCTAGTTGTAATGGTTTATTCTTTTGGTTTGTAATAAATACGACTTGCATGTCGTTTTCTATTTGTAATTGATTATCTCAAATGTAACTCGAGTTCTTTTGTAAGTTCATTAGTATAGTTATTAATGTAACATCCAAGAAGGACAAGGGAAACAAGGAGGCATTCCATGGAGGCTAAGGAGTCATTGGAAGCAATAGAGAAGACATATTTAATAGTTATTTATTACCCCATAGATTGACCTTGATCTTTTCATTAGCTTGAAAAGATCACATAGGATTGGGCCTTAACCATTGCACGTTTACTTTACGCACTTTACATATGATGCATAGAATGAATGTGTAGAGTAGAAGATGCATGCTTTAATTAGATTAATGATGTATGCATGTATTAGATACGTCACCCATGCCATGCTTGTCATGCTAAACAAGATAAAATCTGTAACGATTCAAGATTTTAAAATGAACAAACGATCATGAGATTCTTGTGTTTATGAAATATGGATTTTTAAAACACGGAATTAAATATGGATTTTTGATATCGAAAATTGGGATTTTCTGACAAAAATGGATATGCGTATTCATAAGGTTAATGGGTATTAAGTGTGACCATTGGGATCCTCCATCTACCTGGGAAATGAACAGTTTAAGATGTCAATTTGAAATATTTGATTCAAGGAAAAATTGAGGATCTCTTTATGATGTGATCATGATCGTTATAATTTTTCTAAACCCCTTAACAAAATATTAAGTTTTAATCGGATGCTTTCCAATGAATGAACACTCATTGAATCCTAGAGAGATAAGGGGAATGACTGCCAGTGGCAGGGGACTCCTGTCTATCGTGGTGAGATGCGACGAATATAAACGGTTATATTCGGCCGTTGTATCATTGGGTCTAACTTAACTGAGTCGTCATAATAAGGTAAAAATAAACGGTTATATTCAACTATTATGAACTTAGAAGCATAGAGTTTGGTTCAAAATCTATTAGATAGATAAGATCAAATGTTGTTCACCAAACTATCAAAGAATTATATATGATATAATTGACAACTGTTGTCTACCTAAATAATCATGTTTTAAGGACTACCAGTGGTTGACTTAGGATATGACGAAATATGGATCTTGGCTCACTAGAAAGATTTATGGGATATTCTTTCCGATTTAATAGTAAGGGCTATTAATTTGATAAAAATAGTGGGAGATATATTATGAATATGTCATAATCACTTGAACATAATTATTGTAACAATCTAACTTATCTTATGCATTTTATCATTGTAGAAAACAAATGGCACAAAACACAAACAACACTTTCTCTGTGCAATCAGTCCTTGAGAAGGACAAGCTGACAAGATCAAACTTCCTTGACTGGTCTAGGAATTTGAGAATTGTTCTCATGCAGGAAAAGAAATCTTATGTGATTGATATTCCTGCACCGGCAACCCCTGCTGCCAATGCCACTGCTGCTCAACGAAATGCTTATTAGAAGCATATTGATGATGCAACTGATGTGGCTTGTCTTTTGCTTGCTACTATGGATGCTGAGCTTCAGAAGCAGCATTTTGATATGAATGCTTATACTATGTTTGAACATCTTTCAATGATGTTTCAATCACAGGCTCGTGTGGAAAAGTTCAACACGAGCAAAGCACTCTTCTCGTGCAAGCAGGGCAACGGACCAGTCGGACCATATGTTCCAAAGATGATTGGGTATTGTGATTACCTTGCTCGTTTGGCTTTCCCGCTTCAGCGAGAGGCTCAAGTCGATATAATCTTGCAATCTCTGAACAGCGACTATACTCAGTTCATTATGACTTTTAATATGACTGAGCAAGAAAAGACTCCTATGGAATTGTTGGCCATGCTGAGGACCACTGAAGCAAATATGGTCAAGGCACCTGAGAAAGCTCCCATAATGATGGTGGGCAAGAAAGGTGCTAAGGGAAAGGGGAAATGGAAGGGCAAGAAAAAGGTGGCATCAAAAGATCTTGGTCCTTCTAAGCCCTCTTTCAAAAAGGCTAAAAAGCCGAAGGGAGATGTCGCAAAGGTTGACAAAGGTGATTATCACTATTGCCACAAGCCTGGTCACTGGAAGAGAAACTGTCCTGCTTACTTGGAGGATCTGAAAAAATGAAGGGTGTTCATATTTCTGGATCAGGTATTTATGTTATAGAAGTCAATCTGTCTATTTCTACATCTTGGGTATTGGATACTGGATGTGCTTCTCACATTTGTATAAATGTGCAGGAACTGCAGAGAAGTAAGACTTTGGCTAAGGGAGAAGTGGACCTACGAGTAGGCAATGGAGCAAGAGTTGCTGCTTTAGCTGTAGGGACTTATTATTTATCTTTGCCCTCTAGGCTTGTTTTAGAACTTGAAGACTGTTTTTACGTGCCTGCGATTCGCAGAAACATTATTTCTGTTTCTTGTTTGGACAAGAAAGGTTTTTCGTTTACAATAAAGAACAACAGTTGCTCTTTTGCTTTGAATGATTTAACCTATGGTGTTGTGCGTTTATTTAATGGTTTATATGTTCTTGATTTAGATAATCCTGTCTGTAACATAGAAAACAAACGACTTAAAGTTAATGACTCAAATCAAACATACCTCTGGCATTGTCGTCTAGGCCATATAAATGAGAAACGCATATCCAAATTACATAAGGATGGATACTTGGATAAGTTTGATTTTGAATCATACGAAGAATGCGAATCTTGTTTGCTTGGTAAGATGACTAAAGCCCCTTTCACGGGTAAAGGTCAAAGGGCCAATGAACGTCTAGAGCTAATACATAGTGATGTATGTGGCCCAATGCGTTTGATGGCTAGAGGAGGCTACTACTACTTCATAACATTTACTGATGATTTCAATAGATATGGATATGTATATCTTATGAAGAATAAATCCGATTCCTTTGAAAAGTTCAAAGAATACAAGGCTGAAGTAGAGAAGCAAATAGGCGGAAGTACAAGTATTAAGATCTTACGATCCGATCGTGGGGGTGAATACCTAAGCACCGAATTTAAAGAGTATTTAAAAGAGTGTGGTATTGTATCACAACTCACTCCGCCAGGCACACCTCAATGGAATGGAGTTTCAGAGTGGAGAAATCGCACCCTGTTGGACATGGTACGATCGATGATGAGTCATGCAGATCTTCCAATTAGTTTCTGGGGTTACGCTCTAGAAACAGTGGTTTTCACACTTAAACGTGTTCCTACTAAGAAGGTTCAAAAGACTCCATACGAGATATGGATGGAGAAACGGTCAGGCATGAGCTTTATGAAAGTTTGGGGATGCAAGACGTTTGTGAAACGTCAAGTATCTGACAAGCTTGGACCTAAATCCAAAGAATGCAATTTTGTGGGATACCCTAGTGAGACAAAGGTGTATTATTTTTATAGTCCTTCTGAGCAAAAAGTGTTTATTGCTCGAGATGCTGTCTTCATGGATTTTGTTTCCAAAAGAAACAGTGGGAGAACTATAGATCTCGATGAAGATCGAGAACCACAAAATAGCATTGAACCTGAAGTGGAACAAGAGCTGGATAATGATAATGCTCAAGAAACACAGGTTGTTCGTAGATCTGGTAGAATTCGCCATGAGCCAGAGAGATATGAATTTCTCTTTACTCAATGTGGTGATTTGATGCTCATAGATGAAGATGAGCCTCTCACATACCAAGATGCTATGAACAGTCCAAACTCTAAGAGATGGCTTGAAGCCATGAAATCCGAGATGGATTCCATGTACGATAACCAAGTATGGAATTTGGTTGATCCACCTGAAGGGGTAAAACCTGTAGGGTGCAAATGGGTTTTCAAGAAGAAAACTGACATAGATGGAAATGTTCAGACCTATAAAGCAAGACTGGTTGCGAAAGGTTTCAAACAAATTCATGGTATTGACTATGATGAAACTTTCTCACCAGTTGTCATGGTCAAGTCCATAAGGATTTTGCTTGCAATTGCAGCATTCCATGATTATGAAATCTGGCAAATGGATGTCAAAACAGCCTTCCTTAATGGAAGCCTTGAAGAGGATGTGTACATGACACAACCTGAAGGTTTAGTCGATCCAAGGAATGTTGGCAAGGTATGTAAATTACGTCGATCCATTTATGGATTGGAGCAAGCCTCTAGGAGATGGAATATCCGTTTTGATGAAACAGTCAAAGAGTATGGTTTTGTCAAAACGAAGATGAACCTTGTGTTTACAAGAAGGTTAGTGGGAGCCATGTGGCATTCATAGTATTGTATGTTAATGATATACTGCTAATGGGGAATGACATACATTCTCTAAAGGCTGTTAAGACTTGGTTAGGGAGTAACTTCTCTATGAAAGACTTAGGAGAGGCAACCTACATTCTAGGAATGGGGATCTAAAGAGATAGATCTATTAGGATGATCGGCCTAAGTCAGAGTACATACATTGATAAGGTTTTGCATCATTTTGGTATGCAAAATGCAAAAAGGGGATATGTCCCCGTGTCTCAAGGGATAACGATCTCTAAAGACCAGTGTCTGAAATCATTGGATGAGAAGGACCACACGAGTAAGGTTCCATATGCATCAGCAATTGGATCTATCATGTATGCAATGGTTTGTACTCGCCCAGATGTTTGGTATGCTTTGAGCATGACGAGCAGATACCAGTCTAATCCAGGTGAAGGTCACTGGACGGCAGTCAAGAATATTCTAAAGTACCTGAAAAGGACTAAAGATTCATTCTTGGTGTATGAAGGAGAGGAGAAACTGGTTGTAAAAGGTTACACTGATGCAAGTTTCCAAACAGACAGGGATGATACTGTATCACAGTCTGGTTTTATGTTTTGTCTAAACGAAGGTGCTGTAAGCTGGAAGAGTTCAAAGCAAGAAACAGTAGCTGATTCTACAATGGAGGCTGAGTACATTGCAGCTTGTGAAGAGGCTAAGGAGGCTGTTTGGATTCGAAAATTCATTACTGATTTGGGAGTGGTTCCATCGATCGCAGATCCCATTGATCTATACTGCGATAATAATGGAGCCATTGCACAGGCTAAAGAACCTAGATCATACTCCCGATCCAAACATATACTGAGGAGATTTCATCTTATTCGAGAGATTAATGAAAGGGGTGATATACACATATGTAAAGTGCACACAAATGATAACATTGCAGATCCACTGACCAAAGGCTTGTCGCAGCAGAAGTACGATGGTCACACTAGTTCCATGGGTATTAGATACATGGGTGATTGGCTCTAGTGCAAGTGGGAGATTGTTAGTGTAGGTGCCCTAGAGGCAATACATTGTTTCTTTTAATAAACCTTTATGTCATTTGGTTATTCAATAAACGTATTTATTATGACTTTAATTACTGCGATATATTTGTTAGCATAATAAATGTCCTTAGAATCATGATACACATTGTATAGTTTAAGTACATGACTTGAAAGACTAGTATTCTTAAAAGGTCCTCTAGTGTAGGTGCCCTAGAGGCAATACATTGTTTAAAAGGTCCCTGTCCTTAGAACTTGAGATTATATAATATATCATATTCTTAACCCTAGTTGAGTATTATTATATAGGACAATAATAATACATAAATAGACTAGTATGTTGTTTGACAGATAACCACATCTCATTGGTTATAAGTATGGAGATACTAAAGTCAATACATAGGTACATGTAGGAGTACATGGTACATGTAGGAGTACATGGTACTGGACAGACCCACAGTGAGATTCTTCATGTTTAATAAAGTAATAAGAAAGACTCACAGTGATAATGGTGTAATGATCCTTTGACTTGAAATCATTATATTTCTATACGAGGATTAATATACTTTGAGTACATTAAAAGTTACCTTTGACCGGGTGATGATAAAAGTGGGCATCGGGTATATCATGAGTTGTCTGAGAAATATGAATGATAGATAAAGGATTTAACCCTCCTATAATTAGGAGAGATATTATTGGCCTCTTGATTGAGTGAGACTATAAAATGCATGGACGTGCTCAAATAATGATTTGTTTATAATAGTCTACTCATGGATCAAGTAAACCCGGATTAAATGTTGAATAGGATGACTAAATACATGCCTCGAGTTTAATCAATAATATTTGGTTAAAGGGATTATATTACACGGAAACATTAGTCACAAAAGGTTTAAATTGGATCACCAATTATTATTACTTGGGTAGCAATGATGTATTACTAGATACCGCTCATTGTTTATAATTTTATTATTAGATATTAAAATTATTGCCAACGTAATAATAACTTATAGGGTCACACACTTAGAACGTATTAAAAGGAGTTTTAATTTAAATTAAGAATTTAAATTAAATCATTATTAAATTGAGAATTGGCTGTTTAATTAATTGGACTGGTCCTAATTAATTATCTAAGTAAATTCGAAATTTAATAAAGTAGGAACAAAATTGGGTTTAAGGAAATCCAATAATAAAATCAGAATGAAGATAGAATTGGGTTTAAGGAAGCCCAATTCGATTTTTTGATTTTAGCCCATTATCTCTCTCATATAAATACATAATGATGTATTACTTTAGGGTTAAGGGATCATAAATTCGTTTTTCTTAAAACCCTAGCAGCTCTATCTTTGAGAGGCTAGAGAGAGAGGCTGTTCTTCGAAGGCTAGTCCCTAGCTCCTCGGATCGTTGGACGGTCGGACATTCGTGTGGATTACCTTAGTGACACAGATCTTAACGCAAAGATTGTGTGTGGTGATTACAAGCTAGGATATCTGTTGAGTTCGTGAAAGTAACGCTTCTAAAAGGTATGATTCATTTCTCCATAATCTGCCTAGAATTATACATGGATCCTGGTTTGGGTTTCGAAAATTTTGTTTTATTTACATTTATCCGCTACGTTTTATGCCTCGGAACCCAACAATGGTATCAGAGCTACGTGTATAAGGGGCTGATTTGGTTACGTGTTTACTGTATTTTTACGAGTATACATGTTTGATGACTCTGCCATGATACAGTTATGTTATATCATTGATATAATGAATCTGTTTATAATCTGATATGATGATATTAGTATGTTTAGAATCTGCCATGACTCATCTGTATGCGATCGTATATGATATGATGATACCATGCCTGCCATGTTTATAATATGCTTAGATTGAATCGGAATTGGAAGAACAGTGGGTTAATGATGTTGTATAAACAGAATCTGAATTGGATTTGGATTGATTATATAACTGTTATATGATCAGTTTATATGTATATGTAATGTCTGATTGTATATGATATGATAGGCAGTAGCAATAGTTTGATTAGAATCGTTCTGTGAAAGCTAGAAAAGAAACTACAGCAGAAAGTGTTTCTGGTGTCCGATTTCGACCCATAATATGTTTTCGGAGAGGGTTTTTGATGGGAAATTTTATTTTCGCATTCTGACATCGTTTAAGCCTTCAAAAATGTGATTTACTGTTTTCCTGAAATTTTCTGATTTTTCAGATTTTTCTGATTTAGCCATATATGATGTTTGATGATTGGATCATGAGATATATGATATGGCATACTCTTTTATATGATCTTACATGTTCTTTAATGGTTACTTGAGCATGGTGCATGGTTATGGCCTTATTGGCCCTAGTTGTAATGGTTTATTCTTTTGGTTTGTAATAAATACCACTTGCATGTCGTTTTCTATTTGTAATTGATTATCTTGAATGTAACTCGAGTTCTTTTGTAAGTTCATTAGTATAGTTATTAATGTAACATCCAAGAAGGACAAGGGAAACAAGGAGGCATTCCATGGAGGTTAAGTATTTATTACTTAAATTGCAAATTTTGATGGATAGAATAAATTTTTAGTTTTGTCAAAATAGAATTGTATACTACTCTTTATATAAATTTTTCATAACACCATTTCATTAAATAATTAAATAATTGTATATTTGAATGGAACATGTTTGTAGGTGATCAATCAAACTTCTAAAATTATTTAAAATGACATTTTAAATTAAATAAATGTCGTTTACGAAGACGGGCAAAATGCTAGTATAAGTCTAAATAGTAAAAAAACAAAAAAAAGTTTAAAACTTTTTTATGGAGGGGTGAATGTGTCAAAAATGGATTTAGAAGGGACTTTCATTATAAAAAATAAAGCTAAATAAATTGTTATAAAAATGAATGAAGTTATAATAATTTTAACATTCAAATGTGCTCAAAATAAAATTACATGTGATTTTGCCTATACTTGATATTTTTTATCAGTATCAATTACATAATTTAGTGGGTAATAGACAAATATAACCTATTTTGTGAACATGTTTAACAGAAATAGCCGATTTTAAATATATGGCCAATTTTAGCATGCGAAACACATAATTATATCCTATATATAATTGGTGTAAAGGAGATCATGTGGTTGGTTTGGTCGTCAGGGATATAACTGTCAGGGATATAACTGTCATTCCAAAAATACTATATTTAATAGTCTTAAATATGGTTAAATATAAATTTATAATATTATTAAAAGGTACAACTTATTTCAAAAATTATATAATTGGTGTAAAGAACTTCAAGTTGTTTGGTTGTGTGTCATTTCAAAAAAACTATTTTTTATATTCTTAAATAATGTTAGATACAAATTTATAATATTATTAAATAGTATAACATATTTCAAAAAATATGAATAGGGTTTCTAGACATTATATAATTGGTGTAAGGCAGTTTAATGTGATTTGATCGATGTGTTATGTAAGAAGTATTAATAATAATTGTCTTTTTAAATAATATTAAGTAATAAAAATACTGTTAAACTATACACCTTATTTCAAAAATTTTGAATAGGACATATAGGTATAAAATTAATATTTTTGAGTAAAAAAATATATAAAAAATATTTAATAAATTTTAAAATTAGAAAAACATGAAATTTTAGGTAAACAATATATTAACAACTAAAATAAAAAAAAATTAATGTTAATAGGTCTGTGGGGTATGTGGTTTGATAGTTAAGGGCAAATGTGTAATTTAATAAATACTAATAATAATTATATTTTAAATAATATAAAGTAAAATTTAAAAATACTTAAAAGTTGTACACCTTATTTCGAAAATGAAAAAAATGATTTATAGGTATTATTTTGGAATTTGTTGGAGAAAAATTAAAATTAATTATAGAGAGTATAATAGAGTTATTGAGTGAAGAAAATATTAGGGATAAGTTTAAAACTACCCATGTCAACTATTAGATTTTTAAATATATACTACCAACCTTTCTAAAATTCTAAAAATACCGACCTTGTTTTCAAAATTCCAAAAATACTACCTTCCTCAGTTGCAACTTTTGCAACCTCATTTGCAACTTCCAGTTTTCAAATTTCTGATTTCAAGTTCTGGGGTTCAGATGTCATTTTCGACCATTTTTTTGGAATCTATATATATATATATATATAGGGTGTGGCTCAAAAGAGAACTCATTTTTTGAAGAAAACTAAGGTACTAACTAACCATTGGATGTATTATAATCAATGGCCCCGCTAGGGGCACCCACACACTAATCAAATACACCCTCACACACACAATCTCACCTAATCACCTCCGTTTTTTATTTGATTTTTCCCGTCAATCGGTGACATTTTTTTAAAATCTAATTTCACCATATTTTTCTTTATCTCACAACGATCAGTTTGCATACCATATGTGCTATATTTTAATTTAGTTTTCTAAGTTCTCCTTTTAAAGGGGTTCTCTCTAGATTAAACGAGGTTTTCCCTAGATCCTTACTATATATATATATAGGCAAGTGCTCAAAAGAGAACTTATTTTTTGAAGAAAACTAAGGTACTAATCCTAGCCATTAGATGTATTAAGATCAATGGCCCCGCCAGGGGCACCCACACACCAATCAAATACACCCTCACACACAGAATCATGCCTAATCCCCTCCATTTTTAATTTGATTTTTCCCGTCAATCGGTGATATTTTTTTTAAATCTAATTTCACCACATTTTTCTTCATCCCCCAACGATTAGTTTGCATACCATATATGCTATATTTTGATTTAGTTTTCTAAGTTTTCCCTAGATCCTTACTATATATATATATATATAGAGTAAGGATCTAGGGAAAACCTCGTTTAATGGAAAACTTAGAAAACTAAATCGAAATATAGCATATATGGTATGCAAACTAATCGTTGGGAGATGAAGAAAAATGTGGTGAAATTAGATTTTAAAAAATATCACCGATTGACGGGAAAAATCAAATTAAAAATGGAGGGGATTAGGCATGATTCTGTGTGTGAGGGTGTATTTGATTGGTGTGTGGGTGCCCCTGGCGGGGCCATTGATCTTAATACATCTAATGGCTAGGATTAGTACCTTAGTTTTCTTCAAAAAATAAGTTCTCTTTTGAGCACTTGTCATATATATATATATATGTATATATATATATATATATATATATATATATATATATATATATCATACCCCTTTAAAAGGAGAACTTAGAAAACTAAATTAAAATATAGCACATATGGTATGCAAACTGATCGTTGAGAGATGGAGAAAAATGTGGTGAAATTAGATTTTAAAAAAATATCACCGATTGACGGGAAAAATCAAATTAAAAACGGAGGGGATTAGGTGGGATTGTGTGTGTGAGAGTGTATTTGATTAGTGTGTGGGTGCCCCTGGCGGGGCCATTGATTATAATACATCCAATGGTTAGGATTAGTACCTTAGTTTTCTTCAAAAAAGAGTTCTCTTTTGAGCCACACCCTATATATATATGTATAGATTCCAAAAAAGTGGTCGAAAATGACATCTGAAGCTGCTGTCCCTGCTGGACTGCGGATTGAACTAGAGCATCCCAGAAATCTTCTAGGGATGGTTCTTCTTCAACAGATTCTTTCTCTTGAACAGATTCTTCAGCTTGAGATTCTCCTGCTAGACAATTATAAGTATTAGAATCCATTGATCCATGCGATGAAGAAGTCTTCATAGACTGATCCTCTTCTTTTGAGGGATGGGACGGAAAGGAACTAAAAAATTGTTCTTTCATGAACGCTAGAACTCGAGCCATAATTTGCTGTTCTGAATCTGAGGGATATTTGTGATGAAAATAATCCCTTAAATTTGCCAAAGACGGCTGAGCATTTGGAGCTGTAGAAGCTTTGCCTCTTTCTGTTGATATATCAACTTGAATATTGGTAACTATAATTTGAATATCCTCCTTGGACATTTTGGTCCACCATTTGAAGAAGAAATTCCTTTGAAGAATTGGAATCTTCAATTTTTTATCCTCATCAATTGAAACTGTCCACCTCCAAATCCAAGGAATTTGAAATTTGGTAAAGAACAATAAAGGACATTGTCCATAAATTAATTTGGTATATTTTGATACCAAAGGAATATAGTCACTCCATGGAGCATATAAATCATGAATTTCTCCTGGCAAAATTTCTAGAGATGGTCCAAATTTTGACCACCATTCATATATGTATAGATTCTGTTAGATATTGATTCAAGAGATGATCAGGATCTGGGCATTACTGATCAGATACTGATGCTGACGTCATCAGGAATACAACGTCAGTATTGGACTATCAGGATTAGAAGCTGGTCAGTATTTGATGAAGATTCTCGTTGACCAGAGATCAAGGAAGATTGATATGTCGGTTCCTAATTTGTAGGAAGGCAGCTATCATACAAGATATGCATTCAGAGATATATGTAATTGATTTAGAATATCTTGTAATTGATAGTGCAACTGTGTACATTATATAAACACAGTTTAGGTTTTACATTTTGTAATCGCTTACACGAGTTATATTGTAACCTAGCAGCTCTTAAGAACATAAGAATTTCTTAAGAGAGTTTTGTAACAGTTTTATATCAGAGTTAATAAAGCTGTTATTGATTCATACTTGTGTTATTTGTTTTAAGTCGAAAATCTTATACAATTGTATTCAACCCCCTTCTACAATTGTTATTTACTGGGCAACAATTGGTATCAGAGCTGAACTGATTAATTTAAATCAGAAACGATCTTAAGACGTCGACAAGCAAGTATGAAAGCATTAAAATTCCAATTCTCAAGAAGACTGAGTATCCAACCTGGAAAGTGAAAATGTTGATGTATCTAGAAGCAACTGATCCTGACTATCTTGACAGGATCAATGATGGACCATTTCTTCCAACAAAACTAGTTGCAAGAACAGAGACTGTTGCTGAACACTATGTCATTAAGGCAAAGAGTGAATGGACGACAGAAGAAAAGGTTCAAGTACTCAAAGATGCAAAGGTAAAGAATATTTTGCATAACAGTCTTGATAATGTCATGTCTAACAGGGTAATAGCATGCAAGACTGCGAAGGAAATTTGGGATACTTTGGAAACTCAATGTCAAGGTACTGAATCTATCAAAAGAAACAGAAGGGCTCTGTTAATTCAGGAGTATGAGCAATTCGATGCTAAATCTGATGAAAGCCTTACTGATATGTACGATAGATTCTTGACTTTACTGAACAATCTATCACTGGTTGGCAAAGAGTATGATCCAGAGGATTCGAATACCAAGTTTCTCAGAGCTTTAACTGAAGAGTGGGATACTCAAGCTTCAATCATAAGGCATCAATATGATTTGAAGATGCTGTCTCTTGATGAAGTCTATGGGATGCTAAGAACTCATGATCTTGAAGTTCAACAGAGGAAGAACAAGAAAAAGGTCAAAGCAAAATCTGTTGCTTTGAATGTTGAATCAAAATCAAAGGGAAAAGCTGAGGAGGTTTATAACCAAAAGAGTAGAGTGGAAGAGTCAATTCCTGATGACTCATCATCAGATACTGATACTGAGTCTGATCCTGATACTGATGATGACTCTACTGATTCTGATATGATGGAAATGGTTGCTATGATAGTCAAGGGCTTCAAAAAGATGAAGTTCAGGAAGGCTAGGAAGCAAGGGAAATTCCAGAAGAAAACCTTCAATGCTGACAAAGACAGGTACAAGAAGAAAGAAGGCAAAAGCAGCAAGTTTGACAAGTCAAAAATCAGATGCTATAACTGTGATGGGATGGGTCATTTTGCAACTGAGTGCAAGAAGACCAAAACCAAAGCTCTCATTTCTTCAAGCAAGGATTGGATGGACTCATCATCTGACTCTGAAGAGGAAAAAGTGAATTATGCTTTGATGGCTAAAACTGATGAGACTTCTGCTGGTGAAACCAAGGTATCTGAAGTTTTATTTGATTTTGATACTAATAATGTTTCTGAGCTAAGATCTTTCTTAAAATCTCTGCATATTAGTTTTAGGAGTCAATCTCTTGAAAATACAAGAATAAAATCTGAAATGGCAGAGGTTGTTAAGAGAAATGATCATCTAGAAGCTGAGTTAATTTTCTTGCATGAAGTTCAAGCAGAATGTGATAATGCTAAACACATAAAACTTGAAACAGAGTTTAAATGTAATGAACTTGAGAGGCAACTTAAAGATGCTAATGAAAAACTCAGAACCTGGACACATTCTGGTACAAAAACTCATGAAATCATTTCTGATAAAAACTGGAAATAATGTCTAGGGTATAAGCCAGAAAATGAGAAAAAGGACAAAGGAAAGGTTGTTTCATCTAACCCTGGAAGAGTTATTGTTAATAACTCAACAAATCCAAAAACCTACAGATATGTTACAGACAGTACCAAAACCAAATTAAAACCAGTTAATTATGTGTATCCAGAAATTCCCAAATCTACTTCAGAAGAGGGATCTACTTCTACACATCATTCTGCGACTAGAACTGTCAAAAACAAGAATGTAGGTCTTTTGTCCAAGAAGCAATTAAGGGACAGAATCTGTGAGGTAACAGATAGGAAGAGAGTTCCAACTGTCAAAAGGAACAGGAATGGTAAAGTTGGAATAAACAAGGAAAATAATTATAAGTATATTCCAAATGCACCAAGAAAAGCATGCTTTAACTGTGGTAATTCTAATCATCTTGCTATTGATTGCAGGAGGAGTAAAAAGAAGCCAACTGTAGTTCCTAAGTCTGACATTAGGAATAAATCAGTATTCTATAAACCACAGAATCCTTGTTTCCATTGTGGCAGTAAATGGCATTCTATTTATACATGTGAAGAATACCATAATTTGTACTATAATTATTATGAGCCTTTGCCTAAGTTCAATAAAAGTGCAAATTTTGGAAAAACAAAGAACTTGAATTCTAATCATGCATCTGTCAAGATAAAGACTAATTCTGATGGAGTTAATTCTGATGAAAATGTCTTTACAAGAAAATCTTCTACTGATAAAGGTGTTGAATTGCATGAAAAGAGAACCCAACAAGTGTTGTGACGCCTCGCAGATCCGGGATACAGATCCGGGCTCACAACTCACTTAAACAATACAAACCTATAAATGCGGAACAATAATAATACAATCCCTCATCCAAGATACGAGCACAGGCTAAAGTATGAAACAAACACTGTTAATTACTATTACAAACCTCAAATATAATTTAATACAATCTGATAGATCTTAAATGTCTAGTCTATCCAATCCACTTATTACAACAATACACGAAATTAAACCATCTGCACTCTCAATCATCAAACATCACTCCCCTGGCTGTCGAGCCACTAGGTCTAAACATCCTCGATCTTAACTGGAAAAGAAACATTACATTGCAAGGTGAGCCAGAAAGCTCAACAAGAATATCCTTCAATGTATAAATAAATAATAAACTTTTAATCGTTCCAAGTATTAACTACAAGCCATACTGGAATATCTGAAAGGTGAATCAAGTTCAGTGATATGAACAGATAAATTCGGATAAGTTCCGACGATCAATAATGCCATAAGAAAGTGGCTCAACATCAACTAGAGTCAAATACTCAGAATGTTAGAACTGGTCCATCTCATAATTTTTAAAAACAAAGTTAGGCATGCTGATCAGTCACGCTCTAACCCGGACAGTGCACAAAGCAAAGTCCTCATCGGATCCAAGGCACTGAAAGGCCTTACACATCGACCAATATATGGTCAGACCAATTAAGGTCAAGTTTTATATAAATCCACCAATTCTAACCTTACGTTCAGGTGTCGATACAATTGACAACCTTTAAATCATAATTAGGTGTCGGAAGATTGACAACCTTGATCACAACAATCACTGGAAGTTCACGTTCCAGGAAAACAACTCAAAGTGAATGTACGATAACAAATGGTACAACATCTAGTATCGATGAGTTCGATACAACAATGGGGTGATAATGAAGAATCAACAATAGTAACAATAAGTGTTGTCTAGATCGATACAAGAAATGGGTAAATCGAATGCAACGATATTATAGGCGTCGACGAATTCGAACGCCACCATCTGGGTAATAATAATTAATCAAGAGTAATAAGGCATCGACTAGAGCGAATGCCTAAAAAGGTTGAAATGAATCGTCAATGATAATTTAAATGAATCTCGTCAAAGTTGATAAGAATAATTCAATGGATTCATGCTGTGAATAATTTAAGAATGATTTCTTGAACAATAATTTAAAGGGATACATGGCATAGCATTTGTATATTTAATAGGATAACAAGTGGTAGAAAAATACTTGCCTGATAATAAGGTCAAGTCCGTCTAAATATTCTCGTAACCTTCTGCTTTAGCTTTTCCTTTGCTCCTCTGACTCGACTCTATAATAAACGTCTCGAATCAAATACTAATACATCTCACTATTCATTCCACGTATTTCATGTAATTCACATAATTTACATAATTCATTTAGCACGTAACATTTATATTGCCCTAGCGGACACATTCAAATCACGTAATCAATTAATGGAACTCTACAATTATTTTTAACACAAGTCCAAACCTCGTCATAAATTAAATCTCGCTTCGAAATATTTTTAAAACAATTTTCATAATTTTTGGGATTTTTCTAATATTTTTAAAGCATTTAAAACTCAAAACGGGATAATTTGGAATTAAATAACCTCAATTATATTAATTAAATTAAACAATAATTAATGAATAAAATTATTCGATAAATGATCTCATTTATCGAATAATTAAATCAATTTAAATTATTATTCGAAATGATTTAATATAATTAAAGTATTAAATTCTACATTTAAATAATTAAGGAAATGATTCCAAAAATCTTAAAATAAATAATAATTTTGGATAAATCCGATTTTTGTTTTAAAATAATACAGAAAATATTTTTCTGAAAATTTAGAAACTGATTTTGCATTTTTCTGATTTTTATTGAATTAAATATGAATTTTCGAAAATTAAAACAATTTAAAATAAAAATCAGAAATAATCAGCACTATTCATCGTCTTCTTCTTCAAGCTCCACCACCGGCGGCAACGGCAGCTCCGGCCGGCGGCGCAACTCCGGCGACACTCTAAATCTAGTCAAACATGACCCAAACTCAACACAAGCTTTGTCTTTGAACGATCTACAACTTCGCCAACCCAGAATTTCCAAACAATTACTCGAACTAAAATTCCGTTCAAAAAGTCAACATTTTCCGATGAACACCAAGAACACTCAAGAACAATTTCGAAATAATCAAACCACGTCTAAACATGTTTAACGAACTCAAAACCTAACATATGATATACCAAACTGACCAGGAGAAAATTATCTACAACATGGAATCATCAAATCACATAAACAATCAAGTTTACGAAAAATCATAATTTTGAATCTTTAAATTCGAATTTTGTAAAGATCATATAAAATCAAATAATGATCCCCCACGAATTCTGGGCACATATTTAGAAACTAGATGATGTGAGCTTCGATTCGACTGTAAGATCGTCGAAATCGGACTCCGATAACACCTCCAATTGTTGGTTTGATTCTCAAGAACACGAAGAACACGAAGAACACGAAGAACACGAAGAACATAACAATCAAACCTCGATTGCTACTTGATATAGAACTCAAAAATCAACATATGATATACCAAACTGACCAGGAGAAAATTATCTACAACATGGAATCATCAAATCACATAAACAATCAAGTTTACGAAAAATCATAATTTTGAATCTTTAAATTCGAATTTTGTAAAAATCATATAAAATCAAATATTGATCCCCCACGAATTCTGGGTGCATATTTAGAAACTAGATTTTCATACCTTTAATTTGAGCCCAAGAACGTTGAATTTCAATTCCGGGAAAGCCTCCAAATTGAAGATTGAATTGATGAATGTTTATGTTGAATTATTTTTGGAGAGCATTTCTTAATTTTTAAGAAAAAAAATGATATGATTGATCAGATGGTGTGCTGAGACAAATCTGGAAAAGCTGGAGGAAATAAGGGAAAAGCAAACTTTAACTTTTTGGAATAGTGATTCTTGTCTGGCGTGCTGTCTGCTCCGTTAATTGTCGAATAACAGCCTTTCTATACGTCGAACGAATGACGAGTTTTGCTCCAAACGAAACGATTCGAATTCGAGCGATTTCAAAACTCTGGAAATAAATTATAATTTAAATAACAAGTCATTTAAAACTTGTTCGAACGAATTTAAAGTTACGGAGTTCTAAAAACGTAGAAAATAGGGTTTCGGGCCGCCGTACTTTTCGAAAAGCGAAACGATCGTTTTAAAACAACACATAATACATCTAAAGCATATAAAAGACTTCTTTTAACCAGTTAACACGTATATCCACTTATCAATAAATTTAAGTAATATAACAGCTCAAAATACGAGGACGTTTAATTCTTCTCGTAAATCCACTATTAAACATATATTACCACAAATAAAAATACAGGTTCTTACAAGTGTGGGTTCTTAAAAATTCTAACTGAGTTCTTTGTGATTCTGATTGCAGGGTAAAAAGAAAAATGTGTTAGTCATGGATAGTGGATGTTCTGTGCACATGACGGGAGACAAAACCTTGCTATCAGAATTTGAGGAAAAGGCTGGCCCAACTGTGTCTTATGGAGATGGCAACATTGGACAAACTTTGGGATATGGCAGCATTGTAATTGGAAATGTCATCATTGAGAAAGTAGCTCTGGTGAAAGGACTAAAGCACAATCTGTTGAGTGTTAGTCAGATCACAGACAGAGGTTATCGTGTCAACTTTAATGATACTCATTTTGAAGTTATCAGCAAATCTACAGGAAAGATTGCATTAACAGGTCAAAGACATGGTAACATTTATGAAGCCAACATTAACACTAATACTGAAAATCCAACTACATGCCTCATCAGTAAAGCATCTGTAGATGAAAGTTGGAATTGGCATAAGAAGCTTTCTCATCTCAACTTCAACAATATAAATGAGTTGGTTAAGAAAGACTTGGTGAGAGGATTACCAAAGGCTCTATATACTCCTGATGGACTCTGTGATGCTTGTCAGAAGGCTAAACAGAGAAGGACATCATTCAAGAGCAAATCTGAATCCTCAATTGATGAACCATATCACATGCTACACCTCGACTTGTTTGGACCAGTGAATATTATGTCCATCAGTAAGAAAAGGTATACTCTAGTCATTGTTGATGAATATACTAGATTTACCTGGGTTTATTTTCTTCACAGAAAAGATGAAACTGCTGAAATACTGCTGGACCATGTTAGACTTATTGAAACTGGCACGGAATACAAAGTCAAGATTCTGAGAAGTGATAATGGGACTGAATTCAAGAATTCAGCAATGGAAGAGTTCTGCAAATACAAAGGAATAGTTCAACAATTCTCTGCTCCTGGCACTCCTCAGCAAAATGGAGTAGTTGAAAGAAAGAACAGAACTCTTATTGAAGCTGGTAGAACTATGTTGGAAGAAGCTAAACTACCTACATATTTCTGGGCAGAAGCAGTCAACACAGCTTGTTATACTCAAAATATTACACTAATCAACAGACATGGTGTAACTCCTTATCAGATGATTAAGGAAAAGAAGCCAAGTTTGAAGCATCTACATGTGTTTGGCTGCAAGTGCTTTGTTCTAAGACCTCATCCAGAACAGCTAGGAAAATTTGAGACAAAAGCTGATGAGGCCATTTTATTGGCTATCCAACAACAAGAGCCTTTAAAGTCTACAATCTGAGAACAAAGACAGTCATGGAGTCTATTAATGTATCTTTTGATGATAGAAAGCTAACAGGAATAAAAGAAGACTCTCATGACAGTTTGACTTTTGCAAATGAAGCTACCAACAATCCTGATAAAGTCACGTCAGATACTGATATTCTGTCAGATCCTGACGATCGATCAATTCCTGATCAAACACCTGTTACTGATGATGACTCAAATAATGCAAATGTTGAGGGGGAGCAAGAGCGAGACATCACTAGTGCTGATACAACTCAAACATCAAGTAGAGATTCATCAGAAACAGACTCAAGTGACAATCAAGATAGTACATCAGTTGAAGATAGCACTATCTCAGGGGGAGCTTCTAGCAACTCTAGTTCTTTTGAAGAAAACACCAATCCAGGGGGAGCATCCAGTTCAAGAAATGACTTACCATCAGCAAGGAAATGGACAAAAAGTCATACTCCTGATTTAATCATTGGGAATCCTGAAGCAGGTGTTAAGACAAGAAGTGCAACTCAAAATGAATGTTTATATAATAACTTTCTGTCAAAGGAGGAGCCCAAGAAAGTTGAAGATGCACTTAAGGATGCTGATTGGGTGACAGCTATGCAAGAAGAACTGAATGAGTTTGAAAGAAATGAAGTCTGGAAACTTGTACCAAGACCCAAAGGAAGGTCTATTGTAGGTACAAAGTGGGTATTCAGAAATAAGACTGATTCAGATGGCACAATTGTGAGAAATAAAGCAAGACTAGTAGCAAAGGGGTATTCTCAACAGGAAGGAATAGATTATGATGAGACTTTTGCTCCTGTTGCAAGACTGGAGGCCATCAGAATTTTTCTGGCATATGCAGCCCACAAGAAATTCAAAGTATTCCAGATGGACGTAAAAAGTGCATTTCTCAATGGAGAACTGGAAGAGGAGGTATATGTTGAATAACCTCCTGGATTTATTGATCCCAAACATCCAGATCATGTCTATAGACTGGATAAAGCACTTTATGGACTAAAGCAAGCTCCAAGAGCCTGGTATGAAACCCTAGCTCAATTCATACTGGAAAGTGGATTCAACAGAGGTACAATTGATAAAACCTTATTTTATTTGAATCATGGTAAGGATTTGCTGTTAGTTCAAATATATGTTGATGATATCATTTTTGGGTCAACTAATACTAAGCTGTGTGAGAAGTTTTCAAAGCTAATGCAGTCGAGATATCAAATGAGCATGATGGGTGAAATGAGCTATTTCTTAGGTCTTCAAGTTAAACAGACTGATGAAGGGATTTTTATCAATCAGTCAAAATACACAAAGAATTTACTAAAAAGGTTTAACATGCAAGACAGCTCTACAGCTTCCACTCCTATAGCTACAGCTACAAAGCTTGATCCTGATCAAGGAACTGAAGTAGATGTAACCAACTATAGAGGAATGATTGGCTCACTCTTATATCTAACTGCTAGCAGACCTGATATCATGTATGCAACCTGTCTATGTGCAAGATTTCAAGCAAATCCTAAAGAACCACATCTCATTGCAGTAAAAAGGATTTTCAGATATCTAAAGGGCACATCTTCTCTTGGCCTTTGGTATGCCAGAGAATCAGACTTTAGTTTATGTGGCTATTCAGATGCTGATTTTGCTGGATGCAAAATAGACAGGAAAAGTACTTCAGGCAGTTGTCAGTTTCTTGGAGGAAGACTAGTTTCTTGGTTCAGTAAAAAGCAAAAGTCTATCTCCACATCAACTGCAGAAGCTGAGTACATTGCTGCTGGAAGCTGTTGTGCTCAGATCATGTGGATGAGAAATCAGCTAATGGACTATGGTTTGTCATTTTCAAAAATACCTATTTATTGTGATAACCAAAGTGCTATTGCTATGACATGAAATCCAGTTCAACATTCTCTTACAAAGCACATAAGCATCAGGTATCACTTCATAAGAGAACAAGTACTGGAAGGAACAATTGAACTTCATTTTGTTCCTACTGATCAACAGTTAGCTGATATATTCACCAAGCCACTACCTGAGGCTACTTTTACAAAGTTGGTGAATGAACTTGGAATGGTAAACTATGGCAGTTCGTGAGAAAAAGAAGTCATCAGATACTGACGACTTGCAAATACTGATGGAAAGTCAATCCTGACAGTGGTCAACGTCGAATCCTGATGCAACGATTCGATAATCAGTATTTTGTCAGAATCTAATTGTCTTCATTTTATCTCAATTTCCTGATTCAAGCTATGTTTAATGTTATTGAATTCCTGATAATGTGATCACTTTAATTAGTCTTCATATTTATTTTCAGATAACATGTTAAATCAGGAAAAACATTGAATAGAACAGAATAACAAGATTTTTCATTGATAATAAGAAAGAGTTTACATTCAAAGATTACATCTTTTGTGTTCTCTATCTACTAATCTATTCAACAGGAAATAAGAGACCAATCCACTCCATTGTTAATAGCCATCCCAGATCCCATCTTTGCCACTTTGTTTGGGTGGAAGTTGACAGGGATAAGGTTATTTTTGCTGATTAACAATGGTTGATGGAGTTGGATGAGGATGCCTTAGATGAAAGCCATGCGAATGCTGTTTGGAGGGCAGCATCTATGTCGATCACTTTTGCAGGTTTTTCCTTCTCGATTTCTTCGAGACCTGCATCCATCTGCAACCAGAGAGTCTCCAGTTGTCTTTCCCAGTCGAAAGCATCAAACTCTTCACGAGTATAACTAAATATATCTCTTTTCTCTAAGAGATGGAGGTTTTTCTCAATAATGGTAAGGTTCGACATTGCTAAAACTTTTGATGAGAAGGGTTTTTCTGATTTTTCTTACAGGAGAGAATGAAGCGTTATAGAAGTAAGTGGACAAGTCTCTAAGATTAAATAGAGAAGGGTGAAACGAGAATATGAAACGATTCATATTACTGGTGCAAATACCAGGTATTATTCGATTGTGATGTTTTAAATTTCTTTATTTAAAACAAAATTACCATGTTTTATTTTGGTCACAATTTTATTTTCCGAATAATATGTAGCGCGTGTGCTCACTCGTTGCTTACATACAGTTATAGATGTAAGTCATGACGCGTGTAATCCTCACCACTCTCTCACGTAATTTGGTCCATTACTTTAGCCTAAACAAATGATTTACTGACACCTGTTTTGAGAAGTTACAAGTATTGTCTAAAATCAATTAAGTTTACTAATTGATTTAGTTTTCTCAAACTATCAGTAAAGCATCGTCTCTCTTTGTCTCTATACTCTCAAACCCTAATTTCAGAATTAACACATCTTTTGTGTTTGAAATTCCAATGGAGAACTTATTCATGAACAGCAAGGTGGTAATCAATGGAGTTACTTTTAATACCAATAACTTCACTGCAGTTCTAGATCATCAGGACTTGCCGAGTGATTTCTACATTATTCAGGACTTTTTGGCCTCAAGCCCAATCAATTATGCTCTAACCCAACCTGCCAAGATATCTTTTAAGTCTGTTATGCAGGTGTGGAACACAAGTGTTTTTGGGAAAGGTCTTTCATCAGAGAATCCTCAGATGAGCTTTGAATATGACAATGTTACATACTATGTGACTCCTGAGATTGTCACTGAAGCTCTACACTTACCGTCAATCATTGGTAAGCCTGTATTCAAAGTTCCTGATGCAAAACTTCTTGAGTATGTTGTAAACTTGGGTTACAATGGAACACCAAAGAAGTTTGGAGAGCTCTACAGGACAAAGCTCAAGAAAAAATGGAATTTCTTCTTTGACACTATCAGCAGATGTTTCTTGAATAAAGTCTCAAACTTTGATGCCTTACCCACAGGTTCAGCCAAAATTGGGTACTCTCTAATTCATGATCTCTCATTTGATTATGGTTCCTTTATACTAAAGGCATTAAGTGAAAGAAAAGCAGATAAATGTGGTTATGTTTGCTTTCTTAGATTTTTTCAGTTAATATTTTCTCACTTATGTCCTCATGCTGTTTTTGAGAATGATACAATTTTGCCAATATGTAAAATCTCAGAAAACAATATAAAGAGTCTAATCAATTCTGATAAGGCAAATAAGTTTGTGGGACCTCCATACATTCCTGATGAAGTATGGTCTCTTTTAAGAGAGAGAATGCCTATTCAATATGGCCCAACAACTGGTGCTATGGAACAGGACCTTACACATCCTATTCCTGACACAAGCACACAACCTAAACACTTACCTAAACAGTTAACCACCTCTGGTGTTTCACAAAAGGCATCAGTTGTAAAATCAAAGAAATCAGCTAGATCTGATGTGTCTAAGAGGCAATCAGTGTCAAAGGATTTCTCCACTCCAACTCATTCTCAAATGAAGTCACAAGGGGGTGGACAAAGGGTTTTTGAAACATCTGGCTTGGATAAAGGAACAGGAGTGAAAAGGAAAGTTGATCAAGGAGCTATTTCTGACTCTGATGATGATACAATGCCTATATCAGTCTTGTTGAAAAAGAAGGAGATTGATGTTGTTGATACAAGAGAAGTGGCTGTCTCTGAAAAGCCAAAGAAAAGAAGAAGATTAATCAGCAAAGGCAAATTTGTTGATCATACAGAATTTCTGAATCTTACTGATGATATGGAAGGCAATCCTGATGTTGTTAATCAAGATGGATCATCAGTTCCTGACGCTACTGCTAATCCTGACATCTCTACTCCAAATAATTCACCTATGAAGACTGTTGAGATTTCTGATTCTCCAGCGTCTGAATCTCCAAAGAGAAGAATTATTGAGATGTCTGTCGATAAAGTAAATGCTATTGCTGCTCAGCTGGGTGTTAAACCTTCACCTCTTGAAGTAAAAACTGTTGAAGCAAATGTTTTTCACAGACAAAAGAAACAGAGGACTATTGTGTCATCTCTGAGAGGATCCAGCCCACAAGAACCTGAACTTCAAAGGAGTTCAGAAGCTATTGCAGATCCAGTCACACAAGAACCACCTACTCAAAGTGTAGGTGAAGACATTTCTGAAGGAATAGTCCCACAAGAACCATCTTCTCAAAGGGAAGGTGAAGACAAGAATATTCCTGCTCCACAAGAACCATCTTCTCAAAGTGAAGATGCTGGCAAACTCACATCAGCAGGGGAGTTTCCTGACAATGCTCAAGGGGCTTCTGAAATTGAAATTGAACTTGCTAGAAGTCTGGCAGAAAAAGCTGCTCATGATTTGCACATTGCTGAATGTGATAGAGTGATTGCTGACACTGCATTTGAGGGAAGTACACAAGAACCTTTGACTCAAAGTGTTGAAGAAGCTTCAAAACCTCAGACTACACAAGAACCATCAGTAGCAAATACTGATGCAAGTCATGCTATAGTTGCAGTGGTCAATCCTGATGAAAGTACTACTGATCTATTTATTCCATTGCTTATTGAGCCAATTTCAGCAAGGCCAATGGATTCTTTAACTACTTCAACAGGTAACATCTCTTTCTCTACTTCATTTACTACTGATAGTATGATTACAGATAGACCTGATAAAAGGGATACCTCTATTTGTATGACTTCAGATCACTCTTCTCAGCCACCTCTTATTTCTTCACAATTAATGAGCCAGAACCTTTCTTGTGAGATTGAGAGTGAACATTTAGAGAAAAAGAAGAGTGATGAGAGGCAGTCTCCTGAACTGGCAAAAGGAGAGGTAGAAAAGAGTGAGAAGTTATTAACTTCTAGTGAGGTAGAAGTTGCTATTGAAAGTAACTTAGGTAACATTGAGAGAAGTGATGAGATCACTTTAAAAGAAAAGAGAGATTTAGGAAATGTTACTAATTTGTCTGCAGGTCATCAGGATTCACCAGCTGTATCTACTGGTGTTTTGAAACTGAAAGGTATTATGCTTCCTGATGATGATGTTGAACATAAACTTCCTGAGGCTGGTGGTGGCTCAGATGATGATGATGATGATGATCATGCTGATCTTGAAACAAAGCAGATGCAGGCGGCTATAAAAGCAAGTCTCCAATCTACTTATGGGTCTTCAAGTAGATACATGCAGCCAATGACTCAAGAAGAATTCAGAGGGGAGTATAGTTCACTTCTTCCTCCTGATACTCGAGCTGCAAGGGGACATGAATGGGATATAGAATGGAATGAACCAATTGCTGAGATGAATTTTCAAAATGCTCTGTTTCATTCTGGTCATATTGCTACGCGGATGCCGACACCTGAACTTAAGGCTCTTCTCAAAACCAATGCTCTTCTAGCAAAGGGATTGAAGAGTGAAATTGACTCTATGAAGGCTGCAACAGATAAATTTCAAGCGGGTATTCAAACATCTGTTTCTATATCTGCTACTGCTTCTCAAGCACGCCTTCTTGCAGATGATATTAAAGCTCTTGACAAGAGATTGGATTCTAGAATGACTGTCTTGGAATCAAAAGTTGATACTATTGATGAAACCCTCAAGCTTATATTGTCTTTCTTCATTCAGGACGATACTGATGTCAAAAAGGGGGAGAAGATAGTCAAAACAAAATGTTCACCTGATCCAGTTGTACGAAAGGATGATGATAATTCTGGAAATGATGGTGCTGCTAAGTCACATCATAAAGTTGAAACCTCTGATGCTGCTTTAGTGACAAAGAGAACGAATATTCAAACTAAGCAGTCAACTCATGTTTCTGAATTTGGAAAGAAGACAGTGGCAATAATGATGCAATCTCAGAATCCAAAAGAAGAACAGGTTGTGACACCTGGTCAAACTCTGTCAACCATTCCTGAGGATGATGTGTATGTGGCACAGGATGAAGATGTTGCTAATCTGTTTCATGAACTTGACACTGGGGATGGTCGTGTTCTTAAATTATTTCATAAAGACAAAAGAGTTCAACAGTATCATGCTGAGAAAGCACTTGTCTTATCTGCTGAAGAAAATCCAAACATGACTACTGATGAGTTCTTAGAAGAACAGAACAGGATCTTTGAAGAGTTTGCAAAACAGAATAAAGCTCCTGCTGCAAGAAGAGGAAGAGGCAGAGGAGGAAGATACAGAAGTAGAGGAAGATTATCTGCTCAAACAAGTATAAGGCAAACAAGATCTAGTGGAATCAAATTGAAAGATGTTTCTGAAAATGAAAAGAAGAAAACTCCACTATCTCTTGCATCAACTCCAGATAACAGATTCAATGCTCCTGAAGAAATTGTAGAGGAGATATTGCCTTTGAAAAGGAAGAGTAAGGTAGCTGTTCAATCTACTGCATTTAATGAGAAGTCAGTCGATGATTCAATTTCTGATGTTGTTTCTGATTCTGAAGAGACTGAGATTTTAAAAGAACTTAAGATTATGATTCTTAAGGTTGTGGTTGAATTTCACAATGTGGAAGTTTTTGAAGATACATTGGAGTATGAACAAGAAAACTTCAGAAGATTTGAAAGAGAAAGTGAAATCAGAGCTAAAGCCACAAAAGCAGAAAAGATAACAACCAGGGATTACTTAAGAAATGTTCATAGATCAGACAGGAAGTTATGGTATGATAGAGATAGATCTGTTCCTGAACATCAGCAGGATTATCCAACTAATGAGAAGAAGAAGAGTAAGAAGAAGGAGGTGGATAAGGTTGATTATAGGAAACCAGTTGTGTTCATATCAGCTGGATTGATAAAAGAGTCTTCTTTGATCAATGAATTTCTGATTGTTAAAACAGAGTCTACTACTTTTATTGCTGAAAATCCACCAAAATGGGTGAGTATGCAATCTGGCTTGAGAGGATGGGAACCTGGCACAAGAGGAGGAATTGGATATAGTCATGCACTAGTTATTTTCATTGCACAAACTGATCAATATGCTCTAGTTGACAAGATTGGGGATGAGTTAACTGTAGATCATCTTTGGAAACTTGAAGCTGTTGCTATCATTGCTGATTGTCATACTGATGCAAAGAAAATAGAGAAGCTGGTGTACTTCATGAAGGATGGAAGTGTGAAGAAGATTCCTATTCATGAATTATTGTGTAAGTCTGCAAAAGAACTGAAATATGTTCTGTATCTTCTCAGAAGTAAAAGAATAAATGTTAGTGAAAGAGAAGTTTATCAAAATTGGTGTGTCATGATTTACATGAAGATTAGACAGAGGTTCATGGATGGAGGAACAAGGTATGATGGCAATTATATTCCCATGTACTTAAATTTAAGAGATATAGAGGTTGAAATGAAGAAAGGTACAGCTGTTAAAGAAGTGTATCTAGGCATGGAACAACTGTCTCTAAATCCAGATGGGAAGGAAATTGCTTATGTGT
The DNA here is from genome assembly GCA_037693485.1 of Kitagawia praeruptora. Lineage (NCBI taxonomy): Eukaryota > Viridiplantae > Streptophyta > Magnoliopsida > Apiales > Apiaceae > Kitagawia > Kitagawia praeruptora. The sequence goes on from CM075345.1 coordinate 137,071,216, forward strand.
TGCTAGGTGACTTAGATCTTCCGAGAAACTCAATTCAGAACATCAGGGCAGCTATTTATCAGATTAATGAGGAAGATGAAGAACTCAAAAATCTGAAGAAGAAACTGATTCAAATTCTTGAAAGCAAGGAAGAAGAATTGTTATCTGAATTCTTGAGACTGAATCTGTTTTATCAAAGAATTTCTGAAACTGTTCCTGATGATTTTTAGAAGGTATTTTGTTTTGAGTTTTTGACATCTTGAATCAAGGAATTTGTGCTTTGTTTTATAAAGAACAAATTGGGGGAGATTGTTAGATATTGATTCAAGAGATGATCAGGATCTGGGCATTACTGATCAGATACTGATGCTGACGTCATCAGGAATACAACGTCAGTATTGGACTATCAGGATTAGAAGCGGTCAGTATTTGATGAAGATTCTCGTTGACCAGAGATCAAGGAAGATTGATATGTCGGTTCCTAATTTGTAGGAAGGCAGCTATCATACAAGATATGCATTCAGAGATATATGTAATTGATTTAGAATATCTTGTAATTGATAGTGCAACTGTGTACATTATATAAACACAGTTTAGGTTTTACATTTTGTAATCGCTTACACGAGTTATATTGTAACCTAGCAGCTCTTAAGAACATAAGAATTTCTTAAGAGAGTTTTGTAACAGTTTTATATCAGAGTTAATAAAGCTGTTATTGATTCATACTTGTGTTATTTGTTTTAAGTCGAAAATCTTATACAATTGTATTCAACCCCCTTCTACAATTGTTATTTACTGGGCAACAGATTCCAAAAAAGTGGTCGAAAATGACATCTAAACCCCAGAACTTGAAATCAGAAATTTGTAGCATCTCAGTTGCAAATGAGGTTGCAAGGCCCCGCCAGGGGCACTCATAATTGGTGAATTTGGGTTGCAAGGCCCCGCTAGGGGCACTCATAATTGGTGGATTTCTGATTTGCAACTTTCAGTTTTCAGTTGTAAAAGTTGCAACTGAGGTTGCAAACCGCAGTTGCAACTGAGGTTGCAAACCTCAGTTGTAAAAGTTATAACTGAGGTTGCAAAAGTTGCAACTGAGGTTGCAAAAGTTGCAACTGTTGCAACTGAGGTTGCAACTGAGGTTGCAAACATTGCAACTGAGGTTGCAAAAGTTGCAACTGAGGTTGCAAAAGTTGCAACTGTTGCAACTGAGGTTGCAACTGAGGTTGCAAAAGTTGCAACTGTTGTAACTGAGGTTGCAACTGAGGTTGTAAAAGTTGCAACTATTGCAACCTCAGTTGCAACTGAGGTTGAAAAAGTTGCAACTGAGGTTGCAACTGAGGTTGCAAAAGTTGCAACTGAGGTTGCAAAAGTTGCAACTGAATACTGAAAGTTGCAAATCAGAAATCCACCAATTATGAGTGCCCCTGGCGGGGCCTTGCAACCCAAATTCACCAATTATGAGTGCCCCTGGCGGGGCCTTGCAACCTCATTTGCAACTTTGATGCTACAAATTTCTGATTTCAAGTTCTGGGGTTCAGATGACATTTTCGACCACTTTTTTGGAATGTATATATATATAATATATATATATATATATATATTCCAAAAAAGTGGTCGAAAATGTCATCTGAACCCCAGAACTTGAAATCAGAAATTTGAAAACTGGAAGTTGCAAATGAGGTTGCAAAAGTTGCAGTTGAGGAAGGTGGTATTTTTGGAATATTGAAAACATAAAATTATAATGAGGTAGTATTTTTGAAAAAATGATTTTATAGTAGTGAAAAGATAGTTGGATGGTAGTAAAATTGGAAGTAATTGTTAAAATCTTATGTATTTATGTAAATATCCCAAAATATTAACATTTAATAATTTGAAAATTAGAAAAACGTGAATTTCGGGTAAAAAAAAAATATAATAACATAAAAAATGATACAAATTAATGTTAATAAAATATATGAATATTATCAAAAATACCTATGATTTCAAAATTTTATATGAGGTTGTAAAGCAAGTTGAAAACAGATGTATTTCAAGTTAAAAACACGGTATTTTTTTAAAAAAAATTGCAACATGAGTATTTTTGGAAAAAAAGCCTAAAATAACTGTCAACAATTTAATGTAGTTTGTAAACATTATTTTGCAATTCTTCCAACAAAAATTCAAAAAATAAAAATTTAATATAAAAATTTATAAATCATCCGTGCATTGCACGGGTATAAAGCTAGTACACATTATGTGATGGAGTAAGTTGTTATATTTTTTTATTTCCTAATTTCTATCAAAGAATACACTGGATAAGAGTATCAATATATTCTTAATGTCTGTTAGTATTGCATTTTAAAAATTACTGCTATTACCCTTCATTTTTTTAATCTTCTTTATTTCTTTGATGCCCTTTTTTGTCATTACACAGAAAAATTACAGCTTTTATCCTTTATGTTTTTAATCTTCTTTATTTCTTTGATGTCTCTTTTTGTCATTACACAATATTTGGAGCGACCCAATTTAGATTGGATCGACCCAAATCTCCTTTATTAATCAATTTCCTTTTTCAGGTTAAACATATTACCTTTTCTATTTTTCAATAACTAAATAATTTACTTCTTAGGTAAAATACAATATTTTTTACATTTTATCTAACTAAAATTTCTCTATTTTTAAAAACTATGATCAATTTTGTATAATAAAATAACATAATTATATTAAAATTAGTATTAAATAATTAATTACTTTTTTGAGCCAAAATACGTTACCTTTTCTCTTTTCTCTAACTAAAATCTCTCTTTTTCCAATTGTATCATGGACGGTTACCTTTTTCAAACACGTTACCTTTTTTCCCTTCTCTTACGAAAATCTCTCTTTTTCCAATTTTATCACGGACGATTCTATTTAATAAAAATAAAATAATAATATTATAGTACTAATAATTAACTGATTACCTTTTCAACTAAAACGTATCATCTTTTATATTTTTTCTAATTAAATTCCCTTTTTTTCTAGAAATTTCAGGGGCAGCATTAATTTCTCATTTTCTAAAAAATTATTGCTTTTACCCTTCATTTTTTAATCTTCTTTATTTCTTTGATGCCCTTTTTTGTCATTACACAGGAAAATTACAGCTTTTATCCTTTATGTTTTTAATCTTCTTTATTTCTTTGATGTCTCTTTTTGTCATTACACAATATTTGGAGCGACCCAATTTAGATTGGATCGACCCAAATCTCCTTTATTAATCAATTTCCTTTTTCAGGTTAAACATATTACCTTTTCTATTTTTCAATAACTAAATAATTTACTTCTTAGGTAAAATACAATATTTTTTACATTTTATCTAACTAAAATTTCTCTATTTTTAAAAACTACAATCAATTTTGTATAATAAAATAACATAATTATATTATAATTAGTATTAAATAATTAATTACCTTTTTGAGCCAAAATACGTTACCTTTTCTCTTTTCTCTTTTCTCTAACTAAAATCTCTCTTTTTCCAATTGTATCCTGGACGGTTACCTTTTTCAAACACGTTACCTTTTTTCCCTTCTCTTACGAAAATCTCTCTTTTTCCAATTATATCACGGGCGATTCTATTTAATAAAAATAAAATAATAATATTATAGTACTAATAATTAAGTGATTACCTTTTCAACTAAAACGTATCATCTTTTATATTTTTTCTAATTAAATTCCCTTTTTTTCTAGAAATTTCAGGGGCAACATTAATTCCTCATTTTCTAAAAACTATGAGCAACTTTATTTAGTAAAATAACATAATTAAATTATAGTTACAATAAACTAATCAATTACCTTTTTCACATAAATTATGTCATCTTTTTAATTTTCACGTTACCTTTCTATTTTTTAAAACTAAAATCTATCTTTTTCTGATTTTATCACGGGCGGTTCTGTTTAATACAATAAACTAATAATATTATAATATTCATAATTAACCGATTGCATTTTTTATCTAAAACGTATCAATTTCTATTTAATGAAATAAAATAATAATTATATAAAAACTAATAATTAGCCGATTACCCTTTTCAAGTAAAACCTATAATTTTTTCTATATTTTCTAACTAAAATACCTCATTTTCTAGAAATATCACGGATAACATTTATATAATTATTATCAAATCTCATATAAAAATTTAAGCCTCCCAACTTTATATTTAAATACCTAAAATATCATATCTTCTAATCAATAATTTTTTTCTCTCTAATCAGCATTTGGAGCGATCCAATTGGATCAACCCAAATCTAAACCTCTACTATTATCCTTCATTTTTTTATTAATAATATAATTAATGATAATTAGCTGATTGTCTTTTTCAATTAAAAGATGTTTACTTATAATTGATGATATTACATTTTATAAATACCTAAAATATCATATTTTCCAATCAATAATTTTTTTTCTATTAATTAAAACACGTTGACTTTTAATTTAAAACATAATATTGCAATAATTAATACATATCCAAAAATATGACTTCATATCTTCTAACCACTAACAAAATATAACAAAAATTCGTATACAACGGATAATATCCGTTAGATTTTTAGTTAAAAATTAGAACTGTTAGATTCAATGATTAAATATATTACATGATTAAATTTATTTACTAATTGCATACCCAAAAATATGACATCATATCTTCTAACCACTAACAAAATAAAATAAAAATTCGTATACAACGAATAATATCCGTTAGAATTTTATTTAAAATTAGAACTGTTAGATCTAATGATTAAATATGTTACATGATTAAATTTATTTACTAAAATTCAAGGTTTGAATTCTGTCAACGATACTATTATCCTTCATTTTCTTAATCTTCTTTATTTCTTTGATGCCCCTTTTTACCATTACACAGCATTTGGAGCGACCCAAATTAGATTGGATCGACCCAAATCTAAACATATACTATTTTTTGTCATTACACAACATTTGGAGTAACCCAATTGGATCGACCCAAATCTAAACCTCTACTATAGTATTATCCTTTATTTTTTTATCTTTCTTTATTTATTTGATTCTCCGTTTTGTCATTACTCAAATCTATCTCTGTCATTTTTCACCTTCAAGTCCAAGCCGCTCAAATCTTCACACTGCTGGATTTTGATGCATGTTTGCACTTTTCAGATTTGAAAGCTGGGTTTTTCACCAAATTAACATCTCAACCCCCTGAAGTAGGGTTAAGGTATGTGTACTAGACCTCCGTATGGGTCATATATGTTTGGTTCCAGTTTTCAGTTTGGCCATAAGAGTTAAGTTTTTATTGATTTCACAATATTAAAAATTAGACAGGATAATATTTGTTTGGTTTTGATTTTGGTTTGGAATTTAAGAATTAAAGTTTTAATGAATTACCCGATGTTATAATAATATACAGGACACCAGAAAGGTACCTTTAAAAAATTTGCTTGGCCTTTCAATTTTTTATTTTTCATGTCGTAATAACAAAGGTAGTTGGAAAGATTACCAGTTAATAACATTTACATAGTACGGACCATGTTATTTGTAAATAATCTTGGGACTCAGTTTGATACTTATAGACATTATTTTGTTTTCAAGCAAGTTTATGTTCTTTATGGATTTGTTCAACTTAATGTTCATGGGGTAGACATGCTACGTACCAGAAGGTCTTATGGAATAACATACTTTTTATCGGATGTCTCCGAAGGGAATATGGAATAGCATACTTAGAAGCTCAGACCCACGTCACAAGCCTCACCCTCTGGGTCAGGTAACATTGCTCTTATTTATGCTCTAAATATCTTCTTTACTCGCGTTCAATTTCACTTCATATATGATCTCATATGTAGCACTTTCACTTGAGCTCCATATTAAAATATAAAAGCACTAACTTTTCCCTTTTTCAGTTTAGTTGGCTTTTTGAGAGAGAATAGGTAATGGAAAATGTGATTGTTATAATTCGTAATCATACATTATTTGAAGATAAAAGTGAATAAGTGAGCTTCTTGCGGAGACCTGTGTTTTTGGTAAACAGTATTATCCTTCATTTTTTTAATCTTCTTTATTTATTTAATGCCCCTTTTTGTCATTACACAGCATTTGGAGCAACCCAATTTAGATTGGAACAAAAAATTCTAATATGATATTGTACTTATTTTCAGTAATGTTGTAGTACTACGATTGTACCTCCAGCCTTTCTCTTCTCCTCCAGCTACATAATTTTAAATATTGAAAACAAAATACAATACAAGAAGAAGTTTGCATTTATAAATATAGATTACAAGCAGAGAGAGATGTTTAGTTACAGATAGACTACATAGCAACAACATAAGTGATAAAAAGAAAGATGTTAGTTATAGATAGACTACATAGCAGCAACATAAGAGATAAAAAGAAAGATGGTCCACATGATGATCAAGCTAATGAAGCATTGAAGTAATTAACAAGCCTGAACCACATAAGCAACTTCCATTTTATAGGTATTGTTTATCATAACGTGGGTAATGGGTTTATGTATTCCAATTAATTTTATTTTTGGTTACCCCTCTAAGTTGATCACAAAAAAATTAACCACCCATCAAAATAAGTAGTTTAAAAATATATTCAAATTCAAATTATTATATTCATTTCAATAAGAACATACTTTTAATATAATAAAGTCATCCATGGTGAAAGACCATAATTTGAACATAAACAATAAATCTACTAGAATATTTATCTGATATTTTGGCTTGCTTATTTAATTGTATAATTGACTTATTTTTAATAAAAGAATCTATATTAATAATATATATACACTATTTTTTCATACATGAATTTACTAATACAGTTTAATGGTCACGCTCTGGTGAGAATGAGAACAATGAGAACACACATATTCACTACATTTCAAGCTATTTTAAAGGGCCCCGCTAGGGGCATCTTCACTAAAAAAAGTCATATAATTCTACCCTCTATCCATTCATAAAAAAATTAACAAAAAAAAATTTAAAATGAGAACAGTGAGAATACACATATTCGCTACATTTCAAACTATTTTAAAGGGCCCCGCTAGGGGCATCTTCACACAAAAGTCTTATAATTCTACCCTTTATCCATTCATAAAAAAATTTAACAAAAAAAATTAAAAATTGCTTGAAATGTGATATCATTGTTCTCCAACATTTACACATTATATTAACTATGAGGTCTCATAGTTAATATAACATGTTCTTGATATTATATGAGGTTTAATGTTTTGGAGTCATTGGGGGTGAATGAATTATTATTTCCGCATTTGAATAATGAAGACAATTTATTATTGTTTTCAATTAGAGAACAATATTTGTAAAAATATTTATTATTTTTATTGCAGATTTTGATGGATTAAATAAATTTTCAACATTGTTAAAATAGAATTGTATGCTACTTTTTAATATAAATTTTAGCATATCATTATTTTATTAAATAATTATATAATTGTATATAATATCTTGCTAAGAATTGATTATTTATATAATTGCATACAATATCTTTTTAAGAAATCAATCAAATTTGTTAAATTTTTGGTATTGTCAATTTAAATTAAATAAGATGTTTTAAGAAATCAATCAAATTTGTTAAATTTTTGGTATTATCATTTTAAATTAAATAAGAAGCCGTGTACGAAGTACGGGCAAAATGCTAGTTGTAAAAGAACACGCATTTTGCATTGAAATATTTATCCTTAATATGTATTCAAGGAATGTGTATCACTGTTATTATAAATTACTAGCGATTCTTGTCAAAGTGGTACCCTTAGTTGTGTTTGGTTGGGGTGAATGGAATGGAATGGGTGAAATTAAAAGAAATTAGTGAAGATTAGAGAGAAGATTTGGAAAAAATTGAAATAGTACAAATTTGTTATGATAAGAATTGTGAAAAAAATAGGGGTTGTAAGGGATGGAGCATTCCTTTTCAAAATGAGATGCTTGAATTATAATGGAATGGAGGAAAGAATGAAAATTTTGAATATCTACTCATTTTATACTTGAAATCTCATTTCATTCCTTCCAATTTTATTCATCCCAACCAAACACAACATTAATGCTCATCTCTATGGCCTTACCTTGGGTCTAAATATAGGTTAAATAGTTTTGTTGTTTATTAATACCAACTTATAGTCCGTGCAAAGTACGGGTTACTTTTAAATACTTTTAAAATTATATGATTAAATAAAATAAAGTATAATAATTTATTATGGATATATAATTTAACTTTGTAATATTAATTAATAAAATTATTAGTAATAATAATAGTTATTTAATAAATAATATGTATTGATTAGAACTAATAATATAAAATCTTAATGTAAATTTATTGTTGACGGGATTCGAACCTCTGATCTTTAGAAGAGGGATTTAAATGTAAAATATTTCTTATTATTAAATCTAACGGCTATCATCTATTTACTAAATATCTAACGGTCACTATTCTTTAGATGGTTGAACCAAACAATAGATGGTTGAACTAAACAACCAAATTATATCCATGTTTGCTTATTATAGATAGTATAGATAGATAATGTACAACATATTATCTTTACATGAGAAGACAGCTAGTTGATCACGTGCCATGTGAATTGTAATCATGTCCATAACATTTCCAATTTCTAATCCTTTTCAATTTTTATTATTATTATTTTTTATATAAATATGTATTTGCAAATAATATTGAAAAATGTTTTCGTATACGGTTCAAATATAACCTATTTTATGTATTTGCATATATATTTAAAATATATTGCTAAACCCAAAATATATTTCTAAATGAAAAATGGAACTGTTTAATCTCAAAGGTTAACCGTTGAAATCCCGAAGAAATACATATAAAATTTAAAAATTTTAAATAAAGAATTGAATAGGATTTAGGGTTTAGGATTCTGAGTATTTCTAAACCCAAAATGGACATGTTGAACCCCAAAGATTAACCGTTGAAATCCCGAGAGAATACATATAAAATTTAAAAATTTTAAATACAAAATTGAATACGGCGGCCTGATTTTTAAACGCTACCGCATTTAAAAATAAGGATAAGTTAGGGACCCTAAACCTTAAACCCTAAACCCTAAGTTCGTATATGGTTTATTCGTCGTTTCGAATATTTATAAACCCAAAATGGAACTGTTGAACCTCAAAGGTTAACCGTTGAAAATGCTATTTAACCCCAAATTTAAGGTCCCCCGCGAGGCCCATTTTTTAAAAAAATACGAATTACAATTATATGAATGCATATCCCTTTATTACTCATTATTCTATTATGTATCACTTAGAAATGACAATTAGAGAGTTTCCCTTATGTCTATTATTCATTCCTCTCTCATGCCTATAAATAACAAAGAACACGCATTTACTATAGGAGTATATGTACTTAATATGCATATGTGGAATGCATATTACTGTTATTATATTTACCCCTTCAACCTTTATTCTTAAAATTGTAGAATCCCATGCGACACCCATGTCGCATATAATCATGTCCCCGCCACTTTTCTTTCTATCGTTTTTTTTCCGGAATGGCTAACATGTGCCCCAATATCAAAATATCTTTGCAAACTTTTATTATTCATACTATAAACAAATTTCTAGTATAATATAAAAGATGAAGTTACAAGGTAATTCAATATAACCTTTCCACAAAATATCTGCTATATAAAGTATTGGCATAATATCAAAATATAACTTAAAAGATGAAGTTATAAGGTAATTCAATATAAACAACCTCAAGATAAGGAGTAATTAATTCTATTTGTCTACGTAATTATGTCTAGCTGTCTGTGTTTGCAATATTAATTCCAAGAGATTATTAATATAATCATTATATTGGTGCAATGTATAGATGACTGTTTCTAATAAGACTACTTGATTATATGTGGTTATTTAAATATTAAAAATATATTTTTTTTTAATATTATATATGCATATTTGAAAGAAAAAAAAATGAAAAAGTATATTAGAAAAACTCAGTTAAATACAATGGTCCCCCTGCATTCACATCAATATCAATTAATAAAAAAAATTCTATCACATCATTTGGTAACTATTTTTTGTACATAATTTTCTCCTAATATTACTCAAAATAAAAAGATGAAAATAGTAAAATTAAAAATTATTCAACAAAATGAAAAAAGAAAGTAGAATTGAAAAGAATAATGGGTAAAAGCATTAAATAATGCATTGGTGAATGTGGAAACTACAAATTATAAATAAAAAAACAAGCCTAATAATATAGCTTAACAGGATAGCCAAGCCTTTTTTTTTTACAAAAACAACATCTAGCCGGAGACATCACCAAGCTATTACACTAATACGCATTTGACAGTTATGTATTAGAATGGTTATAATTGGCCACTTTTCTAGAAAGTGACATTTTTGATAAAAATCTTAAAAAAAAGTTATTTTTGTCATTTTTTCTAATTTAGTTGACAAAAAAATTACGAAAATAAAAGTTTTATCAAGATAGCGAGTTTTAGAAAATGATAACAAATTTGGCGCCCAAATATCATGAAAAAAACTAGCAATTTATCCAAAATTCATATAATTCGTCTCTTCATACATCTCTATCATACCCCAAAAAATTATAAACTAAGAAGAAGAGCCAAGAAGAGTAATATAAAAAATAAGTAAAAATAGCTAAACATAGAAGTTGATTTATAAGTAAGATCAGCAAAGATCAAATATATTACCTGAAGCTTTACTAGAACTATCAAAATGAAGAAGAAAGGTCAGGATGCTTGCTAAGGATTTGTAATAAATGAGACTCTAACACAAAATTTAATATCCTTGATGAATTATGTAAGGGTAAATTGAAAAGTTCAATTCTCAAGTTGCACAAAAAGGAGTGGAAACACATTCAAGGATGAAATGAAGAAAGAAATAACTTGTGTACTAAAAAAATACAGAGCATGAAATCATGAAAGAAACACAAGTGATGCTATATAAGAAAAGATAACTCATATATTCTGATTTACCAACATTTCCACCAAACTATATGAACTATATTTTGAATCAAATCAAGTATAATTCATTCCCATGTATAACAAGAGCATATCATATTCTTCTTCAAAAGAGAAATCAATATAACATTAATAATTTCCATTATATTGGAAAGAAAATAGGAGGTGGTAACTTGCCTGTATAGCAACCTTTACCAACTTAAACACTTTCTCTGATTTATCTCATGATCTTTATTATGCCCTTCTTAATTAATCATTTGATCATATGTTGTTCGAATTAAAAGAATCTTCATCCTTTAGGAGTCCTACAGAAGGTAAATAAATAGAGCACTATTTATACAACATAAATAACTCTACAACTGTAATCTCTTGAGAATTTGAAGCTTGAGAATTATTTTGTTCTCAAGGTTGTAGCAAAAACTTCGCAAAATAAATAAAACGATTATTTTGTGAAACATCTTGTTAAATATTACTTGTGATTGCATTTCTTCTACTAGTAAATTACAAACTCTATTTAAGTTGTTGAAATAATTTTTGAAATTTATTAGTATTGCATTCAACCCCCCCTTCTACAATACATTCCGGGACCAACAACTGGTATTAGAGCAATCAGATTAATACACATATCTGAGATCCAAATGGCAAGTATTCAAAGGTCAAGTAATATCAAGATTCCAGCTTTTGATAAAGAAAACTACAACATATGGAAAAAGAAGATTATGTTATTTATCAAAGCTCAGAATCCATTATTCTTAGGTATTCTGGAAAATGGCCCCTTCGTTCCTCAAAAGGAAATTCCATCTGCTACAGTTAATGATGTAGTAATCCCAGCTCATTGGGTTGCTAAGAAGCCTACTGAGTATAATGACTCAGAAAAAGAAAAGGTAGCACTGGATGATCATCTGCAACTCATTCTACTAGATGCACTTACCCTGGACAAAGCTATGAGTGGAAATATAATAGCATGCAACTCTGCCAGGGATATGTGGAAAAAGATAGAACTGTTATGTGAAGGAAGTGAAGAGGTCAGAGAAAATCAAAAACAAATACTGGTGTCACAATATGAAGCGTTTATGGGCAAGCATGGAGAAGAGTTAACTCACATGTTTGAAAGATTTAGCAAACTGATAGCTGAGCTCCAGATTCATGGAAAGTTTTATGAAAAGAAGGAAGTCAATATCAAGTTTCTGCTAACTCTTCCAAAACACCTTGAGCATAGAGTAACAGCCATAAGAGAAGGAAGAGATTTAAACTCTGTTTCTCTTGAAACATTGTATAGAGTTCTAAAATCTTATGAACTTGAATATTATCAAAAGAAAGCCATACAAAGTGGATCCAAAGGATTGATGGCAAACATGGCTGGTGCTCTAGTTGCTCAAGGACCATCATATTTTCAAGCAAGTGAGCAAATTCAAAATGATCAACAACCTCAATTTTCATCTGTGAAAATTGAAGAGGTGGTTGAAGATGAAGAAAAGGTTGTCCTTCAACTAGAAGATGTTGAAGATGAAGAATTCTTCACTCTAGAAGAAATGGAGAAAATGGATAATCCAACCATGGCTTTTATGGCAAGAAAATTCAAAAATATAAGGTTCAGGAGGAACAAGCCATATAAGCCTCAAGGTCAATTTCAAAAATATAACCAAGGAAGCTCATCAAAACCTGTTACTAGCACCAAGGGAGGATACAAAACAGGAATGGTAGATAGATCAAAGTTTAGATGCTACAATTGCAATGAACTTGGTCACTTTGCTACTGAATGCAAAAGACCAAAACAAATACAAAGAATGGAGAGAGGAACTGGAAGTCAATTTAAGAAAGGACAAGGAAAAGCCTATGTGGCTGAAGGAAAATGCTGGGATGAATCTGATAATGAAGAAGAAGAGGAATTTGTGAATCTAGCCTTGATGGCTAGAGAGGATGAAGAAGCATCAACCTCAACAAGTCACGTACCATCTTTAGTATTACTAGATATGTCTTTAAATGACTATAAGCAAACCATTGAGGAAATGAGTACTGAAATGTTTAATATTCATACTAGTTTATCTGCTGCAAATGAAGAAATTGCTAGATTAACTAAAGAAAATGAAGTACTCAGATCCAACAATGATGTGTTGTTGCTTAAGACCAGTTCTATTGATTCTTTAGCTCAGGAAAACGAAAGATTAAAAAATGATTTAATCTGTGCTAAAGAGATAGAGGAATATCTAAGAAAAGAAATTTCTGAAAATGAATTTAAGCTAAAGGCATTTAGAAATTCCTCTAAAATAGTTCAAGAGTATCATGAGAAACATACTGAAAGTAAGAAGATAGGCATAGGCTATGATTATAGTAGGAGACCTGGTAAAGAGGCTGTTATACAGAACAATGATGATAACAATACTGTAAGACCTCACATCCTCAAAAATGTGAGCAATCCAATCTTCAAAAGTACAGAGTTTGAGGTTAATGAAAATTCCCTAATTATTAATCAAGAACTCTGTGATGAAGATGAGAGGGTTGACAGTGTATCTAAGAAAGAAAAAGATTCTGTCAAAATGACTATGACAGAAACCGTATTAAATAGCCCAACCAAGTGTTCAAAAGATACTGTCAAGAAGTCAACCAAGACAATAACTTTCAAACCTACTGTCAAGACAGCAAGTACAAAAGGTGCTGTCAAAAATAGCTCGACAGTACCTTCTGAACAGATTGACAAGACAGTTGTCTCTAAGTCCAAAAACAGAAATGGGAAGCTAGGCATTGATAAAAAGAATAATTATGCGTATGTTAAGCAGGCTGTTAGTGTAGGTGCCCTAGAGGCAATACATTGTTTCTCGAATAAATCTTATGTCATTTGATTATTAAATAAATGGATTTATTATGACTCTAAATACTGCGATATTTGTTGGCATAATAAATGTCCTTAGAATAATGATACACATTATATAGTTTAAGTTTACAACTTGAATTTGAGATTATATAATATATATATCATATTCTTAAAGGTCCCTAGTCGAGTATTATTATACAGGACAATAATAATACATAAATAGACTAGTATGTTTTTGACAGATAACCACATCTCATTGGTTATAAGTATGGAGATACTAAAGTCAATACATAGGTACATGTAGGGTACATGGTACTGGACAGACCCACCGTGAGATTCTTCATGTTAATTAAGTCATAAGAAAGACTCACAGTGATAATGGTGTAATGATCCTTTGACTTGAGATCATTATATTTCTATACGAGGATAATATACTTTGACTACATTAAAAGTTACCTTTGACCGGGTAATGATAAAAGTGGACATCGGGTATATTGTGAATCGTATGAGAAATATGAATGATAGATAAAGGATTTAACCCTCCTATCAGATAGGAGAGATATTATTGGCCTCTTGATTGAGTGAGACTATAAAATGCATGGCCGTGCTCAAATAATGATTTGTCTTAATAGTCTACTCATGGATCAAGTAAACCCGGATTAAATTATGAAGAGGATGACAATAAACATGCCTCGAGTTTAATCTATAATATTTGGTTAAAGGGATTATATTACACGGGAACATTAATCACAAAAGGTTTATCGAATCACGATTTAATTATTATTTAATTGGGTAGCAATGATGTATTACTAGATACCGCTCATTGTTTATAATTTTATTGGAGAATAAAATTATTGCCAAAATAAATAATAACCTACAGGGTCACACACATAGAACATTTTAAAGGAAGAATTAATTTAAATTATGAATTTAAATTAATTAATGATAAGTTGGATTTTATTATATTAATTAAGTGTGACTTAATTAAGATATAATAAAATACAAAGATATATGAGATATGTTTTTATGATTTTAATAATTAAGTTTGACTTAATTATTATTTATTTAAATAATAGGATTTGATTCTATTATTTAATAAATCAACTTGGGCTAGGTTTTTGACTTGGGCTTATGAGCTTCACACTATCATATAAATATATGATGATAGCATTGAAGGCTGGTAATTTTTGTACGTGACTATCAGAATAAGCCGCACAAAACCCTAACCCTAAAAACATATCTTTCATTAGAGGCTAGTACCTCTCTTCCGGACAAGACGGTCTTGGGGTGTTCGTGTGGATACCGTAGAGGGGGCTTCGAAGAGGAGTGCTCAGTAATCGTGGGAGGTTTGCATCTCCATCGTTCTTTAATCGTAAAGCTTCGATAAGGTAATCGTTCTATCTACCATATTATCAATTTATTATACATGGATCCGGGGCTTGGTTTCGATATTTAATTTACTGTTTTCGCTGCGTATTGATGATCGAAACCAACAATGGTATCAGAGCTACTTGTATAATATGATAATCTGGTAATATATGATGTATATGATCTGTTTTATGAATTACCAGAACTGTGTTTTCTCCCGTAAACCATTCTGCATGTTAACGTTTCATGCGGTTTTAATTGCTAAGTGATAACATGCTTCTGATTTTGCTGTTTGTATATGATCTGTTGAATATGGTATGTTTTAATGAGATTAAATCGTGCCCTTAAACTTCTGGAAACCAGTAAAACGTATACATGATTTGTAGTCAGTAATACTAGTTCTGTATAAGAACCCTACGTATTGTATGAATGAAACAAACTGCATGTTTCGTTTTTCAACTGTTTTGTTACATCCAGATGATCGGTTATGTTTTTAATGGGATTAAATCGTGATACCAACATCTAAAACCAGTTGCAGTTGAACCTGGAGATCAGTAGTGTAGTTCATACATACCACGTATATATACATACGTTTTTACATATATATATATCTACTAGGTTTTGATTTAATCACTCAAAAATCGATATATATATGCTGTGATGTTAATACGTGTAATCGTGTGTCTGTATAATCAGTCTGGATGCAAAATCGCGTTCTATATGGATCAATAAATCGTTCTGAGTATTCTTGTAATAACCCTAACTCTAGCAATACTACAGTGATCCCATGAATAGTAATTTTGAGGATTTAGAGAAATGGTATGTAGGTACTCTGCAATGGAAACAGAAAATGAATAAACAGAAACTATACTAGTAATGTACACTGAAATTAAGTGACTCGAAATGACGATGGATTTCAGAAATTCCTAAATATGGATTTTTGAGGATTTTGACTTCCAAAGAGCTTCTATTGGATCTTAAGGGGCATGGAAATATTATAAGAATTATATATTGAGGGATTAGAGAATTTAGATTAAACCAGGGGATTTTTAAGTTAAGAGAATACCAAAGGAATTTGGAATGTTAAATGATTTCAGAACCACTGAGATAATGAGGTATATTCGAGACGAACCACAATTAGACGAGTATGGAAACCAAGCAACCAAAATTAGTAATATAACAAGGATACATACCACATTATGTTATTCAAGATTATTAGCATTATAAGTAGAAAATCAAAATGGGATTTATTGAATCATCAAAGTGGTGTCATTAGCCATTAACTTGTTTTTAAGGGTAAATTAGTAACTTTGCAAGGTGTTAACCACAAAATATCTTTCCAAGCTCCATAACACTCTAGATTAAGCAAGATTAAGATAAGATAAGATCAAAACAAAAGCAAGAAACTCTCCCCCATCCATTATCATCAAATTTCGGCCAAAACAAGAACAGCCCAGTAAAATGAGCATAACTTCTTCGTTTCTCAGCCAAATTTTGCGTTCTATAGCTTTTTAGAAAGCCCATGAGATAACCTATAAGTCGTATTTCACAAGAGTTTTCCAGAAAAGCAAGGTAAAGGGGTCGTTTTTCATGTTCTTTCAGCTGATGAATAGTAATTCCGAATTGTTAACTTTGTTTTCATGGTTTCTTTAGTTGATTCAAGTTAATCTAAGGTTGTTTAAGGAGTGCCCAAGGTTTATCAAGGATTGTTAAGGGTTATCAAAGCTTCAAGAAGGTATAATCATGCTTACCCTTTTATATTTATGATGGATATGGTTGTGTTTAGTGATTAAGTGGTATAAATGTTATGATTATGATGTTATAAGTGTTTGTAAGTGATTAAAGTTGATTTTGGAAGGAGTATGTGCTTGTAACCATGGTTGGTAAGATGACCACATGGTGTAGGTGATGGTGTATAAGGTGGATGATTGATTTGGAGGAGTTTGATTTTGGAAAGTACGAAAATATAGCCGTTATAATGTCCGATTTTCGTTAGAACGAAATCTGCCCTGTTTTGGAACAACAGAGGCATACGGTAGGTTCCTGTTTAGAGCACCAATTGACCATGATGAGATAGAGCTTGGTTCATAGATCGTTTCGATATAAGGTGCATTAAAATCTGACGTACGGTTTAGGAGAAAAGTCAGTTTTAGTGAAAGGCATTCGAAAACCGAGAAAACGAAATTGTATCAACTTTGAGGCTAAAGTTACCATACTTAGACATTTTTATAAGTCACGAAATTTTGGGATAATATAGTAGGGTGGTCAGAGGACCCTTGACAGTTGACCTTGCATTAAAATTCGAAGTCCATATTTTCTGAGAATTTTTACAGTTAAGTGTGGTCGTTAGGGGAAATGGCGAAAACCCCTGAAACTTCGATTGAGCTTATAAATGGTTAAGTTCTTGAACCTTTGGGGTAATAGTGATACGTTAGGCATATATTAAAGTATCAAGGTTAGTGTTATACAAGAGTGTAGTGAGTAAGAGATGTGATATTCTAATGACGGTCCTTTTATGTTTATAGAAACTCCGGAAGAGGGACCAGCCTTACTGTCAGGATACAGGAACCAAGGCAAGATCTTTTCTATCCCTACTTGGAAATTATTTATCTTCAAAGAAACTTGATTTCATGAAATATATATATATGTGATGCTATTGTTACTATATTGTTAAGAAATGGTTTTCCTCGATTATTGATGTAAAAAGGGAAGGTATATGAGTATGATATGAATATGGATATGAGTATGAGTATGAGATGGATATGAATATACATAGGGATGATTATGCATGAAGTGAACATGCCTTATGATTAAGGGAATATGAAGGAATGGTGTCAGTTGTTATCTAAAGATATATAAAGGAATGGAATCAGTTATTATCCAGGGTTATATGATTTATAATATTATATTCTTTCTAAGTATTGTGATTTAAATAAATATTATTGAATGGTATTTAATACTTTTGAGATAAATGGAATACTCTACGTATATAAAAGCATATTTGAATTCTTGAATATAAAGGAGATGTTTGAATCATAATCAAAGTATTATGTTATATATATATATTTTATAGAAGTAATGTGCGAGAATGGAAATGAGATGAGTGAATGACAAATGGAAATGAAAGCGAGAAAATGGAAATGTGAAATGGTGTTGATAAATTGAATAATGATCTTATAAAAAGGGGAATTTACAACAGTAAGCGTAAGAGGCCGTGTGGAAGTTGCACAGTCCAGCACTTAATAAGCGTAAGAGGCCGTGTGGAAGTTGCACAGTCCAGCACTTAATGTAAGCGTAAGAGGCCGTGTGGAAGTTGCACAGTCCAGCACTTAATGTAAGCGTAAGAGGCCGTGTGGAAGTTGCACAGTCCAGCACTTAATATTTCATTTCGGCCCAAGAATTGCCGAAGGAGGATGTAGTGGTAGACCTTCCTCCCGGGGGATGGTGGCAGACCTACCTCCGTCTACCGGTAGTAAAAAGGGACGGGTACGGAGGACGACTGATCATCGTGCCTCACGTATTCGGCAACAGTGAAAACCCCCACAATATTTGAATAAAGAATAAATGATAAAGTCAGATGGGTATGCTAAAAAGGGAGAATGATATGAAACGATGGAATAATTGTTATAGATGAAGAGAAACTGATTTTATATTAATTTATAAAATTGCTGTATAAGAAGGGAAAGAGAAGATGATAGTGAGAGATTTATTCAAGTATTCATATTATCTTGAAATATTACATTGAAAGGGTATATTGATTGATATATTATTTAAGCAGAGAAACTGATACTGTATTATCTTAGATTTCTTTCTTATAATAGTAAGTGGATGATGTATTATTAAATAAGAGTTTCATTCTTCCTTAAAGTTTATAAATGGTTTCCGCTTTCACATGCATATATATATACTTGTCCACATTTTAAATTCTAGTTTACCATATGATCTTGCTGAGCTATTATAGCTCACTCTTGCTACTTATCTATATACAGCTAGGTACGCCGATACTTCGTACTACACCCCGCAAGAGGGTACGGGAAAGACGAACTTTTGAGAGAGTGTTGGCAACGCTTTCCGAGGTAGCTATCGGATGGTTGGGTATTGATAGATTGTGTACATTAAGTGTGTAAGTTGGTGTAATAACTTTTGATTGTTGAAATGCTTCATGTCGAAGTATTATTCAGCAATGTGTTTAAGTATGATTCTGGGTTTGTAATAGCTGTTTAACTCTAAACTTTTATTATGGTGAATGTTGTTCTCTGAGCATATGACTGGTGTGTGTGTGTGTATTACTGTGGGGTCAATCGCATAAGTATTAATTATAAAAAAAAAACCCAAGAGATATTGATTTTGAATGGAAGTTGGTCCGTGATGGCCTAGATTCATGACCCCGGATTTGGGGCTGTCACAGTTTGGTATCAGAGCTTAGAGTCATAATGCTCAGGAACAAGAGTGATAATAATAAATGTATTAGTTATGATATAAAATGGTGAACTTCCATCGAGTTCAAGGGGGGGTTTATCGAACCAAGCGTTTATTCTAAGTAGTGAATATGATTTTATAGATTATTGCTAATAAAGGTTATTATGCCAAAAAGTGTCAAGTTTATGTAGCACATGGGACTGATATGAGAAAAGGGAATAATTGAGGTAACAGGAAGTGTACGTTAGAAAATATTGTGAGTATGTGTGGTATGTTAGAATATACAATTTAGAAGTATAAATTGAAGGGTCCTTGATACCGGAGCAGTGTCAGGCTAAGACGATCAATATTACGTAAGTATATCGATTAGAGGGTTGTGTTCTATTATGGATAAAGGCAGAAAGTATCGAGCCAAGTCAAGACTAGGTAAATGACGATAACTGGGAATATAAGACGATAGTTTAAGGCTAAAGGATAAGTGCCAAATTTAAGAAATTTTGGAGAGTACGCAGACTTAGATATATATGGTATTTGAGGAAAACCTTCCATTATTTGGGATTTTAAATTGGGCAGAGGCTATTAACGGTACCTATTCTTAAATTTTCTAAATCCCTGCTAAATTATGTTATTGAGTTTCAAATTTTCCTCTACTGGTGGGTAAATCCAGTTGTGATCTGGCACCTCTTATTCATTAAGGGTCGGTATCTTTTCAAAATATTTTGGTACCTTTGGAAGGTGTTTCAAAATTGTATTTAATCTATCTTAGTCAAAATATTTCTCTAAGATTATTTTCAAAAAATGGTGTTTATCATCGTGATTTAAATTTACCTCTATATTTCTTACTCCAACTAAGAGGAATAGCCCTATATGTATACACGGGGACAATCTATCTGTGTGATAGAAAGTCGGAGGGGACGCCTTCACTTGTGTGACGTACGGGTTCTTCCATCATATTGATTTCTCAAATATCCTTTTGTTTCAAATAAAAGTTATTTAAAACTCTTAATTTTATAAATTATTGTGGGACCCTTGCTTGTTTCTGGGTTCGTTTCAATTCAAAGTTTCTTAAATTCTATCAATTGTTTCGAATATAGAAGATTTCAGTAATGGATGGGATAATGGAAGCAAGGTTTAGGGTATACGTGATTATACGAGGAAACTCGAGATTTCAAGGGAAATTTCAATAAGAGATAATTAGAGCTAGAAGCGTTTCGCTATAAAAGAGGAAGGAATTTCGTGAAAAGAAAGGGGTATAATTGAGGATTATAATTGAGGATTAGTGAGATAAAAGAATATGAGGAATTTTAAGGCATAATTGAGATTTACTACTGAAAGTAAGGTGTATTTTGAGGAAAAAGTCAGAATAAGGATAAACAAGGGAAGTGAGATAATTAATGAAGTTTGTGTACTCTGTCTAAATTCTATTGTATTTTGATATTAAATGTTGAGATTCAAGGATATTGATGAATATAAGGTGATTGACTTAAATGAAAAGGTTATTGTGCTAAAGGTGATACGCTTAACTGATAAAGTTGAGTTGAGAATATTATGGTATATAAATGAGTTAACTAGTGATATAATTGTGTATATGAGAATGATGTATATTATACCCTAAATTGGGTGATTAAAGAAGAATATTGTTATATACAGAATCATGCCGCCTAAGCGTAATAATAGAGCAAATGCAAAGGAAAATGAGAGAGATGAAGGAAGACGAAATAGACAGAATGAAAATGCTCATAACGAACAAAATCAGATGGGGCGAGAAAGTAAGAAAAGGAGATGTGAGGGTCAGAAAGGAGGTTCAAGCGAAGGAAGTTACTTTAACAAAGTTGGTAAGGGACAAAAATCTCAGTTTGTGGGAAAGACAGGGAGTAACAAGACTGTTAGTGAGACGGTGAATCAGGGTGGTAGATCCACAGGAACCTTTCAATCTAATCAATCTCGAACACCATTTCCAGACTGTAACACGTGTGGTAGGAAGCATACGGGAGTGTGTAGGAGGTCGAAAGTAACTTGCTTTAAGTGCGGACAGAAAGGACACTATTATAATCAGTGCACATCAACTGACAAGATTGATATCAAATGTTATCAATGTGGGAAACTAGGACACTTTGCTAGAGATTGCCGTTCCGGTAGGTCATCTGCGCCGGGACAAAGTATGACTGTTTCAAATAAACCTACTGCCAGAGTGTACAATATAACTTTAGGAGAAGCATTGAAAAAGCCAGATACAGATGCAGGTGAACATTTTTCGAGAATTTAAATTCTTAGTGTAAATGTTTGGTTAGAAATCAATGTGGTCAATGAATGGTATAGGTAGGTTGACAATCTAGATAAGGAAAATCAGTATCTGTTAGGGGTTAGAAATTCTATGAAAAGGAGAATAATAGTATTTTGGGGGTAAACCATAGACTTGTTCAGATATGAACAGGAAATATATATTATAGGGAGTATTTTCTTATAATTGTTTCAAGGAATTTTATTCGAGCCGGATTTCTGGAAGATTTTACAGATACAAGATATAATAAGAGCGAAGTATGTATGTTTTATGTCATGATAGAGATCAACATAGGGATAAACCATAAGTGAGATACACTACCATTCAGGAGAGGCCAATGAGGTGGCCGATACCCATAACTAAAAGAGGGATGTTGATGAATGACAAGCAAGTTTATGTTGGTGTAATTTTGCGCAAACAAGATAGAGATATTATGAAGGAAAAAGGATGGAGAAAGTGGTATAGAAGTTATAAGGTGTAGATGAAAAGGTATCTATGGACATTTCTAACGTGATTCCGGGACGGAATCCTGTTAAGGGGGGAAGGATGTAATAACCCTAACTCTAGCAATACTACAGTGATCCCATGAATAGTAATTTTGAGGATTTAGAGAAATGGTATGTAGGTACTCTGCAATGGAAACAGAAAATGAATAAACAGAAACTATACTAGTAATGTACACTGAAATTAAGTGACTCAAAATGACGATGGATTTCAGAAATTCCTAAATATGGATTTTTGAGGATTTTGACTTCCAAAGAGCTTCTATTGGATCTTAAGGGGCATGGAAATATTATAAGAATTATATATTGATGGATTAGAGAATTTAGATTAAACCAGGGGATTTTTAAGTTAAGAGAATACCAAAGGAATTTGGAATGTTAAATGATTTCAGAACCACTGAGATAATGAGGTATATTCGAGACGAACCACAATTAGACGAGTATGGAAACCAAGCAACCAAAATTAGTAATATAACAAGGATACATACCACATTATGTTATTCAAGATTATTAGCATTATAAGTAGAAAATCAAAATGGGATTTATTGAATCATCAAAGTGGTGTCATTAGCCATTAACTTGTTTTTAAGGGTAAATTAGTAACTTTGCAAGGTGTTAACCACAAAATATCTTTCCAAGCTCCATAACACTCTAGATTAAGCAAGATTAAGATGAGATAAGATCAAAACAAAAGCAAGAAACTCTCCCCCATCCATTATCATCAAATTTCGGCCAAAACAAGAACAGCCCAGTAAAATGAGCATAACTTCTTCGTTTCTCAGCCAAATTTTGCGTTCTATAGCTTTTTAGAAAGCCCATGAGATAACCTATAAGTCGTATTTCACAAGAGTTTTCCAGAAAAGCAAGGTAAAGGGGTCGTTTTTCATGTTCTTTCAGCTGATGAATAGTAATTCCGAATTGTTAACTTTGTTTTCATGGTTTCTTTAGTTGATTCAAGTTAATCTAAGGTTGTTTAAGGAGTGCCCAAGGTTTATCAAGGATTGTTAAGGGTTATCAAAGCTTCAAGAAGGTATAATCATGCTTACCCTTTTATATTTATGATGGATATGGTTGTGTTTAGTGATTAAGTGGTATAAATGTTATGATTATGATGTTATAAGTGTTTGTAAGTGATTAAAGTTGATTTTGGAAGGAGTATGTGCTTGTAACCATGGTTGGTAAGATGACCACATGGTGTAGGTGATGGTGTATAAGGTGGATGATTGATTTGGAGGAGTTTGATTTTGGAAAGTACGAAAATATAGCCGTTATAATGTCCGATTTTCGTTAGAACGAAATCTGCCCTGTTTTGGAACAACAGAGGCATACGGTAGGTTCCTGTTTAGAGCACCAATTGACCATGATGAGATAGAGCTTGGTTCATAGATCGTTTCGATATAAGGTGCATTAAAATCTGACGTACGGTTTAGGAGAAAAGTCAGTTTTAGTGAAAGGCATTCGAAAACCGAGAAAACGAAATTGTATCAACTTTGAGGCTAAAGTTACCATACTTAGACATTTTTATAAGTCACGAAATTTTGGGATAATATAGTAGGGTGGTCAGAGGACCCTTGACAGTTGACCTTGCATTAAAATTCGAAGTCCATATTTTCTGAGAATTTTTACAGTTAAGTGTGGTCGTTAGGGGAAATGGCGAAAACCCCTGAAACTTCGATTGAGCTTATAAATGGTTAAGTTCTTGAACCTTTGGGGTAATAGTGATACGTTAGGCATATATTAAAGTATCAAGGTTAGTGTTATACAAGAGTGTAGTGAGTAAGAGATGTGATATTCTAATGACGGTCCTTTTATGTTTATAGAAACTCCGGAAGAGGGACCAGCCTTACTGTCAGGATACAGGAACCAAGGCAAGATCTTTTCTATCCCTACTTGGAAATTATTTATCTTCAAAGAAACTTGATTTCATGAAATATATATATATGTGATGCTATTGTTACTATATTGTTAAGAAATGGTTTTCCTCGATTATTGATGTAAAAAGGGAAGGTATATGAGTATGATATGAATATGGATATGAGTATGAGTATGAGATGGATATGAATATACATAGGGATGATTATGCATGAAGTGAACATGCCTTATGATTAAGGGAATATGAAGGAATGGTGTCAGTTGTTATCTAAAGATATATAAAGGAATGGAATCAGTTATTATCCAGGGTTATATGATTTATAATATTATATTCTTTCTAAGTATTGTGATTTAAATAAATATTATTGAATGGTATTTAATACTTTTGAGATAAATGGAATACTCTACGTATATAAAAGCATATTTGAATTCTTGAATATAAAGGAGATGTGTGAATCATAATCAAAGTATTATGTTATATATATATATTTTATAGAAGTAATGTGCGAGAATGGAAATGAGATGAGTGAATGACACATGGAAATGAAAGCGAGAAAATGGAAATGTGAAATGGTGTTGATAAATTGAATAATGATCTTATAAAAAGGGGAATTTACAACAGTAAGCGTAAGAGGCCGTGTGGAAGTTGCACAGTCCAGCACTTAATAAGCGTAAGAGGCCGTGTGGAAGTTGCACAGTCCAGCACTTAATGTAAGCGTAAGAGGCCGTGTGGAAGTTGCACAGTCCAGCACTTAATGTAAGCGTAAGAGGCCGTGTGGAAGTTGCACAGTCCAGCACTTAATATTTCATTTCGGCCCAAGAATTGCCGAAGGAGGATGTAGTGGTAGACCTTCCTCCTGGGGGATGGTGGCAGACCTACCTCCGTCTACCGGTAGTAAAAAGGGACGGGTACGGAGGACGACTGATCATCGTGCCTCACGTATTCGGCAACAGTGAAAACCCCCACAATATTTGAATAAAGAATAAATGATAAAGTCAGATGGGTATGCTAAAAAGGGAGAATGATATGAAACGATGGAATAATTGTTATAGATGAAGAGAAACTGATTTTATATTAATTTATAAAATTGCTGTATAAGAAGGGAAAGAGAAGATGATAGTGAGAGATTTATTCAAGTATTCATATTATCTTGAAATATTACATTGAAAGGGTATATTGATTGATATATTATTTAAGCAGAGAAACTGATACTGTATTATCTTAGATTTCTTTCTTATAATAGTAAGTGGATGATGTATTATTAAATAAGAGTTTCATTCTTCCTTAAAGTTTATAAATGGTTTCCGCTTTCACATGCATATATATATACTTGTCCACATTTTAAATTCTAGTTTACCATATGATCTTGCTGAGCTATTATAGCTCACTCTTGCTACTTATCTATATACAGCTAGGTACGCCGATACTTCGTACTACACCCCGCAAGAGGGTACGGGAAAGACGAACTTTTGAGAGAGTGTTGGCAACGCTTTCCGAGGTAGCTATCGGATGGTTGGGTATTGATAGATTGTGTACATTAAGTGTGTAAGTTGGTGTAATAACTTTTGATTGTTGAAATGCTTCATGTCGAAGTATTATTCAGCAATGTGTTTAAGTATGATTCTGGGTTTGTAATAGCTGTTTAACTCTAAACTTTTATTATGGTGAATGTTGTTCTCTGAGCATATGACTGGTGTGTGTGTGTGTATTACTGTGGGGTCAATCGCATAAGTATTAATTATAAAAAAAAAACCCAAGAGATATTGATTTTGAATGGAAGTTGGTCCGTGATGGCCCAGATTCATGACCCCGGATTTGGGGCTGTCACAATTCTGGTAATCTGCAGAAAACATGCATGTACAGGTGATGCGCATACGCCGTATGCGCATCTGCTAGGTTTTAAGCCATACACGCGTATCTGGAATGCGTGTCTCATATAAATTAACAGATTAGGTCTGTTACGCATACTGTAGATGCGTATCTGATGTTTTATAAAAAAAAATATGTTTTTTTTTCCCATCCAGGTTTGCATGCTTAGATTAAATTATAAATGTTAATGTTTTACTTGGAGTATGCAAAATTTTATTAATTAGTAATTTTGATTACTAAGTTAATATTTAAATTAATTTTATTATTTATGATTTGATCATATTTAATTTATGTTGTATAAAATTGTGATTATACAATATGTGATGGTTTTAATTGCTATGTGAGCATGATGCATGGTTATGGCCCCAAGACCTAGTTTTCAATTTATTTTATTAATTTTAATTTATGGTTTGTAATAATTAAATACGACTTGCATGTCGTTTTTCTTTTGTAATTATTTTATCTCGAATGCAACTCGAGTTCTTTTGTAAAATGTTTCAAGAGGAGCTTGGAGGCAATCAAGGCAGCTTTGGAAGTGTAGCAAGAGATTATGTAATAATTAGTTATTACCACCATAGATTGACCTTGATTTTTCCATTAGCTTGGAAAAATCGCATAGGATTGGGCCATAACCATAGCATATTAATTTAGGTGATGCACCTTACATATGATGCATGTGTAGAGTAACAAATGTATGCATGTTTTAATTAGATTAATGATGTATGCATGTATTAGATACGTCACCCATGCCATGCTTGCCATGCTAAACAAGATAAAATCTGTAACGATTCGAGATTTTAAAAATGAACAAACGATCATGAGATTTCTGTGTTTATGAAACACGGAATAAAATACGAATTTTCAATTATTTAGATATGGGGAGATTTTGTCAAAAGCAGGTTTTACCTGTAAGGAAGTTGGGTATTAAGTGAGGCCTCTTGTGACTCCTCCAACAACCTGGAAATCAAACTATTGATGAATATTGATTTGAAGTATTTAATTCAAGGAAAAATTGGGAATTTCTTTATGATGGGATCATGGTCGTTTTAATTTTGAAACCCCTTAACAAAATATTAAGTTTTAATCGGATGCTTTCCAATGAATGAACACTCATTGAATCCTAGATCGATAAGGGGAATGACTGCCAGTGGCAGGGGACTCTTGTCTATCGTGGTGAGATGTGACGAATATAAGCGGTTATATTCGACCGTTGTATCATTGGGTTTAACTTAACTGAGTCGTCATAATAAGGTGAAAAATAAACGGTTATATTCAATTATTATGAACTTAGAAGCATAGAGTTTGGTTCAAAATCTATTAGATAGACAAGAACAATTGTTGTTCACCAAACTATCCAAGAATTATATATGATATAATTGACAAATGTTGTCTACCTAAATAATCATGTTTTAAGGACTTCCAGTGGTTGACTTAGGATATGACGAAATATGGATCTTGGCTCACTAGAAAGATTTATGGGATATTCTTTCCGATTTAATAGTAAGGGCTATTAATTTGATAAAAATAGTGGGAGATATATTATGAATATATCATAATCATTTGAACATAATAACAACTCAGACAATCTAATGTTTATTTTGTGCTTTTAACATTGTAGATACTAAATAATGACAAATAACACAAACTCTCTATCCGTTCGATCAATCCTTGAGAAGGATAGATTGAAGGAAGATCTGAAGAAGAAGAAGGCTCAACAAGCTTCTACTTCAGGAATATATGTTATAGAAGTCAATCTGTCTACTTCTACATCTTGGGTATTGGATACTGGATGTGCTTCTCACATTTGTATAAATGTGCAGGAACTGCAGAGAAGTAGGATTTTGGCTAAGGGAGAAGTGGACCTACGAGTAGGCAATGGAGCAAGAGTTGCTGCTTTAGCCGTAGGAACTTATTATTTATCTTTGCCCTCTGGGCTTGTTTTAGAACTTGAAGACTGTTTTTACGTGCCTGCGATTCGCAGAAACATTATTTCTGTTTCTTGTTTGGACAAGAAAGGTTTTTCGTTTATAATAAAGAACAATAGTTGCTCTTTTGCTTTGAATGATTTAACCTATGGTGTTGCGCGTTTATTTAATGGTTTATATGTTCTTGATTTAGATAATCCTGTCTGTAACATAGAAAACAAACGACTTAAAGTTAATGACTCAAATCAAACATACCTCTGGCATTGTCGTCTAGGTCATATAAATGAGAAACGCATATCTAAATTACATAAGGATGGATACTTGGATAAGTTTGATTTTGAATCATACGAAAAATGCGAATCTTGTTTGCTTGGTAAGATGACTAAAGCCCCTTTTACTGGTAAGGGTCAAATAAAAGGGCCACTGAACGTTTGGAGCTAATACATAGTGATGTATGTGGCCCAATGCGTGTGATGGCTAGAGGAGGCTACTACTACTTCATAACATTTACTGATGACTTCAGTAGATATGGATATGTATATCTTATGAAGAATAAATCCGATTCTTTTGAAAAATTCAAAGAATACAAGGCTGAAGTAGAGAAGCAAATAGGCGGAGGTGCAAGTATTAAAATCTTACGATCTGATCGTGGGGGTGAATACTTAAGCACCGAATTTAAAGAGTATTTAAAGGAGTGTGGTATTGTATCACAACTCACTCCGCCAGGTACACCTCAATGGAATGGAGTTTCAGAAAGGAGAAATCGTACTCTGTTAGACATGGTACGATCGATGATGAGTCATGCAGATCTTCCAATAAGTTCCTGGGGTTATGCTCTAGAAACAGCGGCTTTTACACTTCACCGTGTTCCAACCAAGAAGGTTCAAAAGACTCCATATGAGATATGGGAGGAGAAACGGTCAAGCATGAACTTTATGAAAGTTTGGGGATGCAAGGCGTTTGTAAAACGTCAAGTATCTGACAAGCTTGGACCTAAATCCGAAGAGTGCAATTTTGTGGGATACCCTAAAGAAACAAAGGCATATTATTTTTATAGTCCTTCTGAGCAGAAAGTGTTCATTGCTCGAGATGCTGTCTTCATGGAAAGAGATTTTGTTTCCAAAAGAGACAGTGGGAGAACTATAGATCTCGATGAAGATCGAGAACCACAAAATAGCATTGAACATGAGGTGGAACAAGAGCAGAATAATGATAATGCTTAAGAAACACAGGTTGTTCGTAGATCTGGTAGAATTCGCCATGAGCCAGAGAGATATGGATTTCTTTTAACTCAATGTGGGGATTTGATGCTCATAGATGAGGATGAGCCTCTCACATACCAAGATGCTATGAACAGTCCAGACTCTAAGAGATGGCTTGAAGCCATGAAATCTGAGATGGATTCCATGTACGAAAACCAAGTTTGGGATTTGGTTGATCCACCTGAAGGGGTAAAACCCGTAGGGTGCAAGTGGGTTTTCAAGAAGAAAACTGACATGGAAGGAAATGTTCAGACCTATAAAGCAAGACTGGTTGCGAAAGGGTTCAAACAAATTCATGGTATTGACTATGATGAAACTTTCTCACCAGTTGCCATGGTCAAGTCCATACGGATTTTGCTTGCAATTGCAGCATTCCATGATTACGAAATCTGGCAAATGGATGTCAAAACAGCTTTCCTTAATGGGAGCCTAGAAGAGGATGTGTACATGACACAACCTGAAGGTTTTGTCGATCCAAGGAATGTTGGCAAGGTTTGTAAATTACGTCGATCCATTTATGGATTGAAGCAAGCCTCTAGGAGATGGAATATTCGTTTTGATGAAACAGTCAAGGAGTATGGCTTTATTCAAAACAAGGATGAACCTTGTGTTTACAAGAAGGTTAGTGGGAGCCATGTAGCATTCATAGTACTGTATGTTGATGACATACTACTAATGGGGAATGACATACCTTCTCTAAAGGCTGTTAAGACTTGGTTAGAGAGCAATTTCTCTATGAAAGACTTGGGAGAGGCAACCTACATTCTAGGAATGAGGATCTATAGAGATAGATCTAAAAGGATGATCGGTCTAAGTCAGAGTACATACATTGATAAGGTTTTGCATCGTTTTGGTATGCAAAATGCTAAAAGGGGATATGTCCCTGTGTCTCAAGGAATAACGATTTCTAAATACCAGTGTCCGAAATCATTAGATGAGAAGGACCACATGAATAAAGTTCCATATGCATCAGCAATTGGATCTATCATGTATGCAATAGTATGTACTCGCCCCGATGCTTCGTACGCTTTGAGCATGACGAGCAGATACCAGTCTAATCCAGGTGAAGGTCACTGGACGGCAGTCAAGAATATTCTAAAGTACCTGAAAAGGACTAAAGATTCATTCTTGGTGTATGGAGGAGAGGAGAAACTGGTTGTAAAGGGTTACACCGATGCGAGTTTCCAAACAGACAGGGATGATACTGTATCACAGTCTGGTTTTGTGTTTTGTCTAAATGGAGGTGCTGTAAGCTGGAAGAGTTCAAAGCAAGAAACAGTAGCTGATTCTACAATGGAGGCTGAGTACATTGCAGCTTGTGAAACGGCTAAGGAGGCAGTTTGGATTCGAAAATTCGTTTATAATTTGGAAGTGGTTCCATCGATTGCAGATCCCATTGATCTATACTGCGATAATAATGGGGCCATTGCACAGGCTAGAGAGCCTAGATCGCACTCCCGATCCAAACATATACTCAGAAGATATCACCTCATACGAGAGATTAATGAAAGGGGTGAAATACATATATGTAAAGTGCATACAAATGATAACATTGCAGACCCACTGACCAAAGGCCTGTCGCAGCAAAAGCACGACGGTCACACTAGTTCCATGGGTATTAGATACATGGGTGATTGGCTCTAGTGCAAGTGGGAGATTGTTAGTGTAGGTGCCCTAGAGGCAATATATTGTTTCTCGAATAAATCTTATGTCATTTGATTATTAAATAAATGGATTTATTATGACTCTAATTACTGCGATATTTGTTAGCATAATAAATGTCCTTAGAATAATGATACACATTATATAGTTTAAGTTTACAACTTGAATTTGAGATTATATAATATATATATCATATTCTTAAAGGTCCCTAGTCGAGTATTATTATACAGGACAATAATAATACATAAATAGACTAGTATGTTTTTGACAGATAACCACATCTCATTGGTTATAAGTATGGAGATACTAAAGTCAATACATAGGTACATGTAGGGTACATGGTACTGGACAGACCCACCGTGAGATTCTTCATGTTAATTAAGTCATAAGAAAGACTCACAGTGATAATGGTGTAATGATCCTTTGACTTGAGATCATTATATTTCTATACGAGGATAATATACTTTGACTACATTAAAAGTTACCTTTGACCGGGTAATGATAAAAGTGGACATCGGGTATATTGTGAATCGTATGAGAAATATGAATGATAGATAAAGGATTTAACCCTCCTATCAGATAGGAGAGATATTATTGGCCTCTTGATTGAGTGAGACTATAAAATGCATGGTCGTGCTCAAATAATGATTTGTCTTAATAGTCTACTCATGGATCAAGTAAACCCGGATTAAATTATGAAGAGGATGACAATAAACATGCCTCGAGTTTAATCTATAATATTTGGTTAAAGGGATTATATTACACGGGAACATTAATCACAAAAGGTTTATCGAATCACGATTTAATTATTATTTAATTGGGTAGCAATGATGTATTACTAGATACCGCTCATTGTTTATAATTTTATTGGAGAATAAAATTATTGCCAAAATAAATAATAACCTACAGGGTCACACACATAGAACATTTTAAAGGAAGAATTAATTTAAATTATGAATTTAAATTAATTAATGATAAGTTGGATTTTATTATATTAATTAAGTGTGACTTAATTAAGATATAATAAAATACAAAGATATATGAGATATGTTTTTATGATTTTAATAATTAAGTTTGACTTAATTATTATTTATTTAAATAATAGGATTTGATTCTATTATTTAATAAATCAACTTGGGCTAGGTTTTTGACTTGGGCTTATGAGCTTCACACTATCATATAAATATATGATGATAGCATTGAAGGCTGGTAATTTTTGTACGTGACTATCAGAATAAGCCGCACAAAACCCTAACCCTAAAAACATATCTTTCATTAGAGGCTAGTACCTCTCTTCCGGACAAGACGGTCTTGGGGTGTTCGTGTGGATACCGTAGAGGGGGCTTCGAAGAGGAGTGCTCAGTAATCGTGGGAGGTTTGCATCTCCATCGTTCTTTAATCGTAAAGCTTCGATAAGGTAATCGTTCTATCTACCATATTATCAATTTATTATACATGGATCCGGGGCTTGGTTTCGATATTTAATTTACGGTTTTCGCTGCGTATTGATGATCGAAACCAACACAGGCACCCAGGAAACTTTGCAATAATTGTGGCTCCTCACATCATTTAACTCATGTTTGTAATAAATCAACTAGTAGCATATCTAATGCAACAGAGTTGAAAGGGAACTTACACAGAACCCCCATTATGCAAAGAAAATTGGTAGTTTGTAATAACATTGACTGTATGCCATGCAAAATTACTGCTATGAGTACATGTTTTAATTTGCAAATTTCATCAAATGAATTATGTTCTTATATGCAATCTGCAAAGACTTCTGAAACTACTAAAGAAAGTGAGAAGACTACTTTCACTAAGAAAAAGTCTAAGTCATTGTCTAAAACTAAGTGGGTAATAAAAGAAGTCAAGGTACCATCTTCTGATAATATTGTTTCAAATATTGATAAAGTTTCTGATGATACTAAGTATGCAGGACCCAACAAGACTTGGGTACCAAATGCAAATTAAACTCTTTCTATCTTGCAGGGAAAGAAAGGTAAACAGGTCATGTGGATAATTGACAGTGGATGTTCCAAACACATGACTGGTGATATATCCCTGCTATCACAATATGTTGAAAAGGCTGGCCCAACAATAACCTTTGGAGACAACAGCAAAGGTTACACTGTGGGATATGGCTGCTTGAAAGCTGGAAATGTTATCATTGAAGAAATCTCTCTTGTGGAAGGTTTGAAGCATAATCTGCTCAGTGTCAGTCAATTCACTGACAAAGGATTCAAAGTTAACTTTGGCATGATGGAATGCACAATCCACCACAAGAAGGATAGAAGCCTATCTCTGAAAGGAGTCAGGAAAGGAAGCCTATTTGTTGCAGACTTAAACTCAACAAATGAGGAAAGAATATTTTGCTTCTACAGTAAAGCAAGTGTTGGAGATAGCATGCTTTGGCACAAGAAACTTTCCCATCTCAACTTCAAAACAATGAACATGCTAATGAAGAAGGAATTGGTGAGAGGACTACCTCAACAGGAATTCTGTCAAGAAGGACTGTGTGAAGATTGTCAAATGGGAAAACTAAGGAAAGCAATGCATAAATCAAAGCAAGTCAACACTAACAATGAAGCACTCAAGTTGATTCACATGGATCTTTTTGGACCAGTGAATGTTCAATCACTATCCAGAAAAAGATATGCACTGGTCATGATAGATGACTATTCTAGGTACACTTGGGTGAAATTTTTAGAATCAAAAGATGAAGCTGCTCAAGAAATCATCGATCACATAAGGGTACTTGACAGGACCCCTGAAGCAAAAGTTCAATTTCTAAGAAGTGACAATGGAACTGAGTTCAGAAATGCTACACTTGGAAACTTCTGCAAAGATCAAGGGATTGTTCAACAATTCTCTGCTGCAAGAACTCCACAGCAAAATGGAGTTGTAGAAAGGAAAAATAGGACACTTATTGAAGCTGCAAGGACTATGTTGAGCAATGCTAAATTACCAACATATTTCTGGGCAGAAGCCATCAACACTGCTTGTTACACACAGAACAGGACACTAATCAACAAGGCTCATGGCAATACTCCTTACTATCTTTTGACAGGAAAGAAACCTACTGTCAAGTACTTTCATATTTTTGGAAGCAAGTGCTTTTTGATGAAAGACAATCATGAAAGAAAAGGCAAGTTTGATACTAAAGCATATGAAGGCATTTTCATGGGATATGGGATAGAAAGGACTGCCTACAGAGTCTATATCATAGAGCACAAGACAATTGAAGAAAGTGTCAATGTCACGTTTGATGAAACCAAGTTTCCAGGGTTACATGAGGATGGTCAAATGCAACCCTTC
The DNA here is from genome assembly GCA_037693485.1 of Kitagawia praeruptora. Taxonomy (NCBI): domain Eukaryota; kingdom Viridiplantae; phylum Streptophyta; class Magnoliopsida; order Apiales; family Apiaceae; genus Kitagawia; species Kitagawia praeruptora. Next base: position 137,105,436 of record CM075345.1, read on the forward strand.
AGATTTGAGAATCAAGGATACTTGGAAATAGAAGAATATGTTGATGAAGAACCTAGTCTCACTCAATCAATGGGATATGAGAAAGAATCTGTCAATACTCATAATCTAAATCAAACCTCAGCCCAATCACAGACAATTTCAGGCATCAATCAACAAGACTGTGAGACTGGAAAATTTGAGCTAAATGAGCAAAACAATGAAAATGGTGGAGAATCAAATCCTCATATTGATGAAAGACAATCTCATCAAACAAGTAGCTTGCCTCAATCAACAAAGTGGAACAGAGATCATACCAGTAATCTAATTATTGGAGATCCCACTACTGGTGTAAGGACAAGGAGGAATATCTCTGCTGACAGCATGTTTTCATGTTTCTTATCTCAAATGGAACCAAAAATAGTTGAAAAAGCATTGTTGGATTCTGATTGGGTGATGGCTATGCAGGAAGAGCTCAATCAATTTGAAAGAAACAATGTTTAGAAGCTGGTTCCAAGGCCAAAAGGAAACTCAGTCATTGAGACAAAATGGGTCTTCAGAAACAAGATAGATGAAAGTGGAAATGTGACAAGAAATAAAGCTAGGCTAGTGGCCAAAGGTTACTTTCAACAGGAAGGGATAGATTATGATGAAACATTTGCACCTGTTGCCAGACTTGAAGCCATAAGAATTTTCTTAGCCTTTGCTGCACACTGCAAATTCAAGGTATTTCAAATGGATGTCAAAAGTGCCTTTCTAAATGGAGAATTAGAAGAAGAAGTGTATGTTGAACAGCCTCCTGGATTTGAGAATGACAAACTGCATAATTTTGTCTACAAGCTGTTCAAGGCTCTATATGGCTTAAAGCAAGCACCAAGAGCCTGGTATGACACACTATCCACTTTTCTCATGGAAAATCAATTTGTAAGAGGTATGGTGGATAAAACTTTATTCTATAAATACCATGGCAAAGACATCATCCTTGTGCAGATATATGTTGATGACATAATTTTTGGTTCAACAAACGAAAAATTGTGTGAAAAGTTCTCATCTCTAATGAGAAACAAGTATGAAATGAGCATGATGGGAGAATTAGCATTCTTTCTTGGTCTTCAAATCTATCAGAAGAAGGATGAAATCTTCATCTGTCAATCTAAGTATGTCAAAGAACTTCTCAAGAAGTTTAACTTAGAAGATTCATCACCTGCCAAGACACCTATCTCAACAGCCACCAAATTAGAGTTAGATCCTAAAGGCAAGAAAGTGGATTCTAGTACCTACAGAGGCATGGTTGGATCATTGCTTTACTTAACAGCAAGCAGGCCAGACATAATGTTTGATACATGTCTCTGTGCAAGGTTTCAGGCTGATCCAAAAGAATCACACTTAGTTGCAATTAAAAGAATCTTTAGATATCTCAAAGGCACCCCAAATCTAGGTCTATGGTACCCTAGGGAAACTGGATTTGATCTAATTGGATATTCTGATTCAGACTATGCTGGCTGCAAGATTGACAGAAAAAGTACTACAGAAAGCTGTCAATTTCTTGGGGGGAGATTGGTGTCATGGTTCAGTAAGAAGCAACACTCAGTTTCTACATCAACTACAGAAGCTGAATATATTGCAGTTGGAAGTTGCTGTGCACAAATACTTTAGATGAAGAATCAATTAATGGATTATGGACTAGAGTTGTCAAATATTCCTATCTACTGTGACAACACTAGTGCCATAGCCATATCAGACAATCCAGTTCAACACTCCAGAACAAAACATATTGATATAAGGCATCATTTCATCAGGGAGCATGTTGAAAAGGGAGATGTAAAATTGGTTTATGTTCCAACAGATAAGCAACTTGCAGATATATTCACCAAGCCACTGGATGAAGCAACATTTACCAGGTTGGTGAGTGAATTGGGAATGCTAAATCAGGTATGACTATCTAACTGGTTTGTCAATTCTCAGTTGCAGCTCATGACAGAAACTTTCAAGGTACTGTAATAAAAAGTATTGTCACTAGAAGGTACTGTCATGAGAAGTTAAGGTACTATGTGCTACTTGTTCAGATAGCATGTTTGCTATGACTATGCTAAAAGGATTTTTAGATATCATGTTTGCTATGACTATGCTAAAAGGATTTTTAGATATCATGTTTGCTATGACTATGCTAAAAGGATTTTTAGATATCATGCTTGCTATGACTATGCTAAAATAGTCTTACATGTCTGTCTTAATACGGTTTTAAGAAATCAAGTATCCTTAACTTAAGTTATGTGTGAACAGTGACAGCATGATTTTACGCTTAGGTTACTGTCAATAAAAGTTGCTGTCACGAGAAATTGCTGTCAAAAATAGTAGAAAGAAAGAAAAGCGCACAGGTTACTTTCAATGAAAGTTGCTGTCACGGGAAGTTACTGTCAAAGATAGTGGAGAGATATAGTATACATTAATGTATATATATATATATATATATATATATCTATTTTTAATCCACCAATCCACGATCTAATAGCAACTGCCACGTAATATAGCAAGTGAAGTTAATGGGTAAAATCATTACACACGTTCAATTAAGACAGGTTAAATCGATTCATCTTATAAACTGAATCTACCGTTTAATCTACTATCTCTTTCATTTGCAAAAACCTTTCAACCTTCTGCATCCAAAAACCGCATTTTCTCTCTCATTTTTCAAAGCATTCAACAATGGCACCTAAACAAAGTGTTGCTCAAACCAACTTTGCTGGTATCTACTCTCCTAGTAATGCTGGTGAAAACTTCAAAGGACTTATTTCCTTCTTAAATAAATCCTACCTAGGTCATGCAATAACCTCATCCCCCAAAATTGATATTGTTAGAATTGAAAAATTCTGGAAATCTGCAAGTGCTCAAGGAACTGGAGAGAATGAAACAATTAAGTTCAATATAGATGATGCAAATCATTCTCTTTCAGTAAAGAATATCAATGAGGCTTTGGGTATTGTGTTGGCCAGTGAAGAAAGCTTTAAGGAACTAGCAACTGATGATACTCTAAAGAGGTTCTTTCTGAAGATTGGATATTCAGGCTCTAAACTTGAAGAAACTTCTGATAAATGGTATCAAATGGGAGAAATGGACAGGAAATATCTGAGAAAGGAGTGGAGCATGATCTTTGATGTTATGGTGAAGGTGTTCTCTACCAAGTCTACAGGCTGGAATGGAATACCATCATATATCAAGAAACTCACTCATTCTGTAGTCCATGGATACAAGGTGAACGTTGGAAAGTTGATTATGGCACAGTTGAAAAGCGCCATAGGCAAAAAGGTATCCATATATCCTCGCTTTTTAACTATGTGTATTAATAATATTTGTGGAAATGTTGTAGATACTTCTAATTTTGAAGAATGTCCTGTTTTAAAGAAAAACACACACACATCTCTTAACACACAAAATTTGAATGCACATATTCCACTATGTTTCACACAACACATGGTTAATCAAGTGCCCAACCTTGGTTTTCCATTACCAACAGGTTACATTGTTTTCACACTTGAGAATGAAGCTGAATTAGACCCAAATTCAGTTAACCCACATTCTACACCATACACTCCACCTAGGGACTCTAGACTACCAAAAGCCCTTAAAATTGCCAAACAGGAATCCAAGAAAAGATCCCTAGAGAGTGAAACTGGTGACAATGTGGTGAGACAAGAGGGAGTTACTGCACCCAGTGCAGCAAATAAGGATGGTAGTGAAATAGAACCCACAGTAGCCCCTTCTGAGCCTAAGAAGAAGAGAGTTAGAAGGGCCAAGGTTACTGTCAGCCACTCTACAGTTTCCCAAAAGACTGTAGAGGATGATAGAGAAATAAACTCATCTCTAGGTGCTTCTTCTCAACAAGAGGCATCTATTGAAATTGGCCTGTCTCTCAAGGCACCTTGTAAAGAGTCTGCACAAACTCAAGAACTCACTCTTGAGGAACCTGTATTTGAAGATACACACATAGAGATAGAGCACAGTGAGGAATTCATTCATACTGTTGATGTTCCACAATCTTCTTTTGTGGAACAGCCAATTAATCAATCTGAAATTCAAACTTCTTCTTTCATTCCTACATCTGTTGTTTCTTCTGAACAACCTAGAGAGGGGGATAGTACCAACCCTTCAGGTTTTGATCATCCATCTCAAATCATGGATGAGCCCCCATCTAGTGGTCCACAAGAACCCATTTCTCAAAGTGAAATGGATACCACTCCATCAAACACTGGATTAGATCAAGATGCAAATTTGCCAGAAATTAAAACAGCCAGCATCTTGATCGATTCCCTCAAAGCATCTTACCCTAGGGAAGTTGCTGTCACAGCCAAAGATGTTGTCAATGACAAACCAGAAGGTGCTGTCAATCAATCAAGTGACAGTACCATTCTGACAAAAGATACTGTCAAAGGTCTTCCTAAAGATGCTGTCATCACTGTTCGACCACAACTACAAGAAGGATTAGTTGAAGATATCTCTGATGATGACTTGCCTCTTTCCAAGGCTTTCAAGGTAAAATCTTCTCTTTTGCATGTTAGTACTGCTCATACTGATGCATCTAGGATGAGTGAGGGAGTGAAAAATAAAAGAGAGATAAAAGAACAGAGAAGTGAGGATAAAAATGAGAGGCAGCCAAATGTGCTGGCAAAAGGAGAGGGACTTGAGCATGTCCAGAGTGAACTTGAGGGAGCCAGTCAATAAAAGGCATTAGGCCTTGAGGGAATTTCTGTGAGAGATGATGAGATCATCTATAAAAACAATGAGAGTGTGAGAACCCCAACAGCCTCCATGCCCCAGACTTATCCTCAACTTCCAAAGAGGCTTAGGTCTGGTGGTCCTTCTGCATCCACAAATGACAGGCTCCAAGCTATTGAAGATAGATGTGCTAAAATGGAGAGCAAGCTGGACACTCTGTCATCTACTGTGAAGACTAGTTTTGCTGAAATTCAAGCCACCCTGTTGTCACTTTCTTCTTTCATTCAAGCTGCCAACTTAACTAAGGGGGAGAAAGTAATAGATCAGAAAAAGGTTGAGCAACCAGAAAGGAAAATGGAGTTACAAGGGGAAGCTGAAAGACAGGGGGAGCAAAGGAGTAAGGGGGAGCAAAAAGATACTGTTAAAGCCTCTAGAACTGATGAACTGATTGAAACTGAAGTAGATGGGGAGAAAATGCTAGTATCTGAGGAAGTATTGAAAATGATACAAAGAAATAAAGCATCTTCCATCAAAATTAGTGAACCAGTTCCTGAAAAGAAAGAATCTACTTTGGAGAGGCTTTGGAGAGAAAAGGAGGAGTCTAACAGGATGGGTAAAGGTAAGGGCAAGCTGCCTGAATATATCACTTCTTCAGAGTTGGTTACCTGAACTGATGGAAGCACATATTCTCAAGAAGAAGCTGATTATATAACTTTAAGTCATATGGAGAGCACCTTGAATAATAAGGATGAGGAATTCAACACTCTGGTGAATGAAGCAATCACAGAATCTAGAGGAAAACCTGCTAAGTTGGCAGAAATTTTGAAAGAAAAGATTGTTAATCTTTCTGTGAAGATTAGCTCAGAGAAGAGGTGGGCAGTTGAAGTGTACCTGAAGAATGGACATTCAATATTCATAACAATGCAACTGCTAGAAACTTTCTCTGCCAGAGTGCAATACATCCTTGGGATTCTTGTTAAGAAAAAGTCTACCATTTTTGATGAAAGTCTCTATATGCAACTGAGTACAATGGTTAACAACAAACTTCCAGAAGTATGTCTTCAGCCATATGGTGTAAGCTTTAAACAGACAACAGCCAAAGGAACTAAAGGACTTGGGTTCTTAACTCTTGAAGGCAAAACATCACTACAAAGTAAAGTCATCATGGATGTACTTAAGTTGTTGCTGAAAGCACCCATCACCAAGGAAAGGATTCAAGCAGTTAAAGATATCCACAAGATAATGGCAAAGAGAGATATGGAATACAGTGTCAAAATTAAGAAGCTCATTGCCAAAGCAAACGAAAGCAGAAATGCTCAAGGTGGAAAATGCTCCTTTGATGACACCTTGGATAAAGATGGTGATGATAATGAAGATGGAGGTAAAACTGGAGGAGCTAAAGAGTCAGAAAAGGGAAACTCTTCAAAAGAGTAATCCCAAGCTAAAGAAGCTGAGCCAAATGAAACTTCAGAATCTCCTGGAACAAGCAAGAAAAATAAAGAAAAGGAGAAAGAAGAGGAGATACTTGAAGCATTAGAAATTAACCAAGCAGAAATGGAAATTGATAGTATGTATTCTGAAAAAGATACTGTCAACAAAGATGCTGTCAAGAAAAATGAAGTTACTGTCAAAGATGCTGACTTGGAAGACACTGTCATGAAAGATGCTGTCAATGATTCTACTGTCAAAACATCCAAGACAGTAAGAATCAAAAGAAAGTCAAACAGACCAAAAAGGGGAAAGACTGTCTATTCTGGTCAAAGAAAAGCTACAGGTCTAGGGCTTAAGAAACCAATCATGAACAGAAGAATGAACATCCTGGAACAACTTAAAGAGAAAGCCAAAGATTCAATCACTTCTGTATCTATAGAATTGGATGAGTCAAAAGAAAAGGTCACAAGATACATTCTATGGGAAAACAAAGAAAGATTGATTATGGTAGAACCTGATTTCACTCAGATATCAAAATCAAAAGTAATATCCAATAGTCTAGATCAAACTCAAGCATTTGTAAGAAGAAGAATTGATTATTTCAATTTGGAAAGAATGGTTGAACTTTTGGAAAGCTATGGTGATATCTCTGAAAAGATCATGGATCCTGTTCGAAAGTACTGTGCAATCAGAAATGCTGAATTCACTGAAAAGCATGGTGACTGGACACTTCAAAATGATGAAGATGTTTTTGAAGCTCTAGGTCTGGAAAATGAAGAAGATAATCCTATCCTTGAGTATAACTGGAATGAAATGGAGAAACCTTATTCAAAGCAAGAAATGGATAGGTATGAGGCAGAGCAGAAATTCAGAGAAGAATTAGCCTCAAGACAAAAATCTCGTCAACAGATAGAAGATGAGATTGAAGCTCAATTGAAGGAAAGTTGCAGTAAACTCAATAAGATCAACAGTGAAGAATCCAACTATCAGCCATGTGTACTGGACAATCCTTTGAGAATTAAGTATGGCAAAGAAGAAATTTATGCAGATAGTTTCTCTAAGTTGAAGACCAGTGTGCTAGAAGAATTATACTGGCAAGTGGTTGGATCATCAAACAAGATTGAAACACTGTGTTCTTGGGAGCTAGACATGATTTTTGATCAAAGGAAAGGAGAAGATCCCAGCTTGGACAAACTGAGAAGGGAAACCTTAAATCAACTCCCTGGTAAACGATTTAAGAAGGAGGGAGATGTGCTAAAGTTCAGATCAGTTGTCAAGCAAAATTTTTATTGGATGAAGCTCGAAGATGTATCAAACACTTCTTCCTCAATGATCAGAAAATACATCTTAGAAAATGAAGATGATGCAGAGTCCCCTGAAGAAAAGGAGCTGATTGAGAAACTCAGAAAGGCTTTGCAAGAAAAAGAAAGAAAAGAATCCAGATGAAATTTCAAATCAAGATAAGTAAAACATTTTCTATATACTCAGTCTAGAGGAGTACTTGATTTTTTATTTATGAACTTTGATGGTCATTGTATTGAAAAACAATCTGGATTAAATACATTTTTCAGAAATGAAGGGTTTATTCATTCTGATCTATGTTAGTTAAGTTGTCAGCATGTAATATTTGTGAATTTGCTCTTATTGTCCATAAAAACAAATTGGGGGAGATTGTTGGGATTTATGGGTGATAGGTTAGACAACTTAACTAGTTTTATTGGTATACTTAGTTTTACTAAGTAGAACATACTGTCATAGCCTGAAATGTATTTCTGTAATCAAATAAGTACTGTCATGTAATAATTGTAATTCTTGAAAGAAGTTCAATCATGTTCAAGCCTCAAGAAATACAGAAGTTCGACAGCAGGAATAAAAGTTACTGTCAAGTATTGACAGTAAGATTACAAGGAAACAGCATGTTGCAAAGCTCGACAGCAAGTTTAATTGAGTCGACAGCAAGTTTTAACTTGACAGCAACATTGGCGGAGATTCTGATGACAGCAACTTTGATATATAGTTTGCGACAGTAAGTTTGGAATTCTTGACAGCAATCTCTGCGGGAAATACATGCTGTCAATCAAAGCACAATCCTTGACAGCAATCTCTGCGGGAATTCATATTGTCAACCAAAGCACAATCCTTGACAGTAATCTCTGCGGGAAATTCATACTGTCAACCAAAGCATAATTCATTGACAGCAAACTTTGTGGCAAACATACTGTCATATAGAATCAACTTGATTTAGGAATTTTCTAAGTCAAATTAAGCGATAGAGTACATGTTCAAAAGAAGCAGTCGTGCTGCAACATTCAACCTTTACAGCAAGTTGGAAAGTCTATAACTGAAGCTCAAGAGATCACATGGAGCAACCTATAAAGTCTAGAGCAGATAAAATTGAATATGGCTAGATCTGGGTGGCTCAAATGTGGAAAGTATCTTAAAGTTACTTTGTGATGATCACATGAGAATAAATCATGGAATGAGCTGCAAAAGGAATATAACAGCAACTCAACAACCCATGCTGATAGTAGTAGTACAGTAGACTATCACACTATAAATAGAGCACTCTATTTATACAACATGAATAACTCTACAACTGTAATCTCTTGAGAATTTGAAGCTTGAGAATTATTTTGTTCTCAAGGTTGTAGCAAAAACTTCGCAAAATAAATAAAACGATTATTTTGTGAAACATCTTGTTAAATATTACTTGTGATTGCATTTCTTCTACTAGTAAATTACAAACTCTATTTAAGTTGTTGAAATAGTTTTTGAAATTTATTAGTATTGCATTCAACCCCCCTTCTGCAATACATTCCGGGACCAACAATCACATATACATCATCGAAATCTTCTTCTTATATGTATCCTCAAGCTTGCCCATAGTACGAATCTGCGAACAATTGCAACAACCCTATTATTCCTTCTACTAAACCTTCATGATCTGAGTTATCATCCAATTTTTTCTTCTTTATGCTAAACTGTAGAGTTCCCAATAAAATGATAGCTTCTATCTGTTATAGACTTTTGAGATGAGCCCAACGCCGGTGACTGAATACAGAGATTATCACATTACATGCAACATATGGGCCAGTACTTGATTAACTAAGAACCAGCATGTTTTTTTCCCATTTTTTGTTGGCCACAAAATATCAGAGGAAGTAAATAATAGGTTTGACAACAAAATTAAAGGTGAGACTTTTCTAATTAACTTTTTGTTAATAGATCGAAGCATAAGGAAGCAAATTATGAGTATAAACTAGTGAGCTGGCATCAAGGCCCTAAATGTCTGAGTTAAAGTTGGGTCCCCTAGGCTAGTAGAGATTTTGTTTTTGTATATAAATTGTCAAATTGATGAATAGATACTAAATTTTGTAAAAAAATTGATGAATAGATACTAAATTTTGGAAAAATAATTACACCAAATTAAGAACATTATCTGGATTAGAAGTGTGTGGTTCTACACCAAATTTGGAAAAATAATTACATCGAATTAAGAACATTATCTGGATTAGAAGTGTGTGGTTCTACACTAAATTAAGAACATAATTAAGAACATTATCTGGATTTGGTTCTACTACAAGCAAGCATCATAGCCAAAGTATTATCCAAAATAAGTTGTGGACTAGGGACTAGGGACCAAGAAAAAAAGTCTATTTACATAATTATCTGTCTAAACGGGAAGGTTATCACCCAAAAAAACATGCAGAAAATCTTTAGAATGTGATATTGGAAAAAGATTCCAACTTGGAAATCAAATTTTCTATCACACACCCATGTTAGAAAAAAAAACTGAAAACATTACAATTCATAGCAAGTTCTAATCAAAGTAGCACTCTATGAGTATGGGAGGACCCAAAGTACTAAATGAGTTACATACATGAGAGATGTGTAGTGTAAAAGACAGAAGCATGTATTTCCTAAAAAATAAAATTGCAATTAATTTGTATAAACATCTAGAAGAATGATTAAAGACCTCGATATATGTACTTCTTAATACATTGAGAAATACCAATGAAAATGACACAGTCCCCCAAGAAAATGAAGAAAGCTCACTATTTTTATTTCTTGTGACAACGAAAAGTCAAATTGAATGAATATAACCTCCAAAATCTGAGTTTCTTGATACAATAAGAAAAAATCAATAATTGAGTATAACTCCATAAATAAACTGAGCAATACAATCTCCAAAATTCAGCATAGGTGATCAGCCTAATAGTGATCCCCCCAATTGCATGCAATGTAAATGGTCCACCGACCATAATAGCCATCTAGACAAATAAATTGTAACTCGCACTTAAGGCGGGCACTTCCCCTTTAATGCTTATTTCAAAGATTCAAGTAAAACACCACGAAGAAATATTAGAACCACAGGAAACAAATTTGAAATGTGGATTGCCTATCAATTGAATTAAATCTCTTTCTAGGAAGACAACTTACAAACGATAACAAACTGATTTCAACAACCATTTGTATAACTAACAAGAATTTTAATCTAAAGGAGTTGTCATGCAAAACTTCAAAATTTGATAGGTGAGTAGGAATGAGCAAGTAAAAGCTAAACATAGAAGTTGATTTATAAGTAAGATCATCAAAGATCAAATATATTACCCGAAGCTTACTAGAAATATCAAAATGAAGAAGAAAGGTCAGGACGCTTGCCAAGGATTTGTAATAAATGAGACTCTAACACAAAATTTAATATCCTTGATGAATTATGTAAGGGTAAATAGAAAAGTTCAATTCTCAAGTTGCACAAAAAGGAGTGGAAACACATTCAAGGATGAAATGAAGAAAGAAATAACTTGTGTACTAAAAAAATATAGAGCATGAACTCATGAAAGAAACACAAGCGATGTTATATTAGAAAAGATAACTCATATATTCTGATTTACCAACATTTCCACCAAACTATATGAACTATATTTTGGAATCAAATCAAGTATAATTCATTCCCATGTATAGCAAGAGCATATCATATTCTTCTTCAAAATAGAAATCAATATAACATTAATATTTTCCACTAGATAGGAAAGAAAAGAGGAGGTAGTAACTTGCCTGTATAGCAACCTTTACCAACTTAAAACACTTTCTCTGATTTATCTCATGATCTTTATTATGCCCTTCTTAATTAATCATTTGATCACATGTTGTTCGAATTAAAAGAATCTTCATCCTTTAGGAGTCCTACAGATGTAAATAAATAAAAGAATTCTGCGTATTGGGGAGTAAGGAGCATAGTTATTCTACTACTCGTAACTAGTGTTTTATCTTGATTGTTGTTTCTATTTTTTAAAAAATATTTCTCAATGATCCAACCGTACGGATGTCAAGATATATCTTATATAATGATATTCCCATTTTTTTTTTAAAATAACAAATTAATTTAGTTGGAGATCTTAATAGAACACTACTACATTGACTAGTACTTGTAACTAGTACTTTGTCACGGAATGTTGTTTATATTTTTTAAAAAATATTTATTGACGATCCAATCATATAGATGTCAAGATATATCTAATTTAATAATATTCTCAAATTTTCAAAAAATAAAAAATTAATTTGGTTGGATATCTTAGTAGAACACTACTACACTGACTAATACTAGTAACTAGTGCTTTGTCACGGATTGTTGTTTATATTTTTTTAAAAATATTTCTTGACGATCCAACCATACAAATGTCAAGATATATCTAATATAATGATATTCCCAAATTTTCAAAAAATAAAAAATTACTTTGGTTGGAGATCTAATGTAAATACTTAACTTATCACCAACGGAAACTAATGGATTGCCAACAGATTTCTGCAATCCATTGGCAATATGTTGGCAATTAATTTTAACTTGTTATCAAGGGATTAACAACATATTTGCAATGGATTTTTAATGGATTCATAACGTAATGAAAAAAATAACCAATCTACGTTTGTAACGGATTAGTAACGAAATGTATAGTAACGGATTGCCACCAATCTACCAACGGAATGAACAACAAATAATTTCGTTAGTATTCCATTAGTAAGCCATTGATAAATCGTTGTTATTCTTTATGCCAAATTGTCGAGTTCCCAATAAAATGATAGCTTCTATCTGTTATAGACTTTTTAGATGAGCCCAACGCCGATGGCTGAATACAGAGATTATCACAATTCAAAAACATCTACAACTTTTAGAGCCTTATTGACTGGGGTCTTCTGATGCATGCAGATGTAAATGATAGATTTTTTTTTGCTAGGGTAAGTGATAGATATTTAATGCTTCTAATTCTCCATAAAATCCCACTATGACTTTGCCTTGATACACCGACTTACCCTTTCTCTAGCTCCCGGCCCTTTCGTTCCTCTTTGGTCCATTATCTCATTTGGTAGTGGTGTTACTAGAAGAGAAGTAAGTAGAAATTAACACAGTATGTAAAAATATTTTCCCAATATAAAATAAAAATAAACACAGTAATCCTCTCCAAACTTACTAATTAATCTCCTTATAATTATTCAAAAAAATATAAATGAATAATAGTTAAATATCCACAAACTATAATCAGGACCCATTTAGTTATTCCCACACTTGTGTGGAGAATTTAATCTATTCTACAAAAAAAATACACAACATCACAACATTCATCAAATATAATATGGGTTATTACAGATAAAAAAGAAATTTTGGAAAATGGCTCTACACATATACATAGAGAAGGACACAAAGAATAGATGTGCCAGTAAATAATAATGTAACTGTCATTGATTTTAAATTAAACATCGTGTTTTTTTTTCTTTTTGACTAATAAATTGTGATTTATTAGTTAGTAAGTATTGATGAAAATTAATGTTAGATATAATTGATGTGATTTAATATCAGTGTTTAAGTGTTACAGGGAAACAGAGAACAGAGTTTAACTTGTTAATGAAAGCAGTCGTAGCAGAGTTTGAGCAAACGCTGACAGAAGGAAGCGCAAACGCTGACAGATGGGAGCGCAAATACTACTGGCTGGAAGCGCAACAGAGTTTGTTAAATTCTGTCTAGTGGAAGCGTCTACAGGTCAACAGAGATTGAAGATTATTTCTAGATAAACATGAAAGCAATATCTTTGAAGATTGGATAGCTGTCGAAGAGATTGAGTTTGACTTAGAAGACGTGTAGCAATCGTAATTGATATCAATTGTATAGCTTAATTATAGGAGAATCAATTAACGATTGTACGTAGCTGTATATCTTATAAATACAGTTAGGTTAACCCTAGAAGGGTAATGATCGTGAACGAATATCATTCATTATAACCTAAACAGCTCTCTGTGATATTTTACATCACTGAGAGAGGAATTATTAATTCTAAACAGTTTTTAAGTACTAAAAAGTGTGTTCTTGTTATTCTCTCATACAGTACTTGATTATATATTGTGTATTCGGCCTAACAAGTGGTATCAGAGCCAATCTGTTACTTTATTACAGTTTAAGATCCAAACACAATAGTAATCAATGGCAGAGATTCCTCCTCCATCAGGTTCTGAGAAAGCTCCTACTACTGTGAGTAGGTATGAGACAATTAGGGTTCCTATACTTAGGCCAGCAGAGTATGCAATCTGGAAGGTGAAGATGACAATGTTTCTGGAGGCTACAGATCCAGAATATCTTGACAGAATTTATGAAGGTCCTCATAAACCTACAAAGTTAACTGCTGCTGTTGTGGTGAGGAATCAAAAGTGATTCCAAAGGAAAAGAAAGATCTAACTGCTGAGGATCTTTCATCTATTGTTAAGGATGCAAAAGTAAGGCATTTACTTCACAATTCTTTAGACAATGTTATGTCTAACAAAGTGATTAACTGCACAATTGCAAAAGAAATTTGGGATGCACTTGAGGTTAGGTGTCAGGGAACTGCTGCTATCAAGAAAAATAGAAGGAACACACTCACACAGGAGTAGTGTTGTAAAAGGCGAAAAGCGGTTCTAAGCGGTGGGAGGACCTTCTAGCGCCTAGGTGGGTTAGGCGGGCGCCTAGGCGGATTTCTAAGCGGGACGTTAAGCGGATTGTGAATATATACATATATATTTTTTAATTATTTAATTATATATTTAGAGGTTATGAATTATACAAGTTTAAATTTTAATACATATATTCATTTATAATATGAAATTTGAAAAATAATTAAAGAAAAAATAAATAAATAAATAAAAATATTTAAAAAAATATATATTTTTAAGGTTCAAAATTTGGTCAACCCGCCTAATTCCGGTCAAACCCGCTTAATCCCCGCTTAATTACAAAAAATGCTTAAAAGTCCGATTAGTAGAAAATCGAGTCGGTTAGCCCGCTTTTCCGCCTAGGCGGCCGCTTAGCCCGCTTTTTAGAACAGAGCAGGAGTATGAGCATTTTGAGGCAAAGTCTGAAGAAACCATGACAGAAACATTTGACAGATTCTGCAAACTGCTCAATGATCTATCATTGGTTAACAGAGAATATGATCTAGAAGACTCAAATCTCAAGTTTCTTCTTTCTCTACCTGAAAAGTGGGATGTGAAAACAACCACTATAAGAGATAACTATGATCTTGCTGATACTGAGATTGATGAAATCTATGGATTGCTTAAGACTCATGAATTGGAAATGGAGCAGAGAAACAGGAGATCAAGCAAGAAGTTGAAGTCTGTTGCTCTCAAGGTTGAAGAGAAACCATCAAGGAAGAAGGCAAAAGGAAAAGCCTTAGTCATTTATTCAGAAAGTGAGTCATCAAACTCTGATGTTGACTCAAACACAGATGGATCATCTGATTCTGAAGATGATGAAGAGATGATGCAAATGGCTGCATTGATGGTAAAGACCTTCAAGAAGATGGGATTCAAGAACTTCAAGAAGGGAAAGAGATTCTCCAAGAATTACTCAAAGTCTGACAGGAAGAATTTCAGCAAATCTGAGGGAAAGGACTCCGAATCTGGGAAGAAAGATAAGTCTGAGATTCAATGCTACAAGTGTAAGGAGATGGGTCACTATGCTCCTGAGTGCAAGAAGGGTAAAACTGAAAAGGCACTCTATACAAAAGGCAGAGACTGGGCAGACACTTCAGACTCAGATAACTATGCACTCATGGCTTCTACTCAGAATGAAAATTCTGAACTCAAGGTACCCCCAACTACCTATGCTTATAATACTGATAATATAACTGAATTGAGGATTTATCTTAAAGCATTACATATCAGTTATAGGGATCAGACTTTAGAGAATGAGAGAATCAAGAATGAGTGTTCTCAACTTAAAGAGAGAAATAAACTTGTTGAAGAAAAACTTGAAAACATGCAAAAAATTCAGAAAGAAAGAGATGATGCTGTTTTTATAGAACAGGAGTTGCTAGGTAAGTATAAGCAACTAGAATCTGAATTGGAGGATGCAAATCATATTATTAAAACTTGGACTGATTCTGGAAAAGACACTCATGAGGTTTTTCAAGCTGACACTGTTGGTTTAGGGTACTGTGAGGAAGATGTGCTTAGATTTCTAAATCATGTGAAAGTTAGGCAAACTCTTCCAACTAGAAAATTTGTTCATGGTACAGTTAAAACTGAACATGGAACTGTTGAAAGTGAGCCAGTAAAAACATGTGTAAAACAGGTTAACATTGGTTCAATGACAGATAAACAACTTAAGCAAAATCTTAAAGAGATAAAATCTGTCAACAAATAGAAAATGCCTAGGAAAAACAGAAATGGAAAGGTAGGCATAACATCAGGAAATAGGCCAATGCTTGCTACATTTGCACCTAGAAAAACTTGTCATAACTGTGGTAGTACTAATCATCTTGCTAGTTTTTGCAGGAAGAATAAAGACATTAATTCCTTACCCTCCAAATCTGGAGTGAAAAAGAATAATGTCAAACCTAGACCACAAACTCTGTGCAAACATTGTGGAAGTACTTGGCACTCAATTTATACTTTCAAGAATTATCATGCTATTTATCATAATTACTATGAACTGAAACCTAATTTGAAATGGGTTAAAGTTAATTCTGCAGGTGCTAAGACTGAAAATGTTAGTTTAAACTATGAAAATGACAAATCCGCTGCAAAAGCTAACAGATTCAATAAAGCAAAAGGATCCAAGCAAGTCTGGATCCTTAAAACTAACAATCAATGATTGTTTGTGATTGCAGGGCACCAGGGAAAGTACCCTAGTCATGGATAGTGGATGTTCAGGACACATGACTGGAAATAAAGCCCTGCTATCAGAGTATGTGGAGAAGGCTGGCCCAAAAGTTTCCTATGGAGATGGCAACATAGGACATACTCAGGGATATGGCAATATTAATCTTGGAAGTGTCATCATCACAAATGTAGCTCTGGTTCCAGGACTCAAGCATGATCTTTTATCTGTGAGTTAAATCTGTGACAGAGGGTATCATGTAGATTTTCAGCCTGAATATTGTCAAGTCATAAGTAAGTCTACAGGGAAAGTTGCTCTAGTTGGAAACAGACACAATAACATCTACGAAATAAAATTGTCAACAAACTCTGATGGCAAAGCAGTGTGTCTGTCAACAAGGATGTCCAGTGAAGAGAGTTGGAAGTGGCATAAGAAACTCTCTCATTTAAATCTAAACAACATCAATGAGCTGATAAAAAATGATCTTGTGAGAGGACTTCCAAAGTCCTTGTTAAATGCAGATGGCCTGTGTGATTCATGTCAAAAGGCCGAACAGAGAAAAGCTTCCTTCAAAAGCAAGTCTGAGTCTTCAATTGTTGATCCTTATCATCTTCTACATGTTGATCTTTTTCGACCAGTGAATGTTATGTCTCTTGGAAAGAAGAAATATGCTCTTGTCATTGTTGATGAATACACCAGATACACTTGGGTGTATTTTCCAGCAAAGAAAGATGAAACTGCATTAACACTGACAGAACATATAATGCAGTTGGATAAAGGATCAAAGAATCAAGTGAAGATTATCAGAAGTGACAATGGAACTGAATTCAGGAATTCAACAATGGAAGAATTTTGCAAGAACAAAGGAATTAAACAAGAGTTTTCTACACCTGGCACTCCACAACAGAATGGTGTAGTTGAAAGGAAGAACAGAACTTTGATAGAAGCTGCCAGAACTATGCTTGATGAAGCAAAATTACCAACCTATTTCTGGGCAGAAGCTATTCAAACTGCTTGCTTTACTCATAATGCCACTCTGATCAATAAGCATGGAAAAACACCATATGAAATGGTGAGAGAAAAGAAGCCAAACCTGAAATATTTTCATATTTTTGGGTGCAAATGCTTTGTGCTGAAAACTCATCCTGAACAGTTGACCAAATTTGACCTGAAGGCAGATGAAGGAATTTTTGTTGGCCATCCACTGTCAACTAAGACATTCAGAGTTTATAATCTGAGAACCAAAGTGTTCATGGAATCAATTCATGTGTCATTTGATGATAAGAAAATAACTGGACTTGAAGATGTGAATGAACATGATCAACTGCACTTTGAAAATGAAGATTTATTCTCTGATGAAGTAAACTCTGATGAGGCTGATCTGATAAACTCTGTTGAGCTAAACTCTGAACCTCTACTGGTAAATACTAAAGAGACTTTCCAGCCAGAAACAAGAGAAGAACCAGTTGGGGGGAGCATGAAGAATCACATCAAAGTGATAACTCAAATTCTGATAGTGACTCAGCTGAAAATTCTGAATCAAACTCCAATGACTCAAACTCTGTTAGTCCAAAATCTGACAGTTCAAACTCTGAGCAGTCACATTCAGGGGGAGCCTCAGAGAATGAAGAAAGACACCAAGGAAATCAGGAGAACATGGATCGGGGGGGAGGATCAAACTCTGAGAGAAGTCATTTGCCTTCAGCTAGGAAATGGACCAAATCTCATACACCTGATTTAATTATTGGTGATCCAGATGTAAAAGTAAGAACAAGAAGTGCAACAACAAATGAATGTCTGTTTCATGCATTCTTGTCACAAACTGAGCCAAAGAAAGTTGAAGAAGCTCTTAAAGATGCTGACTGGATAATAGCAATGCAAGAAGAGTTAAATGAATTTGAGAGAAATGAAGTTTGGACACTTGTACCAAGACCCAAGAATAGGTCTATTGTTGGTACTTAGTGGGTATTCAGAAACAAAACTGATGGTGAAAGGGTTGTTACAAGAAACAAAGCCAGACTTGTGGCAAAAGGCTATTCACAGCAAGAGGGGATAGATTATGATGAAACTTTTGCTCCAGTTGCAAGGTTGGAGGCAATAAGGATGTTTCTTGCTTATGCTTCTCACAAGAAATTCAAGGTTTTTCAGATGGATGTGAAAAGTGCGTTTCTGAATGGAAAATTTGAAGAAGAAGTGTTTGTTGAACAACCACCTGGTTTTGTAGATCCAAAATATCCAGATCATGTCTACAGGCTAGACAAGGCTCTCTATGGACTTAAGCAGGCACCAAGAGCATGGTATGAAACTCTGGCTCAATTTCTCTTAGAAAGTGGGTTCAGCAGAGGTACAATTAATAAAACTCTGTTTTATTTCAAATCTGGAAGTGACTTGCTTTTAGTTCAGATATATGTTGATGACATTATTTTTGGATCTACTAATGATAAACTCTGCAAGAAGTTTGTCAAGCTCATGCAGTCCAGGTATCAAATGAGCATGATGGGAGAGCTTAGTTATTTTCTAGGCTTACAGGTGAAGCAAACAGATGATGGTATCTTTATCAATCAAGCAAAATATACCAGAAATCTTCTCAAGAAATTTGGCATGCTTGATTGTTCATCTACAACAACTCCCATGGCAACTGCAACTAAATTGGACAAAGATACAGGGTCATCAGTAGATATGACAAGCTACAGAGGAATGATCGGTTCTCTTCTCTATCTAACAGCAAGTAGACCTGATATCATGTATGCAATATGTCTGTGTGCAAGATTTCAGGCAGATCCTAGAGAACCACATCTAACAGCTGTGAAGAGGATTTTTAAGTATCTCAAGGGAACTATAACTTTAGGGCTGTGGTATCCAAGAGAATCAGATTTCAACCTACTTGGCTACTCTGATGCAGACTTTGCAGGCTGTAAGATTGACAGAAAAAGCACCAGTGGAAGTTGTCAATTTCTTGGTGATAGACTTGTTTCTTGGTACAGCAAGAAACAGAAATCAATATCCACATCTACAGCTGAAGCAGAGTATATTGCTGCTGGTAGCTGTTGTGCACAGATTCTATGGATGAAGAATCAACTGCTGGATTATGGATTGAGGTATAGCAAAATACCTATTTTCTGTGATAATCAAAGTGCTATTGCAATGACAGGTAATCCAGTACAACACTCAATGACCAAGCACATCAGCATAAGGTATCACTTTATCAAAGAGTATGTAGAGGAAGGCAACATTGAGCTCCACTTTGTGTCTACAGAACAACAACTTGCAGATGTCTTCACCAAGCCTTTGAGTGAAGCTACATTTACAAGGCTGGTCAATGAACTAGGAATGGTCTCTGGTTTTGACTAGAGATGTTGGTTAGACTCAAATTTTTCTTATGTAATGTGTTTCTCATATTTCTGTGAATTGTTAAGTGCTATGTGAACTTTGTTGATTAAACTCTAGTATGCATACTCTGTTAACATGTTTCTGTTTAAACACTGTTAAACTCTGTCAGCATGTCTGTATGTCATACACTGTTAATATGTTTGATAAACTCTGTGAATTCTGAATTGATTATTGTCTGGATGAAAACACCAATGAAGAAATATGTATGAAGCATGATTCTCAGTTATTTAATCATGACTCTTTCTGAGTTACCGTGATCTAATCAGAACTTGTGCAGTAAGTTAACACAGCATGATACTGTTTCATATTTATAGCATCTCTTAGTTTATTTGGTCCTAAACTCTGAGTCTATAAATACTGTGTGCATTGCCTCTCATGAATAACTTCTGATATTGATGAACTCTAAACTCTGATAGTGACACTCTATTCCCAAGACATATATGGTTCTTGATGATTCCTTGTTTGTACT
Organism: Kitagawia praeruptora; assembly: GCA_037693485.1. Lineage (NCBI taxonomy): Eukaryota > Viridiplantae > Streptophyta > Magnoliopsida > Apiales > Apiaceae > Kitagawia > Kitagawia praeruptora. Next base: position 137,125,544 of record CM075345.1, read on the forward strand.
TGTGAAAATTACAAAACTTGAGATATGTCATTGTTAATTTTGGTGAGTCCCAATTCATGTCTGCACCCTGTGAGAATTCGAGCCGAATAAGTGATTGATACATTTTATATCAATCAAATTTTATTGTTGTGTGATGTTCATCAGTGAGTATGTTGCTCTAGAACTTGTTTTAAACCATTTTGAGACTGCATGATATGTGTGTGCATGAAAATGATAAAGGTACTAGGATTTACCATAATTCTCCAAACACTGTTCATAAATTCCACCCTTAATAAACCCCTTTGAGCCATAATAACTGCTTCTTTTAAATTCTGATATATCAAGAGCAGTTATATTCATTTGGAAATTGAAGAGTAAATATGTGAGAGTTTCTTTACAAAGGAAAGTTTACTCAGTGAATATATATACATAAAAAAATGTATATATGTTGATCATCTTGTACAAATATGTACTACTAACAGTGCAACTGAACACTTTGTCATTAAATTGTTCAGTTAGCCATTTTTTCATTTATTCTCTCTCTTCTCACCTGTTTGATTTTAATCAAATTACAACATTGAATAAAGTCCTTTTGATTTGTGCATATATGTACTCAAAGTAGTGTAGATTTGGTGGACAATCAAGCATATGGTAGCATCTACTTTTACTGATTGAACTTGAGTGTAAACACTTCACCTAAACACTTGTGTGCTTTGAGAGTTTGTGAGTTTATCAAATCCCTGGCATGTTACTCACTGAATGATGCTTTGATATCTATCTCTTGATCTTTTTGTCTACAAAGACTGTGTGCTTACTTGGATAATCATGGACATCAAAAAGAATAGGAGTATTCAGATTTCTGTATTTCAGTAACTACAGAGTTTAGCTTTCATCAAATAATCAGTGTTTAATATGAGAGTTTATGCATTCGGTGTTTATTGATTTACTTTATGGATTTTATGAAATATTAGATGCTCTAAAAATTGATTTTGTAACCTCGGCTACACACACACATATATTCACAACTGTGCATTTTTTGAAAGGGTTTCAGTGATAAAGTTGGAAAATTGACAAACGCTGTTGAATTGTGTTCAGTACTCTAAGGTAAATTTTCATTGAGATAATTTGAAAATTTTGGAGTAAATAGAGTGTTTGACAACTGTTAAAGAGTGTAAATGTGTTACAGTGTCTTTGTTAGGCCGAATACACAATATATAATCAAGTACTGTATGAGTAAATAACAAGAACACACGTTTTAATACTTAAAACTGTTTGGAATTAATAATTCCTCTCTCAGTGATGTAAAATATCACAGAGAGCTGCTTAGGTTACAATGAATGATATTCGTTCACGATAGATACCCTTCTAGGGTTAACCTAACTGTATTTATAAGATATACAGCTACGTACAATCGTTAATTGATTCTCCTAAAATTAAGCTATACAATTGATATCAATTACGATTGCTACACGTCTCCTAAGTCAACTCAATCTCTTTTACAGCTATCCAATCTTCAAAGATATTGCTTCCATATTTATCTTAAATTAATCTTTAATCTCTGTTGGCTTGTAGACGCTTCCAGTTGACAGACTTTAGCAAACTCTGTTGCTCTTCTAGCCAGCAGTGTTTGCGCTTCCTTCTGTCAGCCAGCAGTGTTTGCACTTCCTTCTGTCAGCGTTTACGCTTCCAGCTGTCAGTGTATACTCAAACTCTGCTACGACTGCTTTCATTAACAAGTTAAACTCTTTTTACCTGTAACACTTAAACACTGACATTAAATCACATCAATTATATCTAACAATCTCCCCCAACTTGTTCATTAGAAAAATGTACAAGTTCACAGTAATTGATGATGTCAAAACAATCAAATAAAAACACAGTGTTTAACATATAACCAGAGTTTAATCTTGACTTAACAAAATCTACAGAAAATTAAAATTACTTACAAATTCTGTCTACCTAACCTCCTCAAGATCTGGAGTTGTTCTGAGATAATCTATCAACAGTCTTCTCTCAGCATTTTCAAGTTCTCTCTGCATAGCTTCCTTGATCTCTTTTAACTCTGGATCACTCTCATCAGTTTGATAGATAGCAGCTCTTAGATCATAGATTTTATTTCTCCTCATTTCATTACCCAGTCTTATGAACTTGACTGCTTCTGATTGAGAATTAAAATCAAGAACTGTAATACCCAGATCAGTCTTTAACTTTGTAGTTCCCTTCTTAATTTCAACAAGATTCCCATTCTAATCTCTGTATTTAGGAACATACTCTTTAGTTGTCTTTGATCCTGTAAAGGCTTTAGCTCTCAGCATATATTCTCTTATAGAATTAGCAATAAGCTCTGTTCGTCGGTTTCTGACTCTGAATATATACAGAACATACTGAAGTTCTTCAAACAACTTGAGCTTGATCGCTTCTTCATTCACTCTATACACTGTTCCATCTGCCATGAAGTACAACAGAAAATGAATATCTAAGCTCTTTTGATGAACTAGCTGAACTGATTCCAATTTGTCCAGATTTTCTTGAATAATACCAGAACCAAGAGAGACAAGTGCAGAGGGATCTCTTGGACTGTTACTAACTCTCAAATCTCTTCTTGAACCTAAGCCAGAAGTATTCCTGCCTGGGGGCTTTCCTGAACAAGCAATGTTATGTTGATAACCACCAATCCCTTCAGTTTGAGCTTGAACTGGAATCTTTGGTCTTGAAAACCCAGGTAAAGGTTTGCTTTGAATCTGTACAACTTGTGTGGCAACAGAGGTTGTAACTGTCTTTTTACCTTTGCTTTCTTCACCCATCATCCCTTTCAGTTTTAACTTAGCATCAAGAGAAGATTTTCTTACCAACTTTCCTTCTTCTTCTTCTTCTTCTTCCTCTTCTTGAATACCAGATAAATTCTCTTTAATTTCAATTCCTTTCCTTGCAGGCCTTGAAGCTTTGACAACTTTCTTTTCTTTCTTGGACTTCAATGCCTTCAAATGTTCTTTTTGCAACAGCTTTTCTTCAGCATGTATATCTTCAAGTGTAGCCTCAGCATTTTCCTCACGAAAAATCTTAGCAGCCAACTCTTCATCTGTTTGTGGATTGTCAGTGAATGACAAATCCTTTTGCCTTGAAGTAGAAGTACTCTGAAGATTTGTATATGCTACCAAATTTGACTTTGACCTTGTAGACCTTCCATGTCCATTTCTTGGATTTGCACTTCTTAACCCCTTATCAGAATTTGCACCTTCTTCATCCAGATGATCCTTCTTTGATAGAGTTTGAGTTTGCTTACACTTAGTTTAAGCAATTCTCTCCCCCTTTTTGACATCATAACCATCTGGAATTAGAATAGAGGTGATTAACTCAAGAGAGTTTGCAATAGAATCAACCTTTTCAGTCAGCAAAAGCTGATTCTGTTCAACTTTGCTCAATCTGTCATGAAGAGTCTCCTGAGCTTTGGAAAATTGTTGAAATAGCTTAGAATTAGCTCTTTGAGATTTCTCCTCATGAGTAGCAACCTCTGTTCGAAGATCAACAATTGCCTTCTGATTGTCATCAAACCTGTGATTCAAAGACTTGATCTGAATCACTGTTCCTTGTAGACAAGTGAAAATATCAGGATTTGAAATCTTTGAAGAATTTGCCTTGAGAAAGGTAGCTGCTCTGCCAGGAGGAAAAATACAATCTGATTTGTACCAATCTGCAGTTTGCTTGGTCAAATAATTATCATCAATTTCATGAACAGAAGGTCCAGCAAAGTCTGGTTTTTCTCCTGTTTTCTGTCCATCAGTTTGAAATTTCTCATTTTCAGCTCCTGTACTCATGTCTTCAAACGAATCACTAACTGACACATCAGTAGGTGCAACTGAAGCAATGTCTTCATTTTGAGCAGCAACTGGTTCTTGAGCAACTTGTTTTCCTTCATCACCTTGTGCATGCTCTGAAGAAACAACCTTTGCTGGTTGATCAATCTCCTCACCATGATCAGAAACATGATGTGCATCAGAGTATAACTCTGTGTGAGATGCAACCTAAGTGTCTTCTAATACAACAGTATGCCCATCTGCAACACCAGTATCAACAGAGTTGGTGACTACCATGGGTGTTGGAGTAGATGCTTCAACATCAAAAGAAAATGGAATGGGAGTTTCATCAAACTCTTCCATTGCAGGTAATGCATCTCTATCATCTGTATCAATCGGAACCTCAGCAATTTCTGGTTCATCAAGTTTGAAACCTGTTTCTTCTACAGTAGGTTCCATGATAACCTCTGTCTCAACAGTATGAATATCTTTAGAAATATTCTCTGGAGCTTCAACAACTTGCTCATCATCAGAGTCTGTAAGAATCAGCCTCCTCCTTTTTGCTTGAGGCACTTCAATTACTTCTTCTTCTTCACTAGAGCTGTCCTCAACTGATGGTAATGAAGGCCTATTTGCCCTTTTAATGACTCTTCTGGTATAAACAGCTCCAGGAGATGTCTGTTTAGCCTTGGAATACTTTGTGTTAAGGGCAGTATGCTTTTGCCTTTTTGGTTTATATTTTGGTTGAGGTTGAGCAGACTCAGAGTTTGTTGGTTCAATGATTGGTTCAGATTGTGGTTGTTTTGATGTAGTAGGTACAGTGTTTGTGGGTGTTGGCTCAGGTGATGGTATAGGATTAGAATGTATGGTTTCAGTGTGGTCAGTGGCTAAAGGTTCAGGCATTTGGTGCGTTTCTGGTTGTTGTGGCTGTTGTGGTTCTTGTGGTGGTGATTGAGAATCTTGGGGTTGATTTAAAAAGTTTTGCAGGGCAAGTGGCAAAACAAGTTCAGGTAGATCTTTACCAACATCTTTATTAGTCATATCAGAGAATATTCTCTTATTGACTCGAAAAGGTTGAATCACATTAGCTGCATCAATTTCTAAACCAGGTACACAGGCATTGAACAAAAGTTGACAAAATCTAGAAAAATATACTGTAGTAGACTCTGACAATTTATCACCTAAATTCATTAACACATGATGACCAAAATCAAAATTACTGCCATAGAGTAGAGAATACCCAATTTGCAGACTATCCATAGGAATGGCATCCCAGTTGGTGACTTTCTTCTGGAATGTCCTGGTAATGCAGTCGAAGAAAAAATTCCATTCCTTTCTAAGATTTGGCCGTTTGACACTGCCTAGCTTTGCAAGAGAATCCATGTAACCAATTTCTGTTAACATGTCCCGCAGATTTTTCTCAGAGACAACAGCATATGAGGTATGTGTGTCGAAGTCCATGGTCTCTCGAACAGTTTGTGGAGTAATCACAAACTCTTGTTCATCATGAGTGAAGATTATAGTTGGAGTCCAATTCTCTCCTCCATCTATATACCTTGAGTTTTTCCAGAAAGTGGCAATCTGAGATGCAGATAGAACAGCAGGTTCAATCAATGCTTGCCCAATCTCAGAGTCACGGAGAAAATTCTGTATAAGATGAAACGCTTCGGGAGCACGGTCATTCTCAAGTAAAGCTGCAAAATTGTTAGGCACAAAACGAAGACCAAGAGTAGTAAAAGGTTTTGTTGCCATTAGATCAAGAAATGAGCAAGAAATGACAGTGAGAATGATATGTAGGAAAGGTGTTTGTGAAAATGTCAAAACGAAAAACAAAGGAGTTCTGTGTTTTGGTAAAGTGAATATGAGTGGATGTGAAGTGATAGTAACAAAAAGTGATTTGAGTAGTAATTAAAAATTAAAACTCAATCGTTTGTACATTGAAAACACGCAACCGTTCCTAGAGTAGTGTGAAAGTGGAACACAATAATGGGTGAGTGGGACACGTGTCAATCATGCAGCGAAACAGTCAATCACGCACAGTAAAAGCAATTATTACCGCTGTCTTTCCTATTATCAAGACACTTTACCACATTTACACTCTTTAACAGTTGTCAAACACTCTAGTTACTCCAAAATTTTCAAATTATCTTAATGAAAATTTACCTTAGAGTACGGAACACAATCCAACAGTATTTGTCAATTTTCTAACTTTATCACCGAAACCCTTTCAAAAATTGCACAGTTGTGAATATATGTGTGTGTAGCAGAGGTTACCAAATCAATTTTTATAGCATCTAATATTTCATAAAATCCATAAAATAAATCAATAAACACCGAATGCACAAACTCTCATATTAAACACCGAGTATTTGATGAATGCTAAACTCTGTAGTTCCTTAAATACAGAAATCTGAATAACCCTATTCCCATTGATGTTCATGATTATCCAAGTAAGCACACAGTCGTTATAGACAAAAAGATCAAGAGATAGGTATCAAAGCAGCATTCAGTGAGTAACATGTCAGGGATTTGATAAACTCACAAACTCTCAAAGCACACAAGTGTTTAGGTGAAGTGTTTTCACTCAAATTCAATCAGTAAAAGCAGATACTTCCATAGGCTTGAATTTCCACCAAATCTACACTACTTTGAGTACATATATGCACAAATCAAAAGGACTTTATTCAGGGTTGTAATTTAGTAAGATCAAACAGGTGAGAAGAGATGTATTAAGACCAAAGTGTTCAGTCACACTGTTAGTACATATTTGTACAAGATGATCAGCATATATACATTTTTTGTATGTATATATATATTGAGAAAACTTTCCTTTTGTTGAGAAACTCTCACCTGCTTGCATTTGATTTTCCAAAAGAATATAACTGCTCTTAATACGTCAGAGTTTAAAAAATGAGCAGTTAATGAGGCTCAAAAGGGTTTACTAAGGGTGGAATTTATGAACAGTATTTGGAGAAAGATGGTAAATCCTAGTGCCTTTATCATTTTCATGCACACACATATCATGTAGTCTCAAAATGGTTTAACACAAGTTCTAGAGCAACATACTCACTGATGAACATCACACATCAATAAAATCTGATTGATATAAAATGTATCAATCACTTATTTGGCTCAAAATCTCACAGGGTGAAGACATGAATTGTTTCTCACCAAACTAAACAATGACACATCTCAAGTTTTAAAATTTTCACAAGTACAAACAAGGAATCATCAAGAACTATGTATATGTCTTGGGAACAGAGTGTCACTTATCAGAGTTTAGAGTTCATCAATATCAGAAGTTATTCATGAGATGCAATGCACACAGTATTCATAGACTCAGAGTTTAGGACCAAATAAACTAAGAGATGCTCTAAATATGAAACAGTATCATGCTGTGTTAACCTACTGCACAGTTTCTGATTAGATCACAGTGACTCAGAAAGAGTCTTGATTTAATCACTGAGAATCATGCTTCATACATATTTCTTCATTGGTGTTTTCATCCAGACAAAGATCAATTCAGAATTCACAGAGTTTATCAAACATGTTAACAGTGTATGACAGACAGACATGCTGACAGAGCTAAACAGTGTGAAAACAAAAACATGTGAACAGAGTCTGCATAACAGAGTTTAATCAGCAAAGTTCACATAGCACTTATCAATTCACAGAAAAATGAGCAACACATTTTATAAGAAAATTTGGAGTCTAACCAACATTTTTAGTCAAAACCAGAGACCATTCCTAGTTCATTGACCAGCCTTGTAAATGTTGTTTCACTCAAGGGCTTGGTGAAGACATCTGCAAGTTGTTGTTCTGTAGACAGAAAGTGGAGCTCAATGTTGCCTTCCTCTACATGCTCTCTGATAAAGTGATACCTTATGCTGATGTGCTTGGTCATTGAGTGTTGTACTGGATTACCTGTCATTACAATAGCACTTTGGTTATCACAGAAAATAAGTATTTTGCTATACCTCAATCCATAATCCAGCAATTGATTCTTCATCCATAGAATTTGTGCACAGCAGCTACCAGCAGCAATATACTCTGCTTCAGCTTTAGATGTGGATATTGATTTCTGTTTCTTGCTGTACCAAGAAACAAGTCTGTCACCAAGAAATTGATAACTTCCACTGGTGTTTTTTCTGTCAATCTTACAGCCTGCAAAGTCTGCATCAGAGTAGCCAAGTAGGTTGAAATCTGATTCTCTTGGGTACCACAGCCCTAAAGTTATAGTGCCCTTGAGATACTTGAAAATCCTCTTCACAGCTGTTAAATGTGGTTCTCTTGGATCTGCCTGAAACCTTGCACACAGACATGTTGTATACATGATATCAGGTCTACTTGCTGTTAGATAGAGAAGAGAGCCAATCATTCCTCTGTAACTTGTCATATCTACTGATGACCCTGTATCTTTGTCCAATTTAGTTGCAGTTGCCATGGGAGTTGTTGCAGATGAACAGTCAAGCATGCCAAATTTCTTGAGAAGATTTCTTGTATATTTTGCTTGATTGATAAAGATTCCATCATCTGAACTAAAAGCAAGTCACTTCCAGATTTGAAATAAAACAGAGTTTTATCAATTGTACCTCTATTGAACCCACTTTCTAAAAGAAATTGAGCCAGAGTTTCATACCATGCTCTTGGTGCCTGCTTAAGTCCATAAAGTGCCTTGTCTAGCCTGTAGACATGGTCTGGATATTTTGGATCTACAAAACCAGGTGGTTGTTCAACAAACACTTCTTCTTCAAGTTTTCCATTCAGAAAAGCACTTTTCACATCCATTTGAAAAACCTTGAATTTCTTGTGAGAAGCATAAGCAAGAAACATCCTTATTGCCTCCAACCTGGCAACTGGAGCAAAAGTCTCATCATAATCTATCCCCTCTTGCTGTGAATAGCCTTTTGCCACAAGTCTGGCTTTGTTTCTTGTAACAACCCCTTCACTATCAGTTTTGTTTCTGAAAACCCACTTAGTACCAACAATAGACCTGTTCTTTGGTCTTGGTATTAGTGTCCACACTTCATTTCTCTCAAATTCATTTAACTCTTCTTGCATTGCTGTTATCCAGTCAGCATCTTTAAGAGCTTCTTCAACTTTCTTTGGCTCAGTTTGTGACAGGAATGCATGAAACAGACATTCATTTGTTGTTGCACTTCTTGTCCTTACTCTTGCATCTGGATTACCAATGATCAAATCAGGTGTGTGAGATTTGGTCCATTTCCTAGCTGAAGGCAATTGACTTCTTTCAAAGTTGGATCCTCCCCCTCGATCCATGTTCTCCTGATTTTCTTGATATCTTTCTTCATTCTCTGAGGCTCCCCCTGAATGTGACTGCTCAGTGTGTGAACTGTCAGATTTTGGACTTCCAGAGTTTGAGTCACCAGAGTTTGATTCAGAATTTTCAGCTGAGTCATTATCAGAATTTGAGTTATCACTTTGATGAGTTTCTTCATGCTCCCCCTCAACTGGTTCTTCTCTTGTTTCTGGCTGAAAGGTCTCTTCAGTATTTACCAGTAGAGGTTCAAAGTTTGTCAGATCAGACTCATCAGAGTTTAATTCATCATAGATTAAATCTTCATTTTCGAAGTGCAGTTGATCATGTTCATTTACATCTTCAAGTCCAGTTATTTTCTTGTCATCAAAAGACACATGAATAGATTCCATGATCACTCTGGTTCTCAGATTATAAACTCTAAACGCCTTAGTTGATAGTGGATAGCCAACAAAAATTTGTTCATCTGCAGTTTCAACAGCTTCTGCCCAGAAATAGGTTGGTAATTTTGCTTCATCAAGCATAGTTCTGGCAGCTTCTATCAAAGTTCTGTTCTTCCTTTCAACTACACCATTCTGTTGTGGAGTGCCAGGTGTAGAAAACTCTTGTTTAATTCCTTTGTTCTTGCAAAATTCTTCCATTGTTGAATTCCTGAATTCAGTTCCATTGTCACTTCTGATAATCTTCACTTGATTCTTTGACCCTTTGTCCAACTGCATTATATGTTCTGCCAGAGTTAATGCAGTTTCATCTTTCTTTGCTAGAAAATACACCCAAGTGTATCTGGTGTATTCATCAATAATGACTAGAGCATATTTCTTCTTTCCAAGAGACATAACATTCACTGGTCCAAAAAGATCAACATGTAGAAGATGATAAGGATCAACAATTGAAGACTCAGACTTGCTTTTGAAAGAGACTTTTCTCTGTTTGGCCTTTTGACAAGAATCACATAGGCCTTCTGCATTCAACAAAGACTTTGGTAGTCCTCTCACAAGATCATTCTTTATTAGCTCATTGATGTTGTTCAGATTTAAATGAGAGAGTTTCTTATGCCACTTCCAACTCTCTTCACTGGACATCCTTGTTGACAGACACACTGCTTTGCCATCAGAGTTTGTTGACAATTTTATTTCATAGATGTTATTGTGTTTGTTTCTAACTAGAGCAACTTTCCCTGTAGATTTACTGATGACTTGACAGTATTCAGGCTGAAAATCTACATGATATCCTCTGTCACATATTTGACTCACAGAAAGCAGATCATGCTTGAGTCCTGGAACCAGAGCTACATTTGTAATGATGACACTTCCAAGATTAATATTGCCATATCCCAGAGTATGTCCTATGTTGCCATCTCCATAGGAAACTTTTGGGCCATCCTTCTCCACATACTCTTATAGCAGGGCTTTATTTCCAGTCATGTGTCCTGAACATCCACTGTCCACGACTAGGGTACTTACCCTGGTGCCCTGCAATCACAAACAATAACTGATTGTTAGTTTTAAGGATCCAGACTTGCTTGGATCCTTTTGCTTTATTGAATCCGTTAGTTTTTGCAGTGGATTTTTCATTATCAGAGTTTAAACTAACATTTTCAGTCTTAGCACTTGCAGAATTAACTTTAACCCATTTCAAATTAGGTTTCAGTTCATAATAATTATGATAAATAGCATGATAATTCTTGCAAGTATAAATTGAGTGCCAAGTACTTCCACAATGTTTGCACAGAGTTTGTGGTCTCGGTTTGACATTATCATTTTTCACTCCAGATTTGGAGGGTAAAGAATTAATGTCTTTGTTCTTCCTGCAAAAACTAGCAAGATGATTAGTGCTACCACAGTTATGACAAGTTTTTCTAGGTGCAAGTGTAGCAAGCATTGGCCTATTTCCTGATGTAATGCCTACTTTTCCATTTCTGTTTTTCCTAGGCATTTTCTGTTTATCGACAAATTTTATTTCTTTAAGCTTTTGCTTAAGTTGTTTATCTGTCATTGAACCAATGTTAACCTGTTTGGCACAAGTTTTCTGGCTCATTTTCAACAGCTCCATGTTCAGTTTTAACAGTACCATGAACAAATGTTCCAAATTTCTTAGAAGAAAGAGGTGGTCTAATCTTGACTGTATTCTGAAACCTCAGTACATCATCCTCAGAATAACCTAGACCTACTGTGTCTGATTGAAAAACCTCTTGAGTGTCTTTTCCAGAGTGTGTCCAAGTTTTAATAATGTGCTTTGCATCCTCCAATTCAGATTCTAGTTGCTTATACTTACCTAGCAACTCCTGTTCTATAAAAACAGCATCATCTCTTTCTTTCTGAATTTTATTCATGTTTTCAAGTTGTTCTTCAACAAGTTTATTTCTTTCTTTGAGTTGAGAACACTCATTCTTGATTCTCTCATTCTCTAAAGTCTGATCCCTATAACTGATATGTAATGCTTTAAGATAAATTCTCAATTCAGTTATATTATCAGTATTATAAGCATAGGTAGTTGGAGGTACCTTAAGTTCAGAGTCTTCATTCTGAGTAGAAGCTATGAGTGCATAGTTCACCTCCTCATCTGAATTTGAGGTGTCTGCCCAATCTCTGCCTTTGGTGTAGAGTGCCTTTTTAGTTTTACCCTTTTTGCACTCAGGAGCATAGTGACCCATCTCCTTACACTTGTAGCATTGAATTTCAGACTTATCTTTCTTCCCAGATTGGAGTCCTTTCCCTCAGATTTGCTGAAATTTTTCCTGTCAGACTTTGAGTAATTCTTGGAGAATCTCTTTCCCTTCTTGAAATACTTGAATCCCATCTTCTTGAAGGTCTTTACCATCAATGCAGCCATTTGCATCATCTCTTCATCATCTTCAGAATCAGATGCTTCATCTGTGTTTGAGTCAACGTCAGTGTTTGATGACTCACTTTCTGAATGAATGACCAAGGCTTTTCCTTTTGCCTTCTTCCTTGATGCCTCTCTCTTTGAAGATTTTTTTTCAACTTTCAGAGCAACAGACTTTGACTTCCTGCTTGATCTCCTGTTTCTCTGTTCCATTTCCAATTCATGAGTCTTGAGCAGTCCATAGATTTCATCAATCTCAGTATCAGCAAGATCATAGTTGTCTCTTATAGTGGTTGCTTTCACATCCCACTTTTCAGGAAGAGAGAGAAGAAACTTGATATTTGAGTCTTCTAAATCATATTCTTTGTTAACCAATGATAGATCATTGAGCAGTTTACAGAATCTGTCAAATGTTTCTGTCATGGTTTCTTCAGACTTTGCCTCAAAATGCTCATACTCCTGTGTGAGTATGTTCCTTCTATTCTTCTTGATTGCAGCAGTTCCTTGACATCTAACCTCAAGTGCATCCCAAATTTCCTTTGCAGTTGTGCAGTTAATCACTTTGTTAGACATAACATTGTCTAAAGCACTGTGAAGTAAATGCCTTACTTTTGCATCCTTAGCAATAGATGAAAGATCCTCAGCAGTTAGATCTTTCTTTTCCTTAGGAATCACCTTTAATTCCTCACCAGCAACAGCAGCAGTTAACTTTGTAGGTTTATGAGGACCTTCATAAATTCTATCAAGATATTCTGGATCTGTGGCTTCCAGAAACATGGTCATCTTTACCTTCCAGATTGCATACTCTGATGGCTTGAGTATAGGAACCCTAATCGTTTCATACCTACTAACAGTAGTAGGGGTTTTCTCAGAACCTGATGGAGGAGGAATCTCTGCCATTGATTACTATTGTGTTTTGGATCTTTAAACTGTAATAAAGTAACAGATTGGCTCTGATACCACTTGTTAGGCCGAATACACAATATATAATCAAGTACTGTATGAGTAAATAACAAGAACACACGTTTTAATACTTTAAACTGTTTAGAATTAATAATTCCTCTCTCAGTGATGTAAAATATCACAGAGAGTTGCTTAGGTTACAATGAATGATATTCGTTCATGATAGATACCCTTCTAGGGTTAACCTAACTGTATTTATAAGATATACAGCTACGTACAATCGTTAATTGATTCTCCTAAAATTAAGCTATACAATTGATATCAATTACGATTGCTACACGTCTCCTAAGTCAACTCAATCTCTTTGACAGCTATCCAATCTTCAAAGATATTGCTTCCATATTTATTTTAAATTAATCTTTAATCTCTCTTGACTTGTAGACGCTTCCAGTAGACAGACTTTAGCAAACTCTGTTGCTCTTCTAGCCAGCAGTGTTTGCGCTTCCTTCTGTTAGCCAGCAGTGTTTGCACTTCTTTCTGTCAGCGTTTGCGCTTCCAGCTGTCAGTGTATACTCAAACTCTGCTACGACTGCTTTCATTAACAAGTTAAACTCTTTTTACCTGTAACACTTAAACACTGACATTAAATCACATCAATTATATCTAACAGTCTTGGTAATAGGAAAGACAGATTAAATTTAACCTCCGCCGTCGAAAACGAAAATTTCCCAACATTAGCACTATCTCTCCCATGCTTACGAGCCAAAAGAATCAATACCCAACTCACAAGAAGCTCCACCAAAAATTACCAAGCAATAACACACCAAAAATAGGCAAATACCTAGAATAATACAAAATCCCAATTTTTCAAGAACACAAATTCGTAATAAAAATAAAATTTTGAGAAGAAATAAACCCACTATGAATTGGAGAGGTGAACTTGCAATTAATTCCTCTTTAGAATTGAATTTTTAGAGATTTAAATAAAATAGAAGAGGAATTGGATTTGTATGTAGAGGTGTGTATATATATAAGATGATGGATAGATGGGATTTAAAAATTTAGAGTGTAGGAGAGATTTGGAGAGGTTAAGATTTGATGTATGATAGATATAGGAATTTAGAATTGAAGAAATTTGGGTTAGGATTGAATTTGGGGTTGAATTTGTAGGCAAAAACACTAATTTTCGGAAAAAAACTGGGCAGAAAGGGGATATAACGCAGTCCGCAGCTGCGTTACAGGTCGTTGGGCGTGGAATGGCCATTAACGCATGATCTACATGCGTGTTAGGGGAAAAATAGGGGTAACGCAGGCGCAACCTGCGTTACATGGGCGCAAATTGCCCCGGAAGCAGTAACGCAGGCGCAACTTGCGTTACATGGGCGCAAACTGCCCCGAAAAATACTGTTCACATTTTTTTTTTTTTCACAGATTTTTTTTTTTTTTTTTGCACAACACTACTACTTTTTTTTTTCTTTTTTTTTTCCTCTCTACACTAATTCATGGGTTGCCTCCCACGAAGCGCTTCTTTAACGTCAATAGCTTGACGTTACTTCCAAGCCTCCACTAAGGATGATAATAGTTCGCCTGGTCCTCTCTTCGCAATACTTCATCATCATCTCGGCGGCACACTTTTTGCCCTTTCTCCTCGCTTGGCATATTCGTATAACAATTATGTCCTCTTCCAATACCTACATCTGTTGACCCAAAATTTGTCAATTTGTAGAACAACACACATTTGCGGGCTTCGCTTGAATATAATGGAGGAGGGTAAATGTAAATTGCTGAAGCCTTTGGTTCCTCAACGAGAACTTCCTCCATTGGCTCTAATGCGCTACCTCCATCTTTATACTCTGAGACAAGTAGAAAATCTGCATCTTTCCCATGTTCTTCATCCTCTTGGTTCGCACATACCAATTCTTGAAATTTGCGTAGCTCATCTGTGTCCTCTTGGTTCGCACATAACAATTCTTGAAATTTGTGTAGCTCATCAATGTCTGTCTCAAATTGTGCCCTTTCCAAATCATCCACCTCACTAGCTTGATCAAATTCCTCACATGGCTTGTGAACACTCTCCTCCTCTTGGAATTTGTCTTCCTCAATTAAGCATGCAGTACCTTGCTCCAAGTCACCATTATCCTCTGGTGTTGCCTCTAGTATGAATTGATGTTTCTCTTGTTCCAAGGCACTCAAAACTTGAGCAGCTAGTGTCACCATAGAATTGATAGACTCCTCAGTACTCTTTAGAAGCATCCTAATCTCCTCCATAGCATCAACCTCATCTGACTGAAAATTAGGAGTAGGTTGCTGATGCTGAAACTCTTCACTCCCAAAGAAATATGACATATCTGGAACATCTTGCTGGTACTGTTGAGGATGGTATTGAAAATATTGTTGTTCCTCATAACTAACATATGGATCAACTCCTTCGTAGTAACAATATTGTGAGGGATCATGAACGCCCAAACACCGCTCACATTGTTGAGGCTGTTGAATACCACCTTGGTTGCTCCAGCACTGATACGTCTCATGTGCGCCCACACATAGCTCACAAACACTAGCCACCTGCTGAACTCCATAGTAAGTTAGAAAATCCATCTACAACGTCAACGCTCTCTAACAAGTACCTGAAATACCAACGAACTACAAGAAAAGATGAGAAAAAGAAATCCGAGTCAGTGAACTCTAACGACCACTATTGACAAGCACATAAACCAAAAATAAAACACCAATGATCCCCGGCAGCGGCGCCAAAAACTTGTTATGCTAAAAATCACGCAAGCGCACGTGGTCACAAGTAATATATAAGGTTAAGTCCAAATTCGTTCCCACAGGGATCAAGTTATGGTTCTATTCAGTAAATATGCCTATGCAACAATGTATGGTTATTATGCACTGCTAAGACAATAACAATTTTGGGTTTATTAAACTAAATTAACTAAGACACAAATTAATAAAACTAAGAATTAACTAACTAACAAGAATTAAAATCTAATTACTTCTGCAAGAAAAACCATGGAATCCTAACTTCATTAAATACTTCGCTTAGATCTGACGCCTTTAATCACTATATGCAATGGTTATGATATCTGATCGAATAACACGAAACAAGTATACGCTACTTCTCAGTATACGAATACCAAACTAAACATACATCCACAAAAGAGATAGAAGATGAATAGACACCAATTATGCTTAGACCCTATATCTCTATAGAATTTGAAAACATAACGGTTGAAGAACAAGTTATCCACATTGATCACATAGGGTAGCATATTATCTCTAATCATGCCACAAATCATGATGTTAAAACATCAACCTATCCTATGCTAGCATGGCAAGTTCTAAATCTCAAGAGCCACTCTCGTTTAGCAAGAGATTAACAAATTAGATGTTCATGACGCATCTAAACACATGAATCACAACCATACGAGGATATCAGATATACATCACACACAGATCTTTAAAACATCAAGATACTAAAGCTCCATAAATAAATCTATTAGAATCCCGTGACAACGATTAGCTCATAATTGAACCTCTCGTCATCATGGGATCTGATGAAACCATGATAAAAACAAAGTATGAAAATATACAAATAAACCTAAGTAATTGATATGTAATTGTTCTACTCCTAATGATGATATCTATGTATATCTATTACAATGGTAGGATGTGTTTATATAGGCTCTAGACATCTTGCCCAACAAGAAAATACCAAATCAGAATTATAATAGAAGTACGTTTCCTAAACTGATTCTGATTTAAAGGGAAATTCGCAGCTGTCTTTTCTTCAGATTTTCTGGAACATTCCAGCTGCAATTGGGCCTCTGGACCACTTTAGAATGATAGAGAATTCCGTTATCTTCGCATTTAATAGATTTTATTCTCATATTTATTGTGTTTTGCATTGATTTGGATTTTTATTTAATAGATTTTATTGTTTTATTGTAGGAAATAAAGAATTCATGACTTGGAAGGATTTGGAGCAAAAAGAGCTATTTTGGAGATAAAATTGGAGAAAATTCGTATTATTGGGCTACACGGGCTGTTCTACACTGTTTTGGCCATATCTTGAGTTCCAGAAGTCCGTTTGAGGCCCGTAAGCTGTCCACGCGAAGCTTGTAGAATTATCTTTAATTCAGAGGTGGTCCAGTAAGCAAAATCCAATTGGAAGAGCCCAGAAATAGAGGAGAAAAAGAAGTGACGAATTTTAATTAAGGAATCCTATTCAGTTATGAAATCCTACTTGTAATTTATTTAGAGTATTAAAATACTTTTATTGGGCAGGACTTTTATAGCCTATATAAACACATCTAGGGTATCAATATATTCTTAATGATGCTTAGTGAAGAATTTAATAAATTACACAAATTACCCTTTTAAATAAATATTATGCAATCTATTTAATCTATTTTAGATGGGTTTTTAGTCCTTTCACTTTTTGATCGGGTTAATAGGTTAATGGATATCCATGTTTAAATCCATATAAAGTTATTCAGCTATTTTTCTTCTCGTATTTTTCTTCTCGTACGGGTCAACCCGTCTCTATTACTCAAATTTACTGACATAATATGCAACAATCAATCATCTTCAACAATCAATTTCGGTTTCAGCATCTCAGACGTACTCTCCAACTACTGCCTACAGGTACTTGCGATTTTCAGGCTTTTTAGATATTGCTTTATCTTTTGGTTGTGTCAATAGTTCACCATTTTCTCCTTATAATCAGGTTTCTATTTTAGTTTGTGTTTTGTTGTTTGTAGCGCATTTGATGTTTTCAAAGTTCGATTGATGTCCTCCATGTTTTTCAGACCTTCTAAGCTTATGACTAACATTCTTTAATCTTTCCTTTGTATATTATGTGTTTGACAAAATGCCCAAATATGCAACAATCAATCATCTTCAACAATCAATTTCGGTTTCAGCATCTCAGACGTACTCTCCAACTACTGCCTACAGGTACTTGCGCTTTTCAGGCTTTTTAGATATTGCTTTATCTTTTGGTTGTGTCAATAGTTCACCATTTTCTCCTTATAATCAGGTTTCTATTTTAGTTTGTGTTTTGTTGTTTGTAGCGCATTTGATGTTTTCAAAGTTCGATTGATGTCCTCCATGTTTTTCAGACCTTCTAAGCTTATGACTAACATTCTTTAATCTTTCCTTTGTATATTATGTGTTTGACAAAATGCCCAAATCAATTGCAAGTTCATTATTTTAAACATAATATGCTAATTTATCAGGACACATATGTGCCAAGTGATCGCATATACATGATGTATGTTAACACTGTCAACTTTTATTTTAATTGTATGAATTCATTACGAATCAAATAAAATTGAAGTTGAAAAAACTTCAGTAAGGACAGTTTATTGTATTAAAATTAAATAATAATACACAATTAAACTATTAAATATTAAATTGTTTAGTTTTGTTTAGTGTATTAGTGTAGGTCAGTTTAGTGTATTAAATATTAAATTGTTGTAGTTTAGTGTATTAGTTCAGTTTAGTGTAATTGAGTTTAGTTAGGACAGTTTAATGTATTGAATAGATAATGAACTACATTCAGGTCTATGTTCTGTTGATTAAGATTAATCAGTAGCCTAATAACAAAACAATTACTTTAAGATAGGACAGAGACAATAAATAGGAACAAAACTAATATTACTGAAAGAAACAAATAATATTATCAATTACAACTTCCTTTTGGATTCAAGTTTGATTGTGTTTAGTACAACCTAAGAATGTACTGAGAAAGACCTGTTTTTTGCGTGATACAGAAGAGCAGTCCGTATCTCTCTCACCCTGACTGGCCCCGCAGGGGCTGTGCAAATAGACCCTCTCAAAGCCCCTGCAAATAACAATAAACAATTATAATTAGACCCTGTCTGGCCCCGCAGGGGCTGTAATATTTTGTTTTTGATTGATTTATTTCAACAGTTGTAAGATAGAAGCTAAAACATGATAGAAGAAGGAACGCGGTGAAAAATGATCAATCTTCCAGTACTTGCATATTGTAAATATGACATTCCTTTGATTTCATGCCATGCTCACAGTCTATTATTATATTTTTGCGCTATTTTTTAGAGGAGCTACTAATCAGTGAACTACAACTGAACTTTTTAAATACTAGATACAATCTATATGTGCTCTTGATTCTTTTCGTATACTTTTCTAACAAGCAGTAGGTCAATAAATATGTAATCAGGATATCTTGATCTAAATTCCTGCTAGCATTGTATTTTCCAAATTACATAAATTACCCCCGATTTATCCTTCTATTTCTCCGATTTATCCTTCTATTTCTCTAATTCAATGTCTATTATGGTAATTTGACAATATTGGGTAACCCAATTACACAAGGTTTGACCCGAAATAAAACAAGAACATCCTTTCTTTCTCAAACTCTATCCTACGTGGAAAGATTCGCCATATGAAATCAACACATCAAATTCGCCATTACATACAATCAAAGGAAGGTATTTCGATTGTAACCTGCCATTCCTCATGTTTTCTGATTATAGATACACGCGCATAGAGGTATATTTTGAAACTCACTGTTGATGTATTGAGTATAGTTTGGGTTTTTCGAATATTGGATAATCTTATTTTGAGGGATGTATTGGATAATTTTGAAACTGATGTAAATAAATTTGTATCATAATATGTTACAAAATGCTTGGTTATTGATACCATCAGTGAGTATCAAGATAATTTTGCATCATAGTATGTTCCATCAGTTGAAATGCCAAATTTTAGATGTACATTGCATTTGATATGTTTTTACAAATGTTAGTTATTTGTTTGAAAATAGCATAAGTTTGGATATAGTTGTACCCGTTATTGATATATAATAGGTTACAATGGAAAAAGTGGAGGATACAAATTCTGTATGGTATCTTTTATCAATGCCAGTAACAATATTAATAAAATTTAAACTTTTTGTAGTATAACCTAGATGAATAAATTGATGTTATCTAATGAGTTAAGGTGATTTCCATCTTTCTACTTTCCAACACGCTTTTTTATTTTTAAGATTCAAGATACTGAAGGTTGACATTTTGTAGAATATAAAAAAAATGGTTTTTGATTTTCGCAATCCTTTTTTTGGTTGATAGTGATTCACAAATTACCTTTGCTTTGTGATTCTTAATGCCTTTAATCATTCTATTTTCATTTTAGTTATTACAAATACCTTGAATCATTTTTATGCTTCAGTTACAGTTTCATTTTTTTTTGTCTATTTTTTTGTGTTGCATTTTGAAGCAGGAATTCGTATGACGGTTGGTGGATTAAACAAATATATATGATATGTCCTTTTATTGGGAAATGTGCTATACATTTATAGGTATGACTTTGTACTCTCACACCAGGTGTTTAGATTTTGTTTTTTAACGTGATAGCTTTTTGTTAGAAAGCTATGTTTGTAAACACTAATGCACACCATGTTATCATGTCATCTCTTCCTGTAGCATTCTGATCATGATCGTAATTGGACGGTTTTCATTGTATATGGAATAATTTTACTACATATGGTGGGACATTTTATATTATGTATTGTTCCCACTTACAATTTTCATATGATGAAGTAAACATTGTTGTTTATAGCATTTTAATATTTGAAGGTTATGACCTTGGTTGATAAGTCTTTTGATTTTCCTTTTTCGGAATTCCAATACTTAAACCTTGGATAGTAATGCCATATATAGTTACAGCAAGAGCAACCGGGTAATCTCCACTCTCTATTGAGTGTATCCACTGTAAGTTACCTTTTTTATTTTTATGTGCATTAGAATAGTATTCGGGACTTCATTAATCATGACTATAACCTCTGGCACCTTTCACCGAAGTTGTTAACTTTGTTTCTATAAATCTAAGATCCATTGTTTTAGTGTTTGGTATTAATTTTTCAGTGTCAGCTGTGCAGTATAAATGAGTCCTTGGTATTTGCCTGTGTGGCATTTTATTTCAGTATCTGCATGTAGTTAGGTCTAATTACTGTATAGTATATAAGATTCAATGAACACTTTTGGTCACTGATTTCTCATGTTTCCTTTTTGTGTTTGAAAGAATTATAATATGCAAGTGGTTGGGTTTGTAAATACACTTCCATGCAAGTAGTTGTTGAATTATTACATACACTTCCATGCAACGATGTAAAAAGTAGCACCTAAAAGGCTTTTCTGGCATAGGTTTTTTTTACACCATGCAGGGTCTCAATGTGTTAACTATTTCCATGTTCTCGCTGTCTCTATGTCATCTTTTTTGTGCCAACAATTGCTCTATCAATAATTTGTTTTAACTTATTCATTTGCTCTTTTGTTTGTGATAAGTGATAATGTCTGGAACATAAAAATTTGAAGATGTACCATGAGGTGAACTATTGAAAAAGTACCATGAAGAGTACTCCAAAAGGAAGCTATTAGGAAGTGATTTAGTTACCTTCAAATGATGTTTTTATTCAAACCTTGCCAATAGTGACTTTGGTTTTGGATGGTATTATGTGTGTATGGTAAACTCATACAGACAAAACATTTACGATTGAAAGCAATACAATCAACTACTCCAAAAAATGTATAGTACTTCTCTAAAGGGATGTTATAAAGCACATGTTAGGTAAAATGGATAGCAATTGGAGCCTATTCTCTTCTGTTGCACATGTCATTTGTTTGCTCATATACTAAACCAAAATGAAAATTTCTTTTTTCTGCTAAAACCAATTATGTTTTTGAGTATTGCACCATGTTTAAAACTTTTGTCATTGTTGCCTGCGTTGTGCCACCTTTTTTTTACACCAAGTTTCACATTGTTGTATTTACTCATTAGATAGCTACATGATTTTCTTCAAGTTGTACATAAGTTGATTTTGATAGCTAACCTATAGCGTGGTAAAGATAATAAAGTACATTTTTGCATACATGTAGATTGGCTACCCAGGCAAATATGTGAATAAAATGAATATTGACAATAGTACTTGCTTTACTACTCTGCTGTTATAAGCACCAAATGCAACTATGTTGACGTTCCTTGGTCCCTGAAGAGAAAAGCTGTATGATATTTGTAGAGCCCTTTTTGTGGCTGATTCGGTAACAAACATGTTGAATATGTGACATATGAGAAGAATGTGTGTGATTTTGATCAAGAGATTACAGTACCTTCAACCACCCATAGGTTAAGTTTATATATTTATATTGATAGATAGATAATATATTATAAAGTACATTTTTTGCTGATAATGTTTCAAGATCCGATTGTAGCTATAACCTAGCAAATTTAACAATGTTATTGAGTTTAGAAAATAATTATGTGTGTACTATTAACGATAAGAGTAGTAATGCCAATTAATTATAAGTTACTAACATGCATGCCATTCTCTGTAAAGCAGTAAAGCAACTACTGAAGTGAAGTTGTATCAAATATATATGTGGAGCGAGGTACTACAAGGGAAGGTAAGTCTGATTTTGACTACAATATGAGGAATGCTAACCATAATGTTGTGTCGAGGTTAAGAGATAAGATGGCAGAGAAGGTAAATGGCAAGTTTGATGAAGAAAAAAATAAGAATGGATAGGAGCCTTGGCCTTAAAATCATGTCCAAGACAATGTTCAGAACTATAAAGTAAAAAAAAAAAATCAAGGATGGAATGAATGTTGGATCTGTCTCTGCTGATGGATGATGTGCTGGAAACAAGCAGGCTATGGTAAATGCCAGCAGGAGAAGATTCCCACTTATGACCATTAAGAAAGTGATGCTTCCTATGGTAAGATAAAGAAGTAGTGGAGATGGCAAAATATAATTCTCCTGCTTTAGGGTTAGTTTTTAAGTAGTTATAACCTCTTTTGGATCGTCGTCGTTTGAAGTGGTTCGTATTCAAAGTTTTTAGGGTGATGAAACAAGGGGTATATGATGCCCCTAAATATTTGATATTTTTAGATTTTGCTGAAAGAAGGAAAAGAATTGAGACACAAGTGTACCACTTTGATTTTGTAACATTAGTAGTTTAAGGGGTCTAATTTGAAAAAGTTCGACTATTAAAGTTTTACTTACGAGTTTCAACTTTGGAAGAAATTTTTTGATAATTATTTTCTGTTACTATTTGTTTGCAAGAATTTCCTTCACTTATTTGATACTATATCTGAGAACAATTCACTATAGTTTGAAACAACAAATTTTGATTTTTTAGGGCCAACAAACACATTATTTGATTAATGATTGTTTATAACAAATCTATTTATTTTAATTTCTTCCGGCCAGAATTTTTAAAATTAATAATAAAATTTATTCATATTTTTACCGTGTGCGAAGCACGGGCAAATTCCCTAGTTATTTTAGAGGAAGAAGAAAGGTGTAATATTAGATCAGATAATATAGTTTAGAGTAGATTAGTATTATTATTAGTTGGAGATGTAGAGAAACACCATGACTCTTCTTTTGGGTGACAACATTGAAGTTTGAAGGTTTTGTTCTCTTAATATTTTCTTTGTTATTATTAGTTTAATTATGTTTTCTTGTTTTACTAGTTGTTTTACTTGTTTAATTATTAGCGAGTAGTTATTTCTAGGGCTTAAAGGGAAGCCATGTTTGCACTAATATTGGCATGATTTTCATATTGGTTTGATTGATTATGGTTAATTCTGATTGATATGTTTTAATCATTAATTTGTGTAATTGGCCAATATCATGGATTAATTATATGCAAATAGGGGTATGGATCGAGAGATTTACTTACTAGAGGCACACATACGATTAGCAGAATTGAATTTGAGTGCGGAAGCATCATTGGATTTCTGAGAGCGTTAATTCTTGGAAGAGATTAACTTGACTCTAATTACCTGATTGATTGAATTACTAAAAGTGATTAATTGTGTTGAATGTTTCGAGAGTGTTAATGCTTGAAAGAGATTAACATACTGTAGTTATAGGATCACATTGATTGCTTTAGCTTAAGAGCCAATTGTGTAAGCATGGTGGACCTGATTGCCCTAGGTTTTAAATAATTTGTTTATCATCTGTTTAATTAGTGTTAATTTAGTTTAATTAGTTAATTAATAATTTCACATATTCGTCTGACCCTTGAAACAATTAGCGATAACTGAAAAGGAATTAGTAGAACCTGTCTCCTTGTGGATTCGACCCGCTTGCCATTTGTACTAGCAATAGACACCGTGCGCTTGCAGTTAGGTATAATTTGACACATCAATGATGTCAAAAAGGGGGAGAGAATTGCTAGAACTAAGTGCAAGTAGTCTCAAACTCTGTCAAAGAGGGATCATCTGGATGAAGAAGGTACAAATTCAGATTAGGGGTTAAGAACTGATGTTGCAAATCCAAGACATGGACATGGAAAGTCTACAAGATCAAAATCAAGTTCAGTAGCAAATACAAATCTTCAGAGTACTTCAAGACAAAAGGATTTTTCATCCTCTGACAATCCACAAACAGATGAAGAGCTGGCTGCTAAGATTTTTCTTTAAGAAAATGCTGAGGGTGCTACACTTGAAGATGTTCATGCTGAAGAAAAGCCTTTACAAGAAGAACATTTGAAGGCATTGAAGTCTGGGAAAGGAAAAAAGACTGCCAAAGCTTCAAGGCCTGCAAGGAAAGGAATTGTGATTAAAGAAAATGTATTTGGCATTCAAGAAGAAGAAGAAGAAGGAAAATTGATAAGAAAATCTTCTCTTGATGCTAAGTTAAAGCTGAAAGGGGTGATGGGTGAAGAAGGCAAAGGCGAAAAGGTAGACACAACCTCTGTTGCTACACAAGTTGTGAGTGAATCTCTAATAGTTCAAAGCAAACTCTTACCTGGATTCTCTAGACCAAAGATTCCAGTTCTAGCACAAACAGAAGGGATTGGTAGTTATCAACATAGCATAGCTTGTTCAGGAAAGCCTCCTGGCAAAAATACTTCTAGCTTGGGTTCAAAAAGAGATTTGAGAATCAGTAACAGTCCAAGAGATCCCTCATCACTCATTTATCCTGGTTCTGGTATGATTCAAGAAAATCTGGACAAACTGGAGTCAGTTCAACTGGTTCACCAGAAGAGTTTAGATATTCATTTCTTGCTGTACTTCATGGCAGATGGAACAGTAAATAGGGTGAATGAAGATGCTATCAAGCTAAAACTGTTTGAAGAACTTCAGTATGTTCTGTATATATTCAGGGTCAGAAATCGACGAACAACACTCATTGCTAATTCCATAAGAGATATGCTGAAAGCCAAAGCCTTTACTGGATCAAAAACTACTGAAGAGTATGTGCCCAAGTACAGAGATTGGAATGGAAATCTTGTTGAGATGAGGAAGGGAACTACAAAGTTAAAGACTAATCTGGGTGTTACAGTTCTTGATTTTAATTCTCAATCAGAGGAAGTAAAATTCATAAGACTGGGAAATGAGATGAGGAGAAATAAAATCTACGATCTAAGAGCTGCTATCTATCAGACTGATGAAAGTGATCCTGAGTTAAGAGAAATCAAGGAAGTTATGCAGAGAGAACTTGAAAATGCTAAGAGAAGATTGTTGATAGATTATCTCAGAACAACACCAGATCTTGAGGAGGTTAGGTAGAAAGAATTTGTAAGTAATTCAAATTTTTTGTAGATTTTGTTAAGTCAAGATTAAACTCTGATTAAATGTTAAACACTGTGTTTCTATTAGATTGTTTTGACATCATCAATTACTATGAACTTGTACATTTTTACTAATGAACAAGTTGGGGGAGATTGTTAGATATAATTAATGTGATTTAATATCAGTGTTTAAGTGTTACAGGGAAACAGAGAACAGAGTTTAACTTGTTAATGAAAGCAGTCGTAGCAGAGTTTGAGCAAACGCTGACAGAAGGAAGCGCAAACGCTGACAGATGGGAGCACAAATACTGCTGGCTGGAAGCGCAACAGAGTTTGTTAAATTCTGTCTAGTGGAAGCGTCTACAGGTCAACAGAGATTGAATATTAATTCTAGATAAACATGGAAGCAATATCTTTGAAGATTGGATAGCTGTCAAAGAGATTGAGTTGACTTAGAAGACGTGTAACAATCGTAATTGATATCAATTGTATAGCTTAATTATAGAAGAATCAATTAACGATTGTACGTAGCTGTATATCTTATAAATACAGTTAGGTTAACCCTAGAAGGGTAATGATCGTGAACGAATATCATTCATTGTAACCTAAGCAGCTCCCTGTGATATTTTACATCACTGAGAGAGGAATTATTAATTCCAAACAGTTTTTAAGTACTAAAAGTGTGTTCTTGTTATTCTCTCATACAATACTTGATTATATATTGTGTATTCGGCCTAACAATTAATCTGTAATATATAACTATATATTATAGTATGATTGTAGTTGATATCTATGAAAGTTAGCTTGTAATAGACAATAGTATAATTTTGATTGACTTTAAATGAATAGATTGATAAGTTAGTAGACATTTTATCACTTTAAAAAATATGCAATTTATGCATGTACTAAATAAAATAAATTTGTATTTTAGGAAAAAAATTAAATAACCACGATAAATAAATTAGGATGAGAATTATATGAGTTAATTTGATTTTAGTGATAAATTGTGATTGCCTCTAATATAGATTTATGAAAATTAATCTGTAATATATAATTGGTTAAGGCATGAGTTTGAGACTAAAAGATGAGTGGTTTGAATTCCAACACAAACATAATTTCATAATTTTTTAAAAAACTATTAAATGATGACATTTTTATAATATTTTAAAAATAAGAATAAATCATAAATTAAAATGACAAATGTAAGAGGGATCTATTAGTTATTTAACATTTGGGCCAATTATTGTGTTAAATGGGCCAAGTGTCCGCTAAGAATTTTAGGGGGGAAGCAAGTAATGAAAATTGTGTGGTGTATGTTTTGGCTACCGCTTTTTTGTAGAGTACACTCGTTACTTTCAAATTTCAAATTTATTTTTGAAATGAACATTATTATATCCACTACTTTCCTCCTACTTTCCTCCACATGAGCCCACCACTTGATGTTAGTGTAGGTGCCCTAGAGGCAATACATTGTTTCTTTTAATGAACATTTATCTCGTTTGATTATTCAATAAACGTATTTATTATGTCTTTAATTAGTGCGATATATTTGTTAGCATAATAAATGTCCTTAGAATCATGATGCACATTGTATAGTTTGAGTACATGAATTGAACTTGAGATTATATAATATATCATATTCTTAAAGGTCCCTAGTCGAGTATTATTGTATAGGACAATAATAATACATAGATAGACTAGTATGTTGTTTGACAGATAACCACATCTCATTGGTTATAAGTATGGAGATACTAATGTCAATACATAGGTACATGTAGGAGTACATGGTACTGGACAGACCCACAGTGAGATTCTTCATGTTTAATAAAGTCATAAGAAAGACTCACAGTGATAATGGTGTAATGATCCTTTGACTTGAGATCATTATATTTCTATACGAGGATTAATATACTTTGACTACATTAAAAGTTACATTTGATCGGGTGATGATAAAAGTGGACATCGGGTATATCATGAGTCGTATGAGAAATATCAATGATAGATAAAGGATTTAACCCTCCTATAATTATGAGAGATATTGTTGGCCTCTTGATTGAGCGAGACTATAAAATGCATGGCCGTGCTCAAATAATGATTTGTTTTAATAGTCTACTCATGGATCAAGTAAACCCGGATTAAATGTTGAAGAGGATGACTAAATACATGCCTCGAGTTTAATCTATAATATATATGGTTAAAGGGATTATATTACACGGAAATATTAATCACGAAAGGTTTTATCGAATCACGATTTAATTATTGTTTAATTGGGTAGCAATGATGTATTACTAGATACCGCTCATTGTTTAAAATTTTATTGGAGAATGAAATTATTGCCAATTAAATAATAGCCTATAGGGTCACACACATTGAGCACTTAAAGGGATAGTTAATTTAAATTAATTGATGATTATTTGAATTTTATTATATTAATTAAGTGAGACTTAATTAATTGAGATAATATAAATTCGAATTAGAGGAGTATTTCTGCACATAATAATTAAGTATGACTTAGTTATTAATTAAATAATAGAAATTCCTTTTATTATTTAATCCTATACCTACAATGGTTGGGCTTTTGCTGTTAAGGGCTTATTAACTAGTCATTATAAATAGATAATGATAGGTTAAGAGGAGTTACGTTTTTGAGGAAAAACCCTAGAGAAGGCACTAGAAAAGAGGCAGAACTCGAATCATCAAGAGGGAGGCTAGTACACCCATTCCGCAGTCAAGTTCGTGAGTCGTTCTTGAAGGTGCTTGTGTGGATACCATAGAGGTGTTTTCCGAGAGGTAGACACAAGTCGTGAAAGCTAGGATCTCCGTTGAGTTCGTGAAAGTAAAGCTTTTTAAAGGTATGATTCGTTATCTCCATAATCTGCCCACAATTATACATGGATCCTTGTTTGGGTTTCGAAATTTATTGTTTTATTTACGTTTATCCGCTGCGTTTTATGCCTCGGAACCCAACAAATCGAAGATAGATGTCGAAAACCCAATGTTTAGAGTTTTATGTCGATAAAAAAATATTATCGGATAATTTTTAAGCATCATATATTTATTGCTCAATAATCAAAATTCTTTTACTATAATTTTAATTTTCATATTCTAAAATGCAAGACGGCGCCGCGAGGCAACGTCGAGTAACATTTTACTATATAACTACATTGACTTATATTGATTGATGAATTCTCAAATTGTAATAACTATTTTTTACTACACCTTCTTTGGTCACATTTCATTTTAAACCTAATTAGTTAAATCAAACATATTAAAATTTTAATATTTAATAAATGTAATGAAGGTAATCGAATATAGATGTCGAAAACACAATGTTTAGAGTTTTATGTCGATAAAAAAAAAATTATCGGATATTTTTAAGCCTCATATATTTATTGCTCAATAATCAAAATTCTTCAACTATAATTTTAATAATCCAAAATAAGAGACGGCGACGCGAGGCGACGTCGAGCAACGTTATACTGTAGAACTGCATTGACTTATATTGAGTGAGGCATTACCAAATTGTAAGAATTACATTTTACTACACCTTCTTGGATCACATTTCATTTTAAACCTAATTAGTTAAATCAAACATACACAAATTTTAATATTGAATGAAGATGATATAAAATAGATGTCGAAAAATCACTGTTTAGAGTTAAATATCGATGAAAGAATAATATCGGATAATTTTTAAGCTTCACATATTTTCTTTTTAATAATTAAAAAAAATAACAAACTAGATTTGGACTAAAATTTATTTTTAGTCCAATTATAATTTAAATTTTAATATTTATAGAATGTGAGATGATAGCGTGTGGCGGCGTCGAGCAACATTATACTATATAACTATATTGACTTCGATCAAAACATAATAATTATATTGACTTATATTGAGTGAATAATTATCAAATTATAAGATTAGAATTTTCTACACTTTACTAAATTACATTTCATTTAAAATTTAATGAATTAAGTCAAACATACACAAATTTTTATATATATTAAATTTAATTACGATAATTGAAGATATATGTTGAATATTAATCGTTTAGAGTTTTATATCGATAAAAGAATATGAACGTATAATTTCTTTTCTTAAATTTATTCCTCAGTAATTGAAATTATTCATAATTTATTTTTAGTCTAACTGTAATTTTAATTTTCATATTACAAAATTGCGAGACGGCGTGAGGTAACGTCGAGCAACGTTATACTCTACAACTACATTGATTTATATTGGGTGAAGAATTATCAAATTGCAAAAATTACATTATACTACACCTTCTTGGATAACATTTCATTTAAATCTAAATAATTAAATCAAACATACACAAATTTTAATATTTAATAAATTTAATGAAGATGATTGAAGATAGATGTCGAAAACTCATTATTCAGAGTTTAATTTTATATTATAAAAAGCAAGACGGCGCCGTGAGGCGACGTTGAGTAGTGTTATACTATATAAAAAATATATTGACTTTACTGAGTGAAGAATTATCAAATTGTAATAGTTATTTTTTACTATACTTTCTTGGATCACCACCTCAGGCAACCATTTTCCCTTAGGATCCTCCTTTTTATTTTAAAGCAATATATAGAACATATGAGAGAGCTCAAACTACTGAGAAGATATTTGTCTTGCTTAATGCTAACTCATGTGAGGAGTATTTACCTCCAAATTCTTCGTTCCTTATTTAATTTTTATGATCGTGAGTTCCTAATTCTATGAGAAGAGAGCTGCAAGTCGCCCCACCTTTAGATAATGTTGAATTAGGTATTCTCTTCCTTTTTTTAACACATGGCTATGTATAATTTTTAGGTTTTTCTTACTGTTTTTGTTGTTTGGAATTTTTTTATTAAATTTTATGAAAAATTTATCTTATTTCTTAACTTTAAGTGATATATAAGGAACGTAAATGAATCTTATTTTATATCCATCATTGTGATAAATATAATTAATAACTTTTAATTAAAAGTAACACATTTTAATGTGTGTTCATTATTTTTAGAGGAATAAATTAATAAATACTAATTATATTAAACAATTTATAACCATTTTATTTTTTTTAGTTTTTCAGATCGCGTGCGTAGCGCGGGCAAAGTCCCTAGTACACTTTTAATTTTTATATTTTATATTTTTTAAAGTTAATTAAATATATAAATTATTAGTGATTTGAGTTGTATAAATTACTAGAGGTTTTTAGTATGTATTTAAGGCTTGGTTTGTGTTTGCACAAAATCACGCAAGCGTACGTGGTCACAAGTAATACAGATATAAGTCAAGTTCGTTCCCACATAGATCTGGTTTTTATTTCAGTTTAGTACCTATGTAACAATGTATGGTTTTAATTCACTGATAAGATAAATAACAATGTGGGGTTTGATTATCTAAATTAAACTAAGATGCAAATTATAAAACTAAGAATTAAATTAACTAATGAGAATTGAAATCGAATTACTTATGCAAGAGAAAACATGGGACTCTAACTTCATTATCTACTTTGCCTAGAGTTGATGCCTTTGATCCATGCATGTGATTGTTTTGACATCTGATCGGATAACACGAAACAAGTACACGCTACCTGTCAGCATACGTATACCAAACTACCCATACATCCACAAAAGAGGTAGAAGATGAATAGACGCCAATTATTCTTAGACCCTATATGTCTATAGAATTTGAAAACATAACGGTTGAAGAACAAGTTATCCTTAATTACTCGAGTATTAAAGAGCTCACTCTGGTTAATTTTGCATATAAACAAATAAAAATTTTAACTCTTTTTTTTCTTCTTCTTCTTTTTTTCTTTTTTTTATATGCAATCTGGAATGAGCCTTTCTCATTTCCAACCCTAGACTACTCATATAAATATGAGCCGGCTACTAGCCAATTGACGCTTAGCCATTATTGACAATTATTAGCATGAAATCCCTGGTTTCCCCCAAACTTAAACTTTAATGCTCCTACGCCATCAAGGGAATAACGAAAATTCTAAATATAATCAGGTGATTAAATCTCAAAGCATCCAAACAGCATGCCCTAACCTAGCCCAAAAGCACCCAATGAGACTGTGTAAAAATTTTGTTCCCGTAACATGGAAGTCAATTCCTATGAACTATAAATCAGCCCTCTACTCATCATCACCACACTCAATTAAACATCTACCTATCAATCAGAATTAGCTCATCCTAAGGAATCATGAAATATGCATGCCATGAAAATGCAACTAAAATGAACTCACATGATATATAAATAACTACTAATATGCAAAGCATGATATCCTACATGAACACACAAATACTAAATAACTACATATACAATACTCATCCCCTAAACCACCCCCAAACTTAAAAGATTCAATGTCCTCATTGAATGAAAGTACATACAAGGGATAGTAGGAAACATACCTAAAAATACTGAAACACATGGGTTGCCTCCCACGAAGCGCTGTCGTTAACGTCATTTAGCCGGACAAATATGATTCAAATCATGGTGGCTCGAAGATCACAATCGACTTGTCCTTAGCAGAAGGACCATTCACCCATTGTTTGACAACCTTCTTGCTATCTTCCCACATCTTTTCTAAACCAAAATTCTCTTTGACTCTTCCTCCAATCGATTTTTTCTGTTTCTTCTTCACACCTCTAAGGTGCTTATGCTTCTCAGTTGATTGATAAGAACACTCTTCTACCTCATCATCCATGATTCACCTTCTTAATACATTATCTTGACATACTTTAAAAATCACCAACTCATCATTCAGAAGGACATACTTCAAATGGGATGGAAGTTTGTTTGCACTAAATCACGCAAGCGTACGCGGTCACAAGTAATACAGATATAAGTCGAGTTCATTCCCACAGAGATCTGGTTATGGCAACAATGTATGGTTTTTAATCACTGCTAAGACAAATAACAAGATTTGGATTTTAATCAACTAAAATTAACTAAGGAAGTAAATTAATAAACTAAGAATTAACTAACTAACAAGAATTTAAATCAAATTACTTCTGCAAGAGAAAACATGGAATCCTAACTTCATTAAATACTTTGCTTAGATCTGACGCCTTTAATCAATATATGCAATGGTTATGATATCTGATCGGATAACACGAAACAAGTACACGCTACTTCTCAGTATACGAATACCAAACTAAACATACATCCACAAAAAAGATAGAAGATGAATAGACACAAATTATGCTTAGACCCTATATCTCTATAGAATTTGAAAACATAACGGTTGAAGAATAAGTTATCCACATTGATCACATAGGGCAGCATAATATCTTTATTTACGCTACAAATCATGATGTTAAAACATCAACCTATCCTATGCTAGCATGGCAAGTTCTAAATCTCAAGATCCACTCTCGCTTCACAAGAGATTAACAAATTAGATGTTAGCTACGCATCTAAATTCATAAAGCACAACCATACGAGGATATCAAATATACATCACACAGATCTTTAAAGCATCAAAATACTAAAGCTCCATAAATAAATCTGTTAGAATCCCATGACAACGATTAGTTCATAATCGAACCTCTCGTCATCATGGGATCTGATGAAACCATGATAAAAACAAAGTATGAAAAAATACAAATAAACCTAAGTAATTGATATGTAATGGTTATCTAAATTACAATGGTAGGATGTGTTTATATAGGCTCTAGAAGTCTTGTCCACCAAGCAGTTGCCTTTTTAGAGTTGAAATAGAAGATTGGCAATTTCCGTTCTTGAATGAGAATAGAATTGCAAATTACATGTGTAGATCTGATTCTAGAATGTTCTAGCCGCCCAGAGCAATTACCATACTTATTAGAAGTAGGAATTATAGCAATTTCCTTGTCAAAGTTGAATTTCTGTAGTTCGGCACATAATACGTTTCCTAAACTGATTTGGTTTTGAAGGAAAATTCGTAAATGACTTTTCTTTAGTATTTTTGGGCCGTTCCAGTTGTAATTGGACATCTGGACCACTTTAGAATGAAAGAGAATTCCATTATATTCACGTGGACTATAAGATCGTCCAAAACGGACTTGTAGAACTCAAGATATGGCCCAAACAATGAAGCTCGCGCGTGCAACCCAATAAATCCGAATTTTAATCAATTTAACCTCCAAAAATGACAGAAGCATCAACTATAATCAACATTCTTGCAAACCTGCACAACTACACAAAACACATCAAAACTACAACAAACTTGAGTCCAAAACAATCAATTTAAGCCGATATAGAATGTTCCAAGTGGATATAAAATCCACTTATCAAAGTTTTCCCAGCTTGACATTCGAGAGATCTCGAACTGAAGAACTGTCAATGGTATCACTGGGGTGATGCTTTAGCATGTGTATGTCCGACTTTTCGCTCAACACCTGATCAAACTTCTTTCTCTGACCCGTATCAACCATTTCCACACTGCAACACTCTTCATCCTCTGTCAGAAATTTCATGGCCTTGAACACATTAAATGGTGACATTCTGATCTTGCACCCTCATGGTGAGTTCCCCTTTCTGCACATCGATCAAGGTTCTTCCCGTAGCTAGAAAGGCCTTCCCAAGATTATGGGAATCTTCTTGTCTTCTTCAAAATCCAAGATAACAAAATCAGCAGGGAATGTGAGCTTATCAACCTTCACCAGGACATCCTCTACTATACCCCTCGGATAAGTGATAGATCGATCAGCCAACTACAAGGAGATGTTGGTTGGCTTCGGCTCCAGCAGACCAAGTTGCTTGAAAACAGACAAGGGCATAAGATTGATGCTAGCTCCCAAATCACACAAACACTTGTTGAAAGAAAGATTGCCAATAGTGTACGGAATGGTGAAACTTCCCGGATGTTTAAGTTTAGGTGGCAACTTCTGTTGCAGAACGGCACTACACTCTTCCGTTAAGGCAACAGTCTCTAATTCGTCGAGCTTCAATTTACGAGAAAGAATACCCTTCATGAACTTGGTATAGCTCGGCATCTGTTCAAGAGCTTCCGTAAAAGGAAAGTTAATCTGTAACTTCTTGAACACCTCTAAGAACTTAGCAAACTTCTTATCCAAATTCTGCTTCTGGAGTCTTCTAGGATATAGAGGAGGAGAATAGATCTGAGTAATCTTCGTAGACTGCTCCATAGAAGCTTTAACAGGTTCCTTGCTCTTCTCTACTTCACCATCTACCTCATCAGCTACTAAGTCAGATTTCTCAATGTCAGGCACTGCAGATTTTCCAACTTGCTGATTCTGCACTTCCTCATCTTCTTTAGCGGCTGATTTAGGATCTGATGTCACCTTTCCCGATCTCAAAGTCACAGCTTTCACCTGTTCTTTGCCATCCCTCATGCCTGGATTAGTCTCTGTATCACTAGGAAGAGTTCCTTGTGGCCTACTAAGTAAGGCACTTGCAAGCTGTCCCATCTGGTTTTCCAAGGTCTTTTGAGAAACTGACAGGCTTTTAATCATCATCCTCAACTCATCCATTTCTGATTTTTCATTAGAAGATTGCCCCGTATTAGCCTGGGGCTGTTGCTGAAATCCAGGAGGCTAATATGGTTGCGTTGGAGCATACTGCTGTTGATAACCTTGATTGAATGGCCTTGCTTGCTGACCCTGAAACTGCTGATAGGGTTGCTGAGGTTATTGAGCACCTTGGTTGTTGCTCCAAGTGAAGTTAGGATGATTCCTGTTATTCGGATGATAGGTGGCTGGAACTGGTGCAGCAGGTCTCTGGAAATTACTCACGAACTGTGCTGATTCAGAAGAAATAGCACATTGATTCGTCTCATGTGCGCCCGCACATAGCTCACAAACACTAGCCACCTGCTGAACTCCATAATTTGCAAGAGAATCCACCTTCATAGTCAACGCCTTCAACTGAGCTGCAATAGCTGAAGACGTATCCACCTCAAAAATACCTGCTACCTTGCATTGAGAAAGCCTCTGGGTTGGATTCTGATATTCATTAGCAGCCATCGTCTCAATAAGTTCATAAGCTTCATCGTAGCTCTTAGCCCATAGAGCTAGCTCCTCCTGATGCTGCATCTAGCATAGGTCTAGATTGTGCTCCCAACCCATTGTAGAAACTATTGATAACCATCCAGTCAGGCATGCCATGATGTGGACACCTACGAAGCATCTCTTTGAATCGTTCCGAAGCCTCACACAAAGACTCTCCAGATTGCTGCTGAAATTGAGTTAGCTGGTTCCTTATTGCTGCAGTTTTCGCCATAGGGAAGAATTTAGTAATAAACTTCTGAGCAAGATCCTTCCATGTAGTAATGGAACCAGGTGGTAGAGAGTGTAACCAACCCTTAGCCTTATCCCTCAGAGAGAATGGGAAAAGTCTCAACTTGATAGCATCATCCGACACACCATTGAACTTGAAAGTATCACATATCTCGATAAAGTCCCGAATATGCATGTTAGGATCCTCCATAGAAGCACCCCCAAACTGAACCGAATTCTGTACCATCTGAATAGTGCCCGATTTGATTTCGAAGTTATTAGCCGTGATGGCCGGCCTGATAATACTAGACTGGATGTCATTGATCTTTGGCTGAGAATATTCCTTCAAAGCCTTAGCTGCTGCTGCATCTCCCATCGATACTGTAGTTTCAGCTTCCTCGTTCTTATTCTATAAATTCTCTACACGATCGTCTTCCGCCAGTTCTTCCAAACGAGCTTGCGAACGTGTTCGCATACAAACCTAAGTACCTGAAATACCACGAAACAAACAAACTAAATAAGAAATCCGAGTCAGTGAACGCTAATGACCACTATTGACAAGCACATAAACTAAAAATAAAACACCGATGATCCCCGGCAGCGGCGCCAAAAACTTGTTTGCACAAAATCACGCAAGCGTACGTGGTCACAAGTAGTACAGATATAAGTCAAGTTCGTTCCCATAGAGATCTGGTTTTTAATTCAGTTTAGTACCTATGCAACAATGTATGGTTTTAATTCACTGCTAAGACAAATAACAATTTGGGGTTTGATTATCTAAATTAAACTAAGATGCAAATTATAAAACTAAGAATTAAATTAAATAATGAGAATTGAAATCGAATTACTTATGCAAGAGAAAACATGGGACTCTAACTTCATTATCTATTTGCCTAGAGTTGATGCCTTTAATCCATGCATGTGATGGTTTTGATATCTGATCGGATAACACAAAACAAGTACACGCTACCTGTCAGCATACATATACCAAACTACCCATACATCCACAAAAGAGATAGAAGATGAATAGACACCAATTATGCTTAGACCCTATATGTCTATAGAATTTGAAAACATAACGGTTGAAGAACAAGTTATCCATGAAGATCACACAGGGCAGCATAAGTATTTTCATCTTACACTACGAATCATATTGATAAACAATTATGAACCTATGCTAGCATGGCAAGTTCTAAATCTCAAGATCCACTTTCACTTCACAAGAGATTAACAATTCAATTTAGATGTTAGCTACGCATCTAAAAGCATTAAGATTAACCAAAACCAAACCAAACCAAACGTACCCAGTTATAATACCACCCAAAGTGGTGTCTGGGGAGGGTAGATGTACGCAGACCATGCCCCTATACAATAGGGAGGCTGTTTCCGAGAGGACCCCCGGTCTTTACAAATACAGAAATACAAATACAGAAAGGAAATCTAATACAAACTAGAAAACTCACGCACACGCAGGAGTCGAACCCCTAACCTCCTTCAAAGGAGGCCAGTGGCTCAACCACTGCACCAACATGTTGTTGGCTAAAAGCATTAAGACTAACCATACGAGGATATCAAGAATTCACCACACACATATCTTTAAAGCAATCAAACTACTAAGCTACATAGATAAATCCGTTAGAATCCCATGACAACGTTTAGTTCATAATTGAACCGTTCGTCACCATGGGATTTGATGAAAACATGATATTAAATAAAGTATGAATGGAAGTAATAATATTAATAGGAAACGAACACAAAAGATGAAGTAGATCTTGATCCGTTGCTTGTCACGAGCGTTGGATCTCCTTCTCTTTTTCTCCCTTGCAAATCTATGTTACAATAATAAAACGATACAATTTACAAGGCTAAGATGTGTTTTTATAGGCCTAAATATCTTGCCCAACAAGAAAATCAACCTACAATACAATTAGAAATAGGTTTGGGTACCAAAAATACAACTAGAATTCGAAATAGGGCAAAACGGACATTTCAGGATTTTTTCAGCGAATTTAT
Organism: Kitagawia praeruptora; assembly: GCA_037693485.1. Taxonomy (NCBI): domain Eukaryota; kingdom Viridiplantae; phylum Streptophyta; class Magnoliopsida; order Apiales; family Apiaceae; genus Kitagawia; species Kitagawia praeruptora. The sequence goes on from CM075345.1 coordinate 137,163,130, forward strand.
GCGCCCCCAACGCGTGGTACGCGCTCCCAGCGCACGGCTCTGCTGTTCTATGCGCTCCAGGCGCGTGATCTTCCTGTTGAAACTAATTTTCTTCTGTTTTCTTCGTTTCTGAGCCGTTTTTATTCCGTTCTTTTTGCACGAACTTCCCGTCTTCAATTCCTTGAATCATAACCCTCTTGGTAGTTGATATTAAGACGCCGTTCTTCATTCCATATCATAAATCAACTCCAAACGACGGCAAATTCATCCCTAATCGACATTCTTGCAAACCTGCACATTTAAGCAAAACACATCAAAAATACCACAAACTTGAGGCCAAGTACACCAATTTAAGCCGATATGGAACGTTCCAAGTGGATATAAATCCACTTATCAGTTTGTATTATGAGTGGCAAAATTTGACACGACCCGAAATCCGACACGAACCCGACACGGAAAAATACGAATTAGGATCGGGGTTTTTACGTTTCGGGTCGGGTTCAGGTTGAGTAAATTTTTACCACGTTAGGTTCGGTCGGGGTTCGGGTTGACCTAGTGTACCCGAACCCGACCCAAAATTTTTTATATATGATATATGATATATAAATATATACTAGCTTATAACCCGTGCGATGCACGGGTTTCTTTTAGTATGTTATAAATTTTATTTATTCTATATTTTTGTTTTTATATAAATGATTTGCATGATTTAAAATTTATATAATAAAATTGTAAATTAAGTGTGTGGGGATTCGAACCTTGGATTTTTAGTAAAGTAATTTAATCATTAAATATACCTTATAATTACATCTAACGGTTCTTATTAATTACTAAAAATCTAACGGTAATATGGTGACATATTTTTGGGTATACATTAATGATTGTAAATTTATGTTTTAAATTAAATGGTAGTGTATTTAATTAGAAAATATGTATTAATGATTGGAAGATTATGATTGCAAAATTATGCGTTAAATTAAAAGGTAATGTGTTTTAATTAGAAAAAAAATATTAATGATTGGAAGATGCGATATTTTAGGTGTGTATAAGGGTAATATGTTCAATTAAAAGTAAATGTCTTTTAAATTGATTGAAAGATAAGATATTTTAGGTATTTATTACATTTTAGTTAATAGTACAATTATGTTTTTATATAATTATCTATTTAATATTTTTTAAATTTTAATTTAATATAATTTAATATACTCATATTTACGTATTATACTAATATTTTCTTATTATAAACAACGTATATGGATTTTTAATATATTTTATTAATAATTGAAAATATGGTGTGATATTTTTGGGTATATATTAATGATTGTAAGATTAGTTTTAAGAAAAAAAGTAACGTATTTTAGTTAGAAAGGAAATATTAATGATTTGAAGATATGGTCCGGTACATGTTTTTATAAAAGTAATATTTTCAATTAAAAATAAATGTAAAAATGGCAAGGGCTAATTATCATTAATTATATTATGTCATTATTTATTTTAATAATTAGGATAACCAAACAGAAAACCAAACCAACCAAGCTTTCAATCTTTCGGCTTTAATATATTAGTACTAGCCTAAAACCCGTGCGATGCACGGATTTTTTTATATTATATAAAAAATTTCATTAATTAAAATTAATTTTTTTAAACATGAATTTTGGAGGCTTACTTTTTTATATGAGATCATTTGATAATAATTATATAAATGTTATTCGTGATATTTCTAGAAAAGGAGGGATTTAGTTAGAAAATATAGAAAAGATGATATGTTTAGTTAAAAAGAATGATCAATTAATTATTAGTAATTATAAAATTATTACTTCATTTTATTAAACAGAATGTCCGTGGTATGATTAGAAAAATAGAGAATTTAGTTAATGAAAATTAAAAAGATTATATGTTCTAAGTGAAAAAGGTAATTGATTAGTTTATAGTAATTATAATTGAATTACGTTATTTTACTAAATACAATTGCTCGTAATGTTTTTAGAAAATGAGAAAATAATATTGTCCGTGGTATTTCTATTATAAAAGGGATTTTAGTTAGAAAATATAGAAAAGATGAAACGTTTTAGCTGAAAAAGGTAATTGGTTAATTAAAAATTTTATAATATTATTAGTTTATTTTATTAAATAGAACCGTCTCTGATATAATTAAAAAAAATTAGTTAGAGAAAATAGAAAGGTAACGTGCATGATTTATGTGGAAAAAGTAATTGATTAGTTTATAGTAATTGTAATTTAATTATGTTATTTTACGAAATAAAATTGTTCATAGTTTTTAGAAAATGAGAAATTAACGCTACCCGTTATATTTCTAGAAAAAAAGGAGTGTAATTAGAAAAAATAGAAAAGATGATATATTTTAGCTGAAAAGGTAATCCGTTAATTATTAGTATTATAATATTATTATTTTATTTGTATTAAATAGAAATGCCTGTAATATAATTAGAAAAATGGAGGTTATAGTAAGAACAAAGAAAAGAAGGTAACATGTTTTGCTGAAAAAGGTAACCGTCCATGATATAATTGGAAAAAGAGAGATTTTAGTTAGAGAAAAGAGAAAAGGTAACATGTTTTGATTGAAAAAGGTAATTGATTAGTTAATAATAATTATATATAATTATGTTATTTTTTAGCTGAAATGGTAATTGGTTAATTATTAGTATTATAATATTATTATTTTTTTATTAAATAGAAACGCCTGTAATATAATTAGAAAAATGGAGATTTTAGTAAGAAGAAATAAAAAAGGTAATGTGTTTTGCTGAAAAAGGTAACCATCCATAATATAATTGGAAAAAAAGAGATTTTAGTTAGAGAAAAGAGAAAGGTAACGTGTTTTGACTGAAAAAGGTAATTGATTAGTTAATAGGAATTATATATAATTAAGTTATTTTTTTTAAACAAAATTGCTCGTAGTGTTTTTAAAAAGGAGAAATTTTAGTAAGATAAAATGTAAAAGATATTCTATTTTAAATGAAAAAGGAAATTATTTAGTTATTGAAAAATAGAAAAGGTTATATGTTTAAATTGAAAAAGGAAATTGATTAATAAATGAGAAATTTTAGTTAGATAAAATATAAAAGATATTGTATTTTACTTGGAAAAGGAAATTATTTAGTTCTTGAAAATAGAAAAGATAATATGCGTAACCTGAAAATGGAAATTGATTAGTTAATAGATGTGTAATTGAGTAAGGGTAATTAGGTAAAATCAATAGGTACCGTTGAACCAAACTTTTAATGTTTCGTCTTTAATCTATATATTATAAATTGCTGGATAACCCTTTCCTCAGGTTCGGGATCCATATTCAGGTTTGATAGATATCCATGACCCATTATATAAAACTATATCTATACTATTATATAAAAGCCGAAACATTAAAAGTTTGGTTCAACGGTACCTATTGAATTTACCTAATTACCCTTACTCAATTAAAGAAGATATACTAACTAATCAATTTCCTTTTTCAGGTTACACATATTATATTTTCTATTTTCAAGAACTAAGTAATTTCCTTTTCCAACTAAAATACAATATCTTTTATATGTTATCTAACTAAAATTTCTCATTTATTAATCAATTTCCTTTTTCAGTTTAAACATATAACCTTTTCTATTTTTCAATAACTAAATAATTTCATTTTTCATTTAAAATAGAATATCTTTTACATTTTATCTAATTAAAATTTCTCCTTTTTAAAAACACTACGAGCAATTTTGTTGTTTAATAAAATAACATAATTATATATAATTATTATTAACTAATCAATTACCTTTTTCAGTCAAAACACATTACCTTTTCTCTATTCTCTAACTAAAATCTCTTTTTTTCCAATTATATCATGGACGATTATCTTTTTCAGCAAAACACGTTACCTTTTTTCTTTCTTCTCACTAAAACCTCCATTTTTCTAATTATATTACAGGCGTTTCTATTTAATAAAAAAAATATTTTAATAATAATAATTAACCAATTACCTTTTCAGCTAAAAATAACATAATTATATATAATTATTATTAACTAATCAATTATTTTTTTCAGTCAAAACACGTTACCTATTCTCTTTTCTTTAACTAAAATATCTTTTTTTCCAATTATATCATGGACGGTTACCTTTTTAAAGCAAAACACGTCACCTTTTTTCTTTCATCTTACTAAAACCTCCATTTTCTAATTATATTACAAGCGTTTCTATTTAATACAAATAAAATAATAATATTATATGACTAATAATTAACCGATTACCTTTTCAGCTAAAATATATCACATTTTCTATTTTTTCTAATTACATTCCCTTTTTTCTAGAAATATAACGGGTTGCGTTAATTTCTCATTTTCTAAAAACTATGAACAATTTTATTTCATAAAATAACATAATTAAATTATAATTACTATAAACTAATTAATTACTTTTTCACATAAATCATGCACGTTACTTTTCTATTTTCTCTAACTAAAATCTCATTTTTTTCAATTATATCACGGACGGTTATATTTAATAAAATAAACTAATAATATTAGAATCTATACTATTATATAAAAACCGAAACAGTAAAAGTTTTTGTACCTGTTTTTTGGTACAAGTTTTTCGGTACTTCGTAAATTTACTTATTTATCCTTCATTATAAAGAAAAATAAATACACCTAAAATAAATAATAACATAATATAATTAATGGTAATTAGTCGATTGTCTTTTTCATATTTACTTTTTGTTGAAGATATTACCTTTTATAAACACCTTAAAATATATACCCACCATAATTTTCAAGAAAAATATAACACCTAAATTAAATAATAACATAATATAATTAATGGTAATTGTTGAGTATTGAACACAAAGAAAGAATACAGAGGGGGGGGGGGGTGAATGGATTCTTGAACTTTTCGTGCCTTGAGTCTGTGTAGCAAACAAGTATTGTGTGTGCAGAGATGTAGATGCGGATAAAGAACAACACGAAACACAATATCACTTTAATCTAATGTATTATTAGATAAAGATTGCTACAATCTGTGAATACAAATGATAGTATTCTCAGCTTCGTTTTTCTCAGAGAGATATAGCTTACAGTGTATGAAAAACTTGACTCTCACAAAGTTACTAAGTTATGAAGTGAGGCTGTGTCCTTATAGAACATGGATACAGCCTACTTACTGCAAATAAGGTAGCTAAACAAATTACTTTCTAGTCTGTCTATCCTTTTTGAGTAAGTGTCCAAACGGTTACAGATTTGACTTTGCAAAGCCTGTTTAGATCCACTTCTTTAGCTCCTTGTCTCTTCTATATCTCTCCAAGCTTCCTTGTAGGCTTTCCAGAGCACGTTACAGATTGTGGTCCATAAAGTGCATTAGCTTGTTGCAGGTTTCTGACTTGTACAATTTCTTCAGTATTTTGTCTCCAAGAATGTATTCGAGAAGTGACTAAGTAAGTGATTCGAGAACTAGGATTGACTTGATCGATAACTCTGAGTTCTCGAATACTGTTATATGACATATCGAATCACTTCTCGAATAGCTCTTTTCTCTAGGAATCCTTGAGTTGTCGAATAGAGCATTTTGATATGTCGAATCCCTGAGATATCGAATAGCTTTCTAAGTCCTTGAGATATCGAATGGAACTTTGACTTGTTGACTCTTTGAGAACTCGAATACCATCTTGACTTGTTGACTTCTTGAGTTCTCGAATAGAGTAGTAGACATATCGAATCCCTGAGATATCGAACATTGTATTCAGAGATATCGAATAGTGTCTTGAGATATCGAATCCCTGACTTCTCGAATGCTGGACTTCTCGAATAGACAAATATACTTATCGAATTGGTACTTAGGCAAATTCTTCATTTCTTCAAATCCCAACTGTGATTATTTGACAGTCTTTAACTCCTTGCTTGAGGCATGAACCTTGGAACTTCTTTCAAGCATTATTCTAGACTCTATAGGTACAATTACACAACTAGGATTTGATGCCTACTACAAGTACAATACAAACAGAAACTCTACAACTAGAGGTTCCCTCAGTTAAGAGGTCATGTAAGTAATGCAAAGCATTACAAACAATTAGGCTTGTTATTAGATGTGTACAGGCATGCCTCTGTAACTAACAATCTCCCCCAAATTGTGAGTGAGACCCTTAGTCACAATTTCATGTCTGATAACAAGCCTAACATACATAAGGATAAGACTTTAAAAGTACAGGTATGTATATTAATTGAACACATAAATGGAATTACAAGATAAATACTCTTACAGTATGAAGAGGTACTAGCCATTTTCATTTGATTGCATCTCCAATGCTTTGGCTTGTAGATCATCATATGCTTTCTGTTTCCTTTCTTTCTCCTTTCTTGCATTCTCATCTATTGCTCTTATGATTTCTGCCATAGCATCCAATTCTTCAATCATGATAGAGTTTTTGAAATCTTCAAGCACTGGCTTCAGAATGTTGGCAGGATAGTGACTGAGTAGGTTCATTCTTATATTGACATTGTCTCCATTTCTTCTCCTATACTTCACCACATAGGGATCAAACTGAACTCTACACAATCCCTTTGCCCTTAGCTTTTTTGCTTCAATCTCCAGTCTGTCAATTTCTTTCTCCCTTTCTAACCACTTCTCATAGCAGCCCTTTCTCATCTTTTCAGCATAATCTCTCTTCATTTTTACAAAGTCAATCAATTCCAGCTTCCATACTTTCTCCACCTTGTCTCTAGAGTCCAGCAATGCAATGATTCTTTCTATCTCATACAATTTACCCCAATTTTGACAACCCCCTTGTTTGAATTTCATTTCTCTCCCATCAGTGTACTTGATTTCAAGGTGGTCATCCAAAATTGCAGCATAGCATATCTTTTGAGCTCTTAGAAATTGCAGTTGCTCTTCATCAAAGTCTTCATCAAGTGGCTGGAGTTTCAATCCTGGAATGATTGTTACGGCTCTTGACCTGGATGGCTTTACTCTCCTAGCAGCATGCTTGAGTTTAAACTTTTTCACTGAATTACTTGGCAGAAGCTTCTGACCTTTGTTGGCTGACCATAGTAGTGTTCCATTAGCAGATTGCTTTTTGAAACACACATATGGTTTCTTGACTTGAATCTCCTTCTCTTCTTGAGGTAGTAAAACATTTACAGAGGCCAGAGATGTAGATTTTGATGAATCATTACCAGTGACATCCACCCTAGACATTGAGCCTTGTGTTGTGGTAGGAGTGTCATTAGTAATGTTCATGGCTTGCTGTTTTCCAATCTTCCTCTCATAGATTTTGCCTTGGTCATCATCATTCTTCTTATCCTTGTCACCCTTCTTCTTCTTGTCTTCATCACCCTTATCTCTCCTGTGATGTCTTCTCCTCCCATCACCTTTGTCTTCAGAATCATCATCCTTATTTCTCCTAGGTTGAGCCTTCTCTAGAGGTTCACCAGTTGCTATAAAAGATCTGAGAATGTGCAGAGCTTCAATTTCTTCAGCATTTCTGGCTCCAACCTTCTTCTGTAGTTGATCAATGATAGCAATGACCAGTCTTTGATTTCGAGAAGTGAGATCATGGGGAATGACCAATTGCTTGATGTCTTCAATTCTGGTGCTAGACTGATAGATGATTGTCCATGGCTTCTTGATCACTTCTGGTAGCCTTGAAGGTTGGCCATTCCTCAAATCATCAAACAGACTCTTGTTGTTCTCATTCTTCTTCTCAATAAGCTCAAGTATGGCATCTATCTCTGAGTGTTTTAGGTCTTGTAGAGTCTTGTATGTTAGATGCCATATCTTTAATTTGGATATCATCACTATCTCCTTGACCCATAGACTATTGACTCTCTTGGCGATGACAGTGATGTAGTCAATCTGCTTCTTCAACTCCCTCAGATAGAACTGAGTGTCACCAACCTGTTCCCTTGTGGCTTTCAGAAACTCCAAGAAGGCTTTATCATGATAAACATTTGAGTTAGCAACTTCTTGTAGCTTGGCCTCAGTAACAACTTTAACTTCTACAAGCTTGGCACTCTCAGGTATGGAGGATGGAAGTTTGTCAGAAGGCATACTCCCTGCAACCACTGTGGTAGTTATGGATTGCTTTTGACCACCAGGAGTAGTAATGTGCACAGTTGGTAGAGTAACAACTGGCAGTGAGGTAGGGGGCTCATCAACTTTGGATTTGCCTTTGCCTGGCACATTGGTTGTAGATTGTGCTCTGTGATGACCACCCTCATTTATCTGTATGCCCTTCTCCTTAGGTTTCTCCCCCTTTGGATTTGAGTTTCTAGACCTTTTCTCCCCCTTAGGCTTGTTGTCAGGCACAGAGGCTGTAGAGATCACCTGTGGGTTGAAAGACTCTTCAGGTAGAGGGAGACCCATGTGCTTCATCATTGCAGCCAACATGGATTGCTGATGCAGAAGGACATTAGCTGTGGTGGTTGCTTGAGTGTCCAACTGATCATGGAGAAGGGCAACCTTGTCTGTAAGTTGAGCATTTGACTTGGTGAGAGTAGCCACCTCCTTTTCAAGAGTGTCCACCTTAGTGAATAGCTCATTTGACTTGAAACTAGACAAAGATTGATCCTGCAGTGTCTTCACTTCATACTTAGACAGTTCATGCACAGGGACTTCAGTCACTAGCCTATCTCCATAAAGATTCTTGAACATTGTCCTCAGCATGGCATTGGCCTCTGTAGTCTGGTCAGATAGATTTTGAAATTTGCTTCCTAGGCCTGTGACTGTATCTTTGAGGAGGGCTAGGCCATTGTCCATCTTTGTGCAGGCGGTGTTGCAGTGCTTGAGATCTTTGACCACACTGTCTAGTTGAGGAAATTTAGCATCAAAGGCCCTCTTGACTTCTGCTACTGAAGTGGCTGTTTTATCACACACCCTGTTGACTTCAGTTTTGACTCCCTTGCCAAGATAGTGTGCAGCCTTGAGGAAACCCTTGTAGGAATCATTGACAACTTCATACACTTCACCAGGAGATAGGGATTTTGCATTTGAGCCCAGTGAAGTGATGTATTCTTCTCTAAGATATTGAAGTGCTTCACTGAGAGTTACATCATTCTTTCCTTGCATCCAGGCATCTACATTGCCATCTCTCTCAGCATCATCAATAATCTTGGCCTTCTGCATCTCCACATCATCCCTATGGCATAGTAGGATGGCCTCATAGTCTGGATTAGGGATATTGGAGGTGACAAGGTTTTGAGCTATCTTTACAAACTCAGGAATCTGATCCACAATTAAGCTTTGAAGTGCTTCAACCGTCAATGTTTGTGGAACAGACCCTGATCCTGAAGCACTGTCATGTTGCACAGGCTTCAGCTATTGTGACATAAAGTCAGAGCTAGAGCTAGGCAAGCTAGACTCCTCAGTTACAGATGCAACTTCTGTAACCGGATGGATTGACTCTACTATTGGTGTCTCCACATGAGTGGGATGAGTTACACCAGTAGTTGACACATGCACAAAGTCTCTAGTAAAAACTAGTGAAGCCTCTGTGGTTGTGATGGTTTCATTAGGATATGCCCCAGCATGCATTCCCTCACCATCTAAATGTGGGTCCTGGGTGGTGAGCAAAGTGTCATGCACTAAGTCACTTGAAATTATTGGCTCATCAAGAGAAAAGAATTCTTAATGATCAATGCCTTGCATCTCAGTTGCCTGAGTTGCAGGTTCCAAAGAAATTTCAGTGTTAGATTCTGGAAGAGAAGTGTGTTGTAGAGTAGATTTTGGCAACTCCTTCTGAGAGATAGAGGGAGTTTCAAGTGTGATGTGCTCTCCACTCAGTGTAGTGCCTGCCTTATCACTCCCATGTGCTGACTCTGTACAAGAAGGTGCATTGGGGAGGATGCTTGATTCTATAGGTGCACCCTGTTGAGAGGATACACCTAGTGAGCTGTGTGCCCCTGATTTTACAACTTCAGCCATTTGTGTGACTGAAGAGGTGGTCTTAGTTTTCTTCTTCTTTGGCCTTTGTAAGGGTGACTCAGGTTCCTCACTTTCTAGCCCTAGTTCCACAGCCAATGCTGCTTCAGATAATATATTCAGTGGTGCAGACATTACTTCCTTTCTCTTCTTTTTACTAACATCACCCTTTTGAGAGGATGATGCAGTTGGCTCAGTGTGTGGTAGAGTGTTTGGTTGAGAGGGTTGGTTAGCAGGCCCTGGGTTAGCATTTTGTTCTACTTGCTTGGGCTGTGCTAACTTAGATTTTGCATCAAATGTAGGCATGTTGTGGGGATAAGTTCTAAACAAACTCTCCATATGGGGAGTTATGTTCAGTCTTACATCCACATCATTCCTAGTCTCCAAATTACCAAAAATGAGTTTGGTCATGGACTTAGGATAGCCTATTCTATTTTTATCAATCCCAGGCAATTCAATCAATGAAGCATTCTTAAAATTAAGTACAGATTGAATAAAGCGAGGGAAGAAAATATCAGTACCTCTCTTGGTTGTGTTCTTACCAAGTCTCCCATATAGTTCTTGGAGGATGATTTGGCCAACATCTATCTTCTTTCCATAGGCCAATGCATATCCAATTTGCTGCACAGGTGCACTGATTTGATCAAAGCTTGATTTCCTGGCAGTGAAGACTTGAAGGAGAGTTGCAAACACATAGCTCCACTCCTTTCTCAGATTCTTTCTGTTTAGCTTTCCAAGATTGATCCTATCTGAGTAGTTGATGAACTCAAAGAATTCCTCTAACTCTGCATTAGTGGCCAGTCTGTCAAATGACTCTTGTTGTAGGCCCAGTGCTTGATTCATGTCTACAGGAGTGATAGTGATTTCCTTATCTTGAATCTTGCAGTAGATGATGTATGAGGTGATTGTGTTTTCCAGGGCTACAACCTCCACAATAGCAGTACCCCAAAACTGTTCCAGGATATCTAGATACAGAGTTGGGTTGGCCGAGAGTGCATCCTTGATGTATGACTCAGCCATCCATTTCACAAAGCACTTGAAATTGGCATTGGGTGCTTCAACATCACTAGTGAGAGCGATGAAGTTGGTGTTGAACTTTACTGTTGCCATTTGTGTAGAAGAGAGGAAAGAAATTGAAGGTTGAAGAAGAAATTTGGCTTTTCGTAGATAGGGTTTCAGAGGTTTAGAGAGTGTAGATGCTTGAGAAATCGAATGAAATGAATCGAATAGATGTGAAATTGTATAAGTATGAAGTACTTGAATTGTCGATTAGAAGTATGTTTTGTATCGACAAGTCAGTCATTCGAGAAGTAGAAAACAACTATTCGAGAAGTCAAGAAAAGCTTAATCGATAACTCAAGCAGATTATAACTCACAGCTGGCAGTTATCTAACTTAGAAATGATTCTAAATTAAATAAAATGTGTTTTTATGAGTGAATTAAACTTTTAGACAAGAGTCCAAAATCGGTTAAAATTCAGCGAGAATTCAGCCTTTTCAAATGATTCGAGAACTCAAATATAGTGTTCGAGAACTCAATCATTCGAGAACTCAGTTACTATATTCGAGAAGTCAAGAATGCCTCTATTCGATATCTCAGAAAGACTCTATTCGAGAACTCAAGAGTACTCTAATGAGACTTATTAGAGATGTCGAATAGTGAATCATTCGAGAAGTCTGACTTATCGAACTATACCCATCACTCATAAAAATTTGATTTTCACTATCTTTTGAAAATTTACCAGACATATTCATTGAAGAATATCCTAGCAAATTAAATAGTGATTTTCTCAAAATTTCATAGAAATTTTAAGTTAATAGAAATATGATTTTCAACATATGCAACAGATTTGAAATATTTATAAATCATATTTCAGCCAACACTTACTCCAAAAATATTGAGAATTTAGATAAAGTAAGTGTTTACTGCTGCAACAATCTAGATGTTGTATTCACTTAGCCAGAATCTGAAGAATTCAGCATTCCAATCTCACTTACCAACCTTGTGAAGGTGGCTTCATCTAATGGCTTAGTGAATATATCAGCTAGTTGTTTATCTGTAGAGACATAATGCAACTCAATGGTTCCATTAGTTGCATGTTCTCTTATGAAATGATATCTGATGTCAATGTGCTTTGTTCTAGAATGATTGACAGGATTGGCAACTATAGAGATTGCACTTGTGTTGTCACACATGATTGGAATTCTTTCCAACACAAGTCCATAATCTCTAAGTTGATTTCTAATCCAAAGCACTTGAGCACAGCAACTTCCAGCGGCTATGTATTCAGCCTCAGCTGTAGAAGTTGACACAGATGGTTGCTTCTTGCTATACCAAGAAACTAACCTTTGTCCAAGAAACTGGCAGCTTCCTGAGGTGCTTTTCCTATCCACTCTGCATCCAGCATAATCAGCATCAGAATAACCAACCAGATTGAACCCTGTGTCCTTAGGATACCATAAGCCCAAGTTAGGAGTGCCCTTCAGATATCTAAAGATCCTTTTTATTGCAATCAAATGTGATTCCTTTGGATTTGATTGAAATCTAGCACATAGACATGTAGCAAACATGATGTCTGGCCTACTTGCAGTGAGGTAGAGTAGAGAACCAACCATGCCTCTGTAGACTGAGATATCTACTTTCTTGCCTTTAGCATCTTCATCCAACTTAGTTGCAGTGGCCATGGGTGTCTTTGCAGGTGAGCAGTCTTCCAAGTCAAACTTCTTCAATAGATCCTTGATGTATTTGGTCTGACTGATAAAGATACCATCCTTCCTTTGACTGACTTGCAACCCAAGAAAGAATGTCAACTCTCCCATCATACTCATCTCATATCTGCTCTGCATGAGTTTGGAAAATTTCTCACATAGCTTCTCATTTGTAGACCCAAAAATGATATCATCCACATAAATTTGGACTAGGATAATATCATCACCATGCTTCTTGTAAAACAGTGTCTTGTCCAATGTGCCTCTAGTGAATTGATTTTCAAGAAGAAATTGTGATAAAGTATCATACCATGCTCTTGGAGCTTGCTTAAGTCCATATAGTGCCTTAAGCAATCTGTAGACAAATTCTGGGAAATGTGGATCCTCAAAGCCAGGTGGTTGTTGCACATAAACCTCTTCTTCCAACTCTCCATTTAGAAATGCACTCTTGACATCCATTTGATAAACTTTAAAGTTTGAATGAGCAACAAATGCCAAGAATATTCTGATGGCTTCCAATCTAGCAACAAGAGCAAATGTCTCATCATAATCAATGCCTTCCTGTTGAGAGTATCCTTTTGCAACCAGCCTTGCTTTGTTTCTTATTATTACACCATCTTCATCCATCTTATTCTTCAGAACCCATTTTGTTCCAACAATGGTTCTATTCTTTGGTGCAGGCACAAGTTCCCATACTTTGTTCCTTTCAAATTGATTCAACTCTTCTTGCATAGCAATAATCCAATCTGGATCCAATAGTGCATCATCAAGTTTCTTAGGCTCAACTTGTGATAGAAAACATCCATAGAGGCACTCATTTTGAGTTGCTCTCCTGGTCCTTACTCCTGCATTAGGATCTCCAATGATTTGCTCTGCAGTGTGTGATCTATCCCATTTCCTCGAGTGTTCAGCCTGACTTCTCATTCTTGATGTTGCTTCAACATCCACATCATGGTCATCCTCATTTCCTCCCCCTGTGAAGTTGCCATTACTCACAGGTGTGTCTTGGATGCTTGTTTCTCCACTATCGATTGGCACAAATTCTTTTCTTGTATCATTAATCACTTGAGTTTGTTGAACTTGAGTTTCAACTCCAATTTCAATCTCTTCATCAGAATCATCTAGATTATCAAACCTCAATGGATCTTTGTCTTCATCATTGGCTTCTTCTAGTCCAGGTAGTTTGCTGTCATCAAATGTTACATCTGTGCTTTCCATAACTTTCTTTTGACTGATGACATAAACCTTGTATGCAATTCTTTCCATAGAATAGCCAAGAAAAATTCCTTCAAATGCTTTTGCATCAAATTTTCCAACATATTCAGAATTATCCTTTAGTACAAAGCATTTGCTTCCAAAAGTATGAACATACTTTAGAGTAGGCTTCTTTCCAGTCATCAAGTTGTAAGGTGTCTTTCCAGTGTTTTTGTTGATGAGGGTTCTGTTCTGAATGTAGCATGCAGCACTCACAGCCTAAGCCCAAAAACATGTAGGCATTTTTGCATCAAGTAACATTGTTCTAGCAGCCTCAATTAGAGTTCTATTCTTTCTCTCAACAACTCCATTTTGTTGTGGAGTCCTTGGAGCTGAGAATTGCTGAGAAATACCATTCTCTTTACAGAATGCTTCGAGTATGGCATTTCTGAACTCTGTTCCATTATCACTCCTCAGTGCAATCACACTTGCATTGTTTGCCTTTGCTTCCTTGTCAACTTTCTTTATATGCTCAATAATTACTTGTGGAGCCTCATCTTTTGATGCCAGAAATTCCACCCATGTATACCTTGAAAAATCATCAACCATTACCAGGGCATACTTCTTTCTTCCAAGTGACATAATGTTGACAGGCCCAAACAAATCCATATGAATGAGTTGTAATGGCTTGGTTATTGATGTCACTGTCTTTGACTTGTGGCTTGATCTTTTCATTTTTCCTTTTTGACAAGCCTCACACACTCCTTCTTGGCAGAATTCAAGTGTGGGCATGCCTCTCACTAACTCTCTTTTGACTAGAGAATTAATGGCCTTGAAGTTCAGGTGTGATAGTTTCTTGTACCACAGCCAACAATCTTCATTTGATGCTTTTGAGTAAAGCAACAAAATTTGTCCTTGTTTGCAGAGTCCATATTGGCTACAAACAGGCTTCCTTTCCTCACTCCAGATAGAGCAAAATCACCAGTCTTCTTGTGGGTGATCAAACATTCATCTTTGTCAAAATTCACTTTGAATCCTCTATCAGTAAACTGACCAACACTTAGTAGATTATGCTTGAGCCCCTTGACTAGTGCTACATCTTCAATGATGACATTACCAACTTTCAGCTTACCATATCCCAATGTGTTACCCATGCTGTCATCTCCAAAAGCAACCATTGGGCCAGCCTTTTCCTCATACTGTGATAGCAGGGCCATATCACCAGTCATATGATTTGAGCATCCACTGTCCAAAATCCACATGACCTTCTTTTCACTTTCTTTGCCCTGCAAACACAAAGGTATTACTTTTCCTTTGGTACCCAAACAAGTTTGGGTCCATGTGACTTAGAGACAGTTTTATCATAAACAACATGCTTGTCAACTTTCTTAGTGTTAGTCTTCTTGTCACTGTTGGAAGTCTTAGAACATGAAGTTTCAGACTTAGGTGACAGAGGTACCTTCCTAACCTTAGGAGGACTTGAAGACTTTGACCTTGTGTAGTGTGTGTGAGAATTGTGACTGATACAACCATCAATGAATTGCCTTCTTAAATTAAAACAACTAGTCATAACATTCATATTGCATGGCATACAGTCAAATTTCTCACAAAAAGGTGCATCTCTATGACTTAGAGACACAGAACAATCATAGAAAGGTTTAGGCATACTACCAACAGGTTTCTTGCATGCATGAGTTAAATGATTGGTACTGAAACAGTTCTGACAAGTTTTTCTAGGGGCATTAGGCATATAAGCATAGTTGTTATCCTTGTTAATCCCTAACTTGCCATTTCTGTTCTGTTTCTTCTTAGTCACTTTCTTTTCTGATTCACTCTTCCCAGCTGAGACAAACTTAACAAACTTCTTAGGTCTTGGCCTATCAACTACTGGTTCCTTGGTCTTTGACTTGACACTCTCACTCTTAGAGGATGCTTGTTGTTCACTAGTTTGTGCCTCATCCTCATCATTCAACATTTGTTTGATAAGTAAGGCATCCTCATCAATTTCAAATGTTGATTCCTTAAAAATTGGATTTTCAGTCTTTCTCAGTATGTGAGGCACTTTCTCATGAACAGCTGTGTCCACTTCAATGACAGCATAGCCTTTCCTCTGTTTGAGAGAGTCATAGTCAAGTCCAATAGTTGCTTTGGGTTTAGCTTCAATTTTCTCACAGTAGGATTGCACTAGACCAGATGATTTCTTGAAAGTTTTCAGTTTGAATTCATTTTCAGCTAATTCATCCCTAAGAGCCTTCTCTACTTGACTAGCACATAAAACCTTGTTCTGCAAATATTCAACTTCTTTCTTAAGGTTTTCTACTTGCATAGCAGTTAGCTCAAGTTCCTCATTCTTTTTGGTTAATATTTCATTTCTAGTAGACAGTTTAGCAATCTCTTCATTAGCAGCAGTCATACTAGTATGAATATTAAACATTTCAACAGATAGTTGCTCGATCATGCATTTATACTCAGAAACAGACATGTCTATAGTAGTGAGAGATGGTACCTGAGAATCAGATGGAGATGAGTCATCCTTGGAGTTGGCCATCAAGGCATAATTGCAGAATTCTTGTTCCTCTCCATCACTCTCAGAATCATCCCAACACTTCCCTTCAGCTATGTAGGCCTTACCTTGTGTCTGCTTTTTCAGAAGGGCCTCATACTTAGCTTCGAGCTCAAGATAATCTCTATCCTTCTTTTTAGGCTTCTTGCATTCACTGGCAAAATGGCCTAGGTCATTGCATCTATAGCACCTTACAGATGACCTATCCACATAACTGGTTTTGAATTTATTTCTGTTTTGTTTCACAGGTGCCTTGTTCTTGTTGACTGAATGGTTTTGAGTTTTGGGTTTGAAGGGTTGATTTCTTTTAAATCTGATGTTTGGAAATTTTCTGGCCATGAAAGCATATGAAGTATTTTCCATCCCATCAAGTTCTTCCAGAGTGTAAAACTCTTCTTCTTCTTCCTCCTTTTCCTCAACAGGTTCACTCACCCCAGCTTCAGTTTCTTCATCATCTGCTACCTCCTCTATCCTTAGCTGGCTTGTAGATGCTTCTAGGTCCAGAATAGATTTGTTGACAATCAAGGCACATGATGTGTTTATCATTCTACCTTGGTTGGCTTGGATAGCCCTTTTCTGAAGCAACTCAAGTTCATAAGTCTTTAGGACTCCATAGAGCACATCATAGGTGACTTTGTTCAAATCTCTCTCCCTTAGAGAAATGACTCTTTGCTCTAGATGATTTGGTGAAGACAACAGAAATTTCATATTTAACTCCTTGGTGCTGTAAACCTTGCCATTCATCTGCAACTCAGTAACTAGCTTGTGAAACCTTTCAAACATTTCAGTGATGCTTTCCTTGGGCTGTGCCATGAAAGCTTCATACTGTGTGACCAGTATTTGTTTCTTGTTTTCCTTAACCTCATCAGTTCCTTCACACAACACCTCAATGTGATCCCACATCTCTTTTGCAGACGTACATGATGCAATGTTTGCAAACATTGACATGTCCATGGAATTAATGATAAGCAGCATGAGGTGGCTGTCAAGAGCAACCTTCTCCCTTTCTGATTCTGTCCATTTTGATGGATCCTTAGCCTCATAAGATCTTTATAACGACTTAGAAAATTGTGTATTTAAAATTTTTATTTAATATTAAATATGAATATTTTTGAGAAGGTCAATATATGTGATATTGTGTTTAAGTGTTTACATGATGAGTTATGTGTGTTGTGAAAATCCTTGTAATATTATTTGTATATTTGATGATTTAAATCTATTTAAATCATGCATTACTGATATTCTGAGAATTTTATAAAATCATTGGAATTGACAAAAATCACGAAATCTTTTGTGATATTATCTTGTGATATTATTTAGTTTTTAAAATTTTTGGGAGAATTATTTTGGGTGTTTAAGTATTTTAAAATGATTTTAAGAGTTTTATTGCATTTAAAGGATCAAAATTTGTAAAATCCTTATTTAATTCGTTTTTGATCCTAAAACTATTTTAAAAATATGGGGAGATAGATAATTCATTTTCGGTATTTTAAAAATTAATTTGAGATTTTTCCCAAATTTGACTCATTTAATTTCCATTTTATAAAGCGGTTTTAATTTTTGTTTTTCAGCAATCAGATTAGTAAAATATTAAACTACAGTTATTTCCCTTTAAATCCCCAAAAATTCTATTTCCCTAATTGAGCTTCAGCTGTATTCTTGACGCCTCTAGAAACCTCTCGGCACTTTCTTTCTCCATCTCTCAAAACAAAATCTCTCTTATATCTCTATCGTCTCTCTCTAGCTCTCTTTTTCTCTCCCCTGTCTTCCCTCTCGCTGTGTAGTGTTGCGTGTGTATATACACAGCGTGTCTTTGTGTCGCACGTGAATAGTAGTTGTGAATGTGTGTGAGTGTGTCGATGGTTGTGTGTATATGTGGAGGATGTATGTGTTAATTTGAATTTGTATGTGTGTTAATTAGAGTTTGAGGGCGTGTGCTTGTGGGAGCAGAAATGGGTATGCAA
Organism: Kitagawia praeruptora; assembly: GCA_037693485.1. NCBI lineage: Eukaryota > Viridiplantae > Streptophyta > Magnoliopsida > Apiales > Apiaceae > Kitagawia > Kitagawia praeruptora. The sequence goes on from CM075345.1 coordinate 137,181,442, forward strand.
GGATGTGAATTTCTAAGACTGGGTGTAGTGGGTGAACTCTGTGTGTTGTCCTTGTTCGAATCTTCTCTCCTCTGTTTCGCCCTGCACTGTACTACTTGCGTTGGTTTGTGAGTTGCTGTGTTTGGGTGTTGTAGTAGCTGGCTTGCCGAGAGTGGGTGTATTTGGGTGGTGTAGGTTCGGTAGGGGAGACTTCCGCGTGTGTAAGTAGTAGTGGGTTGGTTGATTAAAGATGAGGAAGGAGATAGAGAGGTGTTTAGTGGTGGAAAGAAAAGTGTTTGTTCTTGGGTTAAACTGGAAGGAGGGATGCAGATATGAGCTCTCTGTGAGTGTTGTGAGCGATGTGGTGGCTGCCGATGATAGAAATTGAGCTGGGATATGGTATTGCAGAGTTAGTGTGAAGCGTAGGTGGTGTTGTTTAGCAGGAAGAGGTGGAGGGGCGAGAGGTGGATTGGTGCTGGGGTGAATTGCGATTTTGAAGAGTTCAGGGGAACGGGTGATGTCCAAGGGTGATGTATTGGCTGTGAAGTGTGTTTAGAACTCGTGTGTGTGAGTTATGTTGCGTGGGTATGTATGTGAAGGTAAGAGCTGGTATGTTTTGAAACCAGGAAGAACAGGGGAGGCAGGAGTATCAAATGGGGAATGGCGCGAGGAGGGTGTAAGGAATTTCGTGGGAGTGCTTGTGTTATATGTTAGCATATCCGTGTATGTGTGTTATGATGTGGTGTGTATGTTTTGGGTGCAAGATTAAGGAGATAGTGGGAAAGAACCGAGAGGATTGATAGAAAGGAAAAGGGGAATAAAAGATGAAAGTTTCTGTACGTATAGAAAAAGGGTGAAACAGGGTAATTGGAGGTGTACAAATTGAAATGTGGTTTTATGGTTTTATGGATTTATGGATAAGTCGTGTGTGCTCGAATGTTTGGAAACAAAAGGAGGTAATTAGTTTAAAATTTTAGATCCTTGGGTGGCAAAACTTTAATTTTGTGAAGTTGTAAAGTATTGTTTGAGAATGTGATTTGGTTAGTAAGTGAATTGTCAAAGTTTTGGTCGATTATATGTACGGGGGATGTTAAGTTGTGGTGCATGATTGTAATGTAAACTTAAGTAAGGTTTTGAGTCAGGAAGTACTTATTTACTTTCGGTCGATTAAGAATTCAAGGTTAAGTACCGATAAGGTGTAGAAAAGGAGTATGTTTGGGTCATATGGAATGTACATTGGTATGGTTTGTGAAGACTATAAATTATGTTGAGACGAATGATGGCCTAAGTGCTTTTAAGTCGTTTATATTTTTAGAGGAGATGCTGTCCGAATTTTATGAGAATTATTTTGTAATTAGTATAGCAAATTGGTAACAAGTATTTGTAAATAGATAGGATATATGTGATAACTAGCATAAGTGTAAATTATTGTAATGTGCTATACGTGTTATGTTATAAAGCGTTATAGGACGTATGGGTAGAATAGAACAATAGTAAGATTTTAGCTGGTCGTACTGAAGTAGTACTTTATTTTCTATAGGTGCAAAGTGGAGAGCCAGTGCTCAGGAAAGATGGAATTAGAGCCGAATAAAGGGCCAACGTGTAGAGAAATAGAGACGGACGCAAAGTTGAATAACTAGTCGAGCTGTTGGAATCGGGAAAGTTGTAGGCAAGTGTCATTACTCCTCACTTATCGTTCAAGTGATATAAATTTGTGTCGAGTATCTATAAATTGTTCTGTCAAGCCAAGCTTACGAAATGATGTCCTTTGCAAATGTGTATTTCTTCACCTATTATTTAGATGTGAACCCTTTTAAATGATTTCGCAAAGACCTTTCCTTCAAAGATCTTTTAAATTATAGTATGACATGGATTCCTCAGCAAGTGCCATTTCTTAAATTTTCTTCGAAAGTGTTTAAAGAATTCTCTAAACAGAGGAAATCCAAGATTTTAAATTCTTATAAAAAAAAAAAATCCTTTATCATAATTTCTGATATTAACCTATTTTTACCGATGGACCTTTTAGGGGATGTTTCTTCAAACTGATTTACAAGTTAGTATCCTAAAATCATCTTACAAATATTAATTTTGAACCATTTAATTCACCTTCTTTAGTTCAAACTTTGCAAGGTGTTAGAAAATTTATTTAAATATTTAGCACTTGACTATATCCTCGTTTTATTGTATATTTTCAGTTGTGGTTAATCATGTTGCCAGTAAATTCATTCTTCACTTGATTTAATGATGATATGACCCCAAATATTCGTATCGAACTTGTCGATACTTTTGAGATTATCGTTCTTTATTTATTACCCCATTTATCGTGTCGAACTTGTCGACATCTGTTGATCTTGAATTCATTATTAATTCTTGGATCATGAATTGTTGTTTTGGAACGTGAGTTTCCAGTTGATTGAGGTGTTAAGGGTTGTCGATTGTTCCGACCCCTAGTGCAGTTGGGTTAGAATTGGAATGTTTTTGGATGTCCCTTCGGGGAGACCATATTATGGTCAGAGGAGTCCCTTCGGGGAGACCAGATTCGTGGTCGGGACCGTGAAGGTTGGACCAGATTCGTGGTCAGAAATAATTGAGGCCAAAGTGTGCCATGGATCCATTAAAGGACATTGCTGTGTGCGTTTGTCCGGGGTTAGTGCGTGACTGATCAGCAGCCTAACCTTATTGTTTTTTTAATATATAAAAATCCAATTCTAATCTATACGTTGAGTTTGAATGGCTTTAAAGCCTGATTACTTGAAGTCTATGTTGATTACCTTTGATTATCAGAACTCATGTCAGTTCTTGTTGATGCAATCTATTCTAGTGGAGCATCGTTAGCTCACCTTTGCGTTAAGATATTTAATTGCTTCAGCTGTTTTCTTTCACAGCATATGATGATTATTCCTGTTGTTCGGAACTCATAATTGTTCTTGACATTGATTTATATCTTTATACACTTGCTGAGCATTGTTGGCTCACTCTTGCATTATTGTTTATTTTCTCCAGTTATTAGAGAAGATTAGTGGACCTTATGGCTAGTTGAATTTTTCGGTTCCAGCAGCGAAAGTGACGTTCGAGTGGTTAACTTCGTCGGGTAGTGGATTTGATTTTGTCAAAGGTTTGTTGACTAAGTTCAGCAGGTTGAATTAGTTTGTTATCGATTTGTATAAATATTTTATTCTGAGGTTTGATTGTAATAATATAATTCGATAGTTTGTTTCATACCATAACCTGTATACGATCTTGGTTAAGGGGTTTTTATCATTTTATCTTGTTTAAGTACAGGGTTGTATAATATTGGTGTGGTTAGTGGCCCCATATCTATACCCCGGATTTTGGGATGCTACAATCTTGGGATAGTTGTGGTTCCAATAGTCTTTTCTGGTATCTCTTGTTGTGGAACAAAAGGACCATTCTTGAGAATCTCAGGATACAAAGGATGAGAGGCTTTAATGAACAACATCATCTTTATCTTCCAGAGGTTGAAATTTTCTTTGTCAAACTTAGGGACCTTCACCGTTCCTGTAGTCTTTGGTGTATTCGAACTCATGATCGTTTTTTTGTTTTTGAATAAACAGCCCACTCTGATACCACTTGTTGAGTATTGAACACAAAGAAAGAATACAGAGGGGGGGTGAATGGATTCTTGAACTTTTCGTGCCTTGAGTCTGTGTAGCAAACAAGTATTGTGTGTGCAGAGATGTAGATGCGGATAAAGAACAACACGAAACACAATATCACTTTAATCTAATGTATTATTAGATAAAGATTGCTACAATCTGTGAATACAAATGATAGTATTCTCAGCTTCGTTTTTCTCAGAGAGATATAGCTTACAGTGTATGAAAAACTTGACTCTCACAAAGTTACTAAGTTATGAAGTGAGGCTGTGTCCTTATAGAACATGGATACAGCCTACTTACTGCAAATGAGGTAGCTAAACAAATTACTTTCTAGTCTGTCTATCCTTTTTGAGTAAGTGTCCAAACGGTTACAGATTTGACTTTGCAAAGCCTGTTTAGATCCACTTCTTTAGCTCCTTGTCTCTTCTATATCTCTCCAAGCTTCCTTGTAGGCTTTCCAGAGCACGTTACAGATTGTGGTCCATAAAGTGCATTGGCTTGTTGCAGGTTTCTGACTTGTATAATTTCTTCAGTATTTTGTCTCCAAGAATGTATTCGAGAAGTGACTAAGTAAGTGATTCGAGAACTAGGATTGACTTGATCGATAACTCTGAGTTCTCGAATACTGTTATATGACATATCGAATCACTTCTCGAATAGCTCTTTTCTCTAGGAATCCTTGAGTTGTCGAATAGAGCATTTTGACATGTCGAATCCCTGAGATATCGAATAGCTTTCTTAGTCCTTGAGATATCGAATGGAACTTTGACTTGTTGACTCTTTGAGAACTCGAATACCATCTTGACTTGTTGACTTCTTGAGTTCTCGAATAGAGTAGTAGACATATCGAATCCCTGAGATATCGAATGAGATATCGAACAGTGTATTCAGAGATATCGAATAGTGTCTTGAGATATCGAATCCCTGACTTCTCGAATGCTGGACTTCTCGAATAGACAAATATACTTATCGAATTGGTACTTAGGCAAATTCTTCATTTCTTCAAATCCCAACTGTGATTATTTGACAGTCTTTAACTCCTTGCTTGAGGCATGAACCTTGGAACTTCTTTCAAGCATTATTCTAGACTCTATAGGTACAATTACACAACTAGGATTTGATGCCTACTACAAGTACAATACAAACAGAAACTCTACAACTAGAGGTTCCCTCAGTTAAGAGGTCATGTAACTAATGCAAAACATTACAAACAATTAGGCTTGTTATTAGATGTGTACAGGCATGCCTCTGTAACTAACAGTAATTAGCTGATTAACATGATAAAATTAGTGGTAATTAGTCGATTGCCGTTTTCACATTAACATAATAAAATTAGTAGATTGTCTTTTTCACATTTACTTTTAGTCGAAGATATTACCTTTTATATATACCTAAAAACATCAATCAATCATTAATATTTCCTTTCGAATTAAAACACATTACCATTTTAATTTAAAACAAATCTTATAATCATTATTATATACCTAAAAATATCAAAGCATAATTTTCAAAAAAAGTATAACACCTAAAATAAATAATAACATAATATAATTAACGGTAATTAGTCGATTATCTTTTTCACATTAACATAATAAAATTAAAGGTAATTAGTCGATTGTTTTTTTCACATTTAATTTTAGTTGAAGATATTACCTTTTATAAATACCTTACCCTTTTTCGAATTAAAACATATTATCTTTTTAATTTAAAACAAATCTTATAATCAATGATGTTGTTAAAATCGGCCTAGGCGGCAAAAAATCGGTCAAAAATCGGCCTAGGCGGCAAAAAATCGGCAAAAAATCGGAAAAAATTAGAAAATATGTTGAAAAATTCAAAAATTGGCAAAAATATTTGGTAAAAATATTTAATAAATATAAATATTAAAATAATATTTAAATACAACCGATTAATGCTCCGATTAATCCGTCCGATTAATCCCCGCCTACCCGATTAGGCGCTAGGCGGTACCCCGACCGCCCTGGACCGCCTAGCGATTTCTGGAACACTGATAATCATTAATATATATCGAAAAATATAACATCATAATTTTCAAGAAAAATATAGCCCGAAAATATCGCACCATATTTTTCAATTATTAATAAAATATATTAAAAATCATATACGTTGTTCATAAGAAGGAAACATTAGTATAATCCGTAAACATAAGTATATTAAATTATATCAAATTAAAAAAAATATTAAAAAAAATGATTATATAAAAATATAATTTTAATATTAAATAAAATTTATAACTTATTACAAGAAACCCGTGCATTGCACGGGTTATAAGGTAGTTATAATATTAAAGTTGAAACATTGAAAATTTTATCAGTTTGGTTTAGGTACAATTATCTTAATTAATAAATAAAAAATAATACAATTAATGTTAAGCACCCGATTGCCTTTTCTAATTAAAATACGTATTTTTACTACTATATTAAAGTCGAAAGATTGAAAGTTTGTATATTTGGTTATCCTAATTATTAAAATAAATAATAAAATCATATAATTAATGGTTATTAACCAACTCCCCTTTTCACATATACTTTTAGTTGAAAATATTATCTTTCATAAACACCTAAAAACATTATAATATTTTTCGATCATTAATATTTTATTTCGAATTAAAACAAGTTACCTTTTTAATTTAAAACAAATCTTACAATCATTAACATATACCCAAAAATATCACACCATAATTTTTAAGAAAAATATACCACCTAAAAATAATAATAACATAATATAACTAATAATAATTAGTCGATTGCCTTTTTCACATTTACTTTTAGTTGAAGATATTAAATTTTATAAACATCTAAAAAGATCAATTGTATCATATATTTCAATCATTAATATTTCATTTCTAATTAAAACACGTTACCTTTTTAATTTACAACAAATCTTACAATATATACCCAAAAATATTACACCATATTTTTCAATTATTAATAAATATATTAAAAATCGTATACGTTGTTTATAATAAGGAAACATTAATATAATCCGTAAACATGAGTATATTAAATTATATCAAACTAAAATTAAAAAAATTATTAAAATTAGTGATTATATAAAAACATAATTATAATATTAAATAAAATTTATAACATAATATAAGAAACCCGTGCAATGCACGGGTTATAAGCTAGTATTATAAATTGCTGGATAACCCTTTCCTCAGGTTCGGGATCCATATTCAGGTTTGATAGATATCCATGACCCATTATAGTATTAAATTATATGCTTAGGATTAGGTTCGGGATCCGTTTAAATTACCCATCCAGTTATATGATATGATTCATATTTTAAAATATATTGACCCGATATTATATAAAATACACATCATGACAAACGACTCTTGCCAAAAATTATTTCCTTGATAATACCAAAAATTTGGCAGTTGTGCCAAATAATTGGTTATGATTATACTGGGCCCGCCAGGGCCATCCAATTAAAACAATCTTGCCAAAAAAAATTTCCTTGACAAAAACAATCTTGCCAAAAAAAATTTCCTTGACAAAACACGAATTATTTTGTTTCCAAAAATTATTTCCTTTCTAACAATTGTCAATTATAATTATAATGGGTCCGCCAGGGCCATCCAATTAAAACATTCTTGCCAAATCCGTTTATATTACCCATCCAGTTATATGATATGATCCATATTTTAAAATATATTGACTCGATATTATATAAAATACACATCATGACAAACCACTCTTGCCAAAAATTATTTCCTTGATAATACCAAAAAAATATTAACAAATGATTTTGATTGGTTATAATTATAATGTGCCCGCCAGGACCATCCAATTAAAATATTTCAAAATGCCAAAATATTATTTCCTTCACAAAACAAAAATTATTTTCTTAACATTCTTGCCAAAAATTATTTCCATCCACAAATTTTAAATTATTTTAATTTTTTTAAATCCATATTCAGGTTTGATAGATATCCATGACCTATTATAGTAGTAAATTATATGCTTAGGATTAGGTTATAGTGCAGTATAACTTTAATTTTTTTGATATTATGATTTAATTATTTTAATTTATTCTTTATATCTACTACTATTACATTCATGATATAGTTGACATCACTAAAATAATGTTATAGTGTTCAATTTTTTGATGTTTTTAAAATAAATTAATATATTAATAATTTCTTATATTAATTGTAATTTAAATTATCAAAACAAACTCATGTTCTTAAAGAATTTAACATTTTAATTTATTAAAATAGGCAACTTTTTAATACTACTACCAATTTTTATTTCTATATTGTAAAATTATATACTATAATTTATTAAAATTTAAAATAAATTTTATTTAAAATATGAACTCCCGTGTGCGAAGCACGGACATTAAACTAGTATAATAGAATAGATAGATAGATTTATATTAAAAAATATATACATTTATCATATATTTATATAGAGTTGCACTCCATAACAAACACCTTATATAACAAACAATAAATAACACCTTAGAACTAATAGATCCAATGTCCCTTGCGGGGCCACCCAATACGAAAAGTTGTTATTTTTTTACCCTATATCCATCCATCATCTAAAAAAGAGAGTTACTGTTCATGATGACGTCATCAGTGACGTCATCACGAATAGTAAATTTTTTTTTTTTTTTTTTTTGCTGGCTTGATAGAGGGTAAAAAAATAACAATTTTTTGTATTGAGTGCCCCTGACGGGGCTATTGAAACTATTAGATCTAAGGTGTTCTTTATTGTTTGTTATATAAGAGTGTTCAGTATGGAGCAATGACCTATTTATATATTATTTAAATAATTTTATTCAAATATCATTTATAAAATTATTATTATAGATTTTTTTAATACATCATATATTAAAATAATTTAATATAATTATAATAATCAATCAATATATATATATAAAAGAGGGTACGCGGGAGTTTAGGTGGCGCTCTAAGATCGTCTCAATCTATTTTTCTAATTTTCTAGAATTTTAGAATTTTAAACACTTATAAATATAAAAATATCATTTAACATATTAGAAGTAGAATAGGTGTTCGAATTTATAGTGGTGAAGAGTTCGAATTTATAGGAAGACATATGATTAGAAGTTCTATTGTAAGTAGAATAAGTATTTATAAAGCATATGATTAAAAGTTCTATTGAAAGTAGAATATAGGAGTTCGAATTTATAGAGATAAGAGTTCAAATTTATAGAAAAAACATATAAATAAAAGTTTCTATTGGAAGTAGAATAAGTATTTATAAAGCATACGATTAAAAGTTCTATTGGAAGTAGAATATGAGTTTGAATTTATAGAGAATAAGAGTTCGAATTTATAGAAAAACATATAAATAAAAGTTCTATTAGAAGTAGAATATGTGTTTGAATATATAGAGCATCCATATAACTAAATATTTTATAGAAAGTACGATCTTCTTAAATTATATATTTTTTATATAAGTTAATTATACTTCTATTAGGAAAATTTATTCATAAATCCAATACTATTATCATAAAAAAGTCATCGTATTTAAAAGAAAAGAATTGATGTGTTAACATTATAAAAGAACATTCTCATGCAGAAATCCTAAATAAAAATAGGAGTATCTATAATATAAAGAGAAAATAAGATGTGCTTTCATTTTCTAAAACTCCATAAATTTTAGAAAGTCTAGATAAAGTATAAATTGGAATTCACTCTATTTTTTAGGTTTTAATTTTAAGGAAAAAAGTTGTTGTGTAAGATAAGTATCAATAATAATATGTAATGAATTTGGAATTTCGACCCAAACGAGAGCGGCTCGAAACGTGTTTAACAGGAAGACGACTCACTATAAAAGATTGTATTAGCTATTAAAATATCATTTTGATGTTATAAATTTTATTTTATTTTTAGGATTTGATTTTTATGGATAAACATTATCATACAAGTGATACATGTAAAAGTTAGGTTTTTTGTCTTAACTAGGGAGCAGATAAATAGTAATAACCGTGTTTAACGAGAAAGCGATTCATTAGAGAAGACCGTATAAAAATGTTTGAATATATAAGAAATACATAAAATAGAAATGTTTTATTAATAGAAGTAGAATACGATGACGGTGGAGACGTCTTACACGATTTTTAAAATTATATATCTTTTTTCCTAGAAATCCTTTATTTTATCTTTTTTATACAAGTTAATTATACTTGCATTAGAAAAATATATCCATAAATTTAATATTATTCCCGTAACGAAAAGTCTTCGAATTTAATTTTTTTATATGTTAACATAACAGAAAGACATTCTCATGCAGAAGTTGTAAATAAGTACATGAATATCTATAATATACAGAAAAAATAAGATGTATTTTCATTTTTAAAACTCTATAAATATTAGAAAGTTTAAAGAATATAAAAATTGGAATTTAATTTCTTTATATAATTAGTTAGAATTTCGGTTCCAAATAAGAGCGACTCAAAACGTATTTAACGAGAAGACGACTCACTAGAAAAGATTGTATTAGCTATTAGAATTTGATATTGATGTCATAATTTTTTTTATTGTTCGATTTTATGGATAAAAAATATTATATAAGTCTTTATAATATATGTTAAAGTTGAGATTTTGATTTTAATGAGAGAGTGGCTCAATCGAAAGAATCGTGTTTAACAAGAAATCGATTCATTAGAAAATGATATTTAATTATTAAAATTTAAAATTAATATTACAATATAACGTAAATGTATTAATTTTTTTAAAAAAAATTTATAACGCCGCCGCGAAGCGCGACTTTATCAATTAGTTTTTAATAATTTTCGGATTAAAACATGTCATTTTGGAGTTAAACACTACATAACAGGTCGGGTTGGGGTTGAAAATTTGAAACCCGTTTCGGCTTCGGGTCGGGTTCGGATTGACCCAAAACAATATATTTGTTGCACTTCTCCTCGTTGCCCCCTTCTAAAACCCTAGTTTCCCAACAAACCGCCGGCGACACAATGAAGAGCTACTCCAAATGCCATTCCGGCGGCGGCTCTGGAGGCCGAAAACGCTCTAGTGGCCGAAAACGCTCTAGAGGCCGAAAATGCTCTCGAGGGAGAAGCGCGTTGTTTGACGGTCTCGAGGCGTCTCCGGTGAAGAAGCGGCTCAAGAGTGTTGATAAGAGAGAGGAGGAGAGATTGCGAGGGATAGAGAAGACTTATGTGATTGCGAGAAATTCGGTGTCGGATGTTACGGAAGACGAGAAGGAGAGTGGTTCGACGCCGACGAGTTGGGATAATATTTATAGCGAGAAGTTTGAGCCGGAGATTGATTTGATGCTTGAGAATAGTTATAGCGGAAGTGAAAAAGACGAATTAAAGTCGAATCCGGTTGGGTTAGAGGAGAAGAATGTGGGATTGGAGGTTTCGAACGACAAAGTGGATAAGAAGCTCGATGTTGGGGTAGGAGAGGGGAGTGGTAGAGGCGTTAAGTTACGGAAAGGGAAATGTGTTGAGGCTGAGGTGAAGAGGAAAGACGACGGACCCATGTTTAAGGATTTAGGAGGGATGAATCAAGTGGTGGAGGAGTTGAAGATGGAGGTGATTGTTCCGTTGTATCATCCGCAATTGCCTCAGTGGTTAGGAGTGAGGCCGATGAGTGGGATTTTATTACATGGCCCACCGGGGTGTGGGAAGACTAAGCTTGCACATGCTATTGCTAATGAGACGGGTGTTCCGTTTTATAAGATTTCCGCTACGGAGTTGGTGTCTGGTGTATCAGGTAGTTTGATATGGACTTTTGCATTTCTCGGTTATCTTGCTACTTGTTTAGTTTTTATTCAAAGTTAACTTGTCTATATGTGTAATTTGTTTATCAGTTTGTTTGTAAATTCGTTAATGAAATTAGATTTATCCCATAGCTTAGCTCAATAGAATCGTTTGCTGCTTTAAAAATGAAGTGAAGTGCGCCCAATCGTGGCTCTAGGGTTGTTAATACTTACGTACACCACTAGTCTATTAGTAGTATTTTTTTTCTTTTAATGCACCTCATAGGGTCTTGGCCTCTTGGGACATGATATATTTGAAAGTAATGCAGTGTAGTGTGGGTGTGGGGAGGGAAGGGAAATAAAGGGAAGAAGCGGAGCTGCAGTTTCCCCATATAATATATGAATTTGCTACTTAGCACTTTTCTGAGATATGTCTATATGTCCCCTTTTAAATAGTCTGATGTACTCTGGGGTTATGTGGAGTTTTCACAGAGAAAAATTGGATGGTACATTTGTTGTCAATTAACTTTCAAGGTCAAATAATCTAACATTCTTACATTCACTCGTGGTTACTTTTGTATTTTGGTACTATTTGCTGACAGTTAAATATAGCCAATTGATAATCTTAATAGATATATTTACTTAAGGTTCCAAATCGTATCCAAACATGGGCCACGGGGTGTTGTATGGCTGATGGCTCTCAGACAGATTTAGTGTATTAGTTTTCCCACTTTTATATCTAAAAGTTAAACGTCTTGGTGAAATCCTCTATGTTATTTATTGGCTTTATTATATGAATTTGTTTCTCCACTATTTCTCGTGACCCTTATCTTTATTTTATCAGCTGTTTAATCTTTTGACATACTTTGGGGTTTTCACCGAGAAAATATGGATGTTAACTTTTTTTAGGTTTCAACCTGGTTTCTTCTAGCTAAGTTTCCTGCAAACCCTACAGGTGAGGATTTACTGCGGCAAGTCTGAAAATAGATCTTTGTCCTATAACCACTGTGCTTCATTTAATATGGCATAGACATAACGAAACTCAATCAATGTAGGGCATCACCATTTTTGGTTTATTATGTTAGACATTGAAGTTAAGACACAGATATTTGATAGTGTTCAATAATATATGTTGTATCTTACCTGTAAGTCTAGAAGCAGTTTTTCTGCTCTGTTTTTTTGCATTGAAAATTTTCGCTTCCAAAAGCTTTTCTTATCTGTAAATTTCGTAGTCATTTCTCTGATAGATACATAGCTTCCTTTAAGCTGTATAAAAAGGGTGAACTATTGTGTTGGTTTTACCTATAGAGTATTGGGTTGAATGCTGATAAACGCTGCAGTAGTTTACAGATCACTATTACTGTTTTAAAAATAAAGAAATTTTTATTGGTGATAAATATTTTGCAGGATTTTCTGGCAACTTATCCTTTATATAGAATATCACGCTGATGATTAATTGGTTATACTATCAGGTGCATCAGAAGAGAACATTCGGGAGTTGTTCTCAAAAGCTTACAGGACCGCACCATCCATTGTTTTCATTGATGAGATTGATGCAATTGCTTCTAAAAGGGAAAATCTACAGAGGGAAATGGAACGCCGTATTGTGACACAACTAATGGCATGCATGGATGAATCACTTCGAATTGTACAAAACGAAAAAGATGGCAGTTCTGATGATTCTGATTCCAGACCAGGTTACGTTTTGGTCATCGGTGCCACCAATAGGCCGCATGCTGTAGATGCTGCATTAAGGAGGCCAGGACGATTTGATCGCGAGATTGTATTAGGTGTTCCAGATGAAAGTGCGAGGGTCGAGATCCTCTCAGTGCTTACAAGTAAACTCAAAGTCGAAGGTGATTTTGATCTCTTGAAAATAGCTAGGTGCACCCCGGGATTTGTCGGAGCTGATCTGGCTGCACTGGCTAACAAAGCTGGGAATCTTGCCATGAAGAGAATTATAGACCAGAGAAAGTCTGAGTTGTCTATAGAACCTTTGATTGAAGAAAATGCTGAAGAGTGGTGGAGGTGTCCATGGTCCCCTGAAGAAATGGAGAAGCTTCGCATCACTATGGGTGATTTTGAGGTGAGGTGGAGAATAAAAAGTGTTTTGTTAAACATATAGATTACCACCCTATCTTTTTAATCGCTGTAGATGTTCACAGTTATGGTTTTTATTCTAAAATATTTCCATTAACATGCCTATTGTTGGACCTTTAGCCTCATGTTATTTTGTAATTATCAGCAGTTAGATCATTGTTTGCATCTTCATGCAAAACTGTAATTTACTCTGAATATAATTTGTCCCTATGGAAAATCGTATCCTGAAATATTACTTCAAATTGAATCTGAGACCGCCTCCCTTCTCATAAATCTTTCCCCCTGATATAGTTTGTGTTTTGTATCATCTGCCCATTGTGGCTTGATTCTCTGTACCATTAACGCTGCTCTAGCTTTTATCAGTTCATGTTAGTGTCTATATAACTGTCAATATAAATCTTCTAATTTCCATTAACATGCCTTTGTTGGACCTTTAGGGTCCGTTTGGATTGGGGGTTGAGAAGGGTTGGGTTGGGTCGGGTTCAAATTTAAAAAATCATTTTTGAGAAAATTTTAAAAGTAAAGGGTTGGATTTTGGATTTAATATGTATTACTATTTTAATTTTTTCGTAAACTACCAAAACCCAACACTTTACTTTTAAAATTTTCTCAAAAACGAATTTTCAAATTTGAACCCGACCCAACCCAACCCTTCTCAACCCCCAATCCAAACGGACCCTTAGCCTCATGTTATTCAGTAACCTTAGCGGTTAATCTTTGTTTGCATCTTTGTGCAAAACTGAATTTCAGTCTGGTTATAATTTGTCCCTATGATATAGTTTGGTTTTTGTGTTGTCCGCTAATTATGTCTTTTCTCTGTACCACTAAGGCTGCTCTAGCTTTGATACATTCATGTTACTGTCTATGTAGCTATCTATAAAGACCCACCTGGTCTGGTTGTCTTTTGCGGAAACCACCTCTCTATTCTTACGAGTAGAGGTAAAGATAAGGTCTCTGTACATCTTACCCTCCCTAGACACGTGGTATGCTTGGTTTGGTTTTATTTGACCTTGTTGGTATTGTGATGATATATGAGCTGTGACAGTGTTATGTATCTTTCATTTCTTAGAACTGTTTGTAAGGCGTCTTCTTATTTACCTGCCTGTAATTAAAAGATTAGTTGGCATTGCATTGCTGATTCAATAGTGGATTGTTGCTATTTTCAGGAAGCAGCTAAGACAGTTCAACCCTCTTCCAGAAGGGAAGGATTCAACAGTATTCCCAATGTGAAATGGGAAGATGTTGGAGGGCTTGATTCATTGAGGAAGGAGTTTGAAAGATATATAGTTAGGCGAATAAAAAACCCAGAAGATTACGAGGTAATTGCTACTTGTTATTGACAAGGCAAGATGAGTAGATTTGAGAATGACTCGATTAATACACGTACGGTATCTGCATGATGTTAAGGAAGATCAGTTCCTCTTTGTATATAACTTTCATATTACATCTCTCTCTCACAAAGTTGTTTTATCCAATAATATTGTGCCAGAAGAAAATCCCCGGTCCATAATGGATATATCATCTTGATTGCCTGTTCTAGTGGTTGCTTTCTTTTCATGCCAAACGAGAGAGCATTGTTTTGTTCCTATGTTGTCTAGGGTTGACTAGAAAAATTGTCATCAAGACTTGTAATGTATCTTTTGGCCTTTATTTCAGGAATTTGGAGTGCAGTTGGAGACAGGATTTTTGTTATATGGTCCTCCAGGTTGTGGTAAAACTTTAATAGCGAAGGCTGTTGCTAATGAAGCAGGAGCGAATTTCATACACATAAAGGTCTTTGATATGCCTTCGGACTCATAACTACCTTTCAGTTTAGCACTTCTACTTTTCATGGTTGCTAAATATTAGGTGCCCCTTCCTCCTTTCCCCCTTTTGTGTCTCTTTGAAGGGCCCTGAGCTGTTGAATAAATATGTTGGTGAAAGTGAGTTGGCTGTCCGAACAATATTTAGTCGTGCAAGGACATGTTCTCCATGCATACTCTTCTTTGATGAGGTGCTGTTCCTTGCTCTTGTAGCTGTTCTTTGTTCTAGTTGTGTTATAATAATCAGCATTTTTTTTTATAATGATATTGTTTTATGTCAATATTGTTTCCAAACTGACAAGTAAGAAGTAACCTACAACACAGTAATGAGACATGGAAATTTTTGTTTTGTACAAGAAATCCACTTGTCATGGATTAGAGCTATGAAATGGCATACAATGTTCTTAGATTATTTACGTGTAACAAAAATGCATCATTATTATACACTGTCTATGAGATTATATTCGGTATGAAAGGAGTATTTGATCCCTTAATCCCTTTACCATATGCACTTACCTGCAAACTGTCTTGTGTTCATACATAAATGTCTGTGGCTACAAAGTACGAGCTTCTGTTCAACACACAGTGCAACATGGAATTGAACCCTAGAAAGCCATTAAAACATGATCGAAGTTTGATGTCTATTCAGTAGTGAATGTTATGTTACTGTATACTAGATGGAAAATCTGAAATTGATTTGGGAAGAAGAATGTGGTAAACCACTCAGCTCAGTAACCTTATTAAATTATAATAGTTATAAATAACTAAATATCTCAGTTTTTTGGAGAAAGCAGACTGTACATCAATTTTCACCGCATAAATTTAATAAACCTAATAATATATAGAAGAGGATATTGGCACTTGTATCTTTTTTCACTCTCTCATTGTTGGAGATAAGTGACAGTGAATATAATAAAAAACCTAAACTAGGGTAAATTATAATGCTGCAAAGTAGAAATCAATTGCCTTTAGGATCGTCTTTTAGATGTGAATAAGATTGAGTCGTAGTCAATTGGAAGAATAATTTTGGCCATTAAAGTTATTATCTGCCATGAATATGTTAGGATTATATCTCACTTCTTTTGGATTATGGAACCCTAATATTACCCAAGGAATAAGGAAAATACTCTATCATTAAAATACTTAATTATGTTATAGTATTTCCAAACCGTTTTATATGCCCCCAACTTACCTGGTCCCCTTTGACTTTTTTAACATTTCTTTCCAGTGAGATTTTGGTAAAATAAAGATAAAATTTAATTATATATTCTGAGAAAATATAATAAAAGAATAATATGCGTAGGTACCTTTTATGGAAACCCTAAGAAAGCAGGGAGGTGGCCAAGGAAAGGCTCAGCCTATCCAGAAAGAAGTGAACCTCACTAAGTCAACGTCTGCTAACAAAATTAAGGAGGACAAGTAAATGGTTACACAGGAGTACATTTTGTTCAACATGGAATATTATAAAATTGTCTTAATAACAAAGATGAAAGTGTCACTAGTGTTCACTTTTCCATTATAGATACATGCAGTTCTTAGCTCTATCCGTGTTTTGTCACAAATTACCGTTGAAAGGTGACTGATGTCTTTGTTCTTTTCTGTGCATTAGAAAGTCAATACCAAGAAAATTGGAAGAGAAACTTTAGTTATCTATCCTTCTCTTTTCACCTTTTTGTATATATGAGAAGTCTTTAAATACTACTAGCCTATAACCCGTGCAAAACACGGGCTATCATATATTATTATTATTATTGTTATTGTTATTATTATTATTATTATTATTATTATTATTATTATTATTATTATTATTATTATTATTATTATTATTATTATTATTATTGTTATTGTTATTGTTATTGTTATTGTTATTGTTATTGTCGTACAATCTTGTCGTCATACCACTATTTTTCTTACAATCTTGCCCGTCATACTTTCTTCTTCTCCGAAAATTTCTGCCGCTCCTCCGCCCCCTTCTCCCGACTACCCACACCCACACCCACACCTACACCACCTTCTTCGATTTGTTGTCTTCTCCGATCTGTCTTCTTCCCCGGTCAGTCGTCTTCTCCGGTCTGTTGGAGATCGGGGCCGCATGCCAAGGAGAGAGTTTCGAAGAATTCCGACGAACTTCGAATGAATTCCGGCGAGCTTTGAAGGATTCTGGCGAGTTTCAATAGACATGGGCACAAACTCATTCAAACTCCTAGTTATCCATGCCGACCCATCATCGACTGTTTCCTCACCATCGACCGTCTCAAACACCCTCTCATCCACCCCATCTCCGTCGCAATCACCGCCGCCTCTCCAGCAATTTATCCCCCGCCTCAACCACCACAACTACCGCCTTAAACAACACAATAGAATCAATCTCAATGAATGAACGACATCCTTTCTCGTAATTTCCTCAATCTGAATGTTTCTTTTCTGGACTGCTCCCCATCCTTTCCCGTAATTTTGCAAATTTTTTTAAAAATAAAGTATAATTGCAATTCATAACGTATATTTGCAAATTAGTTTTGTCAAGAAAAGTAAAACTGAAAGAATTTACTTTTAAGCATTTATTTGTCAAAAAAGCTCAATATCTTAAGAATTCAATAGATTTTTTTTAAAAATTTATTTAGTGGAACCTAAAATCCTAGAAGAAAGAATCGTAGGAAGAAGTGTGTGCGGGCGATGATACTAATTGAGATATAATTGAAAACATTTATAATTTTATAAAATATGTGGTTTTTTATTTTTAATGAATTATATATATTTTAATTGAATTTGGAATTTGTAACACATTTTTTTAATTTTTTAACAATAACTTTGAAATACGTAGCATTTAAAAAAAAAAAAGAAAATAGAACATGATGTTGTGTTTTGTACACTCCTGTCCCTAGGGTTAAGACAAAACACTCAGTAAATGTGAAATTTTGAGAACACTTGGTCAGACTGATTACCTTATAAAAAGCGATTACCTTATAAAAAGCGGTGTCTTATTGGTAAATTTTATTGTTTATAATTAATTAATTAATATTTTTAAAATAATATTTTTAATTTGTTATTTTTAAAAAGGTGTTAACAATTTTTTTTGGAAGGCGTTAACCATCTAACCAAATATATCTTGTTTTGCTTATAATAGTATAGTATAGATTTGACAGGGTGTTTCACAATCTAGGGGCATGCTTTTGTATGGGAGGACAATGTTTTGAAAATGTTTATTGAAGATAATTTATATTTTCAGGTGGATGCTTTGACAACGAAGCGAGGAAAAGAAGGCGGATGGGTTGTAGAGCGTCTTTTGAACCAGGTCAAATAGCTTCAAGGAATTTTTGAAACAGTTGATAAGTGGTTGTAGTTCCTTTATGAACGAACGAAACCCACTCAGTTATAATACCACTCAGTTCCTTTATGATTTTTTTTTTATTTATGAGTTATCTGAATTAGATGTGTATAAAATGTTGCAGTTATTGATAGAGCTAGATGGTGCAGAACAGCGACGCGGTGTTTATGTAATTGGTGCCACAAATAGGTGCATAAATCATCAGTTTATCTACCCGAAATGTGTACTGATTTTAGTAATTAAATATTAGGTGTAACATGGCAATCTCTGATCTTTCTAACACATTCCAGGCCGGAGGTAATGGATCGTGCTCTCTTGCGACCCGGAAGATTGGGAAAACTTCTATATGTCCCTCTGCCAAGCCCAGACGAAAGAGGATTAATATTAAAAACACTTGCCAAGAAGAAACCGATTGATGCCACAGTGGACTTGTTCACCTTCGGGAAGAATGATTCTTGCAGTTACTTAAGTGGAGCTGACCTTGCTGCATTAGTATGTTAAAACTCTATAATAATATTGTATTTGTAGTCAACTTCTCTTCCATGTTCATGCCCTCCAGTCATTTGCATATATTTTGATTTTGCTTACTTAGCTAACTGTTTAATTAATGCATTTGCTGCCTAGATGGACGAAGCTGCAATGGTTGCACTTGACGAACTGCAGGAACAAAAAAGTTCAGATGGCACACGATATACTATAAAAACAGAGCATTTTGACCAAGCACTGAAAAAAATTCATCCATCTGTCTCAATCAAGGTATTCCTCTTATTCTTCTGGATGGCATGTTTGCTCAAGATACTGTACCTCTTTGTGAATTTGTGTTGCTGATTCTTGCCATGTAGTTATGGACTTGTAATACAAGATGTCTTGTCTTTTTTACTATGAAATCCAAATACAAAGTAAAAGACACCAAATATATATGATACAAACTACACAGTATCAACTGATTGTGTCTGGCTTCACGCTGCAAGCTAAAAAGCTACCCCCTCTTTATCTGCATCGATGTCGGAAGGCTATATGCACAATCTTCTCAAATCTCAACTATTTTAGACTTTACATCTGCATAGATATAGACAAGTATTAGTTTCTTTCAAGTAGAATGTATCCATTCTTTTGGGTGAAAGTAAAGTTTACTCGGTATCTATGTTATTCTATATCTTTTGTGCAGCAAAACGATTATTATGGGCGTTTACAACAAAGCTTAAGTCCAGCATGTCAGCCTGAGGCTTTTGGGCTTACAAGTTTTGTATGATGAGGTTGTTCTAGCTTACGAACAAGGTGCAAGGCTGCTAAACCAGCTCCATACAGAGTTTTCATATTTATAGATGATTGTATTCTTATGTTCAGTTATCATCGCCTTTTAATTTTCTTATTGTTGTATTAATGAAGCCAACATTTCCAGGCAAAATTTTGGAAGTAGCACCGAGTTTTGACCTTTGTGTGTGTTCAAGGAGCCTTCTTTAAACACCAAAAGGGATTGCAAAGAAAGTTCTAAATCTGTCCTAGCTGCATGCATAACAAATGTGGATGTAATCAGAACAGTAATCTGTCCTAGCAACTCCAGACAGTTAGGTTTCTTCAACTTGGTGCCAAAGGTGAAAGGCCCCTCTTTATGTGGTCCTGTTGTATCGATCGATTATTTAGAGTTTATGGAACTTGGTCAATTAATTTCACCCAAAAACAAAACTTACTGGTAAATGTAAGTTTGCAAATGTAGATAATGATATTGTGCTCGTAAGTTAGCGTAACCTCTCCGTTTATCGGAGATAAAGATTGCCGATTGGTATATTAGTTATTCCCAGTTTTGAACTATTAATTATTACGTTTATCCCCTTTTGGTTGTATCTACGGGTATTTGCATTTATTTTAAAATGCCTAAAAATGACTATAGTTTTTTGGTAAATAAAAATTTATTACTTATATCTTTATTAAAAAGAAGAAGAAAATTTATTACCTTCACATCCGTAAATAAACAAGTTTAATTATGTCGGATAAATGTGCAAATGTGCAACAAATGTACAATATAACTTCAATAAATAACTATACGGTAATTGAATAATTTGTTAGATGAATAATTTTAAGATTCTAAAATAATAGTCGGGAAAAAATATAATTTCAATATCGATAAATTAATTAAATTCTTCGTTACAACAAATCTATGCTATTATATAAAAGTCGAACCATTAAAAATTTGGTTTGTCGGTTGGTACTTGCATGTTATTTTTACATAATTCTCCTTAATTATTTATAGTTAATAATAACTAAGAAAATTTCCTTTTTCAGATAAAATGTTAACTTTTCTATCTTTGAATAACTATCTTTTGGATGTTGTGGAAAAGTAGAAATGAGCATATATGGAATTAGCGTAGTATCGAGCCTTCATAGGTGGTCCAATCACATTCTCAGTCCTTAACCAATGAAAAAGTGTTCAAGATCGAATCTTCGACCGTTTTCTAGGATACATGTCTTCTGGTGACGGTGATGAACACTGGAGCTTACCATCACCATAGTGTTAAGGCAAATTATGATGCAACCATATTTGAAGATTCTAATTGCTACAGCTATGCTTTCATTTTTCGTGACCATGAGGGTAGTTTGATCGAAGCTAGATCAACCTGTTTAAGAGATCGTTCCAATGCAGATTTGGCATAGGCAATGGGCATTCGTGAAGCTTTAAGTTGGGTGAAGAACATCGATTACAATGATGTTATGGTTGAATCTGATTGCTTGCAGGTCGTATAAGCCACTCGCAGCTCCTTCATGTGTTAATACTTAGGGAGAGTGATTAAGCAATGTCGAGTTCAGTCAAACATATTCACTTATTCATTCTCATACACATACACACACTCTAACTCTCTCTTCATTGTTTTCTTTTTCATCGTTCATCTCCATCTCTTATTTCCCACTAGATTTGTATAGTTGCATAATATATATATAAATTGCTTATCGGTATTTACTCTCTTTTCCTTCTTTCGAACACTGCTAGCTCCAATCCCTCCCGCCTCCTTTTCTTTCTCCTCGTACAACCAACACCCAGCCTGTCCCTTGTTTTACCAATTCGTTTATCTACTCTACTACTTCGATTCTAACCAAAAACCCACAAACACCCACTATCATCTCTCTCCATCTCCCTCACCTGTCGTCTTCTTTCTCTACCCTGCCTTCCCTCCATTTCGTCTCTTCATCGCTGCAATACACTCAACCCCTTTCCCTTTTCTTCTTGTTTTGAATTACCTGCTTAATTCGAGTTCTTAGAGTATTTAGTGTTGTGTCGATTCGTTTGAAGTCTGAGTATTTAGTATTTACATTCTCATGTGTTTTTATTTTAGTTTGTTAAATAGGAATTCGCGTATCCTTCGTTTAAGTTGTGCGAGTTGGTTTGTTTTGTCGATGTCGCGTAGTTTGCGTGTTGGCAGTTTGAATTTAGGTACCTTAACGGGCAAATTTTTGGAGTTAGTGGACGTGCTCAAGAAGCGAAGAGTGGATGTGGCATGTATTCAAGAGACTAGGTGGAATGGGGCTCAGTCCAGAGAAGCGAACGAGTATAAACTGTGGTACTCAGGTCTTGTCAACTCGAGGAACAGAGTGGGCATTCTTTTGGCGAAGGATCTTAAAGACAACGTCGTGGAGGTGAAGAGGTGCAACGACAGGATCTTGTCCGTCAAAGTTGTGGTTGGGGAGAAGGTGGTTAAAGTGGTGTGTGCGTATGCCCCCCAAGTCGGTTTGGGAGAGGCTGAGAAGGAGGATTTCTGGGTCTGTTTAGATGAGTTAGTCGGAAGTATTCCTGACGACCAATTTTTAGTGTTGGGTGGCGATTTCAATGGTCACATTGGTGAGAGGGCAGATGGCTATCTCAACGCGCATGGGGTTTCGGCTTCGGGGTCAGGATCGTCGGTGAGTCCGCGTTGTTGGAGTTTGCTACTGCCCAGGAGTTGGTAATTGTGAATTCTGTTTTTCAGAAGAGGGCTGAGCACCTCATCACCTTTAGTAGTGGGGGGCACAACACTCAAATCGATTACCTACTTATGCGCAGTCATGATGTTGAGGCGTGCGTGGATTGCAAAGTGTTCCGGAGTGAGGCGTGTGCTTCCCAGCACCGTCTGTTGGCCATGGATCTATCCATGGGGGGTCGAGTTGCTCGCAGGTCAAGAGAGTTTAGACCAAGAATCCTTTGGAAAGATTTGAAGGGCGAGAAGGCTGCCGAATTCAGGGAGTCTCTGCTCAACGAAGGTTGTTTTACGCGTGGTGGAGATGCTACCTTTAGGTGGACCAACATGGCGAAGGCTATTCGGTGTGTGGGCGAGAAGGTGGTGGGGGTTTCATCAGGAAGGTTCAGTGGTCTTAAGGAGTCGTGGTGGTGGAACGAGGAGGTTCAAAAGAGATTTCTGCAGGGGTAGAGAGGAATCTGAAGATGGAAGCGTACAAGGTGGCGAGACGAGAGGCAAAAAAGGCTGTGGCGAAAGCCAAAGGTGAAGCCTTTGAGGGGCTGTACAAGCGCCTAGATACCAAGGAAGGAGCGAATGCTATCTTTAAACTAGCTAAAGCTAGGGAGAGAGGGCAGCGCGACCTGGGTTCGGTTAAGTTTGTTAAGGATGATTCAGGCCAAGTGTTAGTGAATGAAGATGCTATTAAGGAGAGGTGGAGTTCGTATTTTCATAATCTTTTCAATGAGGCTAGGAGGAGTGGTTCCGGTGTGGAGCAAGAGGTCTCTTTTTCGTCTGTGCGTTCTTTCGGTTCCTGTGAGCGTACCAGCAAGGACGAAGTCAAGGGTGCCCTTCGAAAGATGGCTAGAGGGAAGACGGTTGGCCCGAATCAGATCCCAATAGAGCTGTGGCTTTGTCTTGGTGTGGTTGGCGTTCAGTGGCTAGCAGATCTGTTCAATTCTCCTCTTGGGTGCTAAGATGCCAGCTGAATGGAGGCATAGTATTGTGGTCCCTTTTTTCAAGAACAAAGGCGATGCTCAGAGTTGTAGTAACTATTGGGGTATTAAATTACTCAGTCATACTATGAAACTTTGGGAGAGAGTGGTTGAATGTCGTATTAGAAGAGAAGTTGAAATCTCAGAGAATCAATTTGGTTTTATGCCTGGGAGATCGACGACCGAGGCCATTCATCTTGTCAGACGCCTTATGGAGAAGTTCAGGGAACGTCGCAAAGACCTTTATATGGTGTTCATTGACCTTGAGAAGGCTTATGATAGCATCCCCCGTGAAGCTATTTGGAAGAGCCTTGAGGAGAGGAGAATGTTGCCATCGTATGTTAGGGTGATTCCAGACATGTACTCCCAAGCTAGTTCCAGCGTCCGGACCCCAGTTGGTGACTCACGTTTTTTCCATGTTGAGGTTGGGCTTCACCAGGGGTCGGCCCTTAGTCCTCTTCTTTTCGCCCTTATCCTAGATGTCATGTCGCGAGGGATTCAAGATGGCGTCCCTTGGTGCATGCTTTTTGCTGATGATATCGTGTTAGTGGCAGAGTCGAGGGGGGAGGTGAACGAGAAGTTGGAGTTATGGAGATCTACTTTAGAGCTCCAAGGCTTGCGTGTGAGCCGGTCTAAAACCGAGTATCTCTGGTGTAACTTCAGTCGAGGAAGGGGTGGAGGTTAGGATTGAAGATTAGATCGTCCCTCGTACAGATAAGTTCAAGTATTTGGGTTCGATCATCCAGAAGGAAGGTGAGATTGAAGACGATGTCTCGCATCGTATCAAGGCTGGGTGGCTAAGGTGGAGGGCAGCGTCAGGGGTGATGTGCGACAAGAAAGTACCGTTAAAGTTGAAAGGGAAATTCTATAGAGCAGCAATCCGTCCTGCGATGTTATATGGTTCGGAGTGTTGGGTGGCGAAGAAGGCCCTCGAGAGCAAGTTGGAAGCGGCTGAAATGAGGATGTTGCGGTGGTCTTGTGGGCGCACGATGTTGGATAGAATCCCGAATGTGGTTTTTAGGAGCGAGCTTAAGGTGGCACCTTTTCCTGCAAAAGTTAGGGAAGGGAGGTTGAGATGGTTCGGCCACGTCCGTAGGAGGCTGGTTGAAGCCCCAGTGAGGAGGGTCAAGAGTCTTTCGGTTGTTGGGGTGAGGAGGAGAGGCAGACCGAGGAGGTTGTGGGAAGAGCAGCTTAGGTTGGATTTAAAGGCCTTAAACTTAAATGAGACCATAACCGCTGATAGGTGTTCTTGGAGGCGCCAGATCAGAGTGGTGGATTCTCTTTTAGGGAGCGGCTCTGTTGTTGAGAGACTCAGAGTTGGGTTGTCTCGGTTAGCTTTATCTTAGAAGTTCGGCTGTTTAGTTTTCAGTTCCCCTGTTTTATTATTATTATTATTATTATTATTATTATTATTATTATTATTATTATTATTATTATTATTATTATTATTATTATTATTATTATTATTATTATTATTATTATTGTCTTCTGTTTTCTAATTTTGCAATTTCAGGGAGCCTGGCCAGGTATCATCTTAGATCTGAGTGTTTTGCAGAGCGGAGTAGTCAATCCCCTGGTAGGGATCTGTGCGAGGAGTCATCCTAGATCAGAGTGTTTCGGGAACGGAGTGGATAACCTCCGCGTAGGTAAGTCCCATGTGATCAAAGTCATGGGCTGAGGTATGGCTGCGATCTTTTCCAAAATTTATGAAGCCTTTGTAAATATCACACACTATTTTTCTGTTGTGCACTAAGTTGGGGGTCTTCACGGAAACATCCTCCCTACCGTAAAAGATAGGGGCATACTAATAATTAACCGATGACCTTTTTCAGCTAAAATGTATCATCTTTTCTATATTTTCTAACTAAAATCTCTCTTTTTCTAAAAATATTACGGGCAGCAACAAACCCGTTACCTTTTCTCTTTACTTCGACTAAAATATCTTTTTTTACTATATCACGGATGTTTTTATTTAATAAAATAATAATAATAATAATAATAATAATAATAATAATAATAATAATAATAATAATTAACCGATTACACTTTTCAACTAAACTGTATCATCTTTTCTATATTTTTTTAATTAAAATATTTTTTTTAGAAATATCACGGGCAACATTAATTTATCATTTTCTAAAAACACTACGAGCAATTTTATTTAGCAAATGAAAAAATTAAATTATAATTACTATAAACAAATTAATTATCCTTTTCACCTAAAACATTTTACCTTTTTATTATCAGGTTACCATTTCTATTTTTTCTAACTAAAATATTTCTTTTTCCAATTATATCATGGGCGGTTCTATTTAATAAAATAAAATAATAATATTATAATGCTAATAATTAATCGATTGTCGTTTTCAATTAAAACGTATCATCTTTTCTATATTTTCTAACCAAAATCCCTCTTTTTCTAAAAATATCACGAGCAACATTAATTTCTACTTTTCTAAAAATATTACAAAAAATTTTATTTAGTAAAATAAAATAATAAATTATAATTACTATAAACTAATCGATTACCTTTTTCACCTAAAACTCGTTACCTTTTTTTATTTATTTTTAACTAAAACTTCTTTTTTCCAATTACATCACGGGCATTCTATTTCATAAAATAAAATATTAATTTTATAATTATTGATAATTAACCGATTACTTTTCAACTAAAATCTATTATCTTTTCTATAATTTTAAACTAAAAACTCTCATTTTCTGAAAATATCATGGATAACATTTACTACCTCCGTCCCATCTAATTCTTAACATTTGAGATAGAAGACTCGACACGCATTTTAAGGTATATATAAAATATAGTTTCATAACAATTTTTTTAATTTTTTTTCTAAATAAAAGTTTAAACATTAAATTTTTATTAAAAAAAATGAAATATAAAATAATTAATTGAATTATGTTTTGTAAAAACCTTAAAATGCGTGATGTTAAGAATTGAATGGGACGGAGGGAGTATATAATTATTATCATTTTATCTTATTTAAAAAATAAGTCTTTAAAATTCATGTTTTAAAAAAAAATAATTCAAATTTATAAAAAATTTATATAATATTAAAAAAACCGTGCATCATACGAATTTTAAGCTAATATTAATTTATTTGTGTTTAACGATAAATCCTTATCACCGAGTATTGTCTTATCTTCACGGGTGATGGTCCAGAATACCTACTTTTAATATTGAAGGGCCCAAAATACCCATATCAATACTGGAGGGTCCAAAATAACCATTTCTTTGTCTTATAGCGGTCTTTTAGACATATTAGAGGAACTGTCCTCTGATTTGTTAGTCATACTACGAGGATAGGGTTCTAATTTCATAATTTTTTTCAGATTATGAATTTCATTTCTATAATATAAGAAAATTTATTATAAAAGGAAGGTTTCTCTTCTTTTATGGCTTATAAATCCCAAATTAGGCATCTAGTTGTTGCTTGATTTCCAGGGGAAACAATTTCTAGAGGTCTTTAGGAGATGATCTAGATATTCAAGGTTAAACACGTCAATCATGGCATTACCTTTAACATTAACAAACCATGGTTTATCACTCATGATTATAGCAGTTGAACAAATTTGTTTTGAATGTAAAAATTGTTAAATAGGGTTGTGAGATTTACCGGGCTTCTTCAATGGTCCTTATCTGCATAGACATTATTGATCTTTAAAACTTCATTTTCTCGTCTAAGTCTTTTGGTTGTTATTCTTTGTCTTCAATCCTATGAGCGGTGTTTCCCTTATGGCCTCCTGCCTAGCGATACTCCTTGTGCTCCAAAGCAGACTCCAGAATAACTCAAAATATAACTAAGATTTATAGAAAAAAAGACTTTTTATTTATTCATATAATTATACAGATACAGACTCATTATGAGCCTGTTTACACTCACAACCCCTAAGGATTTTACTAACTCATTATGAACTCTTTTATTTCTTAGTATACAGTGCATAAACTCTGCCAAGTTCAAGATGTCCTATACTGAAATGGAACTCATCCTTTTATAGACTAAGAAGTGAGGATCTATACAAAATTCTTTACGTAACTGCATACGTAATTTGTATATAATTGATGCATTAATGTCTGAAGAGATAGATTCCTTATCTTTCCTATTTGGTGTTGTATTAAAACGATGTCCACTTGAAGAAAAGTAGATTCGTTCTGTTCTGAAAACGATGTTCACTAGCGTAGCTTCGTCTTCTTGTATAAAGTAGATTCCTCTACTTTTCCTCCATCACTCTTTTTCCTAATGCCTTATCATCTGGTGTAGTGGTGGGACTGCAATGTCGGCAATCAAACTAGATGCCAAACTTTCTTATCTCCTTTTGTTTTCTTTTGCAAAAGTGGTCTTTATGGGAACCAACAACATCTTTGTGTAACAACTGTCTTCTGAAAGCTACAATTTTGCTATAGTCTTCTTCAGTTAATCCCTTATGAGAGTAAGATGTCATTAAAGAGTAACATGTTGCAATGTTAACCTTTAATATATCTTCTGGCTTAATGCTAAATAATTTATTGATCAGGATCATTACTTTTTGTTCAGCCAGCTCTCTTAAATCTTTCTTTTCCAAGGTAGACTCCATGGCTTGACTTGGAGAGTAGATTTTTTCCTTTGCAATACCAACCTGTACATAATGAGTTGGTTGATTTGTTGGACAGTCATATTCTTCTTCATCTTCCCAACAAATAATTGTACTGGTAGTTTTAACGAAGATATCAACTTCCTGGCCTTTAAGGCAATTTGTTATGTATGACTTAACTACTTTTCTAAATTCCATAAGGAATCTAGAGATTTACAAGAGTTTACTAGAAGGATAAACTTGTGCTAATAATCCGTATTGATATGCCTCGTACACCATGTCTGGATCGACATTAGGATAGAAGTTGAAGTAGCTGATATTCTTCTTGTCTGTGGTGAAGAAATGCTCATCAACGAACTTCTGTTCTGTGGCAGACCTTCCATATCGATAAAGATATTTGAACAATGAATATTTAGTTTCAATGGTATCTTCATTTAATTGTATCAACAATGTTTGTTGATTCTTAGGAATTGTTCCCAACACTGTTGTGACGCCCCCAGATCCGGGGTCGGGGATCTAGGCGCTCACGGTCCATTTTCCATTGATAACATACTTGATCTTGCACATAATGAATATAACAGCAATCGACCCCATAATAAACTCACACCGCACACACTCACACACACACACAAGTTAGAGCCTCAGAAACGTCATACACTTGATTGAGCAAAAGTAAAAGTTTTAGAGTTATTACAGGCCGAATTAAATAGTATTTATGCTACCAACAACACTTCTACATGAAGCGGTGTTAGTGGCTTGAATGTTTGTTGCGGTACACTGCCTTGCACAGGTCATACTTATAAATAAAGCATACTAACAAAAGTTGCAAACCAATCCGGCTAATGGGGCCTATCGGTGGGATCTCAACTGCTGCCTGGGGTCTAGTCACCTGCTTTCGGACAGTCTGACGGGGTCTTGCCATTTCTCTTAACTGTTGTGTTTGCAATTTTAAAAACAAGCAAGAGTGAGCAACTATAGCTCAACAAGATATATATATAAGATAAGCAGTGATAACCTTTTATTTGAGATAGCAAATGTTAAGCTTGATTATAGCAAATATTATAGAATCATCTTTCATCTTTGAACCATCGCAAGGGTGCACCAACACGTGCCCTTGTTTTCAAAATAATCTTGCAGTTCTAGATACCGCATGAAGTCAATATTTTTCTTACCAAAAATAACACTATCGGCAACTTGGCACTTAGGCCTAAGAAGCAGTGTCTGAGTATTCTTCCAAAGTGGAGGATGAGACTTGAAGAAAACATGAAACCTGACAGGGATTGACGATGATCAGTCGCCACATCCAAGTCCAATAATCCACGGGTCTTCTCTACCGGTAGAAGGATAGAAAATACATCCGTAACTATCCTCGGGTGAAAACTACATCCGTAATCACCCTCGATGAAAACTACATCCGTAATCATCCTTCGGCAACACCTGGGCCGGAATAATAATTGATGGACCGCCTGGCTCACACCGCTTACACAAGTCCCCTTTTTCTTTTCTTTTCAAAAATCATTTTGATAGAAAATTCGAGTAGTTGAAGTTCGACCTCAGTCGACCGATAATTCTTGAAAAACGTACAAGAAGCAAAACCTGACCGGGGGTTTTCGAAAATGTTTTGGGTTCGAAAGAGTTCGAGTTTGAAAACGCTAAAGGTATCTTGGATTAGTTTCATCTTTAAAATAATGAACGATAATTAATAAATAATATTTTGAGATTTAATATATAAACAATTGATAAAATAATTATTTAATTAAAATAAGATTTTATTCCAAGATAGATATTTTTGAGTATGTTTAACAATGTAAAAATAATAAATACTTAAGTATACGATACTTCCCGAATGACTCTTCGGGTTTTCGCAATTTAATCACGATACAATAATATACCGCTCCCCGGTCAATAGTATATTTGGACCGCTACGACCTCTATTGCTAGAGTCATTGTCCGAAGAAACATTTTCATTCTAAGTTCAAGGGTATACAATCACATATGTATATATCTCAAACTTCAACATAATCTCATAAAGCATAAGCATATAATACATTTGGAAACTACAATCACAACAGTGAAAAATCCTTATATATAAGTTTTGAAAAGTAAACTTGCCTTGGTGAGGTTGGGGTGGTCAAGCTTGTGGAGTGGAATGAAGATCTATACATAACCAATATTCGCTCATTAGTACCTTAACAATACCTCTTAATCACAAGTTTTTAGAGAATACACAACTCACTTAATGACTCTATCCTATGACCCTCTAACCCTCCTATAGGTCCATGTCATCACTCGGTTACGCTCGTCACTTATTTGACTCAATTTGGTTACCACATTCGAAGCATAATGATTCCTCCTTGAAACCATATCAAACTAACTCCTCGTATGACTTTTTCACTTGCGCGCACTTTACTCTAACATTTTTATAAAATTGAAAAATACATATTTTCATCCAATTATTTTTGGGTAACCTTTACCACTGCAACATCTAGCTTTACTAAATTTTTAATAAGGTTTACATAATTTTTAGGGGTCTAAAGGGGGTTCACAAGTGGACCAAATAGTGCAGTCCGGATTCCAGAACCACTCTTCACGTCTCGGGTCATAACTCAAAATCTATACATCACCTAGTCATGAACCTTATATTTCTGGAAACTACATTCAAATAACTTTCTAACCATATGTATTGGGTCTTAAGGTGACAAGTTTAAGGGGTTTAAAACCCTCCTACAAAACAGTGCTAGCTCCCAGAATTTTTACACATCACTCATCTTTCCTCAAACATTCAAGAACTCACTTTATACATCACATCTACCATCAAAACCACCAAGACTTGTCTCTATAGCATACATGGGGTTACATACTCTAAGTACAAGCTTTAAAATCACATCAACAACATATAACCTCAAGATTTTCATCATCCATAACTCTTATAACCAAGATATGCACTAAAACTCTTAGATCTAACAATATAAACCATAAACAATCCATGACTAAGAGTGGTGAGAGTTTTATACCTTCTTGAGTATCTAGGAACCTTGGATGAGCTTTATAATCTCTAAGAACACTTGGATGAGCTCCTACAACCCTTCATCCTTCAAGATCTAAAAGATGAACAAACTTGGTTACTATTCACCCTAACTTCAACAATTAATATCTCAAGATTGGATGGACAAAATGATTTGAAACTCATAGCATACCTCCTCTATAGTGTATAGAATACCTAGGAATTTTGCCTTAATTTGTGAGTGAGGGGAAGTTGAAGAAAAATTCTTCTTCTTCCCTTGGAAGAGCTTAGGCCGAGAGCTCCTTGAATGGAGAGAGAGAGAGAGTTATTTGGTTGGGTGTTTGAATAATGATATGTATTATTGTGATATGTATTGATGTGTGTATGTATTGTGTCACATGTTGACACCCTAGGTGCAATAACCCGAATTTTGGGTAGTTAAAGAGCATTAATGAATGGTGATTCCAAAGAACAATGATTGTAGTGAATGGATATTGCTATGGATGATGATCCCGATTCGTATATGTATGGTCAGAATAGAGTAATTCAAAGGTTGACGATATAGAAAAGAATAATCTATCGTCCAAGAAATGAGCTAATGAGCCCCGAGAAGGGAAATGAGGATGGTATAGTATTTTCCATACGTGCATTCTCGTACGTGCATAGTGTTTCCCGTACGTGCATAGTAATTCGGTGGATGAATAGTGATTTTGTAAGTTGGAAAACTTTTCACGCCACCCTATGTACGGGACGTGATATGGATGTTTCGAAGTCATATTAGTAATACGCGGAGGAAATAAGTGAATGCAGAGACGATCGGAATTCAGAAATTCCTATTTTAATTTTTGGTGTAATATTTGACCGAGCAGTGAATTATATATTATTATATTCGAGAAATGAGATATTCAATTTGAGAAATTGAAGAGTTAATATTTTGGAATTTTATTATATTTGATTTTAGAAATTAGAACGAAAACCACTGAGATAGTGAAACAAGCGTTCTAGAAACCACTAAAACGTTATAACGAGATTAAGCAATTAAGCGAACGAATCAGGGATTAAGGATCAAGATTGTGACAAGATTAAATATCCTATATGATCATCAAGAGAATTATATCAAGTGGATTAAATTATTTAATCAAGGATTAAATCAAAACAATTTAGGAGTTAAGTGATTTAAATCACTTAAATCAAACAAGAAACAAAACAAATATCTACCAAGCTTCTCCAAGACTCTTTGCACAAGCCCCAAGGTGAGCCACCAGCCACACACATCCAATAATATCTAGGTATTATGATCAAATGGGTGAAGAAAGGAAAAAAGTAAGCAAAAACACATTTCTTCAAAAAAACTGCCCAGCAGAACCAAGCTTAAGAAAAAAATTCATATCTCCATTTCTATCCATGATAAAATCACCAAATTTTAACCATAACTTCTCCACTCCATGGGCAAGATTCGTTCCAAAGTTAATGGAAATCCAAGTAGTATAGCCTAGTCAAATCCATGCTTAAAGTTGGAGGACCAAAACTGTCCAGGTTCTGAACAGTAGCAAGATGGGGCTCAAAACCCTAGCTCCCATGGTTGGATTCTTGTGTTATATAGCTCAAAAGAAAGACCTTGAATAGTAGAAGGTGTGGTAAAAATTTTAGAACCAAAATCTTAGTTTTTGATTTTATATGATTTTTACAAGATTGATGATGAATAGTAACTTTTGATTTTCATGTTTTGCTTTCTTGATTCTATGGCTTCCAAATGATGTTCTAAGCAATGATCAAGAGTTGTGAGGCCTTATTATCATCCTTGAACTTCAAACCAAGGTATAATCTTTGAAACCCCTTTGTTGAATCATGAGTTTTAATGGATTTTTGGATTAGTTTTTGAGTTAAATGCATGTTTAGAGCACTAGAGCTATGTAAGAGTTTTGTTAGATGTTAAAATATGTTGGACAGCTCCAAGACCTATTTAGACAGTGAGGGAGACAATGAATAGTGTCCATGAGTGTTGGTGGTGGATTGGATGATTATTTGGAGGATTTTAATTTTGGAAATATCCGAGTTATAGCCGTCGTAATGGCGAAATTTCTTTGACCCTTAAAAAACCGTTCATAACAGTAGATGTAACCTTCTGAACTTATTGAGTATATGACATGTATTCGAAGATCTCGAGTCATAGATCGTTTTGGCGCAAGAATCGTAGCATTTTGACTTACGGCTTAGGCGTTATGGTAAAATCCGTAAAAGCAGTTCGTAAGTCTACGCTTGAGTTCGTAACTTCAATTGAACCCCTTTAAATTGAGTAATTTGGTTGCGAATCTTAGTAATTAAATACTAGAGGTCATAATGAAGATATGAGAGAAGACCTCGTGTCAAAAAGATTATTTTTGGATTTTATAAAAATGTTTGAATCAAGGTTAAGTGCGAAGGAACCCCTTAGAGGAACACCTGATTATAACCTTGTAAACCACTTAGTGAAACGGGCGAACGAGATTCGATTTCTAAAACGAACCTTCGACCTAGGTATTTGTCGATTGACATGGACGTAGTATGAGCCTAAAGCGAGTTAGTAATGCCTTGGTTGTGATTCGCGTACGTGTTTATGCTTTAGATATTAAGTGGATTATCTAGGGGAATAATCGTACGTTTTCTTTTTGGCTTTGTCTAGATTGCCCGACATCGTCACGAGCCCTACCACTTCTCGAGCATCAGGCAAGTTTCCTATTTCGATACTTTGAAGTATTGTTGTATAATACTGCTTTTGGCATATATTGAATTGCACAGTTTTACGATATATGCTTATAGCGTAAATTTGACTTTCGGTTTATGTACGAGCTTTGAGGTAAAGTATTTATAAACCGGTATACCTTGTGGCTCTATAGATAAGAGCATGTTTATTGTTTCGACTCTAGATCGGGAGTCGGTATTCTGACATATAAGGATAGTCGCGGAAACCCGGAAGGATTCCAACGGCAGATTATTATCTGAATTGAGGAATAATATTAATAATCATTATTTATATTTTCAGAAAGTATTAATTACTCAGAAATGATTCGAGAAATGTTATTTGAATATTACCTCATTCGAAGGTTATTATTTGGATATGATTGATATTTGGCTTATCAACTAAATAGGGGATATTAGTTATAAGCCGGGTTTTTGCAAATGCCCTTAGTGCCGGGTGTATGATTCTTATTCTCCATCCATAGACCGGGATTCGAGATATTTTTTTATATATATTGGGCATTCTTTTCTGATCTAGATATTGAATAATGTTATTCAATTGTTATATATTAAATGAATATTTTTTTGGATATTCATTTAAAGTTTAGATATATTAAATGAATATTATTTTTGAATATTCGTTTGTAGTTTATTTATTAAGTGAATATTATTTTGAATATTCATTTAAGGATTTATTTAATGAATATTATTTTGGAATATTCATTTAAGAATTTATTTATTTATTATATATTCATGCAAGGATTTATTTATTTGAATATTACTTTAGATATTCATTTGAGGATTGATTCAAATATTATTGTGAATATTTACTCGAGGAATTGTTTATTTGGTGAATATTTTATATATTCATTCGAGAGTTATTTATGAGCAATATTTTATACTAAGAATATTCTTTAATTATTTATGAATTAATAAATATTCTTTGAATATTTATTTAATTATTTCAACTAATTTTAAAAATGATTTATCTTATTCAAATATTATTCTGATCTTCAAATATCATGTAAAATATTTCTGAGTCTTATTATGTTTATTTTATCGAGGAAATGTTCTCAAAACTCTATTTTCCGTTTAAGGTCTATCTTATAGGAAGACTTAAAAACTCGCTCAGAACTTTCAAATATAAGGGAGCTGTACTCGAGAGCTGTTATTTATTTTATTTGACTGCCCGGTCATAAATCTGTTGATATTACTCTTTTCCCTCGCAACTTGGTTGCTATTCATCAAAGCGATTCTTTTTGTTACTTCATCATCATTCGAGGATTACTTACGAGCAATATTATGATTTAATAATATTCCGTAATTATTATTGACTTAATAATATTTTTGGAATATTTAATTAAATTATTTTGAAGTCTTTTTATAATGATTTATATTATTCAAAGATCATCCTTCACCTTCAAATATTATGTAAAATATTTCGGAGTATTTTACGACTATTTTTATTAAGAGGAGATTCCCAAAACTCTGTTTTCATTTAAATCTATCTTATAAGAAGATTTAAATACTCGCTCAACTTCCAAAAATATATAAGGGGACCTCACTTGAGAGATGTTATTTATTTGACTGCCTGGTCACATATACTTGCTAAACTATCTGGTCACTCACATCTTGATTCTTTTCAAATATGAATATGAGTCTTTTTGGTTACCTCCTCAACACTCGAGGGGTAATATTGATGGAACAGGTTTATATCCATTAACAAGCATCAGCTTGGGAAATATTGGTGAATCTTTCTTTCCAACTAGATACGACTACTTTGTGGAGTCTTATCAACAAGTATTATACTTGGGGAAAGGGGGACGAACTTTACGTTTCAGAGTCATGGATGTTATTGAACTAGGAGACGCGTAAGTGGCCGAGTGGCGCCGGTCCAGCAATGGCCCAACCGTTGGCCGGGGGGGGGGGTTCCAGATGGCGGGCGATCCGTCGGTGCTTCCTTCTACATGTAGAGAACAAATGATGGGGAGCATGACATGCGACTGATCATCGTAAATGTTGTGGCTCCTGGCGCGACAAGCTCCCGTATTAGTTCATCTTCCAAATTGGGAAATTATCTGCAACATTATCATTGTTGGCAGGGTTGAAAAGTGTTTGAACTGGAATTGCAATATTCTTCCTGCAAAATCCTCTATTATGAAAATTGATAATATCTTGCTTATCTTTGACATAGCAGATATTTCCACAGAACAATTATATTTTGAGTTACCTTGTAACTTCGTCTTTTATCTTACATTTTATGACTCTGTTGATACCTTACATAACATGAGTTGTGAAAAGGAGGTTGTTGATATTGAATCACTTTATAACTTCATCTTTTAAGTTATATGTGGATATTCTGCTTATATTTTATATAGCATTTATTTTACAGAATGGTTATATTGAATTACCTTGTAGCTTCATCTTATATATTATACTAGAACTTTGTTCATAGTATGAATATCCAAAGTTTACAGAGATATTATGAAAATGATACTTGAAGTACTGCAATGGTACTGTTTTTGGAATATATTCCGATAAGGAAATACTTTCGGTAAAGAGATATTTTGACAATTATTGTCTTATACCCGCCTTATTCTGGGTTAAGTCATAGGCAGAGTTATGCCATGTTTTCATTACCTTGCTGAGCTATTTGCTCACTCTTGCTATTGTTTTATATATATTATAGAGCAGTGAAGCAGGATGTCATTGGCACCAGTGATCCCGAAGAGTAGTACGAACCAGTCAGATCAGGCTGCAGCTGGCTGCATTTAAATTATGTATAAATATTAATGGTAGGAGAAGATTGTAATCATCAGAAGTCAGAGTTGGAATTGTACCATTTCCGATATATTGTTTCAATAACAGATTTTGTAAGACAATTGGGTATTGTAATAAAAGCTATTTATTCCGCAGTTGTTGTATAGTATCGTTTCTGAGACTTTAACCTGTGTGTGTGTGAGAGAGATATATATTGTGGGGTCATAAGCCATTGAAATATGTACAGTGTGAGTAATACAGGTAAGACAAAGAGTAAATGGATCGTGACTACTCTAAATCCCAGACCCCGGATTTGGGGCTGTTACACTAGGGTTAGTAGACTAGGCATACACAATGCCTCTTTGTCTCCTAGAATAATGCACCAACTAGTTACTATTCATTGGTTGCTTTTTGCTTTTCTAGTTTACTTTTCTAACAATCTAGTTACATGATATTTGCATGTAATGTCCTTCCTTGTACTATTATTTCTCCACCAATGCTTGTCACTTAATCCTTATTTCATATCGTATCTTAATTAAACTCCTCGTAATAATATTTTGTCGCGTACAGATTTCCTTTGTAATTCATTAAGTACTTAATTGTGTAAATTCCTTAAATATCAATAACTCCTTGTCATAGTCTCTTAAAATCTTTTAATACTCTAATAACTCTCAAATCCCAAGTTTTTATAAATCTTAATAGCAGTAGGCCTCTTGCCTTCAACAATCTTCCCTTTCTCTTACACAGTGAATGTAATAACATAAATTTCTCAGATAATCAGTTCCATTAAACAACATGGTGACTCAAAAGGTCCCAAATTCACAATGTCATATGATATTATATTCTTAAAAATATTACAAAAAATCAGGGTTCTTACAGCCTCCCCTCCTTAAAAGGATTCCGTCCCGGAATCAGGTTGAAAATAGTTGAGGGTACTTTTCACGCATCGCGTCTTCTAGTTCCCATGTTGATTCTTCGACATTCTGGTTCCTCCATAAAACTCTCACTAGCTTGACAACTTTGTTCCTCAACACTTGTTCTTTTCTATCCATGATTTCCACTGGTTTCTCTACAAAAGTCAAATCTGGATGTAGGTCAACCTGGTCGTATTTTATCACATGCCGAAAGTCGGTATGGTAGGGTCGTAGCATGGACACATGAAACACATTATGCACTTGCTGCAAGCTCGGGGGCAAGGCTAGTTCATAGGCTAACTTTCCAACACGCCTCAAAATCTCAAAAGGTCCAATAAATCTCGGAATTAGCTTCCCCTTCTTACCAAATCTCATCAATCCTTTCCACGGTGATACCTTTAACATCACGAACTCTCCTACCTCATACTCTTTGTCCTTGCGGGTCTGGTTCGCATATTTCTTTTGTCTGTCCTGGGCCGCTACCAGCCGTCCTCGTATCAGTTCGATAGTCTCTCTTGTCTATTGAACCAATTCGGGCCCTAAAATTTTTCACTCTCCAACCTCTTCCCAACACAAGGGAGATCGACACCTTCGCCCATATAAGGCTTCATATGGGGCATTCCTATACTC
Source organism: Kitagawia praeruptora (assembly GCA_037693485.1). Lineage (NCBI taxonomy): Eukaryota > Viridiplantae > Streptophyta > Magnoliopsida > Apiales > Apiaceae > Kitagawia > Kitagawia praeruptora. Next base: position 137,219,523 of record CM075345.1, read on the forward strand.
GCATGATAACTGTTGTTGTAGGAAAACTCGATCAACGGCAAGTGGTCATCCCAACTTCCTTTAAAATCTATGGCACATACTCTTAACATGTCCTCTATAGTCTGGATGGTTCTCTCGCTCTGTCCATGATGTGCTAAAAATATAACAATTAAATATCGCAAGCGCACGATCTCGTTTTAATATTTATGATTCGATCCACAGGGACTAAAATTTTCGCAATCCTTAATATTTCGTTTAATCGAGCTAGAACAATTTGAGTTTTGGAAAATTTGATTTTTAATATTTAATTACCAAAAGAAAATTTAAACTATTTTAAAATGAAATTTAATTATTATTCTATTTCTAATTTAAAACTAAATTATTCTAAAAAATTCTAAATTCAATTTAAAACTAAGTTTTATTCTAGAATTTATTTACAGAACTTTTTTAATAAAAATTTGACATGAAATATTTGTAAATACGACTAGCCAACACTACAACCAGCACAAGCTTTTTCATTCAACTCTAAATTTAACACTGCAAAACTCAATTTCGTAACAAAACTTGACAGCCATCTACAAAACTTACGAACTCAAGTCGACCACAACCCGACTGCTAACTCAAAGACTACTTGACTATAACACTAACATCAACTCTGCAACCTCGGAAAATTCGAGAACCAGAAAAACCACACAACAAAACCATTCGGAAAATCACAGCAAAAACAGAAACACCGACTCAGATATGGAACCCAGCGAGTTGACTCGCGAACTCAGCAAACTCGGTAACCAAATAGGAACAATCTCGAACTCAAAACAAATTCAGACTTCACAAACAAAATGCGACAGAAAACTAAACCAATCGACTCAGCAATTCACACAGCAACTTAGCATTCGACAGCATTACGAACTCAAACATAAACAACATTTAAGACAAACTCGACTAAGCGGCGAACAAACAGTAACTTGGCTACGATTCACTAAACTCGAATTAATGAACAACAAATTAACTCAACTCATGGACTCAGTAATGAAACTCGAACCAAAATAAAAAGGAACAAACCGAAAAAGAAGAAAACAAAATGAAAACTGAACGAGAACAGGGGATGTGGTGTTTGATTTGTGTTAACAGAAAACAGGGAAGATGGGTTTGGTACGTTTACGAAGAAGGGGGAGGGTAAATTGACGGGGAATCGAAAAGAAGAGGGGGGAGGAGAGGCTGGTTTCGAAGTGAAGAGAAAAGGAGTACTGGGTTTGTGGGAAATTGAAGGAGAACAAGGGAGAAAGTTGTATCAATTTTAACCGAATAAAAGAATAAGATGACAATAAAGGGATGGGTTTGATTGAAAGAAAAAAACAGGGGAGACTACTACTGCTGCTTTTCTTTCGAATAAAACTAAATACATGGGAAGGCTTCGAATTAAACTAATTACAACAGAAACAAAATAAATACGTATTAAGAAAAAAATTGTTTACAAGTGTCATCACAAAATTACGCAAGCGCACGTAGTCACAAGTAATATAAATTAAGTTCGTTCCGCAGAGATCTGGTTAAGTTTCAATCAGTAAATATGCCTATGCAACAATGTATGGTTTTAATTCACTGCTAAGAAAAGTAACAAATTTGGGTTTGATTATCTAAATTAAACTAAGATGCAAAATATTAAACTAAGAATTAATTAGCTAAAGAGAATTAAATTGAATTACTTATATTAGAATAAACATGGGATCCTAACTTCATTAAATACTTCCCTTAGATCTGACGCCTTTAATCACTATGTGCAATGTTTTTGATATCTGATCGGATAACACGAAACAAGTATACGCTACCTATCAACATACGCATACCAAACTAAACATACATCCACAAAAGAGATAAAAGATGAATAGACACCAATTATGCTTAGACCCTATATGTCTATAGAATTTGAAAATATAACGGTTGAAGAGCAAGTTATCCATTAAGATCACACATGGCAGTATAAGTATTTTCATCTCACACCACGAATCATATTGATAAACAATTATGAACCTATGCTAGCATGACAAGTTCTAAATCTCAAGATCCACTTTCACTTCACAAGAGACTAACAAATTAGATGTTCGCGACGCATCTATCTATTAAGCATAACCATACGAGGATATCAATTATACACCACACACAGATCTTTAAAGCATCAAGATACTAAGTTCCATAAATAAATCCGTTAGAATCCCATGACAACGATTAGCTCATAATTGAACCGTTCATCGTCATGGGATCTAATGAAAACATGATAATAAACAAAATATGAAAGAAAGAAGCAATTATATTAATAAAATAAAGAGTTGAGAAAACAAATCTAGAATCCAGAATAACACAAAAGATGAAGTAGATCTAGATCCGTTACTTGTCACGAGCGTAGAATCCTTCTCTCTTTTTCTTCCTTGTAGATTTAAGCTATGTTACAATAATAAAACTATGATACGAATTACAATGCTAAGATGTGTTTAAATAGGCTCTAGATTTCTTTCCCGGTAAGAAATTACCTTCTAATACAATTAGAATTCAATTAAGGTTCTAAAAACTGCCTAAAATACAATTAGAACTTGAAAAGGGCAAAACAGTAATTTCATTGCTCCCAACAGTCTGCTTGTCGTGCTTCCTACCCCCACCACGCGCAACTTTCTCGTGCAAGACCTGTCCCATGTTGTAGAAAATCTCCCAAGCTTTGTGAGCAGTAAGATCGCTGAAAACGGACTTCTAGAACTCCAGATATGACCAAAACAGTGTAAGATGCGCAACCTTCCCGGAAAATCCGAATTTTAATCAATTTAATCTCCAAAAACGATAGAAGCATCCACCATAATCAACATTCTTGTAAATCTGCACAACTAAGCAAAACACATCAAAACTACAAGAAACTTGAGTCCAAGACAATCAATTTAAGCCGATTTGGAACGCTCCAAGTGGATATAAAATCCAGTTATCACACCCCCGAACTTAAACCGATGCTTGTCCTCAAGCATAAACAATTACTACTAACTAGTACCACTTCCGTAGGTGATCACGGTTGCATTTGGCATATGCAACAAGTCCTTTAAACCCCTAGGCAGCCCTAGTGGATAGGTAAGGTCTCGTGAGGGCCTATAGCGAATGTACCCACAAAATCTATTTAACCTAATGCAATGCAATGCATGAATGCAACTAAATGAAAATGCAATTAATCTAGTACTAATATCCTACCATACCTTCAAATCCTCTCATGCCATATCAACTTAAGAATCAAAGTAAATACGCAATGTCTTGGTGTCGAAAGTGCAAGTATTTACATAGTCTACTCAATGAACATGCATAAGTTCTCACAAGTCCATGTCAACTGTAAGAATAAGTTAGTAAACATGCTAAGCCTACAAGAGTACATCTTTGAGACAAAACTCGGGATCTCATACGCAAAAACAAGTAAACACTCATAATCCACTCATAAAAGAATACTCTCTCAAGAACAAGGGTAAGTGTATCACTCAATTCCAACAAAATCATAAGCATGCTTGACATTTAGTATCAATCTAACTCTTAACACAACATACATCAATGACGATAATCAAAAGGTCTTTAATTGGGTTGTAACGGGGCTAGGGACAAGGTATGTCAATTAAGCCAAAACAGGTGAAGTGTCAAAAGCTAGTAAGTACCATAATAAATCATACACAACACCCTATTTCCCCCCCCCCCACATAATTTTTACAAAAACAAACACTCGACTAGTCGACTGAAATAAGATCACAACAAACACAAACATGCTCTCATAATATATATATATATATATATATATATATATATATATATATATATATTTTCTTCTCTTTCTTTTTTCTTCTTTTTTTTCTTTTCTTTTTTTTTTCTCGAGAGCTAAATTTAACACAAACAATAATATAAACAATAACAATGATCCCACAATTTTATTACACATGCCGACTATCAAATAAACAAACCCAATTTCAATATTTTCCCCAAAATTATGACCAACAATAAACCCCTCCTTGCACACCTTATTACTCCTTTAAACACTCTACTAGCCTTTGACAATGTGGGTTCAAATTAATGTAAGGCCGATACAATAAAAAGGTCTAGGCAAGTAATGTGGTATGTCACCGAAAAATAGGATTAAGCTCAACGGGTTAACTAATTGATCATGTAAATATGGTGTGGTAATATGGGAAAATATGTGGTTATTCCTAAATGCCTTTATCATTTTAATCGTCAAATAATGTCATGCATTTCAAGAAAGACCTCAAACAATTGCTAGTAATGCAAACAATCCGTGGACACTCAAGCAAACGAATAAATTACAAATAAGCAATAAGGCTCAAAAACTCACTTGGTGGAAAAACATACTCAATCCCAAGCAAAAATCTCTCTAATGCACCTACTTGTATTCAAAGCATGCAAACTAAATCATCTTGCACATATTCATGTCTTTCTAATCACTTACAACATTCAATAAGTCTACTAGCTTCAACTTACTAGTGTATGTGTGTGCACAAGAAAAAAGCATATCACTTCTCAATCAAAAGCATCAACAACACAAAATTCCTATCAAGCATGGGTGCAAATGCAACTATTATGAACTCACATGATATACGAACATAAAAACAGAATGTCCTATATGAAACAAACGTAGATAACACGAACATAAATGCATAATTTACTACTACTAATATGCAAAGCATGATATCCTATATGAACAAATAATACAACAATAACTACTAATCCCTCAAACCACCCCCAACATATAAGGCGCCTTACATATCCTTCCCCATCGCAACTCAACATGCTTGTTCGGTAAAAATCACCATTCTGTAGCAATTAAATTCAACCTCCGCCGTCGAAAACGAAAATTTTGCAACACTAGCATCACCTCTCCCATGCTTAGGAACCATAAGAATCAATACCCAACTCACAAGAAGCTCATCCAATAATTACCAAGCAATATCACACCAAAAATAGCCCAAATTCCAAGAATAATACAAAATCCCAATTTACAAGAACATAAATTCATAATAAAAATAAGATTAGAGAAAAAGATTTACCCAATACGAATCGACGAGGTGAACTTGCAATTAATTCCTCTTTAGAATTGAATTTTTAGAGATTTAAAGAAGTAGAAGAGGAATTGGATTTGTATGTATAGGTGGGTATATATATAAGATGATGGATAGGTGGGATTTAAAAAATTTAATGTGTAGGAGAGATTTGGGAGGTTTGAAATTGATGTAGGATAAATATAGGAATTAGGAATTGAAAGAAGTTGAATTAGGATAGAATTTGAGGTTGATTTTGTAGGGGAAAGAAACTCATTTTCGGGGAAAAAAATTCTGGAACAGGTGTAACGCAGGCACAGGCTGCGTTACAGGCATGCAGTCTGCTCCTTATACAGTAACGCAGGCGCAACCTGCGCAATGGACAGAAACGTAGGCGCAACCTGCGCAATGGACAGAAACGCAGGCGCAACCTGCGTTAAACAGGTGCAGCCTGCTCAAAAATCACTGTTTTGATTTTTTTTTTTACCACACTCAATTTTTTTTTTCTACACTAATGCGGGTTGCCTCCCACCAAGCGCTGATGTTACTTCCTCAACTCATGGCGATTTCAAAAGAATAACTGAACCATCCTCAACAGAAAGACCACTCATACGAACGTTGACATCTTGGTTGCTTGCTTTCCACCAAACTCTCCCCGCAGACTTCCACCTGATTTTACTACCCAACGGCCAAATCTTCTTCTTTTTCTTCTTCACACCTCTAAGGTGCTTTTCCGACTCTATCGGCTCAACAAAAATTTCTTCTTCCTTATCATCTGTTTTCCACCTTCGCAACACGTTATCATGGCCCTCTTCAAAAATCACTAGCTCATTATTCAAAAGGACATACCTCTAATGTGGAGGAAGTTTCCCAAGCTTTACACTCGAGAGATCTCGAATTGAAGAACTTTCAATGGAGTCACTGATGGAATGCTTTATCATGCGCGTGTCAGATTTTTCGCTCAACAATTGATCAAACTTCTTTCTCTGACCCGTATCAACTATTTCCACACTGCAACACTCTTCATCCTCTGTCAGAAATTTCATGGCCTTGAACACATTAAAGGTGACATTCTGATCTTGCACCCTCATTATAAGCTCTCCTTTTTGCACATCGATCAAAGTACGACCCGTAGCTAGAAAAGGCCTTCCCATGATTATAGGAATCTTCTTGTCTTCTTCGAAATCTAGAATTACAAAATCAGCAGGAAATATAAGTTTATCAACTTTCACCAAAACATCCTCCACTATGCCTCTAGGATATGTAACTAAACGATCAGCCAACTACAAAGAGATGTTAGTTGGCTTTGGTTCCGGTAGACCAAGTTGCATGTAGACTGACAAGGGCATGAGATTGATGCTAGCTCCCAAGTCACACAAACACTTGCTGAAAGAAAGGTTGCCAATAGTACACGGTATGGTGAAACTTCCCGGATATTTAAGTTTAGGTGGCAACTTCTGCTGCAGAACGGCACTACATTCCTCCGTTAGAGCAACAGTCTCTAATTCATCGAGCTTCAATTTACGAGAAAGAATACCCTTCATGAACTTGGCATAGCTCGGCATCTGTTTAAGAGCTTCCACAAAAGGAATATTAATTTGCAACTTTTTGAACACTTCTAAGAACTTAGCAAACTTCTTATCCAAATTCTGCTTCTGAAGTCTTCTAGGATATGGAGGAGGAGGATATATCTGAGTATTCTTTGTAGACTGCTCTGGAGAAGCTTTAACAGGTTCCTTGTTCTTCTCTACTTCATCATCTAGCTCATCAGCTACTAAGTCAGATTTCTCAATTTCGGGCACCGCAGATTTTTCAACTTGCTGATTCTGCACTTCTTCATCTTCCTTAGCGGCTGATTTAGGATCTGATGTAACCTTTCCCGATCTTAAAGTCACTGCCTTCACCTGTTCTTTGCCATCCCTTCTACCTTGATTAGTTTCTGTATCACTAGGAAGAGTTCCTTGTGGCCTACTAAATAAAGCACTTGCAATCTGTCCCATCTGGTTTTCCAAGGTCTTTTGAGAAGCTTGCAGGTTCTTCATCATCATCCTCAACTCATCCATTTCTAATTTTTCATTAAATGATTGCCCCGCATGAGCCTGGGGCTGTTGCTACTGAAATCCCGGAGGTTGATATGGTGGCCTTGGAGCATAAGGCTGTTGATAGCCTTGATTGAATGGCTTTGCTTGCTGTCCCTGAAACTGCTGCTGATAATGCGGTTGTTGAGCACCTTGGTTGTTGCTGCAGCTGAAATTAGGATGATTCCTGTTGTTCGGATGATAAGTGGCTGGAATTGGTGTAGCAGGTCTCTGGAAATTACTCACGAACTGTGCTAATTCAGAAGAGATAGCACATTGATTCGTCTCATGTGCGCCCGCACATAGCTCAGAAACGCCAACCACATGCTGAACTCCATAATTTGCAAGATAATCCACTTTCATAGTTAAAGCCTTTAACTGAGCTGCAATAGCTGAAGTTGTATTCACTTCAAACATCCCTGCTACCTTGCCTTGAGAAAGCCTCTGGGTTGGATTCTGATATTCATTAGCAGCCATCGTCTCAATAAGATCATAAGCTTCATCGTAGCTCTTAGCCCATAGAGCTCCACCTGATGCTGCATCTAGCATAGGTCTAGACTGTGCTCCCAACCCATTGTAGAAACTATTAATCACCATCTAGTCAGGCATGCCATGATGTGGACACCTACGAAGCATCTCCTTGTATCGTTCCCAAGCCTCACACAAAGATTCTTCAGATTGCTGTTGAAATTGAGTTAGCTGGTTCCTTATTGCTGTAGTTTTCGCCATAGGGAAGAATTTAGTAAGAAACTTCGGAGCAAGATCCTCCCATGTAGCAATGGAACCAGGTGGTAAAGAGTGTAACCAACCCTTAACCTTATCCCTCAGAGAGAATGGGAAAAGCCTCAACTTGATAGCATCATCCGAAACACCATTGAACTTGAAAGTATCACAGATCTCGATAAAGTCCCGAATATGCATGTTAGGATCCTCCGTAGAAGCTCCCCCAAACTGAACCGAATTCTGTACCATCTGAATAGTGCTCGGCTTGATTTCGAAGTTATTAGCTGTGATGGCCGGCCTGATGATACTAGACTGGATATCATTGATCTTCGGCTGAGAACACTCTTTCAAAGCCTTAGCTAGTGCTACATCATCCATCTCTACTTTAGTTTCAGATTCCTCTTTCTTATCCTCTATGTTCTCTACAAGATCGTCTTCCGCCAGTTCTTCCAAACGAGCTTGTAAGCGTGTTCGCATACAAACTTAAGTACCTGAAACACCACGAAACAAACAAAATAAGTAAGAAATCCGAGTCAGTGAACGCTAACGACCACTATTGACAAGCACATAAACTAAAATAAAACACCGATGATCCCCGGCAGCGGCACCAAAAACTTGTTATCACAAAATTATGCAAGCGCACGTAGTCACAAGTAATATAAATTAAGTTCGTTCCGCAGAGATTTGGTTAAGTTTCAATCAGTAAATATGCCTATGCAACAATGTATGGTTTTAATTCACTGCTAAGAAAAGTAACAAATTTGGGTTTGATTATCTAAATTAAACTAAGATGCAAAATATTAAACTAAGAATTAATTAGCTAAAGAGAATTAAATCGAATTACTTATATGAGAATAAACATGGGATCCTAACTTCATTAAATACTTCACTTAGATCTTACGCCTTTAACCACTATGTGCAATGGTTTTGAAATCTGATCGGATAACACGAAACAAGTATACGCTACCTGTCAGCATACACATACCAAACTAAACATACATCCACAAAAGAGATAGAAGATGAATAGACACCAATTATGCTTAGACCCTATATGTCTATAGAATTTGAAAACATAACGGTTGAAGAGCAAGTTATCCATTAAGATCACACAGGGCAGTATAAGTATTTTCATCTCACACCACGAATCATATTGATAAACAATTATGAACCTATGCTAGCATGGCAAGTTCTAAATCTCAAGATCCACTTTCACTTCACAAGAGATTAACAAATTAGATGTTCGCGACGCATTTATCTATTAAGCATAACCATACGAGGATATCAATTATACACCACACACAGATCTTTAAAGCATCAAGATACTAAGTTCCATAAATAAATCCGTTAGAATCCCATGACAACGATTAGCTCATAATTGAACCGTTCATCGTCATGGGATCTGATGAAAACATGATAATAAACAAGATATGAAAGAAAGAAGCAATTATATTAATAAAATAAAGAGTTGAGAAAACAAATCTAGAATCCAGAATAGCACAAAAGATGAAGTAGATCTAGATCCGTTGCTTGTCACGAGCGTTGAATCCTTCTCTCCTTTTCTCCCTTGCAGATCTAAGCTATGTTACAATAATAAAAACTATGATACGAATTACAATGCTAAGATGTGTTTAAATAGGCTCTAGATTTCTTGCCCAGCAAGAAATTACCTTCTAATACAATTAGAATTCAATTAAGGTTCTAAAAGCTGCCCAAAATACAATTAGAACTTGAAAAGGGCAAAACAGTAATTTCACTGCTCCCAACAGTCTGCTTGTCGTGCTTCCTGCCCCCACCACACGCAAGTTGCTCATGCAAGACCTGTCCCATGTTGTAGAAAATCTCCCAAGCTTCGTGTGAGCAGTAAGATCGCTGAAAACGGACTTCTAGAACTCCGGATATGGCCAAGACAGTGTAAGCTGCGCAACCTTCCCGGAAAATCCGAATTTTAATCAATTTAATCTCCAAAAATGATAGAAGCATCCACCATAATCAACATTCTTGTAAATCTGCACAACTAAGCAAAACACATCAAAACTACAAGAAACTTGAGTCCAAGACAATCAATTTAAGCCGATTTGGAACGCTCCAAGTGGATATAAAATCCACTTATCAACAAGCTGCAAAGAAAATTACAACTACTATCTATCTAACTAAGGGTTCTATCTAATACTAAGGGGTTGTGTAAGGGTTCGTTTTCTTCTCCTGCGTTGGCCCTTTTTATTGCTTCATTTAGGTCCCAAATTTGTATTAAAAAAAATGCCTCCATCATTAATATTCTTCATAATTAGCCCACCATCTTGGAAATTCCTTTTGCCAACCAATCCATCACACTTTGCTGAATAATTCTACAAAAGCTAATCAATCAACACATGCTTCTACTTTAAATAAATTACAAGAATATTCCAAATCTAATAAAATTCGGAACTGAATTTGGTCTTCAAATTTCGAGCTTCACCGATCGGATTTTTGATTATTCAATCACTCTGAATTGAAGATAATTTTATAAGATTCGCGTGGACTGTAAAATCGTCCAAATTCGACTCCTACAACTCCGGATATGAAATAAATACTGTAGAAAGCGGGTGTATCTCAATAAATCCGAATTTCTTCAATTTTTAGCTCCAAAATAGTTCTTTAAGCCCAAATTCTTCCAAACTTAGGAATTCATGTCATCTACAATAAAACATCAAAATTTATTAAATAAATATCCAAATCAATGCAAAAATGCAATTAAATATGGGAATAAAATTATCTAAAATATATCTTATCAAACATCCCCACACTTAGCATTTGCACGTCCTCGGGCAAATAAGCGAAATAAAAACTAAATCCTAACTAATAAACTTTCGTAGATGACACGATTGCATTGAGTACATGCAACAAGCCGTTAAACCCCTAGGCAGCCCTAGTAGGACGAGTGTTGTCTCGTGAGGGTTTATAGTGAATTTACCCACAAAATCCAATTTTTTTCTACCAAGTCTCAAGTATGCAACATATCATAGTACTCCACACAAGTAAACCTCAATCGCACAATACTGAAAGTCTGTTCACTTACACATCATATGCTCAAGACTATCCAAGTAAGCACACAGTATATATAGACAAAAAGATCATGAAATATATATCAATGCCGCATTCAATGAGTAACATGCTATGGATAGAAAATCTCACATAACTCTCAAATCACACAAGTGTATAGGTGAAGTGTATTCGCTCAAGTTCAATCAATTAAGTCATGTGCTACCATATGCCTAGTTGTCCACCAAATCTCCACGACTTTGAATACATGCATGCACAAATCAAAAGGTCTTTGTTAAAGTTTGTAACGTGGCTAAGATAAAGGTAGGGAATCAAGCAAAAAAGGCTAACAAGTGGCTAACTCGACAAACTAATAGAGCACAATGTTCATTTCTAATTTAAGCACTCAACATGAAATTTCGATCATGTAAAAGCTAATCAGACTCTCACAAGTATTAAACCCCAAGCACATATTGCCATGTACTTTTCCATTTTCATATTGCACAAACCAATGAACACAACTCTACTTGACCTTTTTTTATTTTCTTTATATATATATATATATATATATTTTCTTTTCTTTTTCTTTTCTTTTTTATTCTTTTTTATTCTTTTTTTTCCTTTTTTTCTGATTAAACCCCACCAAATTTCCACACTCTAACAAAGAAATCCCCACACTATGCACTCACCAACTCCCAAATGAATCAAAATGCTCTACTAGTAAATCAAGAGAAGAACAAACAAGTAGGCTCAAGAATTTAGATTGGTGATACACAAAAATAACGGATAAAAAGCTCAAAGGGGGTTCACTAAGGATATATGATGGCACGAAGCTGTTATGTAGCCATGTTAAGGCCTGATGGAGTCAGGGGGCAGGTCCTTCCGATTGAAGACATGGATGTCCGCAGTAATAAGGAACACCGAGAAGGGCCAGCAGAGGACGTCACACAGAAGCCTCGGACGGCCATTGAGGCGGCTAAGGCGTTAACTGACTTCGTGGTTGAATGTACCATTGACAACCAAGAAGTCGGGGGGCAGGAGGTAGTACCCCAAGCAGGAAGTGAACTTCAGAATAAGAAGGTGGAGACCATAAGGAGTGGTGGGTGCTCTATTTTGATGGAGCATCAAAAATAAAATCAAGTGATGCAGGCCAAGTCTATTAGGACTTAGCTTCATATTTATCTAGTACAAGTAGAAATCAGGTTCATTGAAACCATTGCAGAGCATGTTGCTCCGAGTAGGACAATAGTATTTTATGTAAGGGTTGAACCCATTTTAAGTTATTAATGCAAGTTTGTTTCCCATTCATTGACTCTGTGATTTTATTTATGTGCCAAGCACCTGATGAGTGCAAGTCAAGGATGACCGAGTACCGAAAATAAAAGAATACACGAGTGGAAAACAAACAAATGTATAAATAAAGACCCTGAAGGGTCAAGAGTTAGGTTACAGCACGACCAAGTAAAAGTTTAAGTCCGTGAAGGACCCTGGATAAAAGACAAGCAGATAAAAGCCACACGCAACAATCAAAGCCATGCAAGGCCGAGGATGTTAAGGACTGACTACTCTTTAATATTTCTTAAGTACTTGGGTTGAGAATCCAAGGATGAAGACTAACAGAGAACATTGCATTATTAAGGGTCCTTGAACAAGGATTAAGAAGTTCAAGCATGTTCTCGTCTTAGAAGTTTAAAAGGCAAGAAGCCCATGGGATTGCATTTATCAAAATCTAAATCGAGGAATCAACCCCGAATCCTAGGTTGAGAAACACAAGTTATTAGCCATAAAGGCCAAGATTAGCCATGAAGGCCAAGATTAGTTATGAAGGCCAAAATTGAGGGGGTCATGAACCTCCAATTAAGATCCAAAGGTTGAAACTTGAGAACCAACATGTAATTTTGGATTCAATGTTTGTCTTGGCCGTCATGGCTTCAATGTTTGTCTTGGTCTCTGGTCTGATGAGAATCTTCACGAAATACTGACCAGCTTCTAATCCTGATGATAACTCAATACTGACGTTGTATTACTGATGACGTCAGCATCAGTATCTGATCAGTAGTCCAGATCCTAATATCACTTGAATCAATATCTAACACTGTTTCGTCTCCATCATCTTCATCAATCGTCTTCCGGCCAATCGTCACCACCGAAACTCTAAATCCGTTCATTTCGTTCCTCCGACGCTGCCAGGCGCGCTCGGCTTTGTGTTAAGCAACAATAATTGATTCGGCCAGTCAAAAAATAGCTCATTTCTTTGATTCATGTTAACAGATCTGATTCATCACAAATAATATATAAAATTTTAGTAATTTTTGTTCAATTTTTGGTGATTTTTGTTCATGTTTCTGGTAATTTTGTGTTGAATGTATGGTGATTTGGCGATTGAATGAGTTAGTAAAGTGTAAATCTTTTTCGAGGTGTTGTTGTGGATTTGAGTTTAATTTTGGTGATTGTGTTTTTTGTAGTGTTTTTTGTTGTTTGAGGTGATGATTTTTGTGGTGAGGATGTGGTGGTTGGAGGTGGCTGGAGGTGATTTATGTTTTACAGTGGTGATTTTATTCGATTTTTGTTGATTTTTTGTCGATTTTATGGTGGTTTCGGTGGTGATTTTTCGTTTTCCGGTGGTGATTTTTTGTTTACAGGTGGTCGGAGTGGTGATTTTTTGTGTTTCTGGTGGTGATTTCTGGTTTGGCGGTGGTGATTTTATGTTTGTCGGTGGTGATTTTCTGGTGATCGCCGGTGGTGGTTGGCGGTGGTAATGGGTGGTTAAATTAGACAGAAGATGGTGAAATCCCAAATATAAAATATTAAAATATAAAATATTAAATGAATGGTAAGAGATGATTATAATGCATTTAAATGTGTGGATAGGATTAGATCTCATATCTCACTATATATATAGGCAGGTGCTCAAATGAGACCCCCACTAAAAATGAGAACTGAGACTACATCTCAACCACTCAATTTTTACAACTACTATTAATCTGGACCACAAATAAACACACACATATATTAAAATTATATATATATATATCTCCTCACGCCACTCATCCACCCACTTCCCGATCTACTCATTTCCTCACTTTATATGTTTCTCTCTCTACTGTAAATCTACATCTCTTTTCTTCTCTTTTATTTCTATTTCAAGATCCCTTCATCTTATCTTCTTCTTATCTCTTTTTATTTTCATTTTCTTAACCTTTTATTTCTATCTTGTTTTATCTTAATACCACTCTCGTATCACCAGTAGAGATTTAAAGTGAAATAATGGATTTGGATAATGATTATGGTTTGAAGAACGTCGAAGAAAAGCAAAATTTTGATATAAACGAGATCGGTGATTTGAAAGATGAAGGCATGAGAAATTATCAGAGCTTTATCATTTGATAGTCGTTGGGTAGTGATTTATGGCGGTGATGGTGGATCGGTGGTGGTAGGGGGGTCAAAGTCGATATGATGGAGATGGCGGTGGTTGTATAGATTATGCTGGAGATAGTGGTGGTATGTATGGTAGAGGTGACTTTTTTTTGTGATTTATCTTTAAAAATTTAGTGATTTGTGTTGAAGTTTAGTGATTTGTGTTGAAATTTTGGTAATTCGAAAATATATTTAGTGATTTGTAAAAATACTGGCGATTTGGGGATTATCATAAGTGGTAAAGATGGTGGTTAGTGGCAGTTCTAGTTAGCAGCGATAGTGTGATGATGTTTTTGGGGCTGGTGGAGGTGGTGGTTATAGAACGAGTGGAAGGATGGTGGTGCAAGGAACGATGAAGTCGATAGATACAAGGATATATCTACCACAGGGGCATCATCTCCTTTTCCTTTCTGTCCGATGTCTGGCCCCGCAGGGGCACCATCTTCATCATCTTCCTCCGGGGCACCATCTTCATCGTCTTCCTCCGGTGAGCTTCAATCCATGGAAGTCAATCTACTAGAGTCTCTATGGAAGTCGATCTGCTGAAAGGTGAAGGAGAAAGTGGAGACTTGATTGAAAATCTGGAATGAGCAGGTGGCGGTAGCGACTGGAGATGGTGGTGTTGTGATTTGTCTAGTCTCAGATCTGGAATATTTTTGATGATTTATGCTTGAATTTTTGGTGATTTGTATTGAATTTTATGGTGATTTGCTTTGAATTATGTTCAGATTTTTTATGATTTGATTTTTTTGGTAATTTATGTTTAAAATTTGGATGTTGTGCTTTTAAATTGTTAGTGATTTGAGTGGAAATTCGGTGATTTGTGTTGAAATTTGGTAAATTATACTTGATATTGGTGATTTTTCTAGAATACATTGTAGTGAATCACTCGATAAATTTTTGGTCATATTGGTGTTTTTGAGTTAGGATGTAGCAGTGGTTGATCTAGTGATTGTGTTCGTTTTGACTGAAATACCTTTCTTTTGATTTTAAAAAAGAAAAGCCAACAAACGCATGTTTAGTTTATTGGGCCTGGTGGCCCAATGTGCAGTTCTCATTATAAGAGGGGTCTCATTTGAGTAGCCTCATATATATATATATATATATATATATATATATATATATATATATATATATATATATCGGGTTTCGGGTTCGGACTGGGTTTCGGGTCGGGATACATAAGATCCAAATAAAGGGCTGTTTGGTCACTGTACTGTTCAAAAACTTTCAATTGGGTCACCAACCCAAAAAAGTTTTCAATCGCATAATAAAGCACTCAAAAACTTTCAATTGGGTCACTGCCGTTAACTTTAACGGAAATACGTCAACTTTCAATTAGATCATCGGTATTATAAATTTTTGAATAAATTTTTAAATTTTGAGATTTTTGAATTAAATTTTTTTGAATTTAAATTTTTGAATTAAATTTTTATAAAGAATCGGTATTTGGTTTGATGAGATGAGAGAAGCCCATGGTAATCTTGATTATATGTGAAACACATGGTAGGGAAGTGTAATGTTGTAAGCAGCTAGGGTTGCTCGAGTGCAACTTGACGTTTCTAGACAGGGAGAGTAGTAGTTTGGCTTCAGAAAGTTCTTTGTGCCTTTGCTTCTGTAGTTGATAAAGACAATTTGGCTTCAAATGAAATTCTAGATTTTCTACTTAATATATTACCAACTGTAACACTAGATTTTAGAGTATTAACTAATTTTACAACCGTAAGGATTGCATGTACTGGAGTCGGGACTATAGTTCCACTCGAACTTGTTTATTTGGGATTTGATTAGAACCAGTTAAGAAGTTGAGTTTATGATATTTTTGTCAATGAACTTGATGTTTTGGCCCTGACTCCCTTACCTCTGTTTTCTTGATCACGAAAAATTCGAGTTTGACTTGGAAACTTCTAAAGAAATCGAGGTTCAGTGTCCTGTTACATTACATGGGATAATTGTTCATCTTGTTGTAGCTCGGTTTATTTAGCAAGAGTTATCTTCTGCTAGGAATTGTAGTTCAGGAACCCCTCATTGTTGTTCGCTACATCATGTTATTAAGGTAAGTTCTTCCTGTATATTTTGCATTGTAATATTAAATCCGTTTTCGAATAGTGGTTGTTAATTCTACCTATCAACACCATGAGACGAGTTTGATTGAGACTGAAATTTACGCCAGAGAAAGAACCAACATGAGTGAGAATAACATTTAGTGAACAATGTTGATCATGTAAATTTGAATAGCGAATGGACATTCTTGTGTTCCGTATGATAAAAGATGCTCTTGTTGTAACCGGACCACTATTGGCAAGGGTCTACTTATTATACCAAAATAGTCACCATTATTAAGGGAATGTTTATGGTAAGGGACTGTTTACTTATTGTTAAAATAGACCAGAGCTCTCGACTGAAACAGTTTCCCAATAGCATTTGCAGGTCTTTAGTTTGTACTAGCTGATAACCCATGCGATGCACGGACACATATAACCCGTGCGAAGCACGTGCACAAATTGAACACGGATCGAAATTAAAATATTAATATTAATACACTATTTAATTATGTAGTTATAAGGAATTGAATCCGAGATAAAGCCAAAAGAATTAAAATAAATAAATCTTTATAATTATGTAGTTCAGTAGTTGTAAGGAATTGAACCCATAAATAAATCTTGTATAGTTACGTAGTTGTAAGGAATCGAACTCCGAGTTTAGTGATAACCAAATTTGGTATTTTAGTACTTTGATACTATTACGTACCATTAAAACATGATTTTTTACATTAATAAAGAGTATAAATTAGTGGGAACGTGTTATGAAACAAAATTGTCAAAAATGACAGTACGGAGCACAGTTGTGTTGTATACAATTTAGTGTATTTTTGTTTCGACTGCAAGTAGGAAAAGATGAAACAATATTTTCAAAAAAGATGAGCTCCACATACATGATACAACCAAAAAGGACAAACTCAGCCCAAACACACGAAAAGATAAAGTGGAGGAAAAAGTGATCTAGACTATTGCTCTCTACCAAGAAGGCAGTGGGCTTAGTGCACAGTTTGGTGCATGTAAATGTCACTTTACTGTTTAAGTGTCTGGTTTAATCAACGATAGATGCAATAAAACAGAAATGTACATTTTACATATTTATTCGGGGAATCTTTATTTATAAACAGAGATCGAGATTTCTAGAGTTGATGAAGATGTGCATGTATGAGTATTCTAACCTTCGAGGAGTAATTAGCTGAAATCTCTTCTCCTGCACTTCGCCGTCTCTACGAGAGCTTTCCTCGACTTGGAGGGCTTTCCCTGTTCGATGATGATTTCGTGTGTAAAGCATAATGTAATGTAATATGTAATAGAGGACATATATAACTCAACTAGGATAAAAGATAAATAATATTAACTCTATACAGGGATCGTGAAATTTGAAGAACAGGCACCGACAAGGATCAAGTCGCTGAAAGAAGTTCATTAACATGATCAAGCCTCAGTGATAGAATAACATGTACAGATGATTCAGTTGAAGGGCCAAAAGATTCCATGTATTTATATTATTTGAAGATATTGATGCAGGCTAATCAATTGGAATGTAACGAAGATGTGAAGATCAAGATCAGTGCTAGTCACTTGTGAACCAGACCAGTGCACTAAGTGTCAGCACATACGAGAAGGATCAACACATTAATTCACAGAAAGAATTGCCAAAGCCTATTGACAATCAAGGACAGACATAATATTTCAAGGTATTATCAAAGATTAATTTACTCTTAAAATTAACTAAGTAACAGATTAATTAATTATTTATAATAAATAATTAAGTTAATCTGGTACTTGAATTATTTTCTGAGATAAATTAAAACAGCAAAATAAACAGAAGAGAATATGAATAGTAACCGAAATCACTATTCATATGAATAGTACCCGAAATCACTATTCATATGAATAGTACTATTCATATGGCGGCTACTATTCAAAAAGTGGTTGGAGGGGCCCACGGGAATTGTTGAAATAGTACAGCATAGTAACTTTCTATAATCTATAAATAGGCATGCTGTATTTAATTTCAAAACACACCTCAACACACAACTTTCTCTTCTCTCTTTTATACCATCTATGTGTAAGCTGCTAGACAGTCCATCTAGTAGGAAAGCCGGCTTAGCCCGCTTTCAGGAAGTGTCGGGTAGAAGGTCCTCGTGCCTAAACTATCCTAGGAGTGTTTGATTTTGTAGCTGATCCATATATAGGATTAGATTGTGTAGCAAACCTCCGGGTTTTATCTATTTAAAGATATTTCCCACACAGTTGTGTTATTTCGATTTAGTATTTTTGATTTCATATCCACATCAAAAATCGAAATATTTTTAAATAACGTATTCAACCCCCCTTCTACGTTATTCCGGACCTAACAATTGGCATCAGAGCCACTCTGTTATTATACAACAGTTAAGATCCGAAAAGCTATACAATCATGTCAGAGAAGAATTTCAGAAAAGCCAAGGGAAAGGAAGACAGGTCTGAGAAAGTGGACAAGTCCAAGATCAAATGCGATAATTGTGGTGAGAAAGGACATTTTGCACCTAAGTGCAGTAAAGCCAAAGCGGATAAAGGTCAAGCTTACATCACAAAGAAGAAGGACTGGGCTGACACTTCAGACTCTGAAGATGAGGTGAACTATGCCTTGATGGCAAATGCTGATATTATCTCTGAAGCTACTGAGACCAAGGTACCTCATTCTACTCTAGCTTTTGATACTACTGATATATCTGAGTTAAGAATCTTTCTTAAAACCTTGCATGTTAGCTATAGAGATCAGACTTTAGAAAATGAAAGAATAAAATCTGAAAGTCTAGACCTTAGAAAGAGAAATGACTATCAAGAATTAGAATTAGTCCAGATGTTAAAAATTCAGAAAGAGAGAGATGATGCTATTTTTGTTAAAACTGAATTATTAAAAAGGCATGCTTATCTTGAATCTGAACTTGCTAAAGAAAGAAACATTATTAAAACTTGGACTAACTCTGGGAAAACTACTCAGATTATCATAGAGAATGATTGTTGGAAAGATGGTCTAGGTTACACTGATAAAAAGAAAATTGCCAACTTAGAAGCTGAGACCTCTAAACCTGTATTTACTGAAAAGGCTGCAAAACCCAAACTTAATCATATGAGGTTTGTACCAAAATCTAACAAACCAAAACAGGATGAAGTCAAATCAGTAAATATTAGTTTAATGTCTCAGAAACAGCTTAAACACAAGCTGAAGGAGTTAAAAAGAGTGAACAAGGTAAAAGAACCTAGGAAAAACAGAAATGGAAAGGTAGGCATCAATAAAGCAATAACTATATGTCCATTCCCAATGCTCCTAGGAAGAAATGTTACAACTGTGGAAATCCTAACCATCTTGCTACTTTTTGCAGGAAGAATAAAAATTTAAACTTTATACCTTCTAAGTTAGGAGTTAAGAGTGGTTCAGTTAGGTTTAAGCCACAGAATCCTTGTTTTCACTATGGCAATATTTGGCATTCTATTTATACTTGCAAAGAGTATCATAATTTGTATTATGATTATTATGAAATTAAACCCTCTTTGAATAAATTCAAGATTGATTCTACATGTATAAATTCTGATAGAAAGAATGTTAGCACAAACTCTGATAAGACTTCTGCTGCAAAAGATAACAAACTTAATAAGGCCAAAGGATCCAAGCAAGTCTGGGTCCTTAAAACTAATCATTAGTGGTCTTTTTGATTGCAGGGTAACAGGAAAAATATCCTTGTTCTGGACAGTGGATGCTCAGGACACATGACTGGAAATAAAGCCCTGCTATCAGAATTTGTGGAGAAAGCTGGCCCAAGTGTTTCTTATGGAGATGGCAACATAGGAAGGACTCTGGGATATGGCAATATCAAACTTGGGAATGTCATCATTGAAGCTGTAGTTCTAGTCTCAGGACTCAAACATAATCTGCTAAGTGTGAGTCAAATCTGTGACAGAGGTTATCATGTGGATTTCTTTGAAGAACACGGTGAAGTTGTAAGCAAATCTACAGGAAAAGTTGTTCTGAAGGGATACAGGCATGGTAACATTTATGAAGCCAAGCTTTCAACAAACTCTGATGGCTCTGCAATCTGTCTACTGAGTAGAGCATCAATTGAAGAAAGCTGGGATTGGCACAAGAGACTTTCTCATCTGAATTTCAACAGCATTAATGAGCTAGTGAAGAAAGATCTTGTGAGAGGATTGCCCAAATCAGTTTTTACTCCAGATGGCCTATGTGACTCATGTCAAAAGGCAAAACAAAGGAAAACTTCATTCAAAAGTAAGACTGAATCCTCAATTCTTGAGCCATATCACTTATTGCATGTTGATTTATTTGGTCCAGTAAATATAATGTCTATTGGAAAGAAAAGATATGCTTTGGTTATTGTTGATGAATACACCAGATATACATGGGTATATTTCATGCACAAGAAAGAAGAAACTGCATCAATCTTAACAGAGCATGTCAGACAACTGGACAAAGGATCTAAGCATACAGTGAAAATCATAATGAGTGATAATGGCACTGAGTTCAAGAATGCAGTCATGGAAGAGTTTTGTAAAGAAAATGGAATAAAGCAAGAATTCTCTGCACCTGGAACTCCACAACAAAATGGAGTAGTAGAGAGAAAAAACAGGACTCGCATAGAAGCTGCAAGGACCATGCTTGATGAAGCAAAGCTGCCAACTTACTTCTGGGCTGAAGCTGTGCAAGCTGCTTGTTTCACACAGAATGCTACACTCATAAACAAGCATGGTAAAACACCATATGAGATGGTAAAAAATAAGAAGTCGAACCTGAAGTACTTTCACGTGTTTGGATTTAAGTGTTTTGTTCTTAAGACTCATCCAGAACAGCTTTCCAAATTTGATTTAAAAGCTGATGAAGGAATCTTTGTTGGATACCCACTATCCACAAAAGCATTCAGAGTCTACAATCTGAGAACAAAAGTGGTCATGGAATCTATCCATGTGTCTTTTGATGATAAGAAGATAACAGGACTTGAAGATTTTGATGAACATGACCAGCTGAGATTTGAGAATGAAGAAATAAATGCTGATCTACAAGATTCTGATACTCTTTCAGACAATATTGTTCAATCTATACAAGTAGATCAGACTGTAGCACATGTTGAGGGGGAGCAAGTGAACGATGAAAATGAACCCCAATCAAGTGAAGAAACATCAAAGAATACATCTGCTACTAATGATTCATTAAACTCTGATTCATCAAACTTTGAAAGCAACAGCTCAGGGGGAGCAAACAATGATTTTGGATCTACTAGTCATCACTCTCAACACAATTATGAACTTGGGGAATCATCAAGATCAAATATGCCGAGACAAAGGGTATGGAGTAGAGCGCATCCCTTTGAAGAGATCATTGGTGAACCGGACACGGGTGTACAGACTAGAAGATCAACACAGAATGAATGCAATTTTGCTGGATTTTTATCTTAAATTGAACCTAAAAAGGTTGATGAAGCTCTTGATGATCCAGATTGGGTAACTGCAATGCAGGAAGAACTCAATCAGTTCGAAAGGCATAAAGTGTGGAAGCTGGTGCCAAGACCAAAAGATAAATCTGTAATTGGCACTAGATGGGTGTTTAGAAATAAACTGGATGAAAATGGTATTGTTACGAGGAACAAGGCACGATTTGTAGCAAAGGGTTACTCTCAAGAAGAAGGAATTGATTATGATGAAACCTATGCTCCAGTTGCAAGGCTTGAAGCAATCAGGATGTTCTTAGCATTTGCTGCACACTCCAACTTTAAGGTTTTTCAGATGGATGTGAAGAGTGCATTTTTGAACGGAGATCTAGAGGAAGAAGTCTATGTTGAACAACCCCCTGGGTTCGAAGACAAGGAATTTGAAGGTTTTGTGTACTTTCTCTTCAAAGCTGTCTATGGTCTCAAGCAAGCCCCTCGAACATGGTATGATACTCTCTCCAAGTTCTTACTTGAAAATGGTTTTACAAGAGGTATCATCGACAAAACTCTCTTTCATAAAAAGCATAAAAATGATATAATTCTGGTGCAAGTATATGTGGATGATATAATATTTGGTTCTACTAATGATTTGCTATGCAAGAGATTTGCTAAGCTAATGTAGAGTAGGTACGAGATGAGCATGATGGGTGAGTTATCCTTCTTCCTTGGACTTCAAGTTGTTCAGAAGCCTGATGGTATTTTCATCTGCCAGTCAAAATACATAAAGGATCTTCTGAAGAAATATAGGATGGAAGAAGCAGCTACTGCCAAGACCCCGATGCCAACTGCAATCAAGCTTGATGAAGACAAATCTGGTAAGTCAGTTGACATCACGAAGTATCGAGGTATGATCGGCTCTCTCTTGTACTTAACTGCTAGTAGACCAGATATTATGTTCGCAACTTGTCTATGTGCTAGATTCCAGGCTAACCCTAAAGAGTCACATCTTATAGCTGTTAAACGTATTTTCAGATACCTAAAGGGAACCCCCAATCTTGGGATTTGGTACCCTAAAGGAATAGGTTTTGACTTAATTGGCTATACAGATTCTGACTTCGTAGGTTGTAAGATTGATCAGAAAAGTACTTCTGGAAGCTGTCAGTTTCTAGGAAGAAGGTTGGTATCTTGGTACAGCAAGAAGCAACACTCAGTATCTACCTCGACAGTCGAAACAGAATACATTGCGGCAGGTAGTTGTTGTGCTCAGATCCTGTGGATGAGGAATCAACTTCAGGACTATGGACTCATGTTGGACAAAATTCCAATTCTATGTGACAACACGAGTGCCATTGCCATTGCCAACAATCCAGTTCAACACACCAGGACTAAGCACATTGATATCAGGTATCATTTCTTACGAGAGCATGTCATGAATGGAACTGTGGTATTATATTTTGTTCCCACAGATGAACAAATTGCAGACATCTTTACTAAACCACTGGATGAATCCACTTTCTCCAGGTTAGTTGGTGAACTTGGGATGTTAAATCTGTCTAATTAATTTTGGATAATCAATAACTGCAATTTGTTATAAGTTCACATGTATATTAAATGTCCATATGTTTAGTACTTATGAATTTATTTTGCATCCAATCCTCTTTTTATAGTTATCTCTATATAAATTACCACGTTTATAAATGCTATATTTTATGGTAATTAGTTAGTAAATAATTGAGTTAATTGTAGCATAAATAAATAAATATTTTATTGACATATATCAATTAATGATATTTTGTTAATTTTATGTCTATTTAATTGTGAGTTTATCTGATTATTGTGGATTAATTCTTGATTTATTGTGTGATTATTTTTAAATCCATAATAATTAGAAGTATTATATGTGTATGTGTATAGACTGATAGGTTTCGGCGATAAGATGTTTTTTCGGCCGACATGTTTCGGTGATAAGATGTTTTTTCGGCTAATTAGGTAGTTAGGTGAGAAATTATTGAGCGGTGTTATTTTTCAAACATAACCTATCACTATTACACCTAACCCACTAATACTTGAAACCTTATAAATGATGAGTTTTTGTTTGTGTTTAACATCATCAATTTTTAGATATATAGAGCATATACACACAATTGCTGAATATTTCAAGCTTTGACCGGAAAGATCTCACAATCTAGCTGGTGGTTTTTAGAGCGGATTTCATATTCTTGTTATACGCACTAACCCTTGTTTTTGAATTTCCTCAAAGTTTTGAAAATGGCATTGCAGGGAAGTTTTTTAATTGCTAAAGTTAATCATGTTTCCATTCAGCAAATCGAAACCATTCAGGATGAGCAATTTCGGGCTTGGACGCAATTTCTGAATGAACATTCATTAATTCGCTATGCTTTAGTTACACAGGTGCAGCTTAACCATGATGCATTGTGTGAACTATATTGCAGTGCGGTTAACACTTCTGGACAGGACGGATGTGCATTCACATATCGACTATTTGGTAGGTCGATTAGGGTCACTGAACGAGATGTTAATCGAATTCTTCATTTTCCTATGGAAAATCTCGTTTCTGATCCTACACCCGAACAGATTGAAATGTTCTTTCGTTTTATAAGGTACCAAGATGGCAATTTCAATACTGGTAATTTTTCTAGAACGTTTCTAACCCAGTACTGGAATTTCTTCTTTCACACTCTTAACCATGTTTTTTCCTCAGATAGAACAAATCAAGAACGAATACCTGAATTTATTCAAATAATAGGGTATGCGGTCGCCAATAATTTGAGGATTAATTTTGGAAAAATAGTGCTTGGTCAAATCATTTTAAAAATGAAACGCTTGGGAACAAGAGATGTTCGGACTCAAAATGTCAAATGTCTATATCAAAGGTTTCTACAGTTAATATTGAATGATTTTTTGAATGATGAAGATAGGGTACGCTTGGAAAATGGTCAAAAGGTGGAATGTTCTTCCATGAAGACGAATGTAATTAATTACATAAGCAAAAAGAAATATACGGATGTGCCTACAGTCCTAACTGAATATCTAAAGACTGTCCCACTTCCGTTGTTACCACGACCAGTGAGAGCAGGTATACGACAAGGTAATATTTCAATCCCTGCTATTCCAACCTTTGTATTCCCTATTGTGTCACAGGAAATACAGTTTCTACAGCCCCAAGTGGCCATCTTACCCGACCAAGAGCAGGAAATCCCACCGACTCTAACATAGGTCGAAGAGCCCATTCTACAAATGCAAACACAAACACAACAAACTCCTACACCTCAATTGTCACTTAAACGACCAGTCATCCACATTATTGAGGGAGATAGTTCCTCAGCAGCACCACATAAGGAGTTAGTTACAACAGCCGCTCTACCTCATTCTAAACGGAGTAAACCCAATGAACCTGAGGTAACGGCAACTGTTAGTGAAACAATTCTTTCTTATCCAATGAGTGCAAATGTAAATGAGATTGAATTGACGGGAGCAACTATCTTGAGTTCCATTTCACGGAACATACGAGTGGTTGATGATCTTTCTAAAGATCAAATGCCTTCACAGGCATCCGAGGTGGAATTACCTACCTCAATAACTGCTGGTGAATCTTCCATTTTACGGAAAGATCCATTGGTGGGTGGTTCTTTTATGAACCAAGTGTCTTCACAGACGTACGAGGGAAACTTGGGTTTTGTGCCATTTAATCGATTCAAGTTTAACCTCCCAGAGGGAAAATCTCTGGATCTCTTTCGAGATTTACCACTTTTTACCAGTGGTCGGTAACTCGCTTCACGCGAGGACGGAAGCTCACGAACTTTCATTGCACCATCCGTGACCTCTGAAAAAGGGGCTAGGATGATTTCATTTGCAGGTACACATATCGGTGGAAGCTCTATAGGAAAGTTGAGGGAAACACCAACAAAACATGTAAGTGTAACCCAAACCACTAAACCGAGTGAATATAGAGTGTTGAGTGAAACACCTGCAGAACATACGAGTGATCAACCTACTCAACCACATGCACCTGTAACCAGAAAGGAATATAGAAGACTCCTTACACGGGTCCAAACAATGGAGAAAGAGTTGCAAAATATCTGTAAGTCCATTGCAGAAATAAAAAATTTGCAACTTATTCAACATGATGCATTCCAGGTTCAATTAAGTTCCATGGCATCCCAGTTTAGTCATGCAATTCATTCCTTGGGGAAGATAGCTTCGTCTAATTTACCAACTCCACATCCTACTACTCTGGAGGATAACCCAACTGAGGGGGAGAAGGTGGATGATCAAGAAGCTACTAGGTTTAATAAGGGCAAGGAAAAGGTTATTGACACAGAATTAACTTTATTTTGGGAAAGGAAAAGCTAATTGGAATATTCGTGCTATGTGGAAAGAAAGCAAAGGCAAACTTGAAGATATGTTCAGTCTAGAGGAACAATTGTCTTGTACTTGGAAATCTGGAAAATGTATATATGATCCAGAATGTACTCTAATATTATTTATCTTTGTATTTCATTTTTGTTTTTTTTATTAGTTGAGTTATCCTCTAAGAATTTGCTTGTCAAACCCTAACAATCAAATAGGGGGAGATTGTAAAGCATAATGTAATGTAATATGTAATAGAGGACATATATAACTCAACTAGGATAAAAGATAAATAATATTAACTCTATACAGGGATCGTGAAATTTGAAGAACAGGCACCGACAAGGATCAAGTCGCTGAAAGAAGTTCATTAACATGATCAAGCCTCAGTGACAGAATAAGATGTACAGATGATTCAGTTGAAGGGCCAAAAGATTCCATGTATTTATATTATTTGAAGATATTGATGCAGGCTAATCAATTTGAATGTAACGAAGATGTGAAGATCAAGATCAGTGCTTGTCACTTGTGAACCAGACCAGTGCACTAAGTGTCAGCACATACGAGAAGGATCAACACATTAATTCACCGAAAGAATTGCCAAAGCCTATTGACAATCAAGGACAGACATAATATTTCAAGGTATTATCAAAGATTAATCTACTCTTAAAATTAACTAAGTAACAGATTAATTAATTATTTATAATAAATAATTAAGTTAATCTGGTACTTGAATTATTTTCTGAGATAAATTAAAACAACAAAATAAACAGAAGAGAATATGAATAGTAACCGAAATCACTATTCAACCCCCCTTCTACGTTATTCCGGACCTAACATCGTGGGATACTCCGAGATTTTCTCCTTGATTCTTGCACTTCCACCACAGAACTCAATCTGGCTCCGAAACTATTTATGGCATCTCTCATACGATACAGCTGTTCCATTAATGCCGCGTTACTGATAAGAACGGGCGGCTGGCCACCGCCGGCGGCTGGAATTCCATGGTGGTGTGGAGGAACGGGGATTTCCTCTCGAACATAAGCTTCATGACGAGCTTGGTTACCCCCCAAACTATCTTCAGAATCGTAATCATCTTCTTCGTGAGAACCCCTGCGTTGATTGTGAGACATCTTTTCCTCCTAAGATGAAGATCTTGATTGGCGAGCCCCTCCTTCTAGCGCCAATTTGTTGACGGAGGAATTTGGTAACAACAAATTTCGAGGTACGATGCCAGAAACAAGATCTACAACGGTGGTTCTTTGCCGAAAAGAGTGGTGGCGTGTGGTTGCTGTGTGTAACTGGTGGCTGAGATTGATAGGGTTAGTGGCGGCTATTCAGAGCTCTCGACTTCCAACCCCCCAATCGGCCTACGTACCCCGGTATTTATAGTGGATCAAGCCATACGTAGTTCTTGGAGAGCAAGAAACCCAAATGGGCTTGGATAACGGACCAGCTTCCGGAATGTTCTACTATGAGGCCTAACCACAAAGGCCCAAGGCTCATCCAGGATCTCAAGACTTCACGGATAAGGAAACTTCCCCCGTCGAGGACTAGTCCTATCCGCTACCAGCTATTTCTTGATTTCAAGGATGCAGGTATAGCCGTGGTTTACCCTAAGTGTAGAACGCATCCCTGTCCCCCGAATGAGAAGCACCCACCAGATAACAGGACAGGTGATCCTGAGATACGACAGGAGGGAATTCTTCAACTTCTGGAATTCCAGCTTGAGTAGAATCCCATCTTGAATGGAATCCACACTTGAGTGGAATCCTAGGAAAGATTTCTTCAATGTCTTCTCAGAAAATCACCTTGAATCAATTTGTCATCATGTGTTAGGATCTATATCTATTTATTAGCTTATATATAATTATGTGTTTGCTTAATTAAAAGTTACCAACTATAAGTTCTATTTAGATGGAAACTTTTATCAGTTAATGTAATATGTTCCTATATAAGGAACTCTATTATTTACGATTTGAGACATTGAATGAATGAAAACCTAATTTTGAGAGTAATTCCCTCTACGAATTTGAGCCTGATTCTATATAAGCTAATAAATAGATATAGATCCTAACATCATGTTTTATGTTTAGGACGCGCCCTCTTTATAGAGAAAGAGAGGGCGCGGCCTAACTTCTCCCTCTTATGCCAAAACCCTAATTAATTCTAGAATTCCCAAAATTGAACTCGTATTTGACCCGGATCCATCTTGAAAATACCCGAAACGAATTTTGACTATAACAGGTACTATTACGTACCATTAAAACATGATTTTTTTACATTAATAAAGAGTATAAATTAGTGGGAACGTGTTATGAAACAAAATTGTCAAAAATGACAGTATGGAGCACAGTTGTGTTGTATACAATTTAGTGTATTTTTGTTGCGACTGCAAGTAGGAAAAGATGAAACAATATTTTCAAAAAAGATGAGCTCCACATACATGATACAACCAAAAAGGACAAACTCAGCCCAAACACACGAAAAGATAAAGTGGAGGAAAAAGTGATCTAGACTATTGCTCTCTACCAAGAAGGCAGTGGGCTTAGTGTGCACAGTTTGGTGCATGTAAATGTCACTTTACTGTTTAAGTGTCTGGTTTAATCAACGACAGATGCATTAAAATAAAAATGTACATTTTACATATTTATTCGGGGAATCTTTATTTATAAAGAATTAAAGAGAGATCGAGATTTCTTGAGTTCAGGGACGGAGACAAGGGGTGGCAGGCAGGGGCGGCCGCCACCCCAAAATCCCGTATAATCATAAAATTAGTATTAAAATTTATGAAAAAAATTAAAGAAAATCATATTTTTAATATAAAAATATTGTAATATTTTGATTTCGTCCCCTCAAATTTTTATAAATTTTATGAATATAGTGATAAAATTTTTGAAATTTATCATAATTTTCAATTTTAATACTTCAATTTAAATATATTCATAAATTAAAAAATTTAAGTGATAATTTTTTAATTCATTTAATAACAAATTTTTTTAATATATTAATTATTAAGATGAAAAAAAAAATCGCCCCCGCAAACCCTATTTTCTAGCTCCGTCCCTGCTTGAGTTGATGAAGATGTGCATGTATGAGTATTACGACGGTAAATGTTTCGGTCCAAAACTATAATTTCGTACCAAAAAATATTCAACTAAATCAAAACATCTTGGCTTTATTCTTTGGTGAATCACGATTCCGAGAATTTTAAAATCAGTGATCTATACGTACTAGTGTATTCATAATCTGCACCAAAGGCTTTCTTCTCTTTCCCCGAAAGAAAAGAAAAGAAAGGTGGGAAATATATTTCCACAACTTGTTCCTGAATCATTTATTTGGAAAGAAAAGAAAAGAAAGCTAAAGAGTAGGAAAGAAACTCTTTATATATTTGTCTCAAAAATTTTCTTCCCATTTTTGGAAAGATTTGGAGAGAAGAGAAAATTTCTCATTTTCTATTCTTTTCTTTTCTATCCTACATTCGGGAACACAGGCTAAAACTCCCAAAAGAAAACAGGGTAAGTAAAACTGTTTCGACGGACTTGAAATTCCTTTTTGGAGTAAATTCAACTAATATGACCCGTTTGCTAAACCAAAAAAAATGTTGGTCGGATTGGCCAGCCGATTTTGTTCTTATTTGGTTAATCCACTTGCAAATCTATCGTGTCACGTGAATTTGACAAATTAAGAAGTAACCAAGTGAGTCCCGACATTTCAACGTGAACTCTCATACTATTTGACACATGAACGAAAAATGAAACAAGTCAATAATATAATGCTAAAAAAACTCTACCAAGTCTAACCGGGTAGTCCCTAAATGTAGGTTCTCATCGATGAATTATGAGTTCAAAAATTGTCTAAACGAAAGCGAATGTATGTGATTAGAATTTATGAAAAAATAAATGATCTGTGGAGTCCATAAGAAAGTCTTAGGTGTGTTGTCAAGCTAATTCATGATTGTATCACAATATCACTTAGTATGCTTCTAGTAAAAAAAATTAATTATTTACATGTTCTTTATTTTGAATAAACAAGTAGACCGTGCAATTTTATGTGAATCTCAAAGGAGGATTCATAATAACGAGGGTCGTCGTCCAGAAAAAAACGTTTTAGATATGCATTTTCAATTTGGGTAAAATAATACGCATTTTGAATTTGGGTATCAGTGGGCCCCGCAGGGGAAAAACCAAAAATAAAATAAAATAAATAGTGATACGTATTTTGAAAATGCGTATTAGGACAGATACGCATTTCCAAAATGCGTATCACGCCCGGATACGCATTTTCAGAATGTGTATCACTATGTTTTGAGATGCCCAAATTGTAAATGCGTATCCAAAACGTCATTTTTAACACCCCAACCTCAGAAAATGTTATTTTCAGTGTTTTTTCCACTTTCACCCTAGTTATACCAAGATCATAATACTTTTCCTTCCAGATCAAGCTCTCTTCCGTACAACTGGCAGGAAAATATATGAAGCGTGTTGCATTAGATGGACCTGAAATGGAACCAAACAGAGAATTTTTGGTTCTGCAAGAGGTCCGATTTGCTTTCCGCGTCCATCAGGTAATTTATGTTCAACTCGTCCACTTTTATCTTTAGATTAACCAGCGATTTGGCAATAAATGCAAAAATAAAGATTTGCATACCACATACATATATGGGCAATTGTTCCATAGAGACCAGGACTACATTGTATAATTACTCCTATTAAAAGTTATATGTAACCCTTTAGCATAAGTGGTACACTTATAATGTATCATTATATAGCAGGTTCATTTTTGGGAAGAAGTCGAACATTAGTAGCAGTGCAGGAGAGTGTAACAGTAGATATGTGTAAAATATCATGTGAGCACAAAAAGAGTTTTAGTACAATACTGACATAGGATTGCCACTGTGTTCAATGCCAGATCATAAGAGTTTGAAACTACGCGAATGCTGTAACATTATATAAACATCCGAGGTTAGCAACAAAAGATTTCATCAGCATCACTTAATACTAAAGTAATGAGAGGACCATAAGAGTTTCATGTTATTGCAGACGAGCTATACGTTGCTGCACTACTATGAGCTATACGTTGCTGTAGTACTAAGAAGTCCTCATGCCAAACGACCAATTTGAAGTGGATCACAGTATATTATACGGGTCATTATAATCATCTAAGATTAAAATCTCTGCCTTTGCGGATGCCTTTTTAAGAAGCTTCTTCAACTTGGACAGTGTAATGTCTCGCAAAGAATCAGAAAGATTTTCGGTCCAAGCTATCTCAAGCAATCTTAGTGAAGGAGAAGATGCAATTAAAAGCTTTATGAGGTAATACTCAACCTCTATATCCGACAACCCGTTAATTGTTATATCTTCAACTTGTTGCAGAATCATTTTGCTGAGTTCTGGCGATTCCAAATACTGTTTCACAGCCTCACTCAGCACCGCGTTCCCTGCCAAATTCGCGTCCTCATCCTTGCAAAATTATGAAAATCAGTTAGGCCTTAATATGTTACAGACATTATCACTTAAAAGGAGGGAAACAAAACTAATAAATTCATATTCTTTAATAATAAAACTTTAAATATGACATCAATGAGATGTTAATTAACTTCTCATTCCCATGGTCAAATTCCCATGCACCAAAATGTAACTGCATTGAGCACATTCTCACCAATGATATTTCAAGAACTTTCAGATTGGGCGACCTTCTGATCAACCCAATAGTAGAACCAATCTGAGCTGCATCATAACAGCCAATGTTGTAAAGGCTAAGCAAGTTCAAGTTCTCCATTGTTATACGCCCAAGCCTGTCCGAGATAGCTGGCTCCAAAAGCTATATACATACATATCAATAGAATAAGTTATAATGTGAGAACTAATTGGTAGATTAAAAATTAAATTGATTAATTAATGTTTCAGTTTACCTTGAGGACGACGCCGTTTAACCGCAATTCTTTGATTCTGCACAAATTTTTTAGTAGCGCGTCCGAATCGACGATTGTCTCATTAGTATATGCAGGTGCCTCCAAAATGAGTTCAAGCTCTTCCAACTTTGTGGTGAATCCAAACCACTGCCAATTTATTTCTGCTTCAGTAGACAAGATTTCCAACCGAACGAGTTTGTTATTGGGTCTGAACTGGCCTCCTAAATGATTAATCCCAGTGCACCAGACCAACTCAAGAATTTCAAGGTCAGTCCCGAATGACATCTCACCAGTAATTGTGACATCGGACAGTGAAACATTAATTAAACTGCAGAACCCTTTAAATCCAGAAGGTGGATTCAGTATACCATAGCTGAGCCACAAGTCAGTTAATCTCTCACATGAAAATACACCGAAGGGCAGCTGTATGCCAACTGCTGAACCATACAGATCCAATTCCCTAACACCATTTCTTGATACGTATTTTATCCAAATATCTGCTTGATGAACAGGCATATTTTGAGGAATAAAAAGTTTGAACACTAAAACAGGGCCTGTGTGGAGTAAAAGGATATTACTTATGATTGAGCAAATTTCAAATATCTGTTTACCACTCCTTTTCCCAAAGAATTCAGGACCAAATCTCAGATGTGTATTCTTTAACCATATCTTCAACCATGTTTTTGACAGAACACTCGTTCTGGCTGCAACATCTGTATCCAAATACTGTAGTATATGGTATATCAGCTCTTCCGGAATCCAGCTGATCCTGTCGATTGCGTCAAAGGGTTCTCCGGGATAGCTGACCAATCTTGAACTACATGTTGGCAGGCAAAGAACAAAAATAAAAACTGCTAAAAAGTTATGTAAAACACTAGTAATGTGTATAGAAAATAATATTATGCTACGAATTCATTACAACAAAAACTGCTAAAAAGTTATGTAAAACACTAGTAGGATATGGCAGTACATAAATAAAAATTGATCCTCATCGACCAGCATTATCGAAATGACATCCTGGTGGTAATTCTTACGTTTATATTGAAACTCTGAGAATTTTCATATTACTTGGTTCTTCCCTGAATTAATTTTGTACTATATATTTAAGTGATTCCACAATGTAACCCCATACTCGAAAAAAGAAAAAGAAAAAGAAAATATCTATTTCTACTTGAATTTGTGGTTACTAAATATACCCGCACAACCCAATTTGGCTTAAGGTGTCTATATGCAAAGAGACACAGTGTCTGTTTGTTTACTGAAAGCCTAACCCTTTCCCTTGACAAAAACAGCATACTGATACAGACTTGTATGTTATCCTTTAATAATGTAGGACCTTGTGGATATATATAACCAATTTACCATTCACAAATCACAACCACAACATGTCAACATGCATAAACAGGTAACTTCTGTAAAGATCAACATGTAGGAAAAATAAACTCAATTATTAGTCTGGTTACTGAGTCAGTAATCTTGTAACCAAATAGATGGTTGAAGTTCGAATTAGAATCATTGAAATTGCGGAATCATTTTCACCTTAATTTTGTTATCGCAAATTGTAAAGTTTAATTTTTGTCCTAAGCACGAAAAGGAGAGGCGGACTTTTCTTATATGCACAAAAATTGCGTGTTATTACTTCCTACGGACAAGAAGAATGGAAAGACATGTTGTAACATACATCTGTAAAGGATTCGCGGATTATGTGTACATGCTTTGACATCAGTTCTTACTAATTATATAAAGATCATAGAAATTTAATCCTACTGTAATGATGATTAACTAACCACACAAAGAATTGAAATCTTACAAATAAGAACATTAGCGACACAATTGATAACAGTCATTCGAACGAGGTCTCGTGGATCAACAACAGATACCAAGACAATCATTAGGGACAGAGGAGCAAGACACATTTCTGCAATTTGTAGAGCAGCTCAGTTAATAAACAGATGCTTCACACAAAATTTGTAAACCGGAGATGAAAAAAATACCTGAAGTTCTCGGCTCTCGCTTTTCTTCCACCTTTTCTTGACCGCGCCCTTTTGCATTTGGCGTATAATCGACGGCGGTGAAAGTGCACCTGTCTGCGTCTAGCTCTTTTGGATCTTTTCATTGCTTAAAACCCTAATTAGATGATGAGTGGGTAAAGTGGTGGGTTCTCGATCTGTAGGAAAATAAGAGCAAAGTAGTGGATATAATAATGTAGTGGATGCAAATGCAAGGATATAATAATGTTCGTTAAAAAAAAAATTACAAAAAAGCGGTAGCCAAAGGCCAAAAACATACACACACAATTTTGCTTTTCCCCCCTAAAATGTTTACCGGACTTTTGCCCCATTTAACACAATAATTGGTCCAAAGTAGTGCTAGGTTTCCTAAAAAATTCCCCAAATATTTTATCAAATGACGTGGCATGATAAGTGGTGAGTTTTAATTTGTGGGCGTATATGTATACACGTGGGGTCACTATTATTATTAGGAAAGTTACCATTTATTCATCATGTCATGTCATTTGGGAAAAAAATTTGGGACAAAAATTTGGGGAACATAGCATTTCCCTTGGAGCAAGCAAA
The DNA here is from genome assembly GCA_037693485.1 of Kitagawia praeruptora. NCBI lineage: Eukaryota > Viridiplantae > Streptophyta > Magnoliopsida > Apiales > Apiaceae > Kitagawia > Kitagawia praeruptora. Next base: position 137,254,127 of record CM075345.1, read on the forward strand.
GCTCTACTGGGAGCGAAGGCTAGCGCTTTTCTGGGAGCATCTGCCAGCTCTCGATCCTGGTCCAAATGTTAAATATTATTCCCTTAGTTCCATTGATTTGTTTACGTTTCAGAATGATATTTTTTGCACGTATTTTAAGGCACATTTTAAAGGTAATTTCATAATTTATTTTTAAAATTTTCTTTTTTGTATAAAAATATAATGTATATATTTTTATACAAAAAAATAAAATTTTAAAAATAAGTTATGGAACTATCATTAAAATATACCTTAAAATGCGTGTCAGAAAGTGTAAAAAAAATGTAAAGAATTGGTTGGGATGGAGGGAGTAACTAATAGATCCCTCTTACGTTGTCATTTTAATTTACGATTTTATTCCTATTTTTAAAATATTATAAAAATGTCATCATTTAATAGTTTTCAAAAAATAATGAAATTATGCTTGTGTTGGAATTCAAACCACTCATCTTTAAGTCTCAAACTCATGCATTAACCAATTATATATTACAGATTAATTTTCATAAATCTATATTAGAGGCAATCACAATTTATCACTAAAATCGAATTAACTCATATATTTCTCATCCTAATTTATTTATCGTGGTTATTTAAATCTTTTCCTAAAATACAAAATTTATTTTATTTAGTACATGCATAAATTTCATATTTTTTAAAGTGATAAAATGTCTACTAACTTATCAATCTATTCATTTAAAGTCAATCAAAATTATACCAATATCTATTACAAGCTAATTTTCATAGATATCAACTACAATCATACTATAATATATAGTTATATATTACAGATTAATTTTCATAAACACTTACTAACTATATTAAAAATTGTTGTTTTGTTCCACGTACAATTTTCAAGGTAAGAAAATTTACTCCATTTAGATTACTTAAACCAGAAAACTTGTGAAATTTTAATTAACTTAATTCATGTGCAAAAAATTTGGGACAAAAATTTGGGGAACATAGCATTTCCCTTGGAGCAAGCAAAGTACTGGGAGCGAAGGCTAGCGCTTTTCTGGGAGCATCTGCCTGCTCTCGATCCTGGTCCAAATGTTAAATATTATTCCCTTAGTTCCATTGATTTGTTTACGTTTCAGAATGATATTTTTTGCACGTATTTTAAGGCACATTTTAAAGGTAACTTCATAATTTATTTTTAAAATTTTCTTTTTTGTATAAAAATATAATGTATATATTTTTATACAAAAAAATAAAATTTTAAAAATAAGTTATGGAACTATCATTAAAATATACCTTAAAATGCGTGTCAGAAAGTGTAAAAAAATGTAAAGAATTGGTTGGGATGGAGGGAGTAACTAATAGATCCCTCTTACGTTGTCATTTTAATTTACGATTTTATTCCTATTTTTAAAATATTATAAAAATGTCATCATTTAATAGTTTTCAAAAAATAATGAAATTATGCTTGTGTTGGAATTCAAACCACTCATCTTTTAGTCTCAAACTCATGCCTTAACCAATTATATATTACAGATTAATTTTCATTAATCTATATTAGAGGCAATCACAATTTATCACTAAAGTCGAATTAACTCATATATTTCTCATCCTAATTTATTTATCGTGGTTATTTAAATCTTTTCCTAAAATACAAAATTTATTTTATTTAGTACATGCATAAATTTCATATTTTTTAAAGTGATAAAATGTCTACTAACTTATCAATCTATTCATTTAAAGTCAATCAAAATTATACTATTGTCTATTACAAGCTAATTTTCATAGATATCAACTACAATCTTACTATAATATATAGTTATATATTACAGATTAATTTTCATAAATACTTACTAACTAATAATTCACAATTTATTAGTCAAAAAGAAAAAAAATTACAAAATTGCTCCTCTATTCTTTGCGCCTCTCTCTATGTATATGTGTAGAGCCATTTTCTAAAATTGCTTTTTTATCTATAATAACCCATATTATATCTGTTGAATTTTGTGACGTTGTGTAATTTAATTTTTTTCTTTTGTAGAATAGATTAAATTCTCCATACAAGTGTGGGAATAACCAAATGGGTCCTGATTATAGTTTATGGATATTTAATAATTATTCATTTATATATATTTTTTGAATAATTATAAGAAGAATAATTAGTAAGTTTGGAGAGGATTACTGTGTTTATTTTTATTTTATATTGGGAAAATATTTTTACATACTATGTTAATTTCTACTTAATTCTCTTCTAGTAACACCACTACCAAACGAGATAATGTACCAAGGAGGAACGAAAGGGCCGGGAGCTAGAGAAAGGGTAAGTCGGTGTATCAAGACAAAGTCATAGTGGGATGTTATGGCGAATTAGAAGCATCAAATATCTATCACTTACCCTAGCAAAAAAAATATCTGTCATTTACATCTGCATGCACCAGAAAACCTCAGTCAAGAAGGCTCTAAAAGTTGTAGATGTTTCTGAATTGTGATAATCTCTGTATTTTGGGCTCATCTCAAAAGTCTATAACAGATAGAAGCTATCATTTTATTGGGAACTCGACAATTTGGCATAAAGAATAACAACGATTTATCAATGACTTACTAATGGAATATTAACGAAATTATTTGTTGTTCATTCCGTTGGTAGTTTGGTGACATTCCGTTACTAATCCGTTACAAAGGTAGATGAAACTCTATAATTTTGATGATCATACATAGGAAGCAAGCTGGGTATTTGTTCTGGACTAATATTGTTTTGCAGGTTCATTATTCATATCAATTCATAGCAAAACACAGGGCATCTCAGCTAGCTGGCAGGGCAACTCAGCTAGCTGACAGTACAACTCAGCAAGCTGGCAGTCTGTCCAGAATATAAAGGGGAGTACGTTTTTTATAGAAAACATTGTGGAAATCAGTTGTAAGATTGATCTAATGTATTTAAACATGATATTATATAAATAAGAACACTACTCAAGTAGAAGTATCATGCTAGACTACTTCCACTCATTAAAGGTATCTTTAATTTGTTTAATGTTCCACCAAAACAACCCATGTGCTTCCTTTCAATCATGCTTGTATTTATAAACAAATATTCCATTCCCTCAAACTCCACCATCTGTTGTCTAGAGTAAAGCTTACAAAGAAAATACTTTCTAATTATCAAAGTCATTATTTTCTTCACTCTCTCTAACGGTTTTTCATTCCCTACGATTTTGATGATCATACTTGGTGAGCAAGCTGGATGTTTGTATTGGAGCAATATTGTTTTGCAGGTTTACCTTCTATATGATTTCTAAGCAAAACAGGGTACTCAACACAGCTAGCTGGCAGACTGGACTGTCCAGTTTATAAAAGGGAAGTTCGTACTTGTGGTAATTTGTAGAATCAAATCTAATATGTTTTAAGCGTACTTTTATATATTAGATCACTGCCATGTATCAGGAATCTTGATAAACAAATTCCACTCATTAAAGTAAACCTTTTAATTGTTTGATAATTTTCTAAAAGACAACCCATGTGCTTTCTTTTTGAGTATGCTCTTAATCAAATATTCCACACACCCATACTCTCCACCATCTGTTGTCCTACAGAAAAAGGCTTACAAAGAAAACATGTTCATTTATCATCAAGTTCATGTTTTCTTCATATGTCTCTAACGGTTTTTTCTTCAAAGCTAAAATGTATTCTCATCTCTCTCTCCACTGGTTTTATTTCTTTACATGAGAATCATTATTCAATGAAAAACCTGCCATGTGAACGTTAGAAGAAGTTGTTAATTCTGCAAAATGGAGCGTGAGAATCTCTTTCAAGACCGTTGATATTTTTGCTCTTTAATTTAAGCTCTTCTTTGCTTCACTATATATTACTTGTGTGGTTGTTCTTCTCTTGCAGAGATTAAGAGCCTAAAAGCTATATTCAGAATACACAAGAAACAACTCTACATATTCATCTACAAACGAGCTCTAGTATTACATACTATATCGAGATATTAGAGAGTTCATATTTTGAGTTGTAATTCTTTCTATCCATTTGTATTGTTCAACTTGTAAAGTTGGTAGTTGCTGGATTGTCAAGCTTGTGGAACAAGGGTTCAAGGAGCATTAGGCTAGAAAAGTTTATACTTGGTTTAGTATAGAACTTAGAGAGTTGTGTTCAGGAAATAAGGGGTTCCAGCTAGCTGCAATCAGTAACTGGGGATTGGTTTCACTGCATAACAGCAAGGGGGTCTTGGTTATCACGGAGTATTGTGCACAAGGGGAGCTCATTGGTCTATACAACAGGTTGTTCAAGGAACTAGAGGAATTCACGAAGTGGGACTTCAAGGAATTCAGTGTTCAAGGGAGCAAGGCTGTTAGAGAGGCATTGAGGTTCAAGGGAGCTGCTTTACTCAAGGGAAAAGTTCATTCTAGCTAGTTGTTATCAGTGAATTGGGTGATATATTATTGGATCTTGTAATTGATTTATTTGTGATCAATAATATATTCTCTTACCAAGTTGGTAAGGGACTAGGACGTAGACCATAGAAGATTAGGGGTCGAACCTAGCTAAAATTCTTGGTGTTCTTTACTTACTGCACATTTATCTTTCTGCATTGCATATCACAGCTAGCTACCTATTCATTAATCTGTTGCATTTGGTTAACTCAGTTAGCTGCCTATCGTACCCAGCTAACTGCCAGTTTAATTTTTCAGGCAGAATTTTTTATTAGGTCATTGTTAGTCATAACACCTATTCACCCCCCTCTAGGTGTGTATTTTCATTTGGTATCAGAGCTTGGTGTACTAACATTTCTGTAACAGGAAAGTACAGATCCTATGGCACACATTTATGTAGAGGGAGAATCATCAAACATGCCACCACTTCTCTTTGGTAAAGAAAATTATGATTTATGGAGAATAAAGATGAAGTTGATTCTGAGTAGAAATCCGCTTGAATGGTTGTTTGTTAAAGATGGTCCATTTACCTTTATGGATGAAAACGGAAAGCCAAAAGATGTTGATGATTTTACCGAGGAAGAATTGATAAAAGCAAGCTATAATGGAAATGCCAAGTACACATTAATTTGTGGTCTTTCAAATTCTGATGTTTGCAAGGTCTCTTCATGCACAACAGCAAAGGAGATATGGGATACCTTAAAAATGCATTATCAAGCCTCAACAAAATTAGACAAAGTATGTGTCAATCCAAGATAGCTAGCTGAGTGTCACAAACAGCAAGCTGCCTCAACGGATAAAAAGGAATGTAAAGCTCAAATCACATGGAGTGATGAAGAATCTAATTCCAGTGAATACTCAAGTGAAGAGATGATCAATTATGCGTTGGTTGGCATTGACAATGACATGGTTCAAGGAAACACAAAAGACATTCTTGTAGAAAGCAAAGATTCGGACTCGGATGTGGAATCTAGTGCGGTAAACTCGTTTCAATTTAATACATATTCTGAAAATAATAGTTTGGAATCACTAACCATGCAGGAACATAGAAATGTGGAGTTCATGGAGTTAAAGAATGGGAACAATAAACTTGAGAAGAAAAATGCTCAACTTAGAAAGATCATTTCTGATCTTATGGCCGAGAAGACTCCAACAAATAACCATGCTCAAATCATTGTTGATCTTAAGGCTAATATATCCCAGCTTGAAGGGTTCAACAAAGTGCTTATCAACAGAAATAATGCTCTCATGAAGGAACTCAGCGAGCTGAGTGCAGAGATAGATGCTCAAGATGCATGTTTAAAAGCATTTAGTCCAAGGGAATCGTGCTCAATGGAAGTATCTCAACAAGCTGAAAGAATCAAAGAATTGGAAACTGAAATCAAGAATCTCCAGAAAGGAATGGAAAAGTTTGTTCAAGGAGAAGATTCACTCAAGACAATGATGAAATATGCAAAGGTTCCAATCGAAAGAGAAGGAGTTGGATTGGCTTCAACATCACGTCTAAAGTATGATGGCAAACATGGAATTCCTTATGACTATGCCATGCCATGGAGAATCTGCCATAAATGTGGAAATAAAGGTCATTTGGCAAATCATTGCAAAATTCAGAATGCTAACCCAGCTAGCTGGAACAGACAGTCATCTCACAGGCAGCTAGCTGACAGAACAGCTAGAACCAGAAATCAAGCCTCTAAAGTGGTCCAAATGTGGATCAAGAAATCTGATTTAAATGTTCTATATGTTCTATCAACTAACCATACTGGACCCAAGCAAATATGGGTACCAAAACGTTGAGTTGTGTTTTATTTGTTTTGTAGGTATGTCTTGTTGTCAAGGTGATATCAAAACAATGGATTTTGGATAGTGGATGCACAAGACATATAAGTGGTGATAAATCTCAGTTCCTTACTCTCAATAAGAAAAAGGGTGGAAGTGTTACCATTGGTGATAACAAAACACTCCAAATTCTTGGCAAAGGAAAAATTGGTAATAGTATCATCTATATTGATAATGTACAATATGTTCAAGGTCTTAAGTATAATTTGCTTAGTGTAATTCAGTTATATGATGATGGACACTCTGTTATTTTTGATAAAGAGAAGTGTACTATTAATGTTGGCACTAACAAAGTCCCCCTAGTTGCTAGAAGGGAAGGAAATATATATTTTGGACTTTGAAATGCAGGATTCATCATGTTGTTTAGCTGCAGTTGATACTAATCCAGAAATTTGGCATAGAAGGCTTGGACATGCTCATATGGACTTACTCAGCAAGCTGTCTTCAAAGAAGCTAGTTAGAGGGTTGCCCAAATTGAAGTATGTCAAGAAGGAAACTTGTTCGGCTTGTCAATTAGGCAAACAAATCAGGACTCCACATAAGTTAAAGAATGTGCAAAATGGAGTTGTGGAAAGAAAGAACAGGTCTTTGCAAGAAACAACTAGGACTTTGTTGCAAGAGAGCAAGCTGCCAAGGAGTTTCTGGGCAGAAACAGTTAAACACAACTAGCTATGTTCTTAACAGAGTACTAATCAGGCCAATTTTCAATAAGACTCCTTATGAACTGCTAAAGAATAAAAAGCCAAACATAGGCTACTTCAAGGTCTTTGGATCCAGGTGTTTTGTACTTAAATCTATTGATAGAGATGGTAAATTTGATGCTAAATCTTATGAGGCAATATTTTTAGGTTATTCTTTAACAAGTCGTTCATATAGAGTTTATAATATCTCTAAACGTACTGTTGAAGAGTCAATTGATGTTTCATTTCAAGAGTCTAATGTTGATCTGTCAAGAGATGAGGAGAAAATTGCAGGTTCAGATGATGCCAGCGAGCTGCCTAGGTCAAATACAGCAACTCAGCGAGCTGCCAATGAAACAGATTCAGAAAATGCTACAACACAGCTAGCTGAAGAAGAAACTGAATCAAAGTCAGCTAATGATAATCAAGCTGAACTCTCTCCTCCAGTAGATGCAACATGTGAAAAGATGTCAAGACTCACCTTAGAAGATTCTAGAAGTCAGAGATCACAAGAAAAGATGCCAATCTATAATGATCAAAAATCCCCTCCACCATCTAAGAAAAATAGAGTCAATGAAGAATTTATGGCTCATCATCATTTTCCAAAGTCAACTAGGACAGTAAAGAATCATCCCCCAGAGTTGATTATTGGTGATAAATCAGAAGGAATCAAGACAAGGAGAAGTCAAGCTAATTATTGTGCTTTTGCCGCTTTCATAGCTCAAGAGGAACCAAAGAACATAAATGAAGCACTCAAAGATGAAAATTGGATTATGGCAATGCAAGAAGAACTTAATCAATTTGAAAGATGTGATGTTTGGGAACTTGTAGAGCCACCTAAAGATGCTTCAATTATCGGTACTAAATGGGTCTTCAAGAACAAAGTTGATGAAGAAGGCACGGTTACTAGGAACAAAGCAAGGCTTGTTGCACAAGGGTACAATCAATAAGAAGGAATTGATTTTGATGAAACATATGCCCCGGTTGCAAGGCTAGAGTCAATAAGGATGTTACTCTCATTTGCATGCTTCAAGAAGTTCAAGCTACATCAAATGGATGTAAAAAGTGCATTTCTTAATGGCTACTTGAAAGAGGAAGTATATGTCAAGCAACCTCCTGGATTTGAGAGTGATCAATTTCCTAATCATGTGTATAAATTGAAGAAGGCATTATATGGAATTCGACAAGCTCCTAGATCTTGGTATGAAAGGTTAAGTAAGTTTTTGATAAATAATGGCTTCATTCAAGGTAAAATCGATCCTACTTTGTTTACTAAACTTACTGGTAGTGATATTCTAGTTGGGCAAATATATGTGGATGATATTATCTTTGGATCAACTAATGATAATATGTGCAAGTGATTTTCTAAGTGTATGCATAGTGAGTTTGACATGAGTATGATGGGTGAGCTCAATTACTTCTTGGGGCTCCAAATCAAGCAAACTCGAGATGGAATATATGTACATCAGTCCAAGTACATCAAGAACTTGCTAAAGAAGTTTGGATATGAGAATATCAAGGCAAAATCTACACCTATGAGTCTAGGCAGCAAGCTGACTGCAGATGAACGAGGAAAAGATGTAGATGTTCGAAAGTATAGAGCTGAGAGTACCAGCTAGCTGACATCTTCACAAAGCCACTAGCGAGGAGCGTTTTACTGTGCTGCGTCGCGAATTAGGCATGTGTAATGTCTAGCCAGCTAGCTGCAATGGAAGTTTGGTAACTTTCATATAATATTAATTTTGCTATGCAACTGAATTTTACATATCAAGTTTTATTTTTTATATATGCATAGAAAATGTTTATATGTGAACTTGATAATCCATGCTTACTTGAATTTTTATTAAATGATTGCATGTGGATATCCTTTTTGATGAATAAGGGGGAGAAAATTCAGGATTAAAAGTATGTGTGATTTAGGGGGAGTTGATATTTATTCTTATAATTCTTTACTTCACGTACTTTGTTGGGATCATATGGTTTAATGCTAAATGTTTATGTGATGCCATGCTTATTATGCTTAACTGCTTGTATAGATTGCTATTCTTTTTGCAGGGGAAGCATAAATTCAGGAGGAGTATTTAACTCCTAAATATTGGTGTGTAATCATCAAAAAGGGGGAGATTGAAACCCTATTGGTTTTGATGATGACACAATGCAGCAAGCTTGGTTTTGATGATGTTACAATTCATAGGAAGTTGACTGCTTGGTTCTGAAGATGACACAATGCAACAAGCTGATTGCTTGTTACTAAATATATATTGGCCTGCTATCAAATTTTATTTTGCAGGATGCTTTGATTGAGGGGGAGTTTTAGCTCAATCTCAAATTGGTGTATAATCATCAAAAAGGGGGAGATTGAAACTCTATAATTTTGATGATCATACATAGGAAGCAAGCTGGGTATTTGCTCTGGACTAATATTGTTTTGCAGGTTCATTATTCATATCAATTCATAGCAAAACACAGGGCATCTCAGCTAGCTGGCAGGGCAACTCAGCAAGCTGGCAGTCTGTCCAGAATATAAAGGGGAGTACGTTTTTTATAGAAAACATTGTGGAAATCAGTTGTAAGATTGGTCTAATGTATTTAAACATGATATTATATAAATAAGAACACTACTCAAGTAGAAGTATCATGCTAGACTACTTCCACTCATTAAAGGTATCTTTAATTTGTTTAATGTTCCACCAAAACAACCCATGTGCTTCCTTTCAATCATGCTTGTATTTATAAACAAATATTCCATTCCCTCAAACTCCACCATCTGTTGTCTAGAGTAAAGCTTACAAAGAAAATACTTTCTAATTATCAAAGTCATTATTTTCTTCACTCTCTCTAACGGTTTTTCATTCCCTACGATTTTGATGATGATACTTGGTGAGCAAGCTGGATGTTTGTATTGGAGCAATATTGTTTTGCAGGTTTACCTTCTATATGATTTCTAAGCAAAACAGGGTAACTCAGCTAGCTGACTACTCAACACAGCTAGCTGGCAGACTGGACTGTCTAGTTTATAAAAGGGAAGTTCGTACTTGTGGTAATTTGTAGAATCAAATCTAATATGTTTTAAGCATACTTTTATATATTAGATCACTGCCATGTATCAGGAATCTTGATAAACAAATTCCACTCATTAAAGTAAACCTTTTAATTGTTTGATAATTTTCTAAAAGACAACCCATGTGCTTTCTTTTTGAGTATGCTCTTAATCAAATATTCCACACACCCATACTCTCCACCATCTGTTGTCCTACAGAAAAAGGCTTACAAAGAAAACATATTCATTTATCATCAAGTTCATGTTTTCTTCATATGTCTCTAACGGTTTTTTCTTCAAAGCTAAAATGTATTCTCATCTCTCTCTCCACTGGTTTTATTTCTTTACATGAGAATCATTATTCAATGAAAAACCTGCCATGTGAACGTTAGAAGAAGTTGTTAATTCTGCAAAATGGAGCGTGAGAATCTCTTTCAAGACCGTTGATATTTTTGCTCTTTAATTTAAGCTCTTCTTTGCTTCACTATATATTACTTGTGTGGTTGTTCTTCTCTTGCAGAGATTAAGAGCCTAAAAGCTATATTCAGAATACACAAGAAACAACTCTACATATTCATCTACAAACGAGCTCTAGTATTACATACTATATCGAGATATTAGAGAGTTCATATTTTGAGTTGTAATTCTTTCTATCCATTTGTATTGTTCAACTTGTAAAGTTGGTAGTTGCTGGATTGTCAAGCTTGTGGAACAAGGGTTCAAGGAGCATTAGGCTAGAAAAGTTTATACTTGGTTTAGTATAGAACTTAGAGAGTTGTGTTCAGGAAATAAGGGGTTCCAGCTAGCTGCAATCAGTAACTGGGGATTGGTTTCACTGCATAACAGCAAGGGGGTCTTGGTTATCACGGAGTATTGTGCACAAGGGGAGCTCATTGGTCTATACAACAGGTTGTTCAAGGAACTAGAGGAATTCACGAAGTGGGACTTCAAGGAATTCAGTGTTCAAGGGAGCAAGGCTGTTAGAGAGGCATTGAGGTTCAAGGGAGCTGCTTTACTCAAGGGAAAAGTTCATTCTAGCTAGCTGTTATCAGTGAATTGGGTGATATATTATTGGATCTTGTAATTGGTTTATTTGTGATCAATAATATATTCTCTTACCAAGTTGGTAAGGGACTAGGACATAGACCATAGAAGATTAGGGGTCGAACCTAGCTAAAATTCTTGGTGTTCTTTACTTACTGCACATTTATCTTTCTGCATTGCATATCACAGCTAGCTGCCTATTCATTAATCTGTTGCATTTGGTTAACTCAGTTAGCTGCCTATCGTACCCAGCTAACTGCCAGTTTAATTTTTCAGGCAGAATTTTTTATTAGGTCATTGTTAGTCATAACACCTATTCACCCCCCCTCTAGGTGTGTATTTTCAGTAGATTGGTTATTTTTTTCATTCCGTTATGAATCCATTACAAATCCATTGCAAATATGTTGTTAATCCTTGATAACAAGTTAAAATTAATTGTCAACGGATTGCAAAAATCTGTTGGCAATCCGTTAGTATCCATTGGTGATAAGTTAAGTATTTACTTTAGATCTCCAACCAAAGAAATTTTTTATTTTTTGAAAATTTAGGAATATCATTATATTAGATATATCTTGACATCCGTATGGTTGGATCGTCAAGAAATATTTTTAAAAAATATAAACAACAATCCGTGACAAAGCACTAGTTACTAGTATTAGTCTGTGTAGTACTGTCCTATTAAGATATCCAACCAAATTAATTTTTTATTTTTTGAAAATTTGAGAATATCATTACATTAGTCCTATTTTTAGTAATAGATCCCCTTACGTTGTCATTTTAATTTACGATTTTATTCATATTTTTAAAATATTATAAAAATGTCATCATTTAATAGTTTTTTAAAAAATAATGAAATTATGCTTGTGTTGGAATTCAAACCACTAATCTTTTATCTCGGTTTTTTATATACGAAACACTAAACATATTAACCTAATTCTTTCTCTCTTTCTCTCCCTGCTCCTCGTTTTTTACTAATAGCCGTCGGGGCTTCCACCCGGATTTCCATTGATGGAAAGCCCCAAAATCTTCCATTTTCTTTGTTTTTTCTTCCTTCTTTCAATAAAACTTTGTATTTCGGATCTAAGGTTTCAAAGCCTTTTCCGATTTGGCCTTCAATTTATTAGATCTCAATTCCACGGAGCTCCGGATTTCTCGTTATCTTGGTCTCGTAAGTGATCCAAGTTATCTTGTTCTGGTGGGTTTGTTCCCTGATCTACGGATTGCTAAGGTTCTAACTTGGTTTTAGTTTGTAGCTTTATTTTGTAATCTCATTTTTAAAGTTGTAAGATCGGTTTGTTTTTTGCTGTCTCACCGTTTGTGTGAGTTTTGTTATTGTCTCACGGTTTGTGTGAGTTTGCTATTGTCTCACCGATTGTGTGAGTTTGGTGCTTGATCATATGATCTTGGAGGATTGTACGGATATGGATAAACACTTTGATGAAGTGTTAGTGTGTTACACACTTAGGTCTGCGAATATTGTAGCTCATAGCTTAGCGAGTATGTCAGGTCTTACGGAGTGGAATGTTTCTGCTCCGGATTTTATCATCTTTTAGTCTCAAACTCATCCCTTAACCAATTATATATTACAGATTAATTTTCATAAATCTATATCAGAGGCAATCACAATTTATCACTAAAATAAATTAACTCATATAATTCTCATCCTAATTTATTTATCATGGTTATTTATTTTTATTTTTCTAAAATACAGAATTTATTTTATTTTGTGCATGCATAAATTGCATATTTTTTTAAAGTGATAAAATGTCTACTAACTTATCAATCTATTCATTTAAAGTCAATCAAAATTATACTATTGTATATTACGAGCTAATTTTCATAGATATCAACTACAATCATTGTTTGATAGTAACAGAGTTCCTGTTGTGTTTAAATTGGGCTCGTTACAGCTTTCTAGTCTATCAACACAAGAGGCTTCGTGGCTAGATAGAGATGTTTCGTTGGGGGAGATAGAACTTGCTTTAAAATTGTCAGCCTCTGATAAGGCGCCTGGACCAGACGGGTTCAATTCAGGATGTATTAAATTGTTTTGGGAGAGTTTAAAAGGGAAAATGATGGAGTGTTTCGAGGAATTTTCTTCTACAGGCCTTTTTCCTAAAGGCCTAAATTCATCTTTTATTACGTTAATTCCAAAAGTATCACAGCCAAAATTGGTGACGGATTTCAAGCCAATAAGCCTTATTAACTCGATTCCTAAATTGTTCACTAAATTATTGGCTGAGAGGTTGAGTTTGGTTATTGACAAGTTGGTCAATAAGCATCAATATGGATTCTTGAAGGGTAGAAACGCAACAGATAGCATCATTATCATTAATGAGGTATGCCATAGTCTTAAAACTGGAAAAACTTCGAGATTAATCCTTAAACTGGACTTCGAGAAGGCCTTTGATACGGTTAATTGGAACTTTATTGATGATTTGATGTCCAAGGTAGGTTTTGGAGCTAAGTGGAGGGGTTGGGTTATGAATTATTATAAAGAATCTAGAGTTTCGGTATTGGTTAATGGATCGCCTACACGAGAATTTGCGCCTTCTTGTGGTTTAAGACAAGGCGATCCACTATCTCCACTATTATTTAACTTAGTGGTTGAAGTGCACAGTAGTATGATTTGCAATGCTGTTAATTCGGGTAAGTTTAATGGCATTGAGATCTCGAAGTCGTCAGAAAGGTTAACTCATTTACAATTTGCGGATGACACCTTGTTGTTTATTGATAATGACATTCAATCGATAATTGTAATCAAGAGAGTGTTAGCTTGTTTTCAACTTTTAACAGGTCTGAGGATAAACTTCTCTAAAAGCAAATTATACTCAATGGGTAAAGGTAATGATCTGCTTCAAGTGGGAACTGATATACTGAAGTGTGAGGTTGGTTCTTGGCCCATGACTTATTTAGGGATAACAATTGGGATATCTCCTAAGAAGGGGTTGTTTTTGGATCCACTAGTGAAGAGAGTGGAAAATAAACTAGCTAACTGGAAGTGTTCTTCTTTAAACATGGCTGGGCGTGTTATACTGTTAAAAGCAACATTGGATAGTTTGCCGACACACTGGCTTAGCACGTTTGTCATGTCCCCGGGAGTTAGTAAAAAATTGGAGTCAATCAGAAGAGGATTCTTGTGGGGAGAATTTAGTGAAAATGAAGTCAGAAAGAGAAAAATTCATTCGCTAAGCTGGAATAATTTAGTTGTTCCAAAGAATAGAGGGGGTCTAGGTTTGAGTTCCATTAGTATAAAGAACAAATCTTTGCTGGGCAAGTGGTGGTTTAAATTGGCGGCTGACAGAAATTCTTCTTGGAATAAATTGCTCAGAGCCAAGTATGAATGTCGTAACGAGGAAGATTTGGGTTCTGCTCTTCAACAAAAAAACCCTTCTGCTGTGATAGGAGGTATAATTGGCATAAACAATGAAGATGGTTTCTCAAATTCCTTATCAATGGATAGGTTTAAATGGATTATAAAAGACGGAAAATCAGCGCTCTTTTGGGAGGATAATTGGTCGATGAATTGAGAGTTGTACAAATCATTCTCACGAATTTTTCAGCTATCAAAGCTGAGGAACATATCAGTTAGAAGCTTCTTTGATATTTTGACTAATCCAGCAACAGAGTCCCATGTGATTTGGAGAAGGCAATTGAGGGCATGAGAGTTGGAGGGCGTTCTCAAACTTAATGATATCATACAGTCTTTAGAGTTCGCGTCTGGAGCAGATTATTTGATTTGGAACCAAACAAATAAGGCTTATACATCTTCAGATGGCCGTAATTTTCTGTTAAGGGGTGAGGTAGACAATAGTAGGGTATGGGATTACATTTGGAAGACAAGAGTTCCTCCAAAAATTCATTTTTTTCTCTGGAAGGTTGAACGTAAGATTTTGCATACAAGAGTGTTTTTATCTAAGAGAATGCCCAGTGTAGTGACATGCGTTGTTTGTGTAATTTGCAATATGGACGCTGAGGACCAAGATCATTTAATCTGGGGTTGTCCCTTTTCAAGAACAATCTGGAGAAAGGTTTTTGATTGGTGGGGGTTTAGTAATAAATTTTACTTGATCAGTTAAAACTTTTGGTCATGGCTGAAATGGTGTAGTAATCATAGATTGAGAAGGGGATGGGCTATAACAATTGCGTCAACAATGTGGTCACTCTGGTTGAATAGGAATCTTATTATGTTTGAGGCCAAAAAATATACAGAAGAAGATGTGTTTTTCTTAGTAAAATTAAGATCGGAGAAGTGGTGTCAAGCTTCTAAGTTGATAAATAGTAAATGTGCAGAACTGTGGAATGTAAATCCTTGTGGTGCAATTCTAAATACTAATTCTTCACTTCAAAAAGAGTTGATTGATGAGGGTTTTAAGCTGCTTGGTTTCTCAGATGGTTCGTTCACGTTTCTGAACAATGTTGCAGTCTTAGCAGGTATAGGGGGATATCTAAAGGATGTAAATGGTAGTTTAAAATTTATATTTTCTGGTCCTGTTAAATCTCTTTCCTCTATGCAAGCTGAGTTAGAGGCAGTTTCCCATTTGATTAAGTCCATTGCAGCTAGTCAGTTCTCATCTGAATTTTTTTAATTCATATAGATAGTGAGGAGGTTGTGTCTTTTATCCTAAAGATTAAGGCAGGATTAGTTGTTAAAACCGACTTGATGGATGATGGGCTAGTAAACATTTTTATGAGGCCTAACTTGATTTTTAAGTATATTGGAAGGGAATTGAATTCTGGAGCGGACGATCTTGCAAAGCAAGGAAGATAGAGGAATTATTTGCTGCAAGGGTGGTGCTAGTACTGGGTCTATTTTATAGTATGGGCCTAATGTATAGTATGGCATTGCAGAAGTTGTGCATGACCAGGCAGATGAGGTTATGAATTGGTTGTGTTTAGTAGGTTGTGGATGGTGCATTTCATATAATGACCATTTTGATATATCCCAGTTGCACACTTCAAGATTGTAGAAGGGGGGTTGAATACAATCTTGTAAAATTCTTTCGATTTTAACAAGACAACAATTATACTTCAATGGAAACAGATGAACAGATTGAAAGACTAAACTGTAAAAGACAGAAATAAACAAGAACACAACACACTTAAAAATTTCAGTTGGTTTTGTTCGACTCCACCTGAGGGTTGTATTGAACAAAACTTCTCTGTGTAAATGAGTACACAGCTGCGAATACAAAGCTAAAACTATTTACAAGAGAACCTAATGCGTTTGGCTTTTTAGCTCAGTGTTTCTCTTCTCTATTTTAGCTATGCTACACTTGAGGTATGTAAATACCAAAAGTTTACAAACCCTACAAAATAAACGAATCTTCTAAGTCAAAGGATTCTACAGGGTTTGCTGCCACTCCTTAGTCTCCATGTGACACAATTTTTCTGGTAGTCTTTGGACAGATTTGCACTAGATTCACCAGCTAGATTGTTTGTGAGAATAAGGAATGTTTCTTTTTCTTCTTCGTTTCCAATACTGGTTACCATACCTATTTTGAGCTTATCAATCCATGTGATCTATCAGGCATGTCAAGTCGCCATCAACCTCTAATCCCAAGACATTATTGGTTGAAGCGTTTTATCCGTTGATGTAGACATGGATTGACGGGTTGATTGATGCTTGCTGAGAATACCGTATCCGTTGACATAGAGGCTTCATCCGTTGATCACCACTTCACTTATACAGAATTACATAGCACAGCCTATATACAATTAGCTACCCTATTCTGCATATCCATTGATAGTCAACATGACTTAGGATCTCTAGCAACTACAGTATTTACAACAGTCAAAAGCTCAAATACAAGGTATGCTACAATCTTATCAGTTGATAAGCTACCTCATCAACGGATGTACATAGCTTGGATATCCGTTGATAAGTTACAAAACTTAATCTTGTACACATATGTTTTTCAAGGTGTTTTATGGATGTACATCATCAAGGACAACATAATTCCTAACATATTTCATCTCTGTTCGTTCTCTACATTTTATCAATAAATTATGCTTTGATTTTCAAAAACAAATCATACTATAATATATGGTTATATATTACAGATTAATTTTCATAAATACTTACTAACTAATAAATCACAGTTTATTAGTCAAAAAGAAAAAAATCACAATTTTTAATTTAAAATCAATGACAATTACATTATTATTTACTCGCACATCTATTCTTTGTGCCCCTCTCTATGTATATGTGTAGAGCCATTTTCCAAAATTGTTTTTTATCTGCAATAACCCATATTATATTTGATGAATTTTATGATGTTGTGTATTTTTTTTTTTTGCAGAATAGATTAAATTCTCCATACAAGTGTGGGGAATGGATCCTGATTATAGTTTATGGATATTGAATTATTATTATTCATTTATTTATTTTTTTTGAATAATTATAAGGAGATTAATTATTAAGTTTGGAGAGGATTACTATGTTTATTTTTATTTTATATTGGGAAAATATTTTTACATACTGTGTTAATTTCTACTTACTTCTCTTCTAGTAACACCACTACCAAACGAGATAATGGACCAAAGAGGAGCGAAATGGCCGGGAGCTAGAGAAAGGGTAAATCGGTGTATCAAGGCAAAGTCATAGTGGGATGTCATGGCGAATTAGAAGCATCAAATATCTATCACTTACCCTAGCAAAAAAAAATCTATCATTTACATCTGCATGCATCAGAAGACCTCAGTCAAGAAGGCTCTAAAAGTTGTCGATGTTATTGAATTTTGATAATCTCTGTATTTAGTCACCGGCGTTGGGCTCATCTCAAAAGTCTATAACAGATAAAAGCTATCATTCTATTGGGAACTCGACAATTTGGCAAAAAGAATAACAACGATTTATCAATGGCTTACTAATGGAATACTAATGAAATTATTTTGTTGTTCATTCCGTTGGTAGTTTGGTGGCAATCCGTTACTAATCCGTTACAAAGGTAGATTGGTTATTTTTTCCATTCCGTTATGAATCCATTACAAATCCATTGCAAATCTGTTGTTAATCCCTTGATAACAAGTTAAAATTAATTTCCAACATATTGCCAACGGATTGCAGAAATTTGTTGGCAATCCATTAGTATCCGTTGGTGATAAGTTAAGTATTTACATTAGATCTCCAACCAAAGTAATATTTATTTTTTGAAAATTTGAGAATATCATTATATTAGATATATCTTGACATCTGTATGGTTGGATCGTCAATAAATATTTTTTAAAAAATATAAACAACAATCCGTCACAAAGCACTAGTTACTAGTATTAGTTAGTGTAGTATTGTTCTACTAAGATATCCAACCAAATTGAGAATATCATTAAATTAGATATATCTTGACATCTTTACGGTTGGATCGTCAATAAATATTTTTTAAAAAAATATAAACAACATTCTGTGACAAAGTACTAGTTACAAGTACTAGTAAATGTAGTAGTGTTCTACTAAGATCTCCAACTAAATTAATTTTTTATTTTTTGAAAATTTAGGAATATCATTAAATTAGATATATCTTGACATTCGTATGGTTGGATCGTCGAGAAATATTTTAAAAAAAAATATAAACAACAATCAGTGACAAAGCATTAGTTACGAGTACTAGTCAATACAGTAGTATTATACTAAGATCTCCAACCAAATTAATTTGTTATTTTTAAAAAAAATTGGGAATATCATTATGTTAGGCCGAATACACAATATAATCAAAGATTGTATGAGAGATTAACAAGAACACAAGTTTAAACAATTTAAAAACTGTTTGGAATTAATAACTCCTCTCTCAGTGATGTAAAATATCACAGAGAGCTGCTTAGGTTACAATGAATAATATTTCGATGCACAACACCCTTCTAGGGTTAACCTAACTGTATTTATAAGATATACAGCTTCGTTACAATCGCTAATTGATACTCCTATAAATCATGTATACAATTCATATCAATTACGATTGCTACACGTCTCCTAAGTCAACTCAATCTCTTTGACAGCTATCCAATCTGTAAAGATATTTCTTCCATAATTATCTTCGTTAATTCTTCAAACACTATCGACCAGTAGACGTGCTCCCTCCAGACAGAGTTTAACAAACTCTGTCGAGCTTCAATCTGTCAGCGTTTAACACACTCTGACTGCTTCTAGCTAAACTCTGATTTGTCACTGTAACACTTAAACACTGATTAAGTTCACATCAATTATATATAACAATCTCCCCAACTTGTTCATTAGCAAAAATGTACAAGTTTATAATAATTGATGATGTCAAAACAAATACACAAATACAGTGTTTAATATACAAACAGAGTTTAAGCTTCTACTTAACAAAATCTACAAAAAAATAAGAAAATCCTTATAGAGGTTTAATCCTTAACCTCCTCAACATCTGGTGTTGTTCTGAGATAGTCTATAAGCAATCTTCTTTCTGCATTCTCAAGTTCTATCTGCATAACTTCCTTGATCTCTTTCAGCTTAGGATCATTCTCATCAGTTTGGTAGATAGCAGATCTAAGATCATAGATTTTGTTTCTTCTCATTTCATAACCCAGTCTGATGAACTTCACTTCCTCTGATTCTGAGTTAAAATCAAGAACTGTTATACCCAGATCAGTCTTCAATTTAGCACTACCCTTCTTCATCTCCACAATGTTTCCATGGTAATCTCTGTACTTTGGAACATATCGACTGTTGTATTTCATACCTCTAACTACCAAGTTATGAAGCATCTTCTTTCTGAGCACATTGGCAGCTAGCTGAGTCCTTCGATTTTTCATTTTAAAGAGGTACTGAACATATTCTAATTCCTCCCAAAACTTCAAATCAATATCATTCTCATCAATTTTATACACTGTCCCATCAACCATAAAGTACAAGAGGAAATCTTTGTCCAAACTCTTTTGATGAACCAACTGCACTGATTCCAGTCTGTCTAAACTCTCTTGAGTAACACCAAGACCTGGAACAGCCAGTGATGAAGGATCTCTTGGACCAGTGTGCCTCCTATTATCTCTGTGTGAGCCCAAACCAGGTTTATCTCTTCCAATCTTACCTGTTAATGCTTTTCCATATAGAAAATCATTAGTCCCTCCTATCATCTGTGTTGGATCATGAAGTGTAGGTTTTCCAAATACTGATTGCATCTGGGTAGATAGAGGTTTCGATATAACTTGTGTAGCAACAGAGGTTGTGTTTTCTTTCTTCTGTACAACTTGTGTAGCAACAGAGGTTGCACTTAATGCCTTAGAAACTTTTCCTTCTTCAATAATGCCTTTCAGCTTTTGCTTAGCTTCTGCTTCTGTTGGTTTTTTGGACACTTGTGACCTTTGATTAACACCAACATTTTCTTTAATCTCAATGCCTTTAAGAACAAGCCTAGGAGTCTTCACATGCTTTTTAACCTTTCCAGACTTCAAAGCTTTTAGATGTGCTTCTTGTAAACTCTTTTCTTCAGCTTGAATGTCTTCTATTGTAACTCCTTCTGCATTTTCTTCAAGAAAGACTCTGGCAGCCAATTCTTCATCAGTCTGTGGATTGTTAGTGAATAACAAACTCCTGGTCTTTGAAGTACCCTGAGTATCAGTGTTTATTCCAACAGACTGTGATTTAAAAGACTTGTCAGATCTCAGACTTTGACTTGGTTCAGCTTTTAAACTTTTGCCTTTATCACTTGCTCCTCCATCTCCAGCATCATTCTTTTTAGTTAGAGTTTGAGATTGCTTGCATTTAGACTTAGCAACTCTCTCACCCTTTTTGACATCATCAGGAATCAGAATTGAAGTAATTAACTCCAATGAGGTAGTAATCGAATCAATTTTGCTAGACAAAAGATTCTAATTTTGTTCAACTTGACCTAGTCTCTTAAACAGAGTTTCTTGAGCCTTTGAAAAATTTTGAAATTTTATCTTGTTTTCCCTCTGCATGTTCATATCCTTAGTAACAATATAAGCTCCAATGGCTTTTTGAGTATCATCAAATCTGGTATTGAGAGTCTTTACTTGAACAATAGTTGTTTACAAACTTGATAGAATCTTTGGATTTGAGATTTCTTTAGCATCATTCTCCAAAAACTTAGCTGCTCTGTCAACAGGAAAAATAGACTCTGATTTATACCAATTAGCTAAAAACTTGGCATAATACCCCTGTTCAGTTTCATGAAAAATTGATGGTTGAGCAAAAGGTGTGTGCTTAGCCTCAGTCTGGACTGGGATACTCTGAGAGTCAGATTCTGCACTTCTTTCACCATCAATATCAGCATGTACATCTTCAATATTCTCTGCATCAAGATCAACATCTACTTCTATGACATTCTCTACAGTTGCATCATCAACTTGATCAGTAACATGCACTTGAGCTTCAAGAACACTTGTAACAACAGACTCTGCAATGTTCTCTGCAGTTTAATCATGAACAGTTTCTGCAGGTTGCTCTGCAGACTCAACAGTCTTAGCAACAGACTGTTGCTCAACTTCTTCACCCTTTTCAGAAACCTAGTGAGCATCAGAGAATAGTTCTGTGTGGGATGCTACTGTTTCATCAAGAACAACAGTAGGCTGATCTGCTGCACCAGTTTCTCCAGAATATGCAGGGACATGTGAGATAGGAACATCAAGAGGATCGGAGAATGGTATGAATGATTCAACAAACTCATCCATAGCAGTAAACCATCTCTGTGGTCCTCATCCATCTGCACATTTTCAATTGCAGGTTTAGCTTCCTTTGCAGTATGTACCTCAACAGTAGGTATTTCCTTAGAAATCACCTCTGGAGCTACATCGTTGACCTCCTCATCAGACTCATCAATGATTAACTTTCTCCTTTTTGATTTAGGTACCTCAGTCACCTTTTCTTCTTCATTAGAATCTGCTTCAATAACAAATGGTGATGGAGGTCTGTTTGCCCTTGTCTTTCTCTCTTTTCTAGTATAAACAGCTCCAGCAGATGTCTTTTTAGCCTTAGAATGCTTTGTATTCTCTGTTGTGTGAATTATTCTACCACGCTTGGATTTAGCCTGTGAGTAGTTGTCAATAGGTTCATGTAAGTCAGATTGTGGTTGAGGTTGTGGTTGAGTGTGAGTGTTTGTAGGTTGAGAAGATTCAGTGTTTGCAATTTGAGGTTGAGTGGTTTGAGTTTGTTCAGTGTTTGGAAGTGTTTGAGTGTGTGTAGGTTGTGGGACAGAGTTTGTAGGTATTGGCTCAGGTTGTTGTGGTTCTTCTGGTTGTGGTTCTTGAGGTTGATTTAGAAAATTCTGTAGAGAAAGGGGCAAAACCAAGGCAGGTAAGTCCTCCTTGCCATCATCTTTATTAGTCAAATAAGAGAATATTCTCTTATTGACCTTAAAGGGCTGAATCATATCAGCTACATCAATTTCTAAACAAGGCACACAGGCAGTAAATAGTAATTGACAGAATCTAGCAAAGTACACAGTAGTAGACTCTGACAATCTATCACCTAAATTCATTAAAACAAGCCTACCAAAATCAAAGTTGCTGCCATAGAGAAGAGAATACCCAATTTGCAGACTATCAGTAGGAATGGCATCCTTGTTTGTAACCTTCTTTTGGAATGTCCTTGTGATGCAGTCAAAGAAGAAGTTCCACTCTCTTCTTAGATTACTCCTTTTCACATTACCAAGCCTTGCAAGAGACTCTGATAGCCTATCTCCTGCAACATCTCTCTCAGTTGAGCTTCCCTAACATAGCTATAGGAAGTATGGGTATTAAACCCCATGGTTTCTCTGACAGTTTGTGGAGTAATCACATACTCTGGTGTCGTCATGTGTGAAAATAATGGTAGGAGTCCCACTCTCTCCTCCATCATCATAAGTGGAATTCTGCCAGAAAGTAGCTATCTGTGTGGCAGAAAGAGTTTGTGGTTCAACCAGAGCTAGCCCAATTTCTGAATCTCGCAAGAAATTCTGCATCAAGTGAAACGCTTCTGGTATTGGCTCAGTATTTAGTGGGGCTGCATAGTTATTTGGCACAAACAAAAGCCCTAAAGTAGTAAAAGATTTAGTCGCCATTAAATCAAGAGAAGAGCAGTGAAAATGGTATGTATGGAAAGTGTTTGCAAAAATGCCCAAGTGAATAACAAGAGAACTGTGTGGTTGTGTGAAAAGTGAAAGTGAGTGGATGTGGGTAAAAGTGAATCGTTTAAGCAAAATGATTAGAGTTGTAATTAAAAATTAAAACTCAATCGTTTTTGCAATAAAACACGCAACAGTTTCTTGATTAATGTGTGAGTGGGACACATTAGTGGGTGAGTGGGACACGTGACATGCATGCAATGAACCAACTAAACACACGCAGTAAATATAGCCATAATTACCGTTGTTTTCTCTTTCCCATTACCAATACACTTTAACACATTTACACTTCTTAACAGTTGTAAAAAACTCTCTTTACCCCAAATTTTCAAATTATCTGAATTAAAATTGTACCTTAGAGTATTAGACAAAATTCAACAGCGTTTGTCAATTCTCCAACTTTATCACTATAACCCTTTCAAAAACTGCACAGGTGTGAATTTATGTGTATGTATAGCAGAGTTTACCAAATCAATTTTTAGAGCATCTAATTTTTCATTAAATCCATAAAGTAAATCAGTAAACACTTGATGCACAAACTCTCATAGTAAACACTGAATGTATAATGAAAGCTAAACTCTGTAGTAAACAATTTATATACAGTACATTTAATTTATTTATACCCCCTTGTAACTAGTTAATTAATTTAAATTTTTTTTAATTCTATTCATTCCAGTAATTAGAGGTTGGAGCCAGTCACCAAAAATCCTAAAATTTTAGCCCTTATCATTTTGATAAGTTACTGGGTCATCCTAGTCTTTGACTAGTCACCAAAAATTAGAGAATTTTAGCCCATACTATATACCAGTAGGTTCCTGGGTCGTCCCAGACACCAACATAATCTCAAAGGAGTTTTAGCAACCTATATACATTTTATTTTGGGGGTATAAGAGCATTAAATTTAACAGAGTATAGCTAGCAGAGTTTAGAGTTCATCAACATCAGAAGTTATTCATGAGAGGCAATGCACACAGTATTTATAGACTCAGAGTTTAGGATAAATGAACTAAGAGATGCAATAAATATGAAACAGTATCATGCTGTGTTAACTTTCTGCACAGTCTAAGTGTTAGGTCGAATACACAATATATAATCAAGTACTGTATGAGAGAATAACAAGAACACACAGATCAGTACTTAAAAACTGTTTGGAATTAATAATTCCTCTCTCAGTGATGTAAAATATCACAGAGAGCTGCTTAGGTTACAATAAATGATATTCGTTCACGATGATTACCCTTCTAGGGTTAACCTAACTGTATTTATAAGATATACAGCTACGTACAATCGTTAATTGATTATCCTATAATTAAGCTATACAATTGCTATCAATTACGATTGCTACACGTCTCCTAAGTCAACTCAATCTCTTTGACAGCTATCCAATCTTCAAAGATATTGCTTCCATATTTATCTTAAATTAATCTTCAATCTCTGTTGACTTGTAGACGCTTCCAGTAGACAGACTTTAACAAACTCTATTGCACTCCTAGCCAGTAGTGTTTGCGCTTCCTTCTGTCAGCCAGCAGTGTTTGCGCTTCCTTCTGTCAGCGTTTGCGCTTCCAGCTGTCAGCGTATACTCAAACTCTGCTACGACTGCTTTCATTAACAAATTAAACTCTTTTTCCCTGTAACACTTAAACACTGACATTAAATCACATCAATTAGATCTAACACTAAGATTAGATCACAATAACTCAAAAAGATTCATGATTAATTACTGAGAATCATGCTTCATACATATTTCTTCATCGGTGTTTACATTCAAACAATAATCAAATCAGAGTTCACATAGTTTATCCAACATGTCAACAGTGTATGACCTACAGAGCATACTGACAGAGTTTAACAGAGTTTGCATTGCAGAGTTTAATCAACAGAGTTCACATAGCACTTAACATATCTTAGAAACATGAGCAACACATTACATAAGTAAAATTTTGAGTCTAACCAATATCCCTAGTCAAAACCAGAGACCATTCCTAGTTCATTTACTAGCCTTGTAAATGTAGCTTCACTCAATGGTTTGGTGAAGATATCTGCAAGCTGTTGTTCTGTAGACACAAAGTGAAGCTCAATATTTCCTTCTTCCACATGTTCTCTGATAAAATGGTACCTTATGCTGATGTGCTTGGTCATTGAATGCTATACTGGATTACCTGTCATAGCAATATCACTTTGATTATCACAATAAATAGGAATCTTACTGTACCTCAATCCATAATCCAGCAATTGATTCTTCATCCACAAAATCTGTGCACAACAGCTACCAGCTGCAATATACTCTGCTTCAGCTGTAGATGTAGAGATTGATTTCTATTTCTTGCTTTACTAAGAAACAAGTCTGTCACCCAGAAATTGACAACTTCCACTGGTGCTCTTTCTGTCTATCTTACAGCCTACAAAGTCTGCATCAGAATACCCAAGTAGCTTGAAATCTGATTCTCTAGGGTACCACAGACCTAAGTTAATGGTGCCTTTGAGATACTTGAAAATTCTCTTCACAGCTGTTAAGTGAGGTTCTCTGGGGTCTGCCTGAAACCTTGCACAGAGACAAGTTGCATACTTGATGTCAGGCCTACTTGCTGTCAAGTAAAGAAGTGACCCTATCCCTTGTAGTTTGTCATATCCACTGAAGTTCCTGTGTCTTTGTCCAACTTTATTGTTGTTGCCATAGGAGTTGATGCAGATGAGAAGTCAAGCAGACCAAATTTCTTGAGAAGATTTCTGGTATATTTTGCTTGATTTATGAAAATCCCATCATCTGTTTGCTTCACCTGTAGGCCTAAAAAGTAACTAAGCTCTCCTATCATGCTCATTTGATACCTGGACTGCATGAGCTTGGCAAACTTCTTACAGAGTTTATCATTAGTAGACCCAAAAATTATGTCATCAACATATATCTGAACTAAAAGCAGGTCACTACCAGATTTGAAGTAGAACAGGGTTTTATCAATTGCACCTCTGTTGAACCCACTTTCTAAAAGAAATTGAGCCAGAGTTTCATACCATGCTCTTGGTGCCTGCTTAAGTCCATAAAGTGCCTTATCCATCCTGTAGACATAGTCTGGATATTTTGGATCCACAAAACCTAGTGGTTGTTCAACAAACACTTCTTCTTCAAGCTTCCCATTCAGAAAAGCACTCTTTACATCCATCTGAAATACCTTGAATTTCATGTGAGAGGCATAGGCTAGAAAAATTCTTATTGCCTCCAATCTTGCAACTGGAGCAAAAGTTTCATCATAGTCTATT
This sequence comes from Kitagawia praeruptora, assembly GCA_037693485.1. Taxonomy (NCBI): domain Eukaryota; kingdom Viridiplantae; phylum Streptophyta; class Magnoliopsida; order Apiales; family Apiaceae; genus Kitagawia; species Kitagawia praeruptora. The sequence continues at coordinate 137,280,471 of CM075345.1, forward strand.
CCTTCCTACTGTGAATAGCCTTTTGCCACAAGTCTAGCCTTGTTCCTTGTGACAACTCCCTCACTGTTAGTTTTATTCCTGAAAACCCATTTAGTACCAACAACAGATCTATTCTTTGGCCTTGGTACAAGGGTCCAAACTTCATTCTTTTCAAATTCATTCAACTCCTCTTGCATTGCTGTTATCTAGTCCGCATCTTGAAGAGCTTCTTCTACCTTTTTTGGTTCATTTTTAGACAAGAATGCATGAAACAGACATTCACTTGTAGTAGCACTTCTTGTCCTTACTCTTGCATCTTGATCTCCAATAATTAAATCAGGAGTATGTGATTTTGTCCATTTCCTAGCAGAAGGCAAATGGATTCTATCAGCATGTGATCCTCCCCCTTGATCCATCATGTCCTCCTGATTTTGTTGTTGACTTTCTTCATTTTCTGAGGCTCCCCCTGAATTTTACTGCCCAGAGTTTGAACTGTCAGATTTGAATTTTCAGAGTTTGAGTCATCAGAGTTTGATCCAGATTGTTCAGTTGACTCATTATCAGTGTTTGAGTCATCATTTTGATCATGCTCCCCCTCAACTAGTTTTCCCCTTTGTTGTGGCTGAGAAGTTTCTCTAGTGTTTACCAATAGAGGATCAGAGTATGCTTCAACAGAGTCTGTCAGATCAGTTTCGTCAGAGTTTACTTCATCAAAGATTAAATCTTCATTTTTAAAGTGCAGTTGATCATGTTCATCTACATCTTCAAGTCCAGTTATTTTCTTGTCATCAAATGACACATGTATGGATTCCATGATCACTTTAGTTATCAGATTATAAACTCTGAATGCCTTAGTTGATAGTGGATAGCCAACAAAAATTCCTTCATCTGCTTTTAACTCAAACTTGGTCAACTGTTCAGGATGAGTTTTCAACACAAAGCATTTGCACCCAAAGATATGAAAATATTTCAGGTTTGGCTTCTTCTCTTTCACCATCTCATATGGTGTTTTCCCATGCTTGTTGATCAGTGTGGCATTTTGAGTAAAACAAGCAGTTTGTACTGCTTCTGCCCAGAAATAAGTTGGCAATTTTGCTTCATCTAGCATGGTTCTGGCAGCTTCTATCAAAGTTCTGTTCTTCCTTTCAACTACACCATTTTGCTGTGGTGTACCAGGTGCAGAAAACTCTTACTTCACTCCTCTATTCTTGCAGAATTCTTCCATTGTTGCATTCCTGAACTCTATTCCATTATCACTCCTGATAATTTTGACTTTATGATCTGATCCTTTGTCCAGCAGCTTTACATGCTCCATCAGAGTTAATGCAGTTTCATCCTTCTTTGCTAGAAAATACACCCATGTATATCTACTGTGTTCATCAACAATGACTAGAGCATATTTCTTTCTTCAAATTGACAAGACATTCACTTGTCCAAATAGATCAACATGTAGTAGGTGATAAGGATCAACAATTGAAGATTCAGACTTGCTCTTGAAAGATGACTTCCTTTGTTTAGCCTTTTGACAGGAATCACACAGGCCATCAACATTCAACAAAGATTTTGGAAGTCCCCTGACAAGATCCTTTCTTATCAACTCATTGATGTTGTTCAGATTAAGATGAGAAAGTTTCTTATGCCACTTCCAACTCTCTTCACTTGATATTCTTGTTGACAGGCACACAACTTTTCCATCAGAGTTTGTGAACAAACTAGCTTCATAGATATTATTGCGCCTGTGTCCAACTAGAACAACTTTTCCTGTAGATTTACTGATGACTTCACAGTATTCTGGCTGAAAATCTACATGATATCCTCTATCACAGATTTGACTCACAGATAGCAGATCATGCTTGAGTCTTGGAACCAGAGCTACATTTGTGATGATGACACTTCCAAGATTGATATTGCCATATCCCAGAGTACGCCCTATGTTGCCATCTCCATAGGAAACTTTTGGGCCAGCCTTCTCCACATACTCTGACAGCAGGGCTTTATTTCCAGTCATGTGTCCTGAACATCCACTATCCACGACTAGGGTACTCTCCCTAATGCCCTGCAATCACAAACAATCACTGAAGGTCAGATTTAAGGATCCAGACTTGCTTGGATCCTTTGGCTTTCTTAATTTTGTTAGCTTTAGCAGCGGAATTTTCATTATCAGAGTTTAAGCTAACTTTCTCAGAGTTTACACATGCAGAATTAACTTTAACCCATTTCAAATTAGGTTTTAGTTCATAGTAATTATGATAAATAGCATGATAATCCCTGCAAGTATATATAGAATGCCAAGTACTTCCACAGCGTTTGCATAAAGTCTGTGGTCTAGTTCTAACATAATCTTTCTTTACTTCAGAATTAGAAGGTAAAGAATTAATTTCTTTGTTCTTCCTGCAGAACTAGCAAGATGGTTAGTACTACCGCAGTTATGACATGTCTTTCTTGGAGTAAGAGTAGCAAGCATCGGATAATTACCTTGAGTAATGCCTACTTTACCATTTCTGTTCTTTCTTGACACTCTCTGTTTCTTAACAGATTTTAACACCTTAAGCTTATGCTTGAGTTGTTTATCTGTCATTGAACCTGTTAGGCCGAATACACAAGATATAATCAAATACTGTATGAAAGAATAACAAGAACACACGTTTTAGTACTTAAAAACTGTTTGGAATTAATAATTCCTCTCTCAGTGATGTAAAATATCACAGAGAGCTGCTTAGGTAACAATGAATGAATATTTCAATGTTCGATACCCTTCTAGGGTTAACCTAACTCTATTTATAAAACATACAGTTTCTGTACAATCAGTAATTGATACTCCTATAATTAAGCTATACAATTGATATCAATTACGATTGCTACACATCTTTTAAGTCAACTCAATCTCTTTGATAGCTATCTGATCTTCAAAGATATTGCTTCCATGTTTATCTTCAGTTAGTCTTCAATCACTGTTGACTTGTAGATGCTTCTGCTGAATAGAGTTTAACAAACTCTGTTGCTTCCATCAATCAGTGTTTGCGCTTCCATTCGTCAGCGTTTACTCAAACTCTGACTGCTTCCAGCTTAAACTCTGATGTATCACTGTATCACTTAAACACTGATTAATATTTACATCAATTATATCTAACAATCTCCCCCAACTTGTTCATTAGCAAAAATGCACAAGTTAATGATAATTGATGATGTCAAAACAAAATATACAAATGCAGTGTTTAATAAATGATCAGAGTTTAAACTACTTAATTAAAAAAAATCAACAGAAAAACAAGAAATCCTTACAGAGCATCATTCATAAAATCACCTCAAGATCTGGTTTTGTCCTGAGATAATCTATCAGCAATCTTCTCTCAGCATTCTCAAGTTCTCTCTGCATTATCTCTTTGATTTCTCTTAACTCAGGATCATTCTCATCAGTCTGATAAATAGCAGCTCTCAGATCATAAATTTTGTTTCTCATCTGATTACCCAGTCTGATGAACTTCACTTCCTCTGATTGTGAGTTGAAATCAAGAACTGTAACACCAAGATCAGTCTTTAACTTTGTTGTTCCTTTCTTCATCTCAATTAGATTTCCATTCTAATCTCTGTACTTAGGAACATAGTTGCTGTTGTATGTCATGCCTCTAGTTGCCAAATTTTGAAGCATTTTTCTTTTGAGTACATTTGTAACTGACTCAGTTCTTCGATTTCTCATTTTGAACATATATAAAACATGTTCTAATTCTTCCCAGTATTTTAAATCAAGATCAAATTCACCAATCTTATATACTGTTCCATCAGACATGAAGTATAAGAGAAAATCCTTTTCCAAACTCTTCTGATAAACCAACTGTACTGATTCCAGTCTGTCTAAACTCTCTTGAGTAACACCATGACCTGGAATAGTAAGTGAGGAAGGATCTCTAGGACCAACATGCTGTCTTGAATCTCTTCTTGAACCCAAACCAGCTCTATTTCTTCCAATCTTTCCAGCTAATCCTTTTCCATCTGAAAAATCCATAGGACCTCCAGTCTCTGGGGTTGGTTCAAAAACTGATGTCTTCCAAAAAACAGATTGTAATCCAGAAGAAGATAGAGAATTCTGCACAACTCTTTTAGCAACAGAAGTTGTGTTTGATTTCTTTGACATGCTCTTCTCTTCAACAATACCTTTAAGCTTTTGCTTAGCTTCTACTTCTGTTGGCTTTTTTAATACTTGAATTCTTTGATCAGCTACAACATTTTCTTTGATTTCAATGCCTTTAAGAACAGGCCTAGAAGCTTTGACAATTTTCTTACTCTTACCAGACTTCAAAGCTTTCTGATGTTCAGCTTGTAAACTCTTCTCCTCAGCTTGAATGTCTGCAATTGTGACTCCTTCTTCATTCTCCTCTAAAAATACTTTGGCAGCTAACTCTTCATCAGTCTATGGATTATCAGTAAATAACCAACTCTGGGTCTTAGATATACCCTGAGTATCAGTATTTACTCCACCAGACTTTGACTTAGACGTTTTGTCAGATAATAAACTCTTCTCAGATACCCTTGACCTCAAATTTCTTTGACCTTTTGCTCCTCCATCTCCTGCATCATCCTTCTGAGTCAGAGTTTGAGATTGCCTGCATTTAGTCTTCTTAGCATATATCTCCCCCTTTTTGACATCATCAGGCATGAGAATGGATGTAATCAGCTCCAAGGAAGAAGCAATAGCATCAACCTTATCAGACAAAATATTCTGATTTTCTTCAATTTTGTTAAGTCTGTCTCAGACATAGAGTCTTGAGCTTTTGAGAATTTGGTAATCTTGAGTTTGGTGTCAAATTCCAGAGTCATATCCTTAGCCTTAAGTTCAGTTGCTAGATCACTAATTGACTTTTGACATGCATCAAGTCTACCATCCAGTGTTTTGAATTGCACCACTATGGCTTTCAGACAAGAAACAATGTCTGGATTGGAAATTGCTGTAGCAATTTGTTTGACAAAAGTGGCTGCTCTCCCTCTTGGAAATACATAATCCTCCTTGTACCAATTTTCAGAAAACTTGGCAAGATATTCCTTTTCAACTTCATGGGACTTTGAAGGCAGAGTGAATGGTGCATGCTTAGCATCTGTTTGCACAGGGGCACTTTGAAAAGAATCAGAGTTTGTACTTTCCTCAGCTTCACTCTCTTCAACTTCAACTCCATCATCAGCATGTGCAACTGAATCAGTGTTTATCAATGCATTTTCTGCAACACTATCCACAGTGTGTAAAGCATGCTCAACAACTACAGTTTCAGCAACAACTACAGTCTCTGTAACAACATCAGTATGCTCTGCAAATTCAGGAACTTTCTCTGCAACAGGTTCAACAGACTTAGTAAATTGTTCTTCAGACTTATCAACCTTATCAACAGATTCCATAATAGCTTCAGCCACAATATCAGAGATTACTGCTTTAATTGTTTGCTCAACTTCTTCACCATGTTCAGAACCCTGGTGAGCATCAGAGAATACAACAGTATGAGAAGCTACTGTTTCTTCAAGAAGTACAGTAGGCTTATCAACTGCACCAGTTTCTTCAGAGTGAACAGGAAGAGAAGAAGTAAGAGGAATCATAGGATCAGAGAATGGCATGGCAGTCTCAACAACATCATCCATTAAAGAAAAACCATCTCTATTGTCCTCATCCATTGGCATATGTACTGGTGATTTCATAACCTCTTCTTCAGTATTTATCTCAATAGCAGGTATGTCTGTAGCAGGTACCTCTGGAGCTTCAAAATGCATTTCTTCATCAGAATCAGAGACTATAAGTTTCCTTCTCTTGTAAGTCTGCAACTCAACATGTGCCTCATCTTCAGAAGAAGAAGACTCTTCATCAACAAGAGATGGTGATGGTGATCTATTTGCTCTTTCCTTTTTCTCTTTTCTAGCCAGTGTAGCTCTAGCAAGTCTGTGTCTTGAGTTATGAGCTACATGCTTAGTTCTCCCCTTACATTTGGGTTTGGACTTGGATGGTTGAGGTTGAGTAGGAGGTTGAGATTTTGGTGGTTGTTGGTCATAGTGTAATGGATCAGAGTTTACTTGTTTAGAGTTTATTGGTTCAGAGTGAGATTGTGGTTGAGTGTCAGAGTTTAGTGTTTCAGTGTTTGGTTGTTCAGTGTTTAGTGGTTCAGGATTTATTGGAGGTTGTTTAGTTTGTTGAGGTTCTTGAGGTTGTTGAGGTTCCTGTGGTTGATTTATGAAGTTCTGTAATGCAAGAGGATAAACTAGAGCAGGGACCTCCCTATTGCCATCCTTATTTGTCAAATCAGAGAATACTCTCTTATTGACCTTAAAAGGCTGAATCTCATCAACTTCAGCAATTGCAACATTTGGCACACAAGCAGAAAATAGTAGTTGACAAAATCTAGCAAAATATACAGTTCTAGATACTGACAACCTACCTCCTATATTCATTAACACATGTCTTCCAAAATCGAAATTAGAACCATAAAGAAGAGAATACCCGATTTGGAGACTATCAGTAGGAATTGCATCCCAATTGGTGACCTTGTTTCCAAAAGCCCTTGTAATATAGTCGAAGAAGAAACTCCATTCTTTTCGTAACTGAGGCCTTTTTACTGATCCAATCTTGTCCAACGGACCTAAGTACCCAATCTGCTGCAACATTGTTTGCACTAAATCACGTAAGCGTACGTGGTCACCAGTAATATATGAATAAGTCGAGTTCGTTCCCACAGAGATCTGGTTTTTAATTCAGTATTGTACCTATGCAACAATGTATGGTTATAATTCACTGCTAAGACAAATAACAAATTAGGTTTTAATTAACTAAATCTAACTAAAAAGCAAATTAACAAACTAACAAGAATTGGAATCGAATTACTTCTGCAAGAGAAACCATGGAATCCTAACTTTATTAAATACTTCGCTTAGATCTGACGCCTTTAATCACTATATGCAATGGTTATGATATCTGATCGGATAACACGAAACAAGTATACGCTACTTCTCAGTATACGAATACCAAACTAAACATACATCCACAAAAGAGATAGAAGATGAATAGACACCAATTATGCTTAGACCCTATATCTCTATAGAATTTGAAAACATAACGGTTGAAGAACAAGTTATCCACATTGATCACATAGGGCAGCATAATATCTCTATTTACGCCACAAATCATGATGTTAAAATATCAACCTATCCTATGCTAGCATGGCAAGTTCTAAATCTCAAGATCCACTCTCGCTTCACAAGAGATTAAAAAATTAGATGTTAGCTACGCATCTAAATACATGAAACACAACCATACGAGGATATCACATATACATCACACACAGATCTGTAAAGCATCAAGATACTAAAGCTCCATAAATAAATCCGTTAGAATCCCATGACAACAATTAGTTCATAATCGAACCGCTCGTCATCATGGGATCTGATGAAACCATGATAAAAACAAAGTATGAAAAAATACAAATAAACCTAAGTAATTGATATGTAATAGTTCTACTCCTATAATGATACAAATTACAAGGGTTGGATGTGTTTATATAGGCCCTAGAATACTTTTCCAACAAGAAAAGACCTAAAAATACAATTTAATTCGAAACAGGATAGAATTTCAGAATTTCCAGCGAGTTCGGGTGCTCTCAGCGCGGGCAGGGCGCTCTCAGCGCGGCTAGCTCCTGTTCAGAATTATAGAAAATTTCCCAGGCTTCGCGTGGACAGCTTATGGGCCTCAAACCGACTTGTAGAACTCCAGATATGGCCAAAACAGTGAAGACTGCGCAACCTACCCAGAAAAGCCGAATTTTGCACAAATTGCTCCTTTCTCCTCCGTTTCTTTTGCATTAGCTAACATCTTCAATATCATGACACATGTAACTCCCTGGTAGCATAACACAAGTGTCCAATATTCATTCCAATGCTTAATTCCACTCTAATATCGATTAGAAACACCAATACTAACCGATAGCTACAACCCTGCACAACTACACAAAACACATCAAAAATACAACAAACTTCAGACCAAGTCAATCAATTTAAGTCGATATGGAACGCTCCAAGTGGATATAAAATCCACTTATCACACCCCAAACTTAAACCGATGCTTGTCCTCAAGCATAAACAACTACACTATCTAATTAGTACCACTTCCGTAGGTGATCACGGTTGCATTTGGCATATGCAACAAGCCCTTTAAACCCCTAGGCAGCCCTAGTGGACGAGTAAGGTCTCGTGAGGGCCTATAGCGAATGTACCCACAAAATTCAATGCAATGCAATGCATGAATGCAACTAATATGAAAATGCAAATGATCTAGTACTAATATCCTACCATACCTTCAAATCCTCTCATGCCATATCAACTTAAGAATCAAAGTAAATACGCAATGTCTTGGTGTCGAAAGTGCAAGTATTCACATAGTCTACTCAATGAACATGCATAAGTTCTCACAAGCCCATGTCAAATGTAAGAATAAGTTAGTAATCATGCTAAGCCTACAAGAGTACATCTTTGAGACAAAACTCGGGATCTCATACGCAAAAACAAGCAAACACTCACAATCCACTCATAAAAGAATATTCACTCAAGAACAAGGGTAAGTGTATCACTCAATTCCAACAAAATCATAAGCATGCTTGACATTTGGTATCAATCTAACTCTTAACACAACATACATCAATGACGATAATCAAAAGGTCTTTAATTGGTTTGTAACGGGGCTAGGGACAAGGTAAGTCAAATAAGCCAAAACAGGTGAAGTGTCAAAAGCTAGTAAGTACCATAATAAATCATACACAACACCCTATTTCCCCCCACATAATTTTATTCTTCTTCCAATAAAACACTCGACTAGTCGACTGAAATAGGATCACCACAAACACAACATGCTCTCATAATATATATATTTTTTCTTTTTTCTTTCTTTTTTTTGTCTTTTTTTTCTTCGAGAGCTAAATATAACACAAACAATAATATACACAATAACAATGATCCCATGAATTTATTACACATGTCGACTATCAAGTAAACAACCAAACCCAATTTTCAATATTTCCCCCAAAAGTAAGACCAACAATAAACCCCTCCTTGCACACCTTATTACTCCCTTAAGCACTCTACTAGCCTTTGACAATATGGGTTCAAATTAATGTAAGGCCAATACAAGAAAAAGGTCTAGGCAAGTAATGTGGTATGTCACCGAAAAAATAGGATTAAGCTCAACGGGTTAACTAATTGATCATGTAAATATGGTGTGGTAATATGGGAAAATATGTGGTTATTCCTAAATACCTTTATCATTTTAATCGTCAAATAATGTCATGCGTTTCAAGAAAGACCTCAAACAACTGCTAGCAATGCAAACAATCTGTGGACACTCAAGCAAACGAATAAATTGCAACAAATATGCAATACGGCTCAAAAGCTCACTTGGCGGAAAAACATACTCAATCCCAAGCAAAAATCTCTCTAACGCACCTACTTGTATTCAAAGCATGCAAACTAAATCATCTTGCACATATTCATGTCCTTCTAATCACTTACAACATTCAATAAGTCTACTAGCTTCAACTTACTAGTGTATGTGTGTGCACAAGAACAAAGCATATCACTTCTCAATCAAAAGCGTCAACAACACAAAATTCCTATCAAGCATTGGTGCAAATGCAAACTACTATGAACCCACATGATATACGAACTAAAAACAGAATGTCCTATATGAAACAAACATAGATAACACGAACATAAATGCATAATTTACTACTACTAATATGCAAAGCATGAAATCCTACATGAACACAATGACTAACAATCACATATATATATACACTACTTATCCCTCAAACCACCCCCAAACTTAGAATATTCAATGTCCTCATTGAATGGAAGTAAATACAAGGGAAAGTAGAAAACATACCTTGGGTTGCCTCCCAAGAAGCGCTTCTTTAACGTCAATAGCTTGACGTTACTTCCAAGCCTCCATTAAGGATGATAATAGTTGGCTTTATCCTCTCTTCGTGAGACTTCATCGTCATCACGACGACACACTTTCTGCCACTTCTCCTCACTTGGCCTATTCGTGTAACAACTCTTTCCTATTCCAATGCCTTCATCTGTTGACCCAATATCTGTCAATTTATAGAACAACACACACTCGCGGGTTTCGCTTGAATATAATGGAGGAGGGTAAATGTAAGTTGTTGAAGCCTTCGATTCCTCAAAGAGAACTTCCTCCATTGGCTCTAATGTGCTACCTCCATCTTTATACTCTGAGACAAGTAGAAGATCTGCATCTGTCCCATGATCATCAACCTCTTGGTACGCACATACCAATTCTTGAAATTTGTGTAGCTCATCAGTGTCTGTCCCTAATAATGCCCTCTCCAAATCATCCACCATCCTAGCATGATCAAATTCCTCACATGGCTTGTGAACGCTCACCTCACCTTGGAATTTGTCTTCCTCAATTAAGCATGAAGTACCTTGCTCCAAGTCACCGTTATTTTCTGGTATTGCTTCTGGTATGAATTGTTGATTTTCTTGTTCCAAGGCTCTCACAACTTGAGCAACTAGTGTCCCCATATAATTGATAGACTCCTCATGACTCTTTATAAGCATCCTAAGCTCTTCTCTAATCTCCTTCAAATCATCAACCTCATCTGATTGAAAAGTAGGAATAGGTTGCTGATGTTGAAACTCTTCACTACCAAAGACATATGACATATCTGGAACATCTTGCTGGTAATGTTGAGGATGGTATTGAAAATATGGTTGTTCCTCATAAGTGACATATGGATCAACTCCTTCGTAGTAACAATATTGTGAGGGATCATGAACGCCCAAACGCCGCTCACATTGCTGAGGCTGTTGAATACCACCATGATTGCTCCAGCACTGATACGTCTCATGTTCGCCCGCACATAGCTCACAAACACTAGCCACCTGCTGAACTCCATAGTAAGTTAGAAAATCCATCTTCAACATCAACGCTCTCTAACAAGTACCCGAAACACCAACGAACTAAACAAGATAGGTAAGAAAAAATCCGAGTCAGTGAACTCTAACGACCACTATTGACAAGCACATAAACCAAAAATAAAACACCGATGATCCCCGGTAGCGGCGCCAAAAACTTGTTTGCACTAAATCACGCAAGCGTACGTGGTCACAAGTAATATATGAATAAGTCGAGTTCGTTCCCACAGAGATCTGGTTTTTAATTCAGTATTGTACCTATGCAACAATGTATGGTTATAATTCACTGCTAAGACAAATAACAAATTAGGTTTTAATTAACTAAATCTAACTAAAAAGCAAATTAACAAACTAACAAGAATTGGAATCGAATTACTTCTGCAAGAGAAACCATGGAATCCTAACTTTATTAAATACTTCGCTTAGATCTACCGCCTTTAATCACTATATGCAATGGTTATGATATCTGATCGGATAACACGAAACAAGTATACGCTACTTCTCAGTATACGAATACCAAACTAAACATACATCCACAAAAGAGATAGAAGATGAATAGACACCAATTATGCTTAGACCCTATATCTCTATAGAATTTGAAAACATAACGGTTGAAGAACAAGTTATCCACATTGATCACATAGGGCAGCATAATATCTCTATTTACGCCACAAATCATGATGTTAAAACATCAACCTATCCTATGCTAGCATGGCAAGTTCTAAATCTCAAGATCCACTCTCGCTTCACAAGAGATTAACAAATTAGATGTTAGCTACGCATCTAAATACATGAAACACAACCATACGAGGATATCACATATACATCACACACAGATCTGTAAAGCATCAAGATACTAAAGCTCCATAAATAAATCCGTTAGAATCCCATGACAACAATTAGTTCATAATCGAACCGCTCGTCATCATGGGATCTGATGAAACCATGATAAATACAAAGTATGAAAAAATACAAATAAACCTAAGTAATTGATATGTAATAGTTCTACTCCTATAATGATACAAATTACAAGGGTTGGATGTGTTTATATAGGCCCTAGAATACTTTTCCAACAAGAAAAGACCTAAAAATACAATTTAATTCGAAACAGGATAGAATTTCAGAATTTCCAGCGAGTTCGGGTACTCTCAGCGCGGGCAGGGCGCTCTCAGCGCGGCTAGCCCCTGTTCAGAATTATAGAAAATTTCCCAGGCTTCGCGTGGACAGCTTATGGGCCTCAAACCGACTTGTAGAACTCCAGATATGGCCAAAACAGTGAAGACTGCGCAACCTACCCAGAAAATCCGAATTTTGCACAAATTGCTCCTTTCTCCTCCGTTTCTTTTGCATTAGCTAACATCTTCAATATCATGACACATGTAACTCCCTGGTAGCATAACACAAGTGTCCAATATTCATTCCAATGCTTAATTCCACTCTAATATCGATTAGAAACACCAATACTAACCGATAGCTACAACCCTGCACAACTACACAAAACACATCAAAAATACAACAAACTTGAGACCAAGTCAATCAATTTAAGTCGATATGGAACGCTCCAAGTGGATATAAAATCCACTTATCAAACATCTCTCGCAGATTCGTTTCAGAAACAACATCATATGAAGTCTGAATTTCAAAGTCCATGGTCTCTCTGACTGTATCTGGAGTGATAACATAGTCAGTTTCCTCATATGTGAAAATAATTGATGGAGTCCCATTCTCTCCACCATCATCATAAACAGAGTTTTGCCAGAATGGAGAAATTTGAGATGCAGACAGTGTTTGAGGTTCGACCAAAGCATAACCAACTTCTGAATCTCGCAAGAAATTCTGCATCAAATGAAAAGCTTCTGGAGCGTTTTCATTGATCAATGGAGCTACATAATATTAGTAACAAACAAAAGACCAAGTGTGTTCAAAGGTTTGGTTGCCATTAGAATAGTTTGAGAAGAAATACGAAAGAAAATGATATGAGTGAAAGGTGTTTGATGAAATTTTCAAGTGAAAATGATATGAAACCGTGAATGAAAGTGTAAAAAGTGAATATGAGTGGGTGAAAGTGAATATAAAGAGTGAATCTCAAACGTTTTCGCCTTAAAACACGCAACCAGTTGCCATAATTAGTAAAACACGATCATTGAAAAATGTGTGAGTGGGACACGTGTCAAATTATCAGCAGAACAAACGTGCATACTCAGTAATTACAACCACAATTACTGCTACCTTTTCTCATTAATTACTTGCACACATAAACACTTTAACAATAACCAACAGCTGTCACGGAACTAGGATCTGATACCAATTGTCAATTGATCTGATACCAATTGTCACGGAGGCTTGCGGAAGCGTGAACACACGTTTAATTTTTCGCCTAAGTGATGCGCCAACTCCGCTAAATGAAGCTTGGCCAGCAATGCGCAGCTAACCCTGACCTTTGTCCCCTCGACGCCTGGCTTATAAACTGGGCTAGTCAAAATGTTTCAGGGCCACACGACACAACCCGCACGCCCTATGGCACCACTCCCCAACATGCTCGCCGGGTGAGTCTGCCCTGTCACAACACCTCTTTATCTACGCCCGCGACACACTAATTCCCTGTCTTGCTCTCCTGCTTTATTCTCCTGGCACTCAAGATTGACGGCTAGTTGAATCATTTTACAACACCTCTATTAGAAGATACGCCATCCCATGTCCTGGCCTTTCTCCCAACTATGAGGATATGCCTTATCCCTAATCAGATATGATGTGCCACGACTTATGTTCATTCATCAAGCCATGCATGTCCATACATGATATGTATAAGCACATGTATACAAGTGAACAACGCTACACCCTCCACCTTGAACCCCTGGTTTGGTCTGAATCATCCTTCAACCCTGACCCAATGTAGACTACATCTCCCTAAGCTGGCTGCACCTTAGAACCGTGATTCTGCTCTACCACACCATAGATCCCTCCCGAAGACATCCCCCACAAAGTGACTAGAATCCCATGCTCCATACAGTTTGACTCCCTTTGAACCATGTGAGCTACCAGAAACCATGTCTCCACTGAAACCTTGTATCTGTTACATCTCACCATGTTTCACTCCTAAGGACGCCTCCCATCATGTCGCGTGTTTCTCTCTAGACCATGTTTCCTGACTCTTCAAGAACTATGTGTATTGCTAGAAACCACATTCCCTGTACATGTGCTCCATGTGCTTAGTTCTGCTATCCCTGGTCCCCGTTGCCCTGATTAGTACCTCAACCTGTTCAACTTGTGCAAAGGTCTCCCAATGTTCCACTTGTCCACCAGAGCCTAAGTCTGTCACTTAGCTCTCCTTGGCCTTCTCCAAGCTACCCCTGTAACTAAGAGAATCCTCCACTACTAGATGTATGCAAAGACATAATGATATGCATAGGAACATCCTCCCTTCAAATACTCCCCCTAGTCTAGCTTACTTCTATCAATGACTAGTACACTACACCAATGTGTCTTTCTGCATAATCCAAGGTGTCTTCCTCTTCAAAGGCCTGACCCCATATATCTCCATTGATCCATAAAACCAATGTTGTTGACTTAGCCTACCCAATCGGCCTCGTCGACTCTGATCCCAACTGCCTGTGTCTTGAGCATGCTAGGCAGTTGTGCCTATCAGCCTGACCGGTCATCATCTCCCTCGATGCACCGCCACCCTATGGTTGGAGAGTCCTGCTTATATGAACCATTCACAAGCAAGAGTTCCCATAGGTGGTCTACCCGACTCCCAGCACGGGTCAATCAGCACTGATACCACTTTTCACCAATTGGTCCAACAGCAATAGTTCTGACATATCTTTGACATATTCTCTTGCTCCCGGGACTACAATGACTGGTTTCGCCCTGCCTTGGGCTCATCAGGGGAGCGGCTCCAGCTCCCGACCAGTCCTGCGCGCCTGACTACAACGAGCAGCCCTCGCAGGCACTCGCCTTCCCGTCCCCGACCCTCGACAGTAACCACGAACCCAGACAATGTCCCCTTAACAATTCTATGTCTGTCCTTTAGCCATCACCTACGCCAAGCGTCTATGTCGGGACGCTCGCGCCCAGTGCCACCTACGCCCAGCGCCTATGTCAGGACGCTCACGCCCAGTGTTTCTTGTTGGCACTAATGACTAGTGACCAACGTCCAGCACCTGCCTTAGCAGTCAATACTCGGTCTCATGGCCTTGGTCTAGCATTTTGCTACTCAAGCCAACCCAACGTGCCATGCCACCGATTATGGTTGTAACAAACAACCCCTAGTTGAAGAACTCGATGTCCTCATCGAGTTGAGAACAACCTTCTCAAGAAACTACTAATCCTCTAGTACTGCCACTTGAGCTCGAACATTTGCCCATACACAATCCTTCGACGCCTCAACTCCAGCCTGAACCTTTATCCTAGTTTCCCCTTCATGATTAGACGCCCAGGTTATGCCCTTTTGATTGCTATTTTGATCTCTTCTGAGGTTGTAGTGTCACCACCACACATACAGATACCAATTTTCCAGTGCTTTTATGCTCTATCCATGTGCCATCAAGTCCTGTGCTGCCCCCGATCTGTACACAACCGGTTGTTCAAACTGAACCACACTCCACCCCTAGCACACTTAGAAACTAGGATCTGATACCAATTGTCACGAAGGCTTGCGGAAGCGTTTATCAAATGAGTATGATCTGATACCAATTGTCATAAAACTCTTTTTACCCCAAATGTGAAATCATCTGAAATAAAATATATCTTAGAGTAATTAGTCAAAAATTCATCAGCGTTTATCACTTCTCCAACTTTGTTACTGAAACCCTTTCAAATACTGCACAGATGTGAATTTTATGTGTGGATAGCAGAGTTTACTAATCCAATTTTTAGAGCATCTAATTTTTCATAAATTCCACAGTACTAAATCAGTAAATACTGGATGCACAAACTCTGATTGTAAACACTGACTATATGATGAATGCTAAACTCTATAGTAACTTAAATACAGAAATCTGAATACACCTATTCCCTTTGATGTCCATGACAATCCAAGTAAGCACACTGTCTTTATAGACAAAAAGATCAAGAGATAGATATCAAAGCATCATTCAGTGAGTTGCATGCCAAGGGTATGATTAAACTTACAAACTCTCAAATCACACAAGTGTTTAGGGACAGTGTTTACACTCAAGTTCAATCAGTAAAAGCAGATGCTTCCATATGCTTGGTTGTCCACCAAATTTACACTACTTTGAATACATGTGTGCACAAATCAAAAGGACTTTATTCAAGGTTGTAATTTGGTTAAAATCAAACAGCTGAAAAGAGAAAGGATAATTGAATAAATGACTAACTGAACAATTTAATAGAGCAAGATGTTCAGTTGTACTGAAAATACATATTTGTACAAGATGATCAGGATATATACATTTTTTTTTCTTTTTTTTTTCTTTTTTTTATATATATATCCTCTGAATAAACTTTGCTTTGCAAAGAAACTCTCACCTGTTTGCTCTTCAGTTTTCAAAAGAATCTAACTACTCTACATACATCAGAGTTTAATACTCTTGATACATCAGAGTTTAATAGAACAGTTAATAAGGCTCAAAGGGGTTCACTAAGGGTTTACTGTAAAGACAATGTATAGATAAATGTGGTAAATCCTAGTGCCTTTATCATTTTCATGCACACACATATCATGCAGTCTCAAAATGGTTTAAAACAAGTTCTAGAGCAACATACTTACTGATGAACATCACACAACAATAAAAATTCAATTGATATAAAATGTATCAATCAGTTATTTGGCTCAAATTCTCACAGGGTGCAGACATGCTTTAGTACTCACCAAAATAAACAATGACACATCTCAAGTTTTATAATTTTCATAACAAACAAGGAATCATCAAGTACCATGTGAATGTCTTGGGAACAGAGTGTCACTCAACAGAGTTTAGGAGTCATCAATATCAGAAATTATTAATGATAGGTAATGCACACATCATTTACAGACTCAGAGTTTAGGAGAAATAAACTAAGAGATGCTATAAATATGAACAGTATCATGCTTGTGTTAAATTTCTGCACAGTCTAAGATTAGATCATAGATAACTTAGAAAGATTCATGATTAATAACTGAGAATTATGCTTCATACATTTTCTTCATTGGTGTTTATCTCAGACAATAGCATTATCAGAATTAATCAGAGTTTATTCAGCATGTTAACAATGTTTGACTGACAAAACATGTTATCAGAGTTTACATAGCAGAGTTTAAAAACTGAGTTCACATAGCATTTAACACATCACAAAAACATAAGTAATGCATTACATAAGTGAAATTGGAGTCTTACCAATATCTCTAGTCAAAACTAGAGACCATTCCAAGTTCATTTACTAGCCTTGTAAATATAGCTTCACTCAAGGGCTTGGTGAAGATGTCTGCAAGCTGTTGGTCTGTAGACACAAAATGAAGCTCAATGTTCCCTTCCTCTACATGCTCTCTGATAAAATGATACCTTATGCTGATGTGCTTGGTCATTGAGTGTTGTACTGGATTACCTGTCATAGAAATAGCACTTTGATTATCACAGCAAATAGGAATCTTACTGTACCTTAATCCATAATCCAACAACTGATTCTTCATCCATAGAATCTGTGCACAGCAGCTACCAGCAGCAATATACTCTGCCTCAGCTGTAGATGTAGAAATTGATTTTTGTTTCTTACTGTACCAAGAAACCAGTCTGTCACCCAGAAATTGACAACTTCCACTAGTGCTTTTTCTATCTATCTTACAGCCTGCAAAGTCTGCATCAGAGTAACCAATAAGTTTGAAATCTGATTCTCTGGGATACCACAGTCCTAAAGTAATGGTTCCCTTGAGATACTTGAAAATCCTTTTCACTGCTGTGAGATGTGGTTCTCTGGGATCAGCTTGAAACCTTGCACAGAGACAGGTTGCATACATGATATCAGGTCTACTTGCTGTCAGATAAAGAAGAGACCCTATCATGCCTCTGTAGTTTGTCATATTCACTGATGCTCCTATATCCTTATCGAACTTAGTTGCTGTTGCCATGGGAGTTGATGCAGATGAGCAATCAAGCATACCAAATTTCTTGAGAGGTTTCTGGTATACTTTGCTTGATTTATAAATATTCCATCATCTGTTTGCTTCACCTGTAGACCTAGAAAATAACTAAGTTCTCCCATCATACTCATTTGATACCTGGACTGCATGAGCTTGGCAAACTTCTTACAGAGTTTATCATTAGTAGATCCAAAAATAATGTCATCAACATATATCTGAACTAAAAGCAAGTCACTTCCAGATTTGAAATAAAACAGAGTTTTATCAATTGTACCTCTGTTAAACCCACTTTCTAAGAGAAATTGAGCCAAAGTTTCATACCATGCTCTTGGTGCCTGCTTAAGTCCATAGAGTGCCTTGTCTAGCCTGTAGACATGATCTGGATATTTTGGATCTACAAAACTAGGTGGTTGTTCAACAAACACTTCTTCTTCAAGTTTCCCATTCAGAAAAGTACTTTTCACATCCATCTGGAACACTTTGAATTTCTTGTGAGAAGCATAGGCAAGAAACATCCTTATTGCCTCCAACCTGGCAACTAGAGCAAAAGTCTCATCATAATCTATTCCCTCTTGCTGTGAATAGCCTTTTGCCACAAGTCTGGCTTTGTTTCTTGTAACAACCCCTTCACTATCAATTTTGTTTCTGAAAACCCACTTAGTGCCAACAATAGACCTATTTTTAGGTCTTGGTACTAGTGTCCAAACTTCATTTCTCTCAAATTCATTTAACTCCTCCTGCATTGCTGTTATCCAGCCAGCATCTTGAAGAGCTTCTTCGACCTTCTTTGGCTCAGTTTGTGACAAGAATGCATAAAACAGACATTCATTTGTTGTTGCACTTCTTGTCCTTACTCTTGCATCCGGATCACCAATAATTAAATCAGGTGTGTGAGATTTGGTCCACTTCCTAGCTGAAGGCAAATGACTTCTCTCAGAGTTTGATCCTCCCCCTCGATCCATGTTCTCCTGATTTCCTTGGTGTCTTTCTTCATTCTCTGAGGCTCCCCCTGAATGTGACTGCTCAGAGTTTGAACTGTCAGATTTTGAACTATCAGAGTTTGAGTCATCAGAGTTTGATCCAGATTTTTCAGCTGAGTCATTATCAGAATTTGAGTTATCACTATGATTTGATTCTTCATGCTCCCCCTCAATTGGTTCTTCTCTAGTTTCTGGCTGAAAAGGTTTTTCAGTGTTTACCAGTAGAGGTTCAGAGTTTAGCTCAACAGAGTTTATCAGATCAACCTCATCAAAGTTTACTTCATCAGAGAATAAATCTTCATTTTCAAAGTACAGTTGATCATGTTCATTTACATCTTCAAGTCCAGTTATTTTCTTGTCATCAAATGACACATGAATTGATTCCATGATCACTTTGGTTCTCAGATTATAAACTCTGAATGCCTTAGTTGACGGTGGATAGCCAACAAAAATTCCTTCATCAGCTTTTAACTCAAATTTTGTCAACTGTTCAGGATGAGTTTTCAACACAAAGCATTTGCACCCAAAAAAATGAAAATATTTCAGGTTTGGCTTCTTTTCCCTCACCATTTCATATGGTGTTTTTCCATGCTTATTGATCAGAGTGGCATTCTGAGTAAAACAAGCAGTTTGAACAGCTTCTGCCCAGAAATAGGTTGGTAATTTTGCTTCATCAAGCATAGTTCTGGCAGCTTCTATGAGGGTTCTGTTTTTTCTTTCAACTACACCATTTTGCTGTGGTGTACCAGGTGCAGAAAACTCTTGCTTCACTCCTCTGTCTTTGCAAAATTCTTTCATTGTTGCATTTCTGAATTCAGTTAAATCATCACTTCTGATTATTTTGACTTTGTGTTTTGATCCTTTGTCCAGTTGCTTTACATGCTCCATCAGAGTTAATGTTGTTTCATCCTTTTTGCTAGAAAATACACCCATGTATATCTGGTGTGTTCATCAACAATGACTAAAGCATATTTCTTTCTTCCAAGTGACATTACATTTACTGGACCAAAAAGATCAACATGAAGAAGATGATAAGGATCAACAATTGAAGATTCAATTTTGCTCTTGAAAGATGACTTCCTTTGTTTGACCTTTTGACAAGAATCACATAGGCCATTAACATTTAATAATGATTTTGCGAGCCCTCTTACAAGATTCTTTCTTATCAGCTCATTGATGTTGTTCAGATTCAAATGAGAGAGTTTCTTGTGCCACTTCCAACTCTCTTCACTGGACATCCTTGTTGACAGACACACTGCTTTGCCATTAGAGTTTGTTGACAATTTTATTTCATAGATGTTATTGTGTCTGTTTCCAACTAGAGCAACTTTCCCTGTAGATTTACTGATGACTTGACAGTATTCAAGCTGAAAATCTACATGATATCCTCTGTCACAGATTTGACTCACAGATAGCAGATCATGCTTGAGTCCTGGAACCAGAGCTACATTTGTGATGATGACACTTCCAAGATTAATATTGTCATATCCCAGAGTATGTCCTATGTTGCCATCTCCATAGGAAACTTTTGGGCCAGCCTTCTCCACATACTCTGATAGCAGGGATTTATTTCCAGTCATGTGTCCTGAACATCCACTGTCCACGACTAGGGTACTTTCCCTGGTGCCCTGCAATCACAAACAATTACTGAGGATTAGTTTTAAGGATCCAGACTTGCTTGGATCCTTTGGCTTTCTTAACTCTGTTAGCTTTTGCAGCGGAATTCACATTATCAGAGTTTAAGCTAACTTTATCAGAGTTTACATTTACAGAGTTTATTTTAACCCATTTCAAATTTGGCTTGGGTTCATAGTAATTATGATAAATAGCATGATAATCTCTGCAAGTATAAATAGAATGCCAAGTACTACCACAGTGTTTGCATAAAGTCTGTGGTCTAGCTCTAACATTAACTTTCTTTACTTCAGACTTTGAAGGTAAAGATTTAATATTTTTGTTCTTCCTGCAAAAACAAGCAAGATGGTTAGTGCTACCACAGTTATGACATGTCTTTCTTGGAGCTAAAGTAGCAAGCATTGGAAAATTACCTTGAGTGATGCCTACTTTTCCATTTCTGTTCTTCCTAGACACTTTCTGTTTCTTAACAGATTTTAACTCCTTAAGCTTATGCTTGAGTTGTTTATCTGTCATTGAACCAATATTAACCTATTTAACACTAGCTTTTACCGGTTCTTTCTTAACAGCTTCTTTTCCATGTTTAAACCTAGGTTCACTTACTCCATTAACAAATGTTCCAAATTTCTTAGAAGGAAGTGGTGGTCTAATCTTAACTGTATTCTGAAACCTAAGTTCATCATCCTCAGAATAACCTAGACCTACTGTGTCTGATTGAAAAACCATTTGAGTGTCTTTTCCAGAGTGTGTCCAAGTTTTAATAATGTGATTTGCATCCTCCAATTCCGATTCTAGTTGCTTATACTTACCTAGCAACTCCCGTTCTAGAAAAACAGCATCATCTCTCTCTTTCTGAACTTTTTGCATGTTTTCAAGTTTTTCTTCAATAAGTTTGTTTCTCTCTTTAAGTTGAGAACTCTCATTCTTGATTCTCTCATTCTCTAAAGTCTGATCCCTATAACTGATATGTAATGCTTTAAGATAAATCCTCAATTCAGTTATATTATCAGTATTATAAGCATAGGTAGTTGGGGGTACCTCGAGTTCAGAATCTTCATTCTGAGTAGAAGCCATGAGTGCATAGTTAATTTCTTTATCTGAGTCTGAAGTGTCTGCCCAGTCTCTGCCTTTTGTATAGAGTGCCTTTTCAGTTTTACCCTTCTTGCACTCAGGAGCATAGTGACCCATCTCCTTACACTTGTAGCATTGAATCTCAGACTTGTCTTTCTTCCTAGATTTGATATCTCTTCTCTCAGAGTTTCTGAAACTCTTTCTGTCATTTGAATCTCTAGAAAATCTTTTTCCCTTCTTGAAGTTCTTGAAACCCATCTTCTTAAAGGTCTTTACCATCAAAACAACCATTTTTCTCGTTTCTTCTTCATCATCCTCAGAGTCAGATAAATCAGAAGTGTTTGAATCATCATCAGAGTTTGATGATTCACTTTCAGAATGAATGACTAAAGCCTTTCCCTTTGATTTCTTCTTCAAGGGTTTCTCTTCAATCTTAAGAGCAATAGACTTTAACTTCTTGCTTGATCTCCTGTTTCTCTGCTCCATTTCCAATTCATGAGTCTTGAGCAGTCCATAGATTTCATCAATCTCAGTATCAGCAAGATCATAGTTATCTCTTATAGTGGTTGTTTTCACATCCTACTTTTTAGGTAGAGAAAGAAGAAACTTGAGATTTGAGTCTTCTAGATCATACTCTTTGTTAACTAATGACAGATCATTGAGCAGTTTACAGAATCTGTCAAATATTTCTGTCATGGTTTCTTCAGACTTTGCCTCAAAATGCTCATACTCCTGTGTGAGTATGTTCCTTCTATTCTTCTTGATAGCAGCAGTTCCTTGACACCTAACCTCAAGTGCATCACAAATTTCTTTTGCAGTTGTGCAGTTAATCACCTTATTAGACATAACATTGTCTAAAGCACTGTGAAGTAAATGCCTTACTTTTGCATCCTTAGCAATAGATGAAAGATCCTCAGCAGTTAGATCTTTCTTTTCCTTTAGAATTACTTTTGATTCCTTACCAGCAACAGCAGCAGATAACTTTGTAGGTTTATGAGGACCTTCATTAATTCTGTCAAGATATTCTGGATCTGTAGTTGTTATGCTATAATTACGCAAGCGCAAGTAGTCACAAGTAATACAATTAAAGTTCGTTCCACAGAGATCTGGTTAGGTTTTACTCAGAAAATATGCATATGCAACAATGTATGGTTTTAACTCACTGCTAAGAAAAATAACAAATTGGATTTGATTATCTAATTTAAACTAAGATGTAAATTATAAATTTAAGAATTAACTAATTGCCAAGAATTTAAAATCGAATTACTTATATGAGAAAAAACATGGAATCCTAGTTTCATTATCTACTTTACTTAGAGTTGCAGCCTTTAATTAAAACATGCGATGGTTTTGATATCTGATCGAATAACAAGAAACAAGTAAAAGTTACCTCTCGGTATACTAGTACCAATCTACGCATACATCCACAAAAGAGATAGAAGATGAATAGTCACCTATTATGTTTAGACCCTATATCTCTATAGAATTTGAAAACATAAAGGTTGAAGTACAAGTTATCCACTTAGATCACATAGGGTAGCATAATATCTCTATTGATGCCACAAATCATGATGTTAAAACATCAACCTATCCTATGCTAGCATGGCAAGTTCTAAATATCAAGATCCACCCTCGTTTAGCAAGAGATTAACAAATTAGATGTTCGCGACGCACCTAAATACAATAAGCACAACCATACAAGGATATCAAGAATTCACCACACATAAATCTTTAAGGCATACAAACTACTAAGCTACATAGATAAATCCACTAGGATCCCACGATAACGATTAGTTCATAATCGAACCTCTCGTCACCATGGGATTTGACGAAAGCATGGTATTAAACAAGATAAAGAAGATGAATAAATCAATAATAGAATAAGGTTTAGCGAACAAATCCGGAAAAGTAACAAGCATCCAAAAGATACGCCTAACAAAGAATACAAGAAAACTATGACTAGATCTTCTTGTCGTCACAATCCTCGCCTTGGCGACTCTCTCTTCGTGCTCTGAACGAATTATAGTGATTAGATGATGATTTTGATGTGCCCCAAGGTGTGTATTTATAGCCCCAAGTGCCCTCTTGTCCAAGCAATTACCGTCTTTGAATTAGAATAGAATTCCGGTAATTTTCCATTCTTGAATGAAATAGAATTGCAATTCCCATGTTTAAATTGAATTCCAGAAGCTTCTAATCGTTCATAACAATTGCCATATCGATTAGGAGATAATTTAAGGCAATTTCCCATTAAAAATAGAATTCCAGGAAGTTCCAGCCGAGGCTCCGCGCGCCCGCGCGGCTTTTTTATGTATATTCAGCGCGCCAGCGCGGCTTTAGCAAATTCAGCCCCTCTCGCGCGCCCGCGCGCCAGTCCTGTGTCATCCAGGCGCGGCCGCGCTAACCTATTCTGCTCGCAGCTGATTTTCTTCAATTTGCTGACTAACTTCCGCTTTCGATTGCAATTCCAACCACTTGTTCTTTTGGGTTTAAAAACACCAAATGGCTACTGGAAACTCCATTCCATCACCTTAAAACGCATCCTACACAATTCTCACAAAAATAGATTAAAACACACCAATACTTGAGATACAAAACACCAATTTAAGCCGAAATGGAACGATCCAAGTGGATATAAATCCACTTATCACACCCCCAAACTTAAACCGATGCTTATCCTCAAGCATAAACAGAAAAAAATATATACAACTAACTAGTACCACTTCCGTAGGTGATCACGGTTGCATTTGGCATATGAAACAAGCCCTTTAAACCCCTAGGCAGCCCTAGTGGACGAGTAAGGTCTCGTGAGGGCCTATAGTGAATGTACCCACAAAATCAAATGCAATGAAATGCATGAATGCAACTAATATAAAGATGCAAAGATCCCCTCAAACTCACCAAAACCAACTAACAAGCAAATATCTCAAAGAATGCAACAAATCCAAGCAGAGCTCGACTAAGTCCCCGTATACTAACAATACATGAACAGAAACGTGCGTGTGTGCGATGCTCATCAGAAATACTCCCAAATCTAGGTCAAAAATCATACATGCTTTCTGTCAAGACAATCACAGGTTTATAACTAGAATAGACTGTAGACACTCCATAACCTAGGAACACCTCCACCCTTATCCAAGGTAGACAGAAACTCATGCTTTATTACTACGACACTATATACAATACGCATGCTTATTTAACCGTGCAATGAATGAGACCCCTAAAGGCTTATACAATAATACCCATGTAGCGAGTGTTAGGTCAGCAATCCCAAACCACAAGGGCTTTAGGTTACTAGGACTAAGTCCCCTCAGACTTAATTACTCGAGTATTAAAGAGCTCACTCGTGGTTAATTTTGCATATAACAAACAAAAAACTTGACTCTTTTTTTTCTATTTTTTTTCTTCTTTCTCTTTTTTTCTAATTTTTTTTCATGCAATCTGGAATGAGTCTTTCTCATTTCCAACCCTAGACTACTCATATAAATATGAGCTGGCTACTAGCCATTTGACACCTAGCCATTATTGACAAATATTACAACTAGCATGAAATTCCTATTTTCCCCCAAACTTAGATTTTAGTGTTCCTACACTATAAAGGGAGTAACGAAAATTCTAAGAATAAACAAGTGATTAAATCTCAAAACATCCAACAGGCATGACCCTAACCTAGCCCAAAAGCACCCCAATGAGACTGTGTAATTAGTTTTGTTCCCGTAACATGCAAGTCAATTCCTAGGAACTATAAATCAGCCCTCTACTCATCATCATCACACTCAATTAAACATCTACCTATCAATCAGAATCAGCTCGTCCTAAGGGATCATGAAAAATGCATGCCATGAAAATGCAACTAACATGAACTCACATGGTAAAACAAAAAAAAACAGAATGTCCTATATGAAACAAACATAGATAATACGAATAAATATATGCATGAATTACTACTACTAATATGCAAAACATGGTATCCTACATGAACACATAATACAACAACAACTACTAATCCCTCAAACCACCCCCAAACTTAAAATATTCAATGTCCGCATTGAATGGAAGTAAATACAAGGGATAGCAGGAAACATACCTAAACATACCGAAACACATGGGTTGCCTCCCACGAAGCGCTGTCGTTAACGTCATTTAGCCAGACAAATATGATTCAAATCATGGTGGCTTGAAGATCGCATTCGACTTGTCCTTAGCAGAAGGACCTTTCACCCATTGTTTAACAACGTTCTTGCTATCTTCCCACATCTTTTCTAAATCAAAATTTTCTTTGACTCTTCCTCGAATCGATTTTTTCTTTTTCTTCTTCACACCTCTAAGGTGCTTATGCTTCACAGTTGATTGATAAGAACACTCCTCTACCTCATCATCCATGATCCACCTTCTTAACACATTATCTTGACCCTCTTCAAAAATAACCAACTCATCATTCAGAAGGACATACTTCAAATGGGATGGAAGTTTTCCAAGCTTGACATTCGAGAGATCTCGAACTGAAGAACTGTCAATGGAATCATTGATATGATGTTTGAGCAAGTGTATATCCGACTTTTCGCTCAACAACTGATCCAACTTCTTTCTTTGACCCGTATCAACTATTTCCACACTGCAACACTCTTCATCTTCTGATGGAAATTTCATGGCCTTGAACACATTAAAGTGACATTCTGGTCTTGCACCCTCATGGTGAGTTCCCCTTTTTGCACATCAATCAAAGTACGACCCGTAGCTAGAAAAGGTCTTCCCAAGATTATGGGAATATTCTTGTCTTCTTCGAAATCCAAGATAACAAAATCAGCAGGGAATATGAGCTTATCAACCTTCACCAAGACATCCTCTACTATACCCCTCAGATAAGTGATCGTCCTATCAGCCAACTGCAAAGAGATGTTAGTTGGCTTTGGCTCCGGTAGACCAAGTTGCTTGAAAACAGACAAGGGCATGAGATTAATACTAGCTCCCAAATCACATAAGCATTTGCCAAAAGACAACTTCCCAATTGTGCATGGAATTGTGAAACTTCCCGGATCTTTCAATTTAGGTGGCAACTTCTGTTGAAGAACAGCACTACACTCCTCCGTCAAAGCCATTGTTTCACAATCTTTCAACCTTCTCTTCCGTGACAAAATATCCTTCATGAACCTTGCATATCTCGGCATCTGCTCTAACGCTTCAACAAAAGGAATATTAATGGACAGTTTCTTGAAGACATCCATAAATTTCTGAAACTGTTTCTCTTGACTTTTCTGCAAACGTCCAGGAAATGGAGGAGGCGGATAGATCTGATTATTCTTCAAAGATTGCTCCAGAGTAGACTTTTCAACAGGTTTCTTGCCCTTCTCACCATTTAGCTCATCAGCCACTAAATCAGATTTCTCAATTTCGGGCACCGCAGATTTTTGCACTTGCTGATTCTGCACTTCTTCATCTTCCTTAGTGGCTGATTTGGGATCTGATGTAACCTTCCCTGATCTCAAAGTCACAGCCTTCACCTGCTCATGGACCTCCCTCCTGCCTGGATTAACCTCTGTATCACTAGGAAGAGTTCTTGGTTGCCTACTAAGTAAGGCACTTGCAATCTGTCCTATCTGGGTTTCCAAGACTTTCTGGCCAGCTTGTCGATTCTTTACCGCTATCCACACATCATCTGATTTATCATTAGATGATTGCCCCATCTGAGTCTGGGGCTGTTGCTGTTGAAATCCTGGAGGTTGATATGGTGCCCTCTGAGCATAAGGCTTCTGATAGCCTTGATTGTATGGCTTCGCTTGCTGATAAGATTGTTGTGCATTCTGATTGTTGCTCCAGCTTAAATTGGGATGATTCATGTTGCTAGGATGATAAGTAGCCGGAACTGGTACATTAGATCTCTGGAAATTGCTCACAAACTGTGCTGATTCAGAAGAGATAGCACACTAATTCGTCTCATGTGCGCCCGCACACAGCTCACAAACACTAGCCACCTGCTGAACTCCATAATTTGCAAGAGCATCCACCTTCATAGTCAAAGCCTTCAACTGAGCTGCAATAGCTAAAGCTGTATCCACCTCAAACATACCTGCTACCTTGCCTTGAGAAAGCCTCTGAGTTGGATTCTGATATTCATTAGCAGCCATCGTCTCAATTAGTTCATAAGCTTCATCATAGCTCTTAGCCCATAGAGCTCCTCCTGATGCTGCATCTAGCATAGGTCTAGATTGTGCTCCCAACCCATTGTAGAAACTATTGATCACCATCCAGTCAGGCATACCATGATGTGGACACCTACGAAGCATCTCCTTATATCGTTCCCAAGCCTCACACAGAGATTCTCCAGATTGTTGCTGAAATTGGGCTAGCTGATTCCTCAATGCTGCAGTTTTTGCCATAGGGAAGAATTTAGTAAGAAACTTCTGAGCAAGATCCTCCCATGTAGTAATGGAACCAGGTGGTAGAGAGTGTAACCAGCCCTTAGCCTTCTCCTTCAGAGAGAATGGGAAAAGTCTCAACTTGATAGCATCATCCGACACACCATTAAACTTAAAAGTATCACAGATCTCGATAAAGTCCCGAATATGCATGTTAGGATCCTCCGTAGGAGCACCCCCAAACTGAACCAAATTCTGTAGCATCTGAATAGTGCCCGGCTTGATCTCAAAGTTATTAGCCGTGATGGCTGGCCTGATGATACTAGACTGGATATCATTGATCTTTGGCTGAGAATACTCCTTCAAAGCTTTAGCATCACCCATCTCGATTGTAGTTTCAGTTTCCTCGTTCTTATTCTCTAAATTCTCAACACGATCGTCTTCCGCCAGTGCTTCTAAACGAGCTTGTAAGCGCGTTCGCATACAAACCTAAGTACCTGAAACACCACGAAACAAACAAACTAAGTAAGAAATCCGAGTCAGTGAACGCTAACGACCACTATTGACACGCACATAAACTAAAAATAAAACACCGATGATCCCCGGCAGCGGCGCCAAAAACTTGTTATGCTATAATTACGCAAGCGCACGTAGTCACAAGTAATACAATTAAAGTTCGTTCCACAGAGATCTGGTTAGGTTTTACTCAGAAAATATGCCTATGCAACAATGTATGGTTTTAACTCACTGCTAAGAAAAATAACAAATTGGATTTGATTATCTAATTTAAACTAAAATGCAAATTATAAATTTAAGAATTAACTAATTGCCAAGAATTTAAAATTGAATTACTTATATGAGAATAAACATGGAATCCTAGTTTCATTATCTACTTCACTTAGAGTTGCAGCCTTTAATTAAAACATGCGATGGTTTTGATATCTGATCGAATAACACGAAACAAGTAAAAGTTACCTCTCGGTATACTAGTACCAATCTACGCATACATCCACAAAAGAGATAGAAGATGAATAGTCACCTATTATGTTTAGACCCTATATCTCTATAGAATTTGAAAACATAAAGGTTGAAGTACAAGTTATCCACTTAGATCACATAGGGTAGCATAATATCTCTATTGATGCCACAAATCATGATGTTAAAACATCAACCTATCCTATGCTAGCATGGCAAGTTCTAAATCTCAAGATCCACTCTCGTTTAGCAAGAGATTAACAAATTAGATGTTCGCGACGCACCTAAATACAATAAGCACAACCATATAAGGATATCAAGAATTCACCACACATAAATCTTTAAGGCATACAAACTACTAAGCTACATAGATAAATCCACTAGGATCCCACGATAACGATTAGTTCATAATCGAACCTCTCGTCACCATGGGATTTGACGAAAGCATGGTATTAAACAAGATAAAGAAGATGAATAAATCAATAATAGAATATGGTTTAGCGAACAAATCCAGAAAAATAACAAGCATCCAAAAGATACGCCTAACAAAGAATACAAGAAAACTATGACTAGATCTTCTTGTCGTCACAATCCTCGCCTTGGCGACTCTCTCTTCGTGCTCTGAACGAATTATAGTGAGTAGATGATGATTTTGATGTGCCCCAAGGTGTGTATTTATAGCCCCAAGTGCCCTCTTGTCCAAGCAATTACCGTCTTTGAATTAGAATAGAATTCCGGTAATTTTCCATTCTTGAATGAAATAGAATTGCAATTCCCATGTTGAAATTGAATTCCAGAAGCTTCTAATCGTTCATAACAATTGCCATATCGATTAGGAGATAATTTAAGGCAATTTCCCATTAAAAATAGAATTCTAGGAAGTTCCAGCCGAGGCTCCGCGCGCCCGCGTGGCTTTTGTATGTATATTCAGCGCGCCCGCGCGGCTTTATCAAATTCTTCCCCTCTCGCGCGCCCGCGCGCCAGTCCTGTGTCATCCAGGCGCGGCCGCGCTGACCTATTCTGCTCGCAGCTGATTTTCTTCAATTTGCTGACTAACTTCCGCTTTCGATTGCAATTCCAACCACTTGTTCTTTTGGGTTTAAAAACACCACATGGCTACTGGAAACTCCATTCCATCTCCTTAAAATGCATCCTACACAATTCTCACAAAAATAGATTAAAACACACCAATACTTGAGATACAAAACACCAATTTAAGCCGAAATGGAACGATCCAAGTGGATATAAATTCACTTATTAGTAGCCTCCAGAAACATAGTCATCTTCACCTTCCAGATTGCATACTCTGTTGGCCTAAGTATAGGAACCCTAATTGTCTAATACCTACTCACAGTAGTAGGAGCTTTCTTAGAACCTGATGGAGGAGGAATCTCTGCCATTGATTATTATTGTGTTTGGATCTTAAACTGAAATAAAGTAACAGATTTGCTCTGATACCACTTATTAGGCCGAATACACAAGATATAATCAAATACTGTATGAAAGAATAACAAGAACACACGTTTTAGTACTTAAAAACTGTTTGGAATTAATAATTCCTCTCTCAGTGATGTAAAATATCACAAAGAGCTGCTTAGGTTACAATGAATGAATATTTCAATGTTCGATACCCTTCTAGGGTTAACCTAACTGTATTTATAAAACATACAGCTTCTGTACAATCAGTAATTGATACTCCTATAATTAAGCTATACAATTGATATCAATTACGATTGCTACACATCTTTTAAGTCAACTTAATCTCTTTGATAGCTATCTGATCTTCAAAGATATTGCTTCCATGTTTATCTTCAGTTAGTCTTCAATCACTGTTGACTTGTAGATGCTTCTGCTGAACAGAGTTTAACAAACTCTGTTGCTTCCATCAATCAGTGTTTGCGCTTCCATTCATCAGCGTTTACTCAAACTCTGACTGCTTCTAGCTTAAACTCTGATTTATCACTGTATCACTTAAACACTGATTAATATTTAGATCAATTATATCTAACAGAACCAATATTATCCTGTTTGACACTAGTTTTTACTGATTCTTTCTTAACAGCTTCTTTTCCACCTTCATACCTAGGTTCACTTATTCCATTAATAAATTTTCCAAATTTCTTAGGTGGAAGAGGTGTTCTAATCTTGACTTTATTCTGAAACCTAAGTTCATCTTCCTCAGAGTAACCTAGGCCAACTGTGTCTGATTGAAAAACCTCTTGAGTGTCTTTTCCAGAATGAGTCCAAGTTTTAATAATATGATTTGCTTTCTCCAATTCAGATTCTAGTTGCTTATACTTTCCTAGCAACTCCTGTTCTAGATAAACAGCATCATCTCTTTCTTTCTGAACTTGTTGCATGTTTTCAAGTTTCTCTTCAACAATTTTATTTCTATCTTTAAGTTCAGAATTCTCAGATTTAATTCTTTCATTCTCTAAATTCTGATCCCTATAACTGATATGCAAAGCCTTAAGATAAATTTTCAATTCAGTTATATTATCAGTATTATAAGCATAGGTAGTAAGGGGTACCTTGTTTTCAGAGTTTTCAGAATCTGTCTCAATAGAAGCCATTAGAGCATAGTTGATTTCCTCATCTGAATCTAAAGTGTCTGCCCAATCTCTGCCTTTTGTGATAAGTGCCTTACCAGTTTTACCCTTCTTGCACCTAGGAGCATAGTGTCCCATCTCCTTGCACTTGTAACATTGAATCTCAGACTTGTCCTTCCCAGATTTGGTCTCCTTTCTCTCAAACCTCATGAAACTCTTTTTGTCTTCATTTGAATCTCTAGAAAACCTTTTTCCCTTCTTGAAGTTCTTGAAACCCATCTTCTTGAAGGTCTTCACCATCAAAACAACCATTTTCCTCATTTTTTTCTTCATCATCCTCAGAGTCAGATGATTCAGAAGTGTTCGAATTAGCATCAGAGTTTGATGATTCACTTTTAGAATGAATGACTAAAGCCTTTCCCTTAGATTTCTTCTTCAAGGGTTTCTCTTCAACCTTAAGAGCAACATAATTTATCTTCTTGCTAGATCTCCTGTTTCTCTGCTCCAATTCCAATTCATGAGTTTTGAGCAGTCCATAGATTTCATCAATGAGTATCAGCAAGATCATAGTTGTCTCTTATGGTGGTTGTTTTCACATCCCACTTTTCAGGTAGAGCAAGAAGAAATTTAAGATTTGAGTCTTCCAGATCATACTCTTTGTTAACCAATGACAGATCATTGAGCAGTTTACAGAATCTGTCAAATGTTTCTGTCATGGTTTATTCAGATTTAGCCTCAAAGTGCTCATACTCCTGTGTGAGTATGTTCCTTCTATTCTTCTTGATAGCAGCATATCCTTGACATCTAACCTCAAGGGCATCCCAGATTTCTTTTGCAGTGGTGCAAAAAATCACTTTTTTAGACATAACATTGTTTAAGGCACTATGAAGTGGATGCCTAACCTTTTCATCCTTTGCAATAGATGAAAGATCCTCAGGAGTCAGATCTTTCTTCTCTTTTGGAACTGTTTTAGATTCTTGACCAGCAGCAACAACAGATAGCTTTGTAGGCATATGAGGACCTTCATTAATTCTGTCGGGATATTCTGGATCTGTAGCCTCCAGAAACATAGTCATCTTTACCTTCCAGATTGCATAATCTGCTGGCCTGAGAATAGGAACCCTAATTGTCTCATAACGACTCACAGTAGTAGGAGCCTTCTCAGAACCTGATGGAGGAGGAATCTCTGCCATTGATTATAGTTGTGTTTGGATTTAAACTATATTAAAGTAACAGATTAGTCTCTGATACCACTTGTTAGGCCGAATACACAATATAATCAAAGATTGTATGAGAGATTAACAAGAACACAAATTTAAACAATTTAAAAACTATTTGGAATTAATAACTCCTCTCTCAGTGATGTAAAATATCACAGAGAGCTGCTTAGGTTACAATGAATAATATTTCGATGCACGACACCCTTCTAGGGTTAACCTAACTGTATTTATAAGATATACAGCTTCGTTACAATCGCTAATTGATACTCCTATAAATCAGGTATACAATTCATATCAATTACGATTGCTACACGTCTCCTAAGTCAACTCAATCTCTTTGACAGCTATCCAATCTGTAAA
The DNA here is from genome assembly GCA_037693485.1 of Kitagawia praeruptora. Taxonomy (NCBI): domain Eukaryota; kingdom Viridiplantae; phylum Streptophyta; class Magnoliopsida; order Apiales; family Apiaceae; genus Kitagawia; species Kitagawia praeruptora. The sequence goes on from CM075345.1 coordinate 137,313,633, forward strand.
GATATTGCTTCCATAATTATCTTCGTTAATTCTTCAAACATTGTCGACCAGTAGACGTGCTCCCTCCGGACAGAGTTTAACAAACTCTGTCGAGCTTCCATCTGTCGGCGTTTAACAAACTCTGACTGCTTCCAGCTAAACTCTGATTTGTCACTATAACACTTAAACACTGATTAAGTTCACATCAATTATATCTAACACATTATATAAGATATATCTTGACATCCGTACGGTTGGATCATTGAGAAATATTTTAAAAAATAGAAACAATAATAAAGATAAAACACTAGTTATGAGTAGTAGAATAACTATGTTCCTTACTCCCCAATACCCAGAATTCTTTTATTTATTTACCTTCTGTAGGACTCCTAAAGGATGAAGATTCTTTTAATTCGAACAACATATGATCAAATGATTAATTAAGAAGGGCATAATAAAGATCATGAGATAAATCAGAGAAAGTGTTTTAAGTTGGTAAAGGTTGCTATAAAGGCAAGTTACTACCTCCTTTTTTCTTTTCTATCTAGTGGAAAATATTAATGTTATATTGATTTCTCTTTTGTAGAAGAATATGATATGCTCTTGCTATACATGGGAATGAATTATACTTGATTTGATTCCAAAATATAGTTCATATAATTTGGTGGAAATGTTGGTAAATCAGAATATATGAGTTATCTTTTCTAATATAATACGCTTGTGTTTCTCTCATGAGTTCATGCTTTGTATTTTTTTAGTACACAAGTTATTTCTTTCTTCATTTCATCATTGAATGTGTTTCCACTCTTTCTTGTGCAACTTGAGAATTGAACTTTTATATTTAACCTTACATAATTCATCAAGGATATTAAATTTTGTGTTAGAGTCTCATTTATTACAAATCCTTGGCAAGCGTCCTGACCTTTCTTGTGACGCCCCCAAATCTGAGGTCAAAGATTCAGGTCGTCACATCATCATCCAACCATATCATACCTGTATTAACTTTACAACTCAACAATACATCCATCCATACTTCAATCTTACACACAATCAAGTTAGAGCCTCAGAAACGATAATCAAAAGTAACACTAAATATTACAATTCATCTGTACAATCCAGAGTCTTACGCAATTCCACTTATACAACTACATTTGAAGACAAGTCTTACTATTACAGTTGAAAACCTATCAGACTACTCTGTAGTATTTATCAGGGACTAAATCATCTCCGGGTAATTCTTCTACTCCTCTTCGGCTGGTGCGGAGTTAATCGACCAAATTCTTCCCTTTCTGAAAAGTTTTTATAAAGCAAGAATGAGCTACATAATGCTCAACAAGTTCACTATTTTGTAAAATAATAATGTGGTTCATTTCGAAAACATTCCCAACTATATGGGTATATATCTCAGATTTCAAAACATAATTGGACAATGTATGTGCCCGAGTTTGAATAAAACATCTATACTCACTAAGGAGCTTTAGGATAACATATGAACCCCTTATAAGGTTCCCATTTCAATATATCTCAAGTTTGAAAATATATACATATGAGTATATCATTTTCGGCAAAACACTCTACGGTTAACATACTGTACCGGGAATACATTATTGCAAAATCTCTTTCCTTCCATTAGCTTAGAAGGTTTCTCATTCAAAAACATCTCATTCTTTGAAATAATAGCAAGAGTGCACTAACACGTGCCAATCTTTATAGAAAATCTTGCAGTTCTAGATATTGCACGATGCCAATATTTTTCTTGCCAAACACCACACTATCGGCAACTTGGCACTTAGGCCCAAGAAGCAGTGTTTGAGTATTTTTCCAAAGTGGAGGATGGGACTGGAAGAAAACATAAAAACCTGACGAGGATTGACGATGATCAGTCGCCACATCCAAGTCCAATAATCTGCGGGTCTTCTCTACCGGTAGAAGGATAGAAACTACATCCGTAACTATCCCCGGGTGAAAACTACATCCGTAATCACCCTCGATGAAAACTACATCCGTAATCATCCTTCGGCAACACCTGGGCCGGAATAATAATTGATGGACTGCCTGGCTCACGGCCGCTTACACATCCCGGGAATCGTTCGTCAACGGTTCCCACACCTGCCAGAGTCCCCTTTTCTTTTTTTTTCTTTTAAAAACTTGATTTTGATTGAAAACTGAGTAATTGAGGTCTGACCGCAGTCGACCGATGATTCTTGAAATCGTACAAGAAGCGGAACCTGACCGGGGGTTTTCAAAAATGTTTTGAGTTCGAAAGAGTTCGAGTTTGAAAGTATTAAAGGTATCTTGGATTAGCTTTGACTTTAAAATAATGAACAATAATTAATAATTGATATTTTAAGATTTAATATTAATAATTAATAAAATAATTATTTAATTAAATAAGCTTTTAATCCAAGATGGGTATTTTGAGTATTTACGAAGATATAAAAATAATTATTTGAGTATACGATACTCCCCGAATGACCTTTCGGGTTTTCGCAATTTAATTACGATATAATAATATACCTCTCCCCGGTCAATAGTATATACGGACCGCTACGACCTCTATTGCTAGAGTCGTTGTCCGAAGAAAACATTTCATTCTAAGTTCAAGGGGTGCAAACATATATGTACTTATACATCTCAATTTCATCGATACTTCGATAAACATAAACATTTGATACGATTGAAAACTACAAACACAACAGTGAAAATCCTTGTATATGTAAGTTTTGAAAAGTAAACTTGCCTTGGTTTGGTTGGGGTGGTCGAGCGTGCGGAGTGGAACGATCTATACATAAGCAATAACCGTTCGTTAGTACCTTAACAATACCTCTTTAATTACGGGGTTTTAGGGGTACGAAATTAACTTAAGGACTTCGTCTTATGACACTCTAGCCCCACTATAGGTTCATGTCATCACTCAATTACGCTCGTCACTTATTCGACTTAATTTAGTTACCATACCCGAGTCACGTCCATTACCCCTAGAATTATACTCCACTTAACGACTTTTTCCCTTGCGCGAATTTTACTCTAGCATTCTTATAAAATTGAAAAATTCATATTTTAATCCAATTCTTTTTGGGTAGCCTTCACCACTGCATTTCCTAGCTTCTACAATTTTTCCATGATCCCACATAAATGTTTAGGGGTTTTAACAAGGTTCACAAGGGGGTCACTTAGTGCAGTCAGGAATCCAGAAACACAATCCACTTCTCCGGCCATAACTAAAAATCTATACATCATCTAGTCATGAACCTTACATTTCCAGAAACTACATTCAATTATCTTTCCAACAATATATGGTAGGACATCAGGGGACAACATTTGGGGGTTCAAAACCGTGTTACAAGACAGGTCAATGATCCTGGAAAAACTCAGCAAGCACATACTACTTAGATTAACCATTTTTCACAATTCCACAACACAACCAACACTTAATACACTTAGTTCATGGTTCATAACACTCATGGAGATATATATATTATCCATAATCATAAAAGTCACAATCTCAACATCAAAACTCAAGATCCATGTCATCCAATACTTATACAACCAAGATTAGCTCACAAATACATGGATCTACTACCAAACATTATAAATACTACATAACCAAGAGGGTTTGTGATTTTTATACCTTCTTGAGCACCTAGGAGCCTTGGATAAGCTTTACACAACTCAATAACACCTTGAATGGTCTCCTACAACCCTTACAATCCAAGATCTAAAAGAAAATCAAACATGGTTACTATTCACCCAATCTTTAACAATTTGTAACTTGAATTTGGGTGGATGAAATGGCTTGAAATTACTAACATACCTTGTCTAGATGATGGAGATGGCCTAGGATTTATGTTGTGATTTATGAGTGATGGGAAAGGGGGAAGAAGAATTTTTCTTCTTCACTTTTCTTCTTGGCCGAGAGCAAGAACAAAAAGGGGGGGGAGAGCTTTTGGTGTTTTTGATTTTTGTGGTTTGTTTGAAATAATTGATAAAGTGAGGTTGGGTGATACATAATGTTGTATGTATAAGCATGGTACAAGTCTAGGTATGACCTCCTTGTACTCTTGTCTCCTCTTTTTGAAAAGCAATGTAACTAGTTACTATTCCTCTTGCCATTTGGTTTAACTAGTTTGCTTTTCCTAACTACTTAGTTGCATGGGACTTGCATGCAATACTACTCCTTGTATCACTATTCTTCCACCAATGTTTGTCATTTAATCTTTAATTCGTATCGTATCTTAATTAATCTCTCGTAATAATATTTTATCGCGTAGAGATTTCCTTTGTAATTCCTTAAGTACTTAATTGTGTAAATTCCTTAAATACCCATAACTCCTTGTCATAGTCTCTTAAAATCTTTTGATACTCTAATAACCCTCAAATCCCAAGTTTTTATAAATCTTAATAGCAATAGGCCTCTTGCCTTCAACAATCTTCCCTTTTTCTTACACAGTGAATGTAACAACATAAATTTCTCAGATAATCAATTCCATTAAACAACATGGGTGACTCAAAAGGTCCCGAATTCACAATGTCATATGATATTATATTCTTTAAAATATTACAAAAATCAGGGTTCTTACAGCCTCCCCTCCTTAAAAGGATTCCGTCCCGGAATCAGGTTGAAAACAGTTGAGGGTACTTTTCACGCATCGCGTCTTCTAGTTCCCATGTTGATTCTTCGATGTTCTAGTTCCTCCCCAAAACTCTCACTAGCTTGACAACCTTGTTTCTCAGCACTTGCTCTTTTCTATCCATGATTTCCACGGGTTGCTCCACATAGGTCAAGTCTGATTGTAGGTCCACTTGGTCGTACTCTATCACATGCCGATGGTCGGTGTGGTAGGGTCATAACATAGACACACATGAAACACATTATGAATTTGCTGCAAGCTTGGGGGCACGGCTAACTCGTAGGCTAACTTCCCAATACGCCTCAAAATCTCAAAAGGTCCAATAAACCTCAGACTTAGCTTCCCTTTCTTACCAAACCGCATCAATCCTTTCCAGGGGGATACCTCTAGCATCACGAAGTCTCCCACCTCATACTCCTTGGATATCTCGTAAAATTTGACCATTCGAAATAATGGGTTTCGTAAAAACTAACGACTTATACATACACTCATTTGCACCGTAAAAACGTAATATCAATTCGAAATCTTCATTTAATAATTCGTACTTATCGTGGTGACAAAAATTTCTCATCCACCCATAAAATGACTATTCATCCATGTTTCAAATATTCACGAAAATTAGGGTCATTATAGTCTTCTCTCCTCAAAAGGATTCTATCTTAAGAACCTAAGGAAGATAGTTGTGGATACAATTCCAACTTTACCCTTTCCAACTCTCAAGTTGACACTTCAACCCTTTTGTTCTCTCACCTTGGTCTCACCAACGCTTTAATGTTGTTCCTCAACGCATACTCTCCTCGACCTGTATTCCTTATCTGTTGTTCTATGATTGAAAATTTCCATCTCACTACTTACACGTTCCTCTTCTACCTTGTTCATAGTATCCGTGTTGAGTTCTTGTATCGTTGGCCCGTGAATACTTTGTGGTCGTGTTTTGTAATCCGAGACAACGTCAATACGCACGGTATTCCTCATATTCCTTCGCTTGATTAGCAGGCATGTGTTGCCTCCCGTCAACCGTTTCCACTTGCTATGGATACTGCATAGTCTTCGGTATACGTCGAACCAGTTCAGCTACTATGTCCCTCGTTCATTGACTTCTTCGTAACGCAAAAGAAGCGAAACTTCTTCTTTCGTAGTGCGCTCTACAAGAGACGTCCTTACGTTTGCATGGCGATGATCGTGATAACAACATTCGTTTCATGGATAAGTTTTTATTCTCGACTGCCCTGTAAAACCTAAAGCACGACACTAAATATAAATTCGATCGTCTGGACAATTCTTCTTCCCTGTCCGTCAGCCACAGATCAAATTTGTACCTACGCTTAATCTCTTGTTAAATATACATGAAAGCACCTCCAGCCTTCGAGATTTAACCTTAAGTTTCGATCTGACGTAATCGCTGTAGAAGTTTTACATTGCACCACCATCTCTTCCGTTTATATGAATCGATAATCTTCTAAACGGAAAGTCTCTCGTAGGTAAATCACTTAGTCCAGCAATTATAAATCAACTAGGGCCATCTCTTGGCTAGGTTTTCGGCGACCTACTTATGAAATTCATTATAATTCTGTCCACGTTCAAGATTTTCTACATTAATCCAGTAGATCTCTATCCTTCTGCTTTTGACATGGCGCGTTTGTACTTAATAGTTTGCCAATACCATTCTTCATATCCGTTTGCCAAACATTCTCTTAATTCTCTATACATCTTTGTCCTTTCCCATAATTTAGTCATTTTCCTCTAACATTATTCTTTGTGGTATATACTCTATTTTCTTGGTCAATACTGACTGAATTCCAATTTCGAATAATACCTTCTATAGGTATCGGCCACCACACTGGCCTTCCCTAGGTAATAACAAATTTCTCCATTATACTCCCTGCTCCCTTTCATCACCTTCTCTTTCTTATGTTTAGTTCTACTATGAAGATATACTTATGGCACTTGTGGAGAAATTTTCACACTTTTCTCATAAGGTTAACGTCTCAGTTCTATGCGTGAACGCCATCATGACTAATCCCAGACTCATGGTTAGTATATCCTATCCCGTAACCTTTATGTTGTTTAGAAGTATAGGCTATCATCCCCTTTCTACTGCATCAGTACACCTCTTAAACTCTTGAAAGATGCATCATCGTGACTCTCAAAGTCCTCTTTTTATCATCAAGTATGTCTAACAACGAGGTTGTTGCTAATATCTCATTTCATCCCAAAACTTTGTTCATTAATCCATAAAGGCTTCTGACTCATTAGTCCATTCAAACGATACTACCACAATTTTATAACGTTTATATTAGTGTGAAATGCCAACTTTGACACAGTACAGAGGTCGATCTTGAGTTGGTGAAACATTCTCTTTAACCTTATCTTTGAAAAATAATACGCACTTTAACTAGTCAACAATTCCTCCATTTCCGATAAGGGTTTCAGTTCTCGATGGTATAGGTAAGATGTCATGCGCTCGTCCTCTTTCTCAACTGGTGCCAATCAGCCTGAGGCCTGTATGCTACTGCGATTCCCACTAAACTTGATTAGGTGGTAATCTCGAAGGATCACTGGCATATATCCATTCGCTATTAGGGGCTTGTTAAACTATATGTCTCTCTAGGGGCATCAATCCCTTTAAGCTAAGTAAAGCTTCACATTCTTGCCACGATATCTCTTCCTTTCTTGTCCATCTCACTTCCATGTTAGTTTCCTCTAAGGATATGTTTTACATTGCAATCGATTTTCATTTCTTGGATCAGGGAAAGGCTTGGTAACCCCAGAATTCATTACTATAACATCCTGACAACGGTTGGTAGGAACGTACTCCCAACCACCTCATCATTTCCTATAACTTTCCTCACACTAATATTAAAGGTCTTGTGTTATGCCCCGACATGTTATTCCTACTTTAAATAATTACTCGGTATCACGCTCTGGCTGCACAATTACAACATTTGGTTTTTAATCTCATATTGGTGCAACGGTTCACAATTGTACCTCCCGTTCACCTTAGAGTAATGACTTTTAAAAGGAATGGTTTCAAAATAACAAGGTCCAATAGATAATTTCAATAAGAATTCCACATTGGATGTTCCAAGAATGTTGATGGTTCCAAATACTAGGAGTCTCAATTTTCGGAGATGTAAGGATGGACAGAAAGAATACAACAAGGTTTATTCCTTCATGTCCTGATAATTTTGTAATGTAATATCATAGAGAATGTTGCACGAGGGCAATGATTGTTGGATACAAAAGTCATAAAGACGGTCTTTATACAATTCTTACATCTGGTGAATACTTTTCCTCTTGAAAAATAGAGGATCTAAAAGTCCCATTGATAAAGGTCAACCGATCGAAAGCAATTATACTCTATGACAATAAAAATGAAGCAGTTTATCATTCAAGTAATCTATGGTTTCAAATGAATCTTCATTATATGAATGAAAGAACAGAATATTCAAGTGACATAAAGTCTGATACGAAGATGGGTAGAATTCAAGTTGAGTGGGCGACCTCACTAGGTCTCAATCAAGTTATTCGTCAAAACTTTCATTATCATACTTTACCACATGCAAAATGCATTGAGGAATTTCTGAATGAATTAAATTGGGAGTCGGACCGGTGAAACAATAACTAGTCCTTTTCAAGAAACACTAGCAACTAGCTAGACAAAATTTGCTAGTTCACCTGTTTGAGACATCACCACTAGCTAGGACAATTAGCTAGGTGTTCTTCACAACATTACAATTTTGACTAGTTAGAACAATCAACTAGTCATTCATATTGACATATCAACTAGCCAGTTTCAATTGGCTAGAACGGAATTTCAACATCGTAGCCACTGAAGAACTTTAGGCTACTCGGACAATGAATGGAAATAAGAAGTTATTAAGTTTGAAAAAGAAAACTATAAAATCTAAAGAGAATGTTCTAGGTATCGAAACAATCGATAACCTCTCATCAAATATTACTTACCAGTGAAACGGTCCACCCAAGGGTGCCTCCGTACACATGCTTTATCAGACCCGACAATAGAATTAAATTCGGAATACCAATATCAGAATGATATCCTTACTATGATTTCAATGTACGATGTACAATCTCATCTTGAATAGAAGAAAAGAATTCATGAGGAACGTCTGGACATTAGATCATCCATGTCCTCAGTAATTCGTTGAATATTTATGAGCTCAACTGAAGAGTGCAAGTATGAAAGAAGTCGTCAAATATCAATATTCGTTTAGGAATATTCATTGATTAATTAAGGAAACAATTGTTGAACATTCCTTGGATAATTGAAAGGAAGTGTAAATAGTCCTGAGCCGAACAAGGTCATCATAAATTTTTGAATAGAATGTTCATGGGTCAAATAAAATTACTTCGGATAAGTCCTGCTTTAGGGAGAGTATATAACCGGTTGTTATTCCACAAATTTGAAGTAGAAAGCTAGAAGGATTACCTGATATAAACTAATCGAGGTAACATGTTTAATAAAAAGTTTAAAATGAAGTAGTGCACCAGCCGGTAGTCACCAAAATAAGTTAATAATCATTCGTGCATCTCATTATCACCCCTATGAGGGTAACTCCATCTCTTCGTCTTCGTAATACAAGACACCAACTAGTGTGTCTCTCAATCATCATCTTAAGGTCATTTATCGAGTTGGGGTTTCACAAATATATCTGTCATTTCCGTGCTTTATCTTGAAGACCAAACTTCACATCATTTCGGGGACACCTGCTAAGTCCATAGGGTCCTACTTCATGCCTTCCGACATGAATCATAAGTGGCCAGTTCCCCTTGGGAACAGATCAAAGAGATCTCTCAGGGATCTCAGTGCAGTCCATAGGTTCGGTGGCGGGTGTGTGTATGTGAACATATACCAAAAATATTGAGGTCTACAATACATATATGCGTAGTCCCTGCTAACATCTCTATCAAAGGATCCCACTCTAGACCCGTTGGTCTTTTCTTTTGGTAGACTCTTAGATCACTGTATCGCTCGTTGCAACCATATTCAACTTCACTTGAGTCCCTTTGTTAATTCTACTTGTTTGTTCTCTAAGTTGAACTACCATGTTCTAGCGTTCGAATCATGCGTGGAATTATCTAGCACGCTCGTCTTATGATAACATTCTCGTATAACACATGTAAAATTCGCCATCAAGGGTAATGGAATCCACAACGACATAGTGACCAACCTTCAAGGAAACCCGTTACTTATCGAAAATCGGATCTTATAACCAAAGTAAAAGACTTTCATTAATCCAAGTACTAAGTACTCCTAATTATGTAGGGAAGTCCAAACTTCTTGATTCTTAAAATGCCGCCTCCTAAACTGTGGAGGAATATGGGCCACAAAATTTATGCCAGCCTAGTCATCCGATCATATTGGCAATATCGCCTCTACCTCAGCTGCTCTCGAGATTTCGCTCTGCTTCCTATATCATTACCTATGATAGGTCATGTACGACTCTCAAATCTCTATTCATCATTCTGAAGGTCTCTAGGGATTCTATCGACCCTAGTATAATACCTTCAGTAACACTTCAGTCCATTCTACTCACCGGTACCTCTTCCGGTAGTCCAATAATAAGTTTACTACGATCTCTTATGTCATTCCCCTACTTAGACTTAACTCTCAACACTCTCGTTTCTGAGTACTGTAACTTATCTCTCTGATACCATTTCTGTGACGCCCCCAAATCTGAGGTCAAAGATTCAGGTCGTCACATCATCATCCAACCATATCATACCTGTATTAACTTTACAACTCAACAATACATCCATCCATACTTCAATCTTACACACAATCAAGTTAGAGCCTCAGAAACGATAATCAAAAGTAACACTAAATATTACAATTCATCTATACAATCCAGAGTCTTACGCAATTCCACTTATACAACTACACTTGAAGACAAGTCTTACTATTACAGTTGAAAACCTATCAGACTACTCTGTAGTATTTATCAGGGACTAAATCATCTCCGGGTAATTCTTCTACTCCTCTTCGGCTGGTGCGGAGTTAATCGACCAAATTCTTCCCTTTCTGAAAAGTTTTTATAAAGCAAGAATGAGCTACATAATGCTCAGCAAGTTCACTATTTTGTAAAATAATAATGTGGTTTATTTCGAAAACATTCCCAACTATATGGGTATATATCTCAGATTTCAAAACATAATTGGACAATGTATGTGCCCGAGTTTGAATAAAACATCTATACTCACTAAGGAGCTTTAGGATAACATATGAACCCCTTATAAGGTTCCCATTTCAATATATCTCAAGTTTGAAAATATATACATATGAGTATATCATTTTCGGCAAAACACTCTACGGTTAACATACTGTACCGGGAATACATTATTGCAAAATCTCTTTCCTTCCATTAGCTTAGAAGGTTTCTCATTCAAAAACATCTCATTCTTTGAAATAATAGCAAGAGTTCACTAACACGTGCCAATCTTTATAGAAAGTCTTGCAGTTCTAGATATTGCACGATGCCAATATTTTTCTTGCCAAAAACCACACTATCGGCAACTTGGCACTTAGGCCCAAGAAGCAGTGTTTGAGTATTTTTCCAAAGTGGAGGATGGGACTGGAAGAAAACATAAAAACCTGACGAGGATTGACGATGATCAGTCGCCACATCCAAGTCCAATAATCTGCGGGTCTTCTCTACCGGTAGAAGGATAGAAACTACATCCGTAACTATCCCCGGGTGAAAACTACATCCGTAATCACCCTCGATGAAAACTACATCCGTAATCATCCTTCGGCAACACCTGGGCCAGAATAATAATTGATGGACCGCCTGGCTCACGGCCGCTTACACATCCCGGGAATCGTTCGTCAACGGTTCCCACACCTGCCAGAGTCCCCTTTTCTTTTTTTTTCTTTTAAAAACTTGATTTTGATTGAAAACTGAGTAATTGAGGTCCGACCGCAGTCGACCGATGATTCTTGAAATCGTACAAGAAGCGGAACCTGACCGGGGGTTTTCGAAAATGTTTTGAGTTCGAAAGAGTTCGAGTTTGAAAGTATTAAAGGTATCTTGGATTAGCTTTGACTTTAAAATAATGAACAATAATTAATAATTGATATTTTAAGATTTAATATTAATAATTAATAAAATAATTATTTAATTAAATAAGCTTTTAATCCAAGATGGGTATTTTGAGTATTTACGAAGATATAAAAATAATTACTTGAGTATACGATACTCCCCGAATGACCTTTCGGGTTTTCGCAATTTAATTACGATATAATAATATACCTCTCCCCGGTCAATAGTATATACGGACCGCTCCGACCTCTATTGCTAGAGTCGTTGTCCGAAGAAAACATTTCATTCTAAGTTCAAGGGGTGCAAACATATATGTACTTATACATCTCAATTTCATCGATACTTCGATAAACATAAACATTTGATACGATTGAAAACTACAAACACAACAGTGAAAATCCTTGCATATGTAAGTTTTGAAAAGTAAACTTGCCTTGGTTTGGTTGGGGTGGTCGAGCATGCGGAGTGGAACGATCTATACATAAGCAATAACCGTTCGTTAGTACCTTAACAATACCTCTTTAATTACGGGGTTTTAGGGGTACGAAATTAACTTAAGGACTTCGTCTTATGACACTCTAGCCCCACTATAGGTTCATGTCATCACTCGATTACGCTCGTCACTTATTCGACTTAATTTAGTTACCATACCCGAGTCACGTCCATTACCCCTAGAATTATACTCCACTTAACGACTTTTTCCCTTGCGCGAATTTTACTCTAGCATTCTTATAAAATTGAAAAATTCATATTTTAATCCAATTCTTTTTGGGTAGCCTTCACCACTGCATTTCCTAGCTTCTATAAGTTTTCCATGATCCCACATAAATTTTTAGGGGTTTAAACAAGGTTCACAAGGGGGTCACTGAGTGCAGTCAGGAATTCAGAAACACAATCCACTTCTCCGGCCATAACTAAATATTTATACATCACCTAGTCATGAACCTTACATTTCCAGAAACTACATTCAATTATCTTTCCAACAATATATGGTAGGACATCAGGGGACAACATTTGGGGGTTCAAAACCATGTTACAAGACAGGTCAATGCTCCTGGAAAAACTCAGCAAGCACATACTACTTAGATTAACCATTTTTCACAATTCCACAACACAACCAACACTTAATACACTTAGTTCATGGTTCATAACACTCATGGAGATATATATATTATCCATAATTATAAAAGTCACAATCTCAACATCAAAACTCAAGATCCATGTCATCCAATACTTATACAACCAAGATTAGCTCACAAATACATGGATCTACTACCAAACATTATAAATACTACATAACCAAGAGGGTTTGTGATTTTTATACCTTCTTGAGCACCTAGGAGCCTTGGATAAGCTTTACACAACTTAATAACACCTTGAATGGTCTCCTACAACCCTTACAATCCAAAATCTAAAAGAAAATCAAACATGGTTACTATTCACCCAATCTTTAACAATTTGTAACTTGAATTTGGGTGGATGAAATGGCTTGAAATTACTAACATACCTTGTCTAGATGATGGAGATGGCCTAGGATTTATGTTGTGATTTATGAGTGATGGGAAAGGGGGAAGAAGAATTTTTCTTCTTCACTTTTCTTCTTGGCCGAGAACAAGAACAAAAAGGGGGGGGGGGAGAGCTTTTGGTGTTTTTGATTTTTGTGGTTTGTTTGAAATAATTGATAAAGTGAGGTTGGGTGATACATAATGTTGTATGTATAAGCATGGTAAAAGTCTAGGTATGGCCTCCTTGTACTCTTGTCTCCTCTTTTTGAAAAGCAATGTAACTAGTTACTATTCCTCTTGTCATTTGGTTTAACTAGTTTGCTTTTCCTAACTACTTAGTTGCATGGGACTTGCATGCAATACTACTCCTTGTATCACTATTCTTCCACCAATGTTTGTCATTTAATCTTTAATTCGTATCGTATCTTAATTAATCTCTCGTAATAATATTTTATCGCGTAGAGATTTCCTTTGTAATTCCTTAAGTACTTAATTGTGTAAATTCCTTAAATACCCATAACTCCTTGTCATAGTCTCTTAAAATCTTTTGATACTCTAATAACCCTCAAATCCCAAGTTTTTATAAATCTTAATAGCAGTAGGCCTCTTGCCTTCAACAATCTTCCCTTTTTCTTACACAGTGAATGTAACAACATAAATTTCTCAGATAATCAATTCCATTAAACAACATGGGTGACTCAAAAGGTCCCGAATTCACAATGTCATATGATATTATATTCTTAAAAATATTACAAAAATCAGGATTCTTACATTTCTTCTTCATTTTGATAGTTCTAGTAAGATTCGGGTAATATATTTGATCTTTGTTGATCTTACTTATAGATCAACTTCTATATTTAGCTTTTACTTGCTCATTCCTACTCACCTATCAAATTTTGAAGTTTTGCATGACAGCTCCTTTAGATTAATAAAATTCTTGTTGGTTATACAAATGGTTGTTGAAATCAGTTTGTTCTCGTTTGTAAGTTGACTTCCTGGAAAGAGATTTTATTCAGTTGATATGCAATCCACATTTCAAATTTGTTTCATGTGGTTCTAATATTTCTTCGTGGTGTTTTACTTGAATCTCTGAACTGAGTATTAAAGGGGAAGTGACCGCATTAAGTGCGAGTTACAATTTATTTGCCTAGATGGCTATTATGGTCGGGGGACCATTTACATTGCATGCAATTGGGGGGATCACTATTAGGCTGATTACCTATACTGAATTTTGGAGATTCTTTTGCTCAGTTTATTTATGGAGTTATACTCAATTATTGATTTTTCTTATTGTATCAAGAAACTCAGATTTTGGAGGTTATATTCATTCAATTTGACTTTTCGTTGTCACAAGAAATAAAAATAGTGAGCTTTCTTCATTTTCTTGGGGGATTGTGTCATTTTCATTTGTATTTCTCAATGTATTAAGAAGTACATATATCGATGTTTTTAATCATTCTTCTTGGTGTTTATACAAATTAATTGCAATTTTATTTTTTAGGAATTAGATGCTTCTATCTTTTACACAATACACATCTCTCATGTATGTAACTCATTTAGTACTTTGAGTCCTCCCATACTCATAGAGTGGTACTTTGATCAGAACTTGCTAAGAATTGTAATGTTTTCAGTTTTTTTTTCTAACATGGGTGTGTGATAGAAAATTTGATTTTCAAGTTGGAATCTTTTTCCAATATCACATTCTAAAGATTTTCTGCATGTTTTTTTGGGTGATAACCTTCCTGTTTAAACAGATAAATATGTAAATAGACTTTTTTTCTTGGTCCCTAGTCCCTAGTCCCTAGTCCACAACTTATTTTGGATAATACTTTGGCTCCGATGCTTGCTTGTAGTAGAACCACACACTTCTAATCCAGATAATGTTCTTAATTTGGTGTAGAACCACACACTTCTAATCCAGATAATGTTCTTAATTTGGTGTAATTATTATTCCAAATGTGGTGTAGAACCACACAATTCTAATCCAGATAATGTTCTTAATTTGGTGTAATTATTTTTCCAAAATTTAGTATCTATTCATCAATTTTTTTACAAAATTTAGTATCTGTTCATCACTTTGACAATTTATATACACAAACAAAATCTCTACTAGCCTAGGGGACCCAACTTTAACTCAGACATCTAGGGCCTTGATGCCAACTCACTAGTTTATGCTCATAATTTGCTTCCTTATGCTTCGATCTATTAACAAAAAGTTAATTAAAAAAGTCTTACCTTTAATTTTCTTGTCAAACCTATTATTTACTTCCTCTGATATTTTGTGGCCAACAAAAAATGGAAAAAAAACATGTTGCTTCTTAGTTAATTAAGTACTGGCCCACATGCTGCATGTAATGTTGATAATCTCTATATTCAGTCACCGGCGTTGGGCTCATCTCAAAAGTCTATAACAGATAGAAGCTATCATTTTATTGGGAACTCGACAATTTGGCATAAAGAAGAAAAAATTGGATGATAACTCAGATCATGAAGGTTTAGTAGAAGGAATAATAGGGTTGCTACACTTGTTCGCAGATTCGTACTATGGGCAAGCTTGAGGATAAGAAGAAGATTTCGATGATGTATATGTGATGCATAAGTCACTATTTAATCTACTACACAAAGAAGCCGTAATAAGTTCAGTCAAGATTCTGTTTACCCTATCGTCGTGTTTTATAAACGTGCAAAGTCTTAATGCAAGTGGAAGTGGCCAATAACTATGCTCCTTACTCCTCAGTAAGCAGAATTCTTTTATTTATTTACCTTCTGTAGGACTCCTATAGGATTAAGATTCTTTTAATTCGAACAACATATGATCAAATGATTAATTAAGAAGAGCATAATAAAGATCATGAGATAAATCAGAGAAAGTGTTTAAGTTGGTAAAGGTTGCTATACAGGCAAGTTACTACCTCTTATTTTCTTTCCTATCTAATGGAAAATATTAATGTTATACTGATTTCTCTTTTGAAGAAGAATATGATATGCTCTTGCTATACATGGGAATGAATTATACTTGATTTGATTCCAAAATATAGTTCATATAGTTTGGTGGAAATGTTGGTAAATCAGAATATATGAGTTATTTTTCTGATATAACATCGCTTGTGTTTCTTTCATGAGTTCATGCTCTGTATTTTTTTAGCACACAAGTTATTTCTTTCTTCATTTCATCCTTGAATGTGTTTCCACTCCTTTTTGTGCAACTTGAGAATTGAACTTTCTATTTACCCTTACATAATTCATCAAGGATATTAAATTTTGTGTTAGAGTCTCATTTATTACAAATCCTTGGCTAGCGTTCTAACCTTTCTTCTTCATTTTGTTAGTTCTAGTAAAGCTTCGGGTAATATATTTGATCTTTGATGATCTTACTTATAAATCAACTTCTATGTTTAGCTATTTTTACCTATTTTTTATATTACTCTTCTTGGCTCTTCTTCTTAGTTTATAATTTTTTTCGGTATGATAGAGATGTATGAAAAGATGAATTATATGAATTTTGGATAAATTGCTAGTTTTTTTGTGAAATTTGAACGCCAAATTTGTTATCATTTTCTAAAACTCGCTATTTTGATAGAACTTTTATTTTTGTAATTTTTTTGTCAACTAAATTAGAAAAAATGACAAAAATAACTCTTTTTAAAAAAAAATATCAAAAATGTCACTTTCTAGAAAAGTAGCCAATTATGACCGTTATAATACATAACTGTCAAATGCGTATTAGTGTAATAGCTTGGTGATGTCTCATGTATTTATTATGCCTCGTTTTTTTATTTATAGTTTTTAGTTTCCACATTCACCAATGCATTATTTAATGCTTTTACCCATTACTAGCTTTATACCCGTGCGATGCATGGGTAACTTTAATAATATTTTATAGTACATTTTTATTATATTTTTTGTTTTGTAAAATTTGTTTTACAGCATTTTGGATAATTTATTTTACTTTTAACGATAATAATACATAAATTATATATGGTTGTAGTGTATTTTTTTTCATGTAAATGATTTTTTATAATTTATATTTGAAAGTTTAGGCTAACATATTTTTTAGTATTTCATAATTATATTTGATTTTTTTTTATTTTATTAGATTACATATGATATAATTGAAACATATAGATACTATATTCGTGTGACAATTTATTGTTTTTTTTATCTTTTTGATTATATAATTTAATGGTTATTTTAAAATTTTTAGATTTTTTGTTATAGTGTTTTTAATTTTTAAAGGTATTTTTTTAAATATTTTTGGAAATATGCGTGGTATTAAACTTTTTTATTTTTCTTGAATATTGAAAAAAAAATCGTGTTAATTTTATATTTTCGCCATCTGTGGTGTTTATTATGTGTTTTTAAAGTAATCTTATGGGTTTTCTTGTTGTAATTTACTTAGATATTAATATAAATTTGTTTTTTGGAGTTTGGATTGTTTTTTAATTTAAAATATTTTCATTTATTGATTTGTGTTCACTTTTTTTAATTTAAATTTTTTCTTTGCAAAGTAAGAATTTGCTTATTTGTTGATTTGAGCAAACATTTTTTAATTTAAATTTTAGAAACATATTTGTTGTCAAACCTAAAAACAAAATCTTTAATGTTTTTTTATTAACATATTTTTTTTCTTAAAGCACTTTTATTTGGTAAACGATTTATTTTTGTAAATTGTATTTTAAGGTTTAGCCTAATATATATTTTAATATTTCATACTTTTTGGGAATTTTTCTTCTATTTTATTAGAATATATATAATATACTTTAGACATGTTAGAAATTATTGGTTTAACTATTCTTTATATATATATGATTATGTAATTGTGAATACACATACATTTGTACTTTTTTTAAAGAAATATTTGTACTATCTATTTTTGTTGACTCGTATTTTTTCTAAGTGTATTATATTAAATTACATTATTGATTTTAGTTTTCTAAATTTAGATATTTTTTTTGAATTGGCGTTTGTTTTGTACTTTATATTTTGTTGAATTTTAGTTGTTTAAAGCATTCCTATCACTTAACTTTTCATTAAGATCTTTTATCCTTTTGTTTTCTTTGTTAAGCGATTTCAAGGAAACATGCATGTTATTCAAAAGACATCTCATCAATTGTACTAGCACATTCAGCTTTAGAAAGATCAGTTAGGTTAGAAGAGAATACCTGGTTGCTTGCTGAACTAGCTTCTTCATCTTTCTCATTTGCCATGAGGGCAAGGTTGACAAACTCTTCTTCTGCATCAGAATCTCCACCAGCAACCCAATCACTGTCTCTAGACACGAATGCTTTTTCCTTCTGATTGAGAAGATCTAAATATTTCTTCTTGTAGTCAACAGTTCCAAACTGTTTCTTCTCATTCTCAGATTTAGGCTTCCTGTATTCATTGGCAAAATGGCCAGCAATTCCACAAATAAAACATTATCTGTCAACCATGTCTCTAGATGGCTGATGATTCTTTCTGAATTGCCTACCTTATGCTGGATTTCTTTTGAATTTAAGCTTGGAGAATCTCTTTGACAAGAATGCTAGATAGTCATCCAGGTCATCAGATTCATCTCCACTTGATGCATCGAGTTCTTCAATCAACTTGCTTTTCCCTCTGCTAGTGTCAGCTCCACCTTCACAAGTCTTTGGACTTGGTGTGGATTTTGTGCTCTCCATCTTCTCGCTCTCTTGGCTCACTGGAATATTGGCCACCAAGGCAACAGATCCAGCCTTCTTCTGGATCTTTTCCACTTCCTCATCTTGTTGCATTTCAAGCTCATAGGTTTTCAGAATACCATACAGTCTCTAAAGTGTAAATTCTTTGTAGTCTTGAGAGTTCCTTAACGAGACTGTCACTGGCTTCCATTCCTTGGGAAGAGATCTCAGAAATTTTAGGTTGGAGTCCTTGATTTCATATTTCTTCCCATACAGCTTCAGACCATTTAGCAGCTTTTGAAACCTACTAAATATGTATGTCAAATTTTCACCTGAGGAACGGTGAAAATGTTCATACTATTATATTAGGAGCTGCATCTTATTCTCTCTGACTTGTTCAGTTCCTTCACAGATTGTTTGAATGGTGTCCCACACTTGTTTGGCAAAAGTGCAGTTTATAACACAATCAAACATATCTTGGTCAATACCATTGAATCAGATGTTCATGACCTTCTTATCCTTGTGTATCACTTCCAAGTCCTCATCTGTGAACTCAGCCTGAGATTTCGAAATAGACCTTCCAACAACTGCAGAGCCAGCATCTTCACCAACACCAGAGTTAGGCTTCATAGGAATATGAGGCCCTTTCTCTATGCAATTCACATAGTCTTCGTCTAGTGCTGAGAGATGGAGATGCATCTTTACCTTCCAATGAAAGTAGTTGTCTTTGTCAAGAATTGGAATCTTTACCCCTGTGTCCTTCTTTCCAATGGTGCTAGATCTTTAAACTTCTTGTATGTTAGAAGCTCGCTCTGATACCAATTGTTATTTCCCAGTTGCACACCTCAAGATTGTTGAAGGGGGGGTTGAATACAATCTTGTGAAATTCTTTCGATTTTAACAAGACAACAGTTATACTTCACTGGAAACAAATGAATAGAAGAAAGACTAAAACGTAAAGAGACAAAAACGAACAAACATACAACACTCTTAAAAATTTCAGGTGGGGTTTTGTTCGACTCCACCTGAGGGTTGTATTGAAGAATACTTCTATATGTAAACGAGTACACAGCTGTGAATACAAAGCTAAACTATTACAAGAGAACCTAATGCATTTTGCTTTTAGCTCAGTGTTTCTCTTCTCTCGTTTAACTATGCTACACTTGAAGTATATAAATATTACAAGCTTACAAACCCTACAAAATAAACGAATCTTATAAGTCAAAGGATTCCGCAGGGTTGCCGCCACTCCTTAGTCTCCATGTGATACAATTTGTCTGGTTGTCTTTGGACAGATATGCACTAGATTACCAGCTAGATTGTTTGTGAGAATAAGGAATGTTTCTTTTTCTTCTTCGTTTCCAATACTGGTTACCATACCCATTTTGAGCTTATCAACCCATGTGATCTGTCAGGCATGTCAAGTCGCCATCAACCTCTAATCCCAAGACATTATTGGTTGAGGCATTTATTCGTTGATGTAGACATGGATCGATAGGTTGATTGATGCTTGTTGAGAATACCATATCCGTTGACGTAGAGTCTTCATCCGTTGATCATCACTTCACATATACATAATTACATAGCACAACCTATATACAATTAGCTACCCTATTATGCATATCCATTGATAGTCAACATGACTTAGGATTTCTAGCAACTATGGTATTAACAAACAGTCTAAAGCTCAAATACAAGCTATGCTACGAAACTTATCAGTTGATAAGCTACCTCATCAACGGATGTACATAGCTTGGATATCCGTTGATAAGTTACAAAACTTAATCTTGTACACATATGTTTTTCAAGGTGTTTTATGGATGTATATCATCAAGGACAACATAATTCCTAACAATCACCATCATTGCCATGGATTCATCTTCCAACTGATCTAGCTCTTCTAGTGAGTAAAATTCTCCACCATCCCGAGTAGCTGGTGTCTGACCATGTTCCACTTCAGTCTGTTCCTTGTCAGAGCTGTAAGGTCGAACAACCTTAGCTTCCACTTCCTTAGGAACCTCAACCACTAGAGTTATAGAAGAACTTGCCACTCTGCCTTTACAGTAGATCTCCTTCTGTTGAACTTGTTCCAACTCATAAGTTTTCAGAACACCAAACAGTCTTTCAAGAGCAATCTTATTCAAATCTCTAGATTCTATGATGGCAGTTATCCTATGTTCTATGTGAGTAGGCATAGTTAGCAAAAACTTCATGTTAATCTCCTTTTGTGTATAGTGCTTGCCATGGATTTGCAAGTTGTTGATTATTTTGTTATACCTTTCAAACACTTCCTGAATGCCTTCATTAGGGTCAGATCTGAAGTGTTCATATTTAGAGGTTAAAATCTGAAGTTTATTTTCCCGGATTTCATCTGTTCCGTCATTAATGGTTTCAATAGTTTCCCACATGTGTTTAGCAGTTTTACAGTTCATCACATGGCTATACATCACAACATCCAGGGAATCTATTAAGATGAGTCTTAAATATTTGTCTAGTCCAGCATCCTCCTTTTCATCGGGAGTATAAGAAGTAGAGTCCTTTTCATAGGATCTAGCAGGTGTTACAACAGCTCCGTTAGTAACAACTTGTTCTTCATGGACCATAGGAATTTTAGGTCCATTTTTAACACCCAAATATTTGGGATTTGTAACATCAAGAAACAACTCCATTTTATTCTTCCACATATCATACTTATCTTTATTAAAGATAGGAATCTTAACAATGGCTTTAGAAGACATGATGAATTTTTAAGTGAGTTAAAAATTCGAGCTTGATTTTTAATTGAGTAAAAATAGGATCTTGATTTGTGTATCAATCAATAGGCTTTGATACCAATTGTTAGGTCCAATAAGATTGTAGAAGGGGGGTTGAATACAATCTATATCATTTTCTCAAAAATTGTCCTTTAAATAAAATTTATTTTAAACAAATTTGTGCGGAATAAATTGAAACAGATTTCAAGTTGAATATACCAATATATTAACTTGATGGGTGTTACAAAATAAGTTCAGATGATTATCAAGAAATTAATAACTAATTAGAAAATTCGACATGAACTTTTCTAATTTAGTTAGTAAAAATCAATATAAGAACTAGGAAACTTAATTCGCTAGTAGTACAAGAATCACAAATAATTAAGTTCTAATGGATACAATTTTTTATACAAGAACTCAAGAATTTATGGCAATTAAATTGCTTGAAGATGAGAGAGATGTAATGCTTTTTTTTACTGTGTCTTTTTGGTCTGTTCGTGTGTATTGTGTCTGGCCGCCAACAATTTCTTTATAGGCAAGTCAACAAAAGCTTTTATCTCTTTTTAACACTTATCATCTTGATATGACTAGCAGCCTCTTGTATGACTAGCATCCTCTGGTATGACTAGCAGTGCTCTTGTATGACTAGCAGTGCTCTTGTATGACTAACTAGTTCTCTTGTATGACTAACTGTCTTCTTGTATGGCTAACAGTCATTCTGTATGACTAACAAGTCATATTGGCTTTAATCCTTCAGTATGACTAACGGCTAGTCATATTAGCTTTAATCCTTCAGTATGACACATCTTTTCTCACTAAAGAAAAACAACTGCTCCTACTATGTAGACAATGGTGAATCAATACCATTTCTATAACTTCTAGGAAATCTACTACTCCTCCACTTAGCCTCCATACATAGTACATTGAAAGACTAATAGAATAGTATTGTGATGTAGATGTACTTCTCCTTATATCTCCCATTTCTTTTCAACTGAAAATCCCCTTACTTCTCCATCTAAATCTCTCCCACTTAGTAACTTGACTTGCTTTTCCTCCTAAGCACGGTCTATAAATGCTCCCCCTTTCTAACTTACTCTCCTTTTTCTTGTACCCCTTACTTCTCCCCTATCCTCCAATCAAATAGTTGACAAAGTAGTTGATACCAATTATTAGAGCTTAGTTAGAAAGGAAGTATCATTTTCTTCCTCACTGTGAGTGTGTGATAGTGTTTAGTGTATCTCATAAGTGTTTCACTCTTCTCTCCACTCATTTATTTTGAGTGTCTTACTTCTCTCTATGTTTACACTCTTACTCGCTGGTGTATCACTCCTATCACTCATAGCTCTAACATCCATTAGTGTACCAGCAAGGAAAAATCACCCTAGCCCCTTCAAGAGAGGTCAGTGGTGGTGCAATGGGAGTTCACAAATCCCAAATCCTCGTTGGACTCGTCAGACAAATCCGAGTCATAATCTACAAGTTGCTAGTTTTCCCTTTTTTGGGTTTTCAGATTTGAATTCTGAGAAGGTAGACAATGATCTATAAATTAGCATTGAGATCAAAGTTCCTTCTAATGTATGTGAAGACATCACCTTGTTAAACTCATCAGGTAAATCTGAATCATAGTCTACAAGTTGCAGATCCGCACCTATGTCGGACCCGTTACCTGCAGGATCCAGAGATGTTCCTTCTGGGGAGTTAGATAATGATCTTGTTGAATTTTGCATTTGAGATCAATACCTTCTCTCGAGGTCTGTGAAGACCCTTGGTTCATTAAAGAACCTTTAACTTATAATCCTAACCGTAAAATGGTTGGATTACAGGTTTCCGTCAATTCATCCTTAGGTGCGTGCAATCTCACTTCGTGCATGTGAAATATTTTGGTTAGTGTATAAGGTAGTGACTCTCCAACTGAATATCCCACATATCCTTATTTGCTGCATCAGGTGCAGTTACTCCCTGGTGGCCTCTAGTCTGATAGGTTACTTCCTTTTAGGGGGTAAGTCAGAATGTGTTTGAATTTGACTGTAGTCTGGGATAAAAGTTGTTGGGTATACAATCTTATGACTAATCATGTGAGAAATCAAAACTCCAATTTGATGAACCTGCATCATAGAATATGAGCAATAGAGATAGAATTCATTTTTATCAATAAAAAATTTTATGAGAAAATATTGCATTTTATCTTAACAGAAATGATATACAGTTGTGATTTCAAAAGGTTTACAATATAAGCAATCACATCTGTAGAAAGAAATTTTGAGTTATAGGAAATCTAAAGATCTTGAGCCAGTTTTACTAAACAAGAACATAGGCAAAAATTCAATTAATAAGTATTAATCGAATTAATGTAAGTTAATGTTTAAACCAATACAAACAAAACTATTTCATCATGTTTTAGGTCCTGTAAGATAGATACCAACTATTAGAAATTGTTAGGAATTGATAGGTCTTGTCTTCCAATTGTTAGATCCTGAAAATCAAACGTTAGTTCCTAAAGATCAATTGGATTGACATATACCAATCATGATACCAACATTGGTCAATTGTTAAGTCCTTAACATGACGGTCTGTTAACAGCAATCACAAAACAAAGATTTATACTTAAACTACAGGTTTTGTGTGTGTTAAGAAGAAGAACAAAGAAAGAACCAAATACAGTGACCTGTTTGTAAATTTTGCAAGTACAGTGACTAAACTGTAAAAACTATACAAACTATTTATGTACGCATGAAAAAGAATATACAAATATAAGAAATAATATACATAATAATTATATAAAATAAAAACTAAAAAGAAAATAAAAATTCAAATTAAAATAAAAATAATAAAACTGTACAAAAGTTAGTAATTTACATAAGTAGACTTATAAATAGACATTAAACTATAATAGAAAGACAAACACTACAAACCATTTAATAGAATATTATATATATTTATAAGAAATATTTACAGTAAATTAATAAATCATTATATTTTCTAATAAATAACTTTCTACTAGAAAATTATTTAAAGAGAAAATATGACTTATTAAGATAACACAAATATTGAAAAGTGACTTTTAAAATAATGAAATTTTCAACAAAAATAGGTTTCTCACATATTTCAACTTGTAAAATTTGAGAAAAATATTTTTAGAGAAAATAAATTATTCTAGAATTACAAGAAGTAAGTAGGGATATATTAAGAAGATAAAGACAACGATTTGAGAATAAACAAGCAAGAAGGTAAGTTGATAAAATAATTATACAAGTGATTTTAATAACAAATATTAACGGATTGTTGGAGATTGCTATGGCACTTGTATTGTCACACAGGATAGGAATCCTGTCAAGTACAAAGCCATAGTCCCGTAGCTGATTCCTAATCCACAAGATCTGAGCACAACAGCTTCCAGCAGCTATGTATTCAGCTTCAGCTGTTGAGTTGGAAACTGTTTGTTGCTGTTACCCTAGTGTGTTTTGATGTTATATACAGCAAGCTGATCGCTTATCTTGTACTAGGTTCAATATATCTAGCTTACAATTATATGATTGAATCATTTGATATATCATTTGCATATATATGTGTTTGCTATGTATAAGTATACTCTCAAGTAACTTGGTTGGTGATATGGAAATGCAAAAGTATAAAGCCATCTATCTGTTCAGCTCACCAGAACCAAAACAGCAAGCTGACATGAACTCGCCAGAACCAAAACAGCAAGCTGATACGGACTTGCAATACATCAAATTTGGGCTTTCGTCACTCTTTTGTACACTAAGGGCTGTGACACTTTTAAACAAACGAGTGGCTAAAGGTCATCGTCCCAAGTTTTAGCCACACAATTATTTTTTGAGTGATCGAAAACACATTTTTTGGAAGATTTAGTCACAATTTAAAAAAAGTGTGACAATTGAGAGATAAAATTGCATGGTGTTTTGTTGACCTTGACCAATTTCAAAATTTATAGTCATACTTGAGAGATAGAAGTGTGACAATAACTAGCGACGCTTCTTTGCTGTGTCTAAATGTTACTTAACGGCCACAGTCGTTTTCGGTGATGTTGCTAAATGGGAAATAACCTATGGTCACTACATTATATATGTGACTAAAAAGTAGGTCCTTTGTTTTCAGGAGTACCCTCTTGAAACAGAGTATCTATTTTCAAGATCCTCTTTTCCAATGTCACATTATTACATTTCCGTGTGGCAAAATAAATCACACATATATGTTTTTTTTCTAAACCTGTGCTTTTTCATATATTTATTAAAAAAAACAAGATAGCAAAAATCTTCTCTTTTATAATAATATTTCATTACATAATACATGTTCAAAATTGGGCTAATAGCTGCATTAATAATATTCTAGCCCTATGTGCCTTCCTTGGCCATATCTACACAATACCAATATTTCCTCAATCACTCTGCTGCAAAAATTCATTAAAATTTAATATGTCCAGTGCCTTGTTCAGATTCACCATGAACGTGTTGTGTAGCATGAGTGGGAACACGTTGTGCAGTGCCTCTGTTATCCTCCATCCTCTGCACTCTCCCTCCCCTGTCTCCATCTCTCAGACCCCCTCTCTCAAACTCTCCTTGCAAACCATCTCTCTCCATGCTTCTGCTTAAACTACCTATCTCATCTGGCATGAAAAATTGAAGGTCTGTGCTTCAACCAATGCACCATCTCCTTGTCCAGTGGAACATTGTGTAAAACAACATCCAACATTGGGCTGCCAACAAGTTTTACTGAAATATTAGCTATACTGATTTATTTATATATCAACACCCAAAAAATGAAGAAATACATAGCATAAGCCACAATTTTGCAAACCTTTATAGCAGTTCTAAGAAGGAAGACCGAAATTAAGACACCAGCCCAGCAAGTAGAAGCATTTGTGCCATACATCTCTGTAGAAAAAAGAGAGGCCGTTCACTCAAGAATTATGAAGTTAATCAGTATAGTTAGCATCTATGCACACACTGGACCAGATGTTAGCTGGTGCTTCATGCTAAAAATCTGATCTTTCACCATTTAAAAGACAAAATACTACCTGCTAATAGTTGCATGACAAAGCCTTCCGCATTCCATTATCCCTGGATACATTAACAGACTCATGGTTATTTTTATTATAAGGTGCATCGAGTCACATACACACAACTTAAATTGTTTTTCATTCTAAAATAGATCACTAACATGAGGTCATAGTCATACTATTTGAATTATGATAGATTCATATACGATATAATTTAGGAGAATTAACAATTCATAGGCATAGACGATATAATTTAGGAGAATTAATCCACGGTCAGCAATTACCATGGCACCTATTGCAAAATTACTTCAATCACATGGAACGACCTTACAATTAATTGAAGAACACAGAACAACAACAATTGTCTTGACCGAATACTCAATCACCAATTCTCCAACTAAGTAATAATTAGCATAAATAAGAAACCGCTGTCTCAATATAGCATGCACTAAACAGAATTAATCAACTACTTCCATTCATTAAAGACATACACTTGCATCAAATCATACACCATGTTTCTTATGTCATAACACTTGCATAACATTGGAAATTAAACAAAAATTACAAAGAAATAATAACAAAATTCTAAGAACGATTTTCCCTCCTCCTCTTGTAAATCCTGGACATGGTGACAGCCAGTCCAATGATCCTCTTACGCAACTGCAGGGCCCGGAGACGCTCCGCCTCCCTCCTGTCCTTGTCTAGCTCGAACTCCATCATCAGAAACATCCACTCGATTTGCTGATCATAGGAGAACTCAGAGCTGATATTCTGTGGAACATCGTCCACTGGAAAGCTTGCACCTTCCACTACGATCATGAAGTTTTCGTAGTTGAACACTATATTGTCAATATGTTTTGCGAGATCGTTGAAGGGCATCATTTGATAGATGGGGGCTTGATATTAAAAAGATAAAATTAAGAATGTTTGAGAGGATGAGAAAGAGGATTAACCAGGGATAGTTTAAATATAAGAGTTGTAAGGCATATGAAACAACGCTATTAACTGAGAATGTCATAATTGCATGCAGTTTTAGTCTCTTAGATTCCCAATAGACGCAATAAACTCTATGAGTTTCAATAGACACATTCTCAAACACATATTCCCAATGAATACACGCAAGACTAATGAAATACATCTCAATAGGTACGCATCTTTTCAAAAAATGCAAGACTTAATAGATTTAGAGAGAGAGAGAGGGAGAGAGAGGAGACATACAGGTACTAATTGCCGGATATCATCTTCGCCGGAAAGGGGGTGAAAACCTAGGGTTAACACAGGCCAATTGATCTGAACAGTGCCTCCGCTCATCTTCATTTTTAGCTTCTGGGGCTTTGTTTCAATCAAATCTAGAACCGAAAAAAAGGATTGAATTGTGTGTGTTTGAGATTCAGTCGAGAGAGAGAGAGATGTGATTTAGGGTATAATTGTTAAGGGGGGAAAACATTTGGTGTAAAGGGGGGAAATATTTGGTATAATATATTTTTTATTTAATTTACTTTTTGAAAATCAACTTTAAATCATTTATTAATTCGATATTTAAATAAAAGAATATTCTAAAATCGAACTTTTGATTTTAAAATCAAGATATCAAAATTAGCTTCATCCCCATATTTTTAAAATGATTTTGGGATCAAAAATGAATTTATTATGATTTTTACAAGTTTATTCGGCCTTTTTATTTTTCGATTATTTTTTTGTTAAGATCGCGTACAACCAGGCCTTTTTATTTATCGATTATTTTTTCCCGACGCTAAAATGAGTGTTTAATAACATCCGTACGGTTCGATCATCGAAAAAAACCTTCAAAAAATTATTCAGTGAATGTGGATCGTGCCATGTTACTTGGAAGTAGCACTTTCACCACGTTTTCGTTAAGATCGCGTACAACCAGGCCTTTTTATTTTTCGATTATTTTTTCCCGACACTAAAATGAGAGTTTAATAACATCCGTACGGTTCGATCGTCGAAAAAAACATTCAAAAAAATTATTCAGTGAATCTGGATCGTGCCCTGTTACCACGAAGTAGCACTTTCACCACGTTTTCGTTAAGATCGCGTACATCCAGGCCTTTTTATTTTTCGATTATTTTTTCCCAACACTAAAATGAGTGTTTAATAACATCCGTATGGTTCGATCGTCGAAAAAAACCTTCAAAAAAATTATTCAGTGAATCTGGATCGTGCCATGTTACCTGGAAGTAGCACTTTCACCACGTTTTCGTTAAGATCTCGTACAACCAGGCCTTTTTATTTTTCGATTATTTTTTCCCGACACTAAAATGAGTGTTTAATAACATCCGTACGGTTCGATCGTCGAAAAAAACATTCAAAAAAAATTATTCAGTGAATCAGGATCGTGCCCTGTTACTAGGAAGTAGCACTTTCACCACGTTTTCGTTAAGATCGCGTACAACCAGACCTTTTTATTTTTCGATTATTTTTTCCCGACGCTAAAATGAGTGTTTAATAACATCCGTACGGTTCGATCGTCGAAAAAAATATTCAAAGAAATTATTCAGTGAATCTGGATCGTGCCCTGTTACCACGAAGTAGCACTTTCACCACGTTTTCGTTAAGATCGCGTACATCCAGGCCTTTTTATTTTTCGATTATTTTTTACCGATGCTAAAATGAGTGTTTAATAACATCCGTACGGTTCGATCATCGAGAAAAACCTTCAAAAAAATTATTCAGTGAATCTGGATCATGCCATGTTACCTGGAAGTAGCACTTTCACCACGTTTTCGTTAAGATCTCGTACAACCAGGCCTTTTTATTTTTCGATTATTTTTTCCCGACACTAAAATGAGTGTTTAATAACATCCGTACGGTTCGATCATCGAAAAAAATATTCAAAAAAAATTATTCAGTGAATCTGGATCGTGCCCTATTACTAGGAAGTAGCACTTTCACCACGTTTTCGTTAAGATCGCGTACAACCAGGGTTTTTTATTTTTCGATTATTTTTTCCCAACACTAAAATGAGTGTTTAATAACATCCGTTAAAAATAATATTTTAACTACGGTTCGATCGTCAGTTTAAAAATAATATTTTTATAAATCGGATACGAATTAACTAGATCTATATATTAAAATTATTTTCCCTCCCCACCCAATATTTCATTTCCCGCTTCCTCTTTCCCTCCTATGTACCCAAAAATTCACTTCCCTCCCTACCCAGTATTTCATTTCCCCATTTTCCCCCTTCTTTTTCAGCACACACATATGTTCACGGCTCAAGTTCAAATCAAACACACACATACAAATTCAAGGGAAACCTTCTTTTTATACATAGTCCCGGCCCCGATCTGTTTTTGTTGGTCAATTGATTTTGCTAGATGTAGGTGTTCGTGATTTTGTCACAAACATAAAGGTGCTTTCATTATCTTGATTACCAATTTCTGTTTGTGACAAAACCAGGGAACACATACATCGAGCAAATCTCAAGCTCTCTCAATCGTTGTTTACTGGTTTAACGTTTTGATTAAATAAAGGTAAATTCACACTCATCGTTGTTTTGAATTGGCTTTGTTGTGTGTACTTTGAATCTTAGTGTTTGTTTTGAATCGATCTTGTATGCGAAATGATGTTGAGGGTTTTATATTGCCAAGTCAACTCCTCCCTCTAACGGGCCAATATATCTTTGTGTTTGTGTTTGTGTTGCTAGTGATGCAGTGTCTTGTTGATTTTAATGGATAACTGTATTTTTGATATTGAGCTGTGATAAATATTGTAGAATTACTCCATTTGAATTACGGATGCTGGAATGTAAATGTAAATGTGGTTTTCACATTGTCGTTATATTTAGCGCCCTCTGTTTTTGGATACTGCCTTTTCATTTCTCTAATTGAAGTCCATTGATTCATTTTTTCGAGGGACTGCAAATGCATTTTCTTCGAGGGACTACAAATGGTCTCTGAATCAAGACTTGGCAGGTGAATCAAGACTTTGGCACCCCTGACTTTATGTTAACAACTAAAATCACTTAATTTTATATTTTGGATTTCAGGAAAGAAGGAAAAGAGTTTGATAGCAGAACAAGAGAAAGTGTGCGCCAACAAAATTGGTCCGTTACAGATGCTTTCTAACCCATTTCCGCTTTCCATTACAGAAACCAATTATTCCTGAAGATGTGTATAGAGATGTGAGGGATTCGCAACTTATAGGAATGTCAGGTTACTCAAAAGAGGTACTCTTTTACGTGCTTGACATTTCTTTCTTTTTATCATACGTTAAATGTAAATGCATGAAAAGTGCTTTGAGGTAACTATGGTATTTGCAAGTCAAAACTTACAAGCCTAGTCATTTGCTTGTCTTGTAAAATATTTCAAGGTCTTCTGGTTGTTTCTGTTGGGGTAGGGCTTAGCACCTATGACAAAGCATCTGTAAGCATATCTTGTTCTGTTTCATCTTGTCAAGCCCAGGTGTAGCAAATAGTAGTTACCATTTGGGCAACTAGCACCTACTATAGCTTCGTTGCGCAGTGAGATAGCCTCTGTCCAAGTAAGAAAGTTTAAAATTTGAATGATTTTTGTCGTTTCAACTTTGTAGTAATTCAAGAAGCAGTTTGTTGCTATTTGTCAACTGAGTTACTACTGTTTCTCATCATCTGCATCTCCTGAAGCTGATGAAAAGGATGCTGCAAACAAATCCGAAAACGCTTCTTCAAATGCAAGTGAGCAAGGTCAAGTATCTGATCAAAGAAAATCATCTGCGTCTGACCAAGAAGAAGAGCCAGTTGTGATGATTGCCAAAGTACTTGCCTCTGTTGTACAAGAAGCAATTGATTTTTTTCCTTCAACAATTCAATAAGTTTGTATCGGACATAATTTTTATGTAGATGTGAATTGATTTATGTATGGCTAAAAGTGTTTGAATTTTAGAATATACCATTGTGTTTCAATTTTGGCATTTTGGTATTATTATTTATTATCGATCATTTATAATACAAATAAAACCCTGTATAATTTAGTTAAGTGTGTGTGGCTATTACTATACTTTAGCCACACTATATATTACAAAAATTCTAAAAAAATAGGTTTTAGCCAGAACTATAGTTACTATAATTATTAGTGACTAAAATCAGTTATTTAATGCCTATATAACATAGAAACGATCACACAAAAATTATATAATGTGGCCATACCAAAGCTTTTTGCCACGATTTACCAATAAATAGTGTGACCAAAACTAAGCCTTTGATGAATGTTGGTATTTAGCCACGTTATTAACTCTCTTTAGCCACTACGCATCCTGTGGCTGCAAGCTGGTATTTAGTCACACTTTTGAGCTTAAAATGGGGCTGTCCGACCCAATTGGTGGTATGCTTTAGTCACTCGGTTTTGAGTTACAGCCACACAGCTGGGGTGTGGCCGTAGGGGGCGTAAAATGACGAGACCTTAGGTCACACTTTGCTGAAAAATTAAAACGTGACGGAAAGTGCTTAGCCATACATATTTGATGTGACGGAAGCCAAAATTTGATGTAGTGTTGGCAGAACCAAACAGCAAGCTGACATGAACTTGCTATGTTATTTCGATACTGTACTAACATGGTTTTGCAGAATACTCTAGCTTACTGATTGTATAATCAGTCTATCTAAACAACAAGCAAAAGTTTAGATACAGTGACAGTTTGGCAAAGCCAGTTGCACACAGTCAATACACGAACAGCAAGCTGTTGCTTGTAGTTTGATATAAAACATAATGTTATTTCTGTATTGTGCTAACTTGGTTGTGCAGTGTATTGTGCTAACTTGGTTTTGCAGGGAAAAATATCCTACTGATTGTTTAATCAGAATATACAAATAGCAAGCCATTTGGTGCTTCAACAATGACAGTCTGGCAAGCCGATTGCATACATTCAGTAACTTGGTTGATGTTATGGAAGGGCAAAGGTTTAAAGTCATCTATATGTTCATCATATTAGAACCAAAACAGCATGCTGATATGAGCTCGCCTGAACAAACAACAAGCTGATTCTGTCATAAACAGCAAGCCAAAGTTGGAATACAGTGACACTTGGCAAGCCAGGTGCATATGAAGTCAGCTTACCATCTGTCTTCATCAGACTCGAACAGAAAGCCAAAGGCATGGACAATCAGCATACCAGTTTCACAAACAGCATGCCATTTTCACAAATAGCATGCTGACTGCGTCTGACAGAATTAAAGAACACTTCCATTTTCAAGGAGATTTAAGTGAGAATATTGTTAGAAACGTGTAAGGGCCCTCTGAATTGTTGTCTATCACGCCAGCACACATTTCAAATATATTGGGGGGACAATATATTCTTTGCTTTTGATAAAGAAAGTAATATTCTACATTTTCCTTATTTTAATAACCTCCACTCAAGACAACCACATGGGCTTGTCTCCCTCATCATAACTAATATTCTCTTCTACTATACACGCTCCATACTTCTCTCAACTGATACATTCAAGCTTCTTATCTTTCTTTATATCAAAACATCTCTAAACGGCTACAAATCAATCCGTTGGAGCCTTTCAAGCTTAATTTTCAAATGTTCTTGTTTACCTATTTAAAGGTTGTTCTTGCTCAGTTCTAATGCATTCATTGAAGAGAAGAATTAGAGTGCAAAAACACAAGAACCTATACACAACTTCGAGCTTACATTGCTAAATCTTTCAAAACCTCTCAAACCCTTATATACATTCGCATATATATTCAGAGGGTTCATTAGGCTGAGTTGTATTTATTGTATTGTGCAATTTGTATTCAATAGTTGTTGTACAAGGTTGGCTTAAGGTTTTGTGTGGGTCGAACTAGACTAGAGAAGGATACTTGGGAAGTATTGCTTAGAGAGTTAGTTCAGCACAACAAACAGCAACCATTTGTAAGCAGCTGGGTGTATTAGTTGTTGGGCAGATTGGTTAGGGAACAAGGGTTTGGTGAACATTGCTAGAGAAGTATACTTGGGAGATATATTATTGTATTTTGTAATCGGTTTATTTCATTGATCAATAATATATTCTCTTACCAAGTTGGTAAGGGACCAGGACGTAGACCATAGGGGTTTAGGGGTCGAACTTGGCTAAAAGATCTTGTGTCACATTTAATTTTCTACATATTACTTACTGCACTGCATCTTAGTTACAAACAGCTTGCCATTTGTAAACTGCTTAATCACAAACAACAAGCTGTTTCTGGTAAAATTTAAAACAGGTTATAAATAATCATTGTTAGCCATAACCACCTATTCACCCCCTCTAGGTGTTGTTTTACAGTTGCTTCTTGTTGTACCAGGAAACCAACCTGACACCTAGGAATTGACAACTCCAAGAGGTGCTTTTTCTATCTACAACACTTCCTGCATAATCTGAATCTGTATATCCAACAAGGTTAAAACCAGATTTTTTAGGGTACCAAATACCTAATTTCGGTGTACCCTTAAGATATCTCAAGATTCGTTTAACAGCAATGAGATGCACATCTCTAGGATCCGATTGGAACCTTGCACACAAGCATGTAACATGCATAATATTATGTCTACTTGCAGTAAGATAAAGTAATGAGCCTATCATACTTCTGTAACTTGTGATATCTACCTTGGCAGAATTTTCACAAGCTCCAAACTTGACAGCTGTAGATGATGGTGTCCTTGCTGAAGATCAGTCCTCCATTTGATATTTCTTGAGGAGCTCTCTAACATATTTGGATTGACAAATAAAAATTCCATCTATTCTTTGACTTAATTGTAATCCAAGAAAGAACTTCAGCTCACCCATCATGCTCATTTCAAATTTACCCTGCATTAACTTAGCAAATTTCTTTCACAAAAGATCATTAGTAGACCCGAATATTATATCGTCCACATAGACTTGGACTAGTATTGTATCATTCTTATGTTTCTTTGTGAAGAGAGTTTTGTCTATGACACCTCTAACAAAACCATTTTCAAGTAAAATTTCAGAGAGAGTGTCATACCATTTTCTTGGAGCTTGCTTAAGACCATAAATAGCCTTGAAGAGAAAGTAGACATAGTCCATGAATTCTGGATCTTCAAATCTAGGGGGCTGTTCTACATATACCTCTTCATCTAGCTTATCGTTCAGAAAAGCACTATTGACATCCATTTGATAAACCTTAAAGTTTGAAAATGCTGTGAATGCCAAGAATATCCTGATGGCCTCAAGTCTTGCCACTGGAGCATAGGTCTCATCACAGTCTATGCCTTCAGCTTGAGAATAACCCTTTGCTACCAGTCTTGCTTTGTTTCTAGTTACTGTGCCATCTTCATCTAACTTGTTTCTGAATACCCACCTAGTATCAACCATTTTCCTATCTTTAGGTCTGGGTACCAGCTTCCATACTTCTTGTTGTTTAAATTGATTGAGTTCATCTTGCATAGCAATCACCCAATCAGGATCAGAAAGAGCTTCCTCAGTTTTCTTAGGTTCCATTTCAGATAGAAACCCTGAATAGTTACATTGATTTTGAGCAGCACTTCTAGTTTTGACTCCAACATCTGGATCACCAATAATCAGCTCAAAAGGATGAGCCCTATTCCAAAATGTTTGTCTTGGAAGATTTAATCTTGATGATTCGCCGTGTTCGTCATTGTGAGATTGAGTAATACTAGTTGATCCTTCATTATCTCCCCCTGAATTGTTGCCAGGTTGACTGGATGAATGTTCAGGAGTGTCAAGTGTATCTCCAGTATTATCAATATTTTCACCACCATTACCCTGATTGTAAGAACCCATATTTTTCAAGAAATTATTTTATTATTATTTTGATAATAATAATGTTTTCCTAAAATGAGGAGGAATTTTTTTTTATTTTATTTTATTATTCAATTATTTAATTATTTTCGGTTAAGTGGAGCCTGGTGCTCCTATTTAAAAATTTTATTGACTGAGTAGATGCCCCGAGTCAATAGTTTATTTGTGCAAAGATTTAATTTTGGAATGTGAAATTATTCAGTAAAGATTTTATTTTAAATTATTGAATAATTTAGAGATTTTAAAATCCATAGAAAATGATTATTTTAATTATTTGAGGATTTGCAGAAATTACTCGATTAATTTATAATATCGAGAATTTGGGATTTTACTGAAACAATAGTGTTTGTAGTATTTTTATAAAGCCCTGTAAATTGTGATTTATGAATCACAATTATTATTTTTTTATGAATTGTTTTTATAAATTATTAATATTTGTAAAATGCATATCAATTTAGAAAATTTAGATTTAATTCTAATTCTTTCTCCAAAAGTCTTTAAAAATATTATAGTATTTAATTATGCTAGAAATTTTATTTTTACAAATTAGAGTTATTAGTTTAAAATATTATTTGAGGTGTGTAGTAATTAAAGGTATTGCTTTTAATAGTGTTGGGCTTGAGGCCCATTAGGTTAACACACATAACAGATACATACATCGATACACACACTCAGCCGCACAAAACGAAAACAGATCGGGGAGGGGGAGAAGGCAGCTGGGGGGAGGAAGAGAGAAAAGAGATTTGGGGGTTTCATTTTACAACTCCATTAAGCTAAATATACATACATATATACATATATAATCGTGGGTGTGTGTGATTGTGTGTGTATACACGCGTGTGTGTGTGTATATGTGCGTGTGAGTGAGTGTAGCAGCGTGTGTATGTGTTGTAGGTGGAAGTCGCGCGGGGAGAGGGAGTGTGGGGGTCGAGAACGCAGCAGAGAGAGAGAGAGAGAGATTGTGGAGATTTTCGTGGTGGTCACCGGAAAAAGGGGAGACTTCGGTGGCTTGACTTTCGGATCGGAAACGAAATGGGGCATAATTTCATAAATCTAATTATTTAATTCTTGTATTAAATTAGATGTAATTGTTATATATTGTTTAAATTGTAGTTATTTAATTAATTAATTGTTGTAATTTAATTAATTTAAATTGTGAGATTATTGTTGTGATGAAATTAGATTTAATTTGTGATTTTAATGTGTTAATTTTAATGATTAGATTAAATTCCGAGATTTAATTCGGAAGGTATGTTGGAAATTATAATGGTTGAGATTAATTATGAGTCCGATTAAAGGTTCGGGTTAGTGATTGTTAATTGTTAAATTGATAATTGTTAATTGTTAGTGAGTAATTATTAATTGTCGGATAATGTATTCGGGTTAGTTGTCAAGTAATTGTTAAGTGCTAATTGCTAATTGTTAGTTTCCTATTGAAATTGTTAATTGCTAAGTGCTAAGTGCTAATTGTTATCGCCATGTAATGTAGTCATAAGAGTTGGATAGCTTGTAAATATCTATGTGCAAGATGTTATAAATCGAGTCATAATATAGGTTGAAAGTATAAGTGCCAACTACGTGGTGTTGGCTTAAATGTGGATAAACTTAGTTTATTTTTCTTACATGTTGAGGTGCCGCATGTCTGGGCGGGTACTTTTCCTTATGTGCTAGTTGCCGCAAGTCTGGGCGGGTACTTTTCCTTATGTGCTAGTTGCCGCAAGTCTGGGCGGGTACTTTTCCTTATGTGCTAGTTGCCGCATGTCTGGGCGGGTACTTTTCTTACTTGTTTACTTTGCTGCAAGTTGAGGCAGCTTTATTTTTGCAAAAACAGGGTTGAATTGCTTTGGAGGGGCTGTGCCCATAGTCCGATAAACGAATACTACATGCCGAAATTTTCTAAAAATCCCCTGCATATTAATTTATTTAACTTATTTGATTTCAAGGGTTTAAAGGTATGATTTGGGTGTTAACTGTTTATGTGTATATGTGTTAAGTGAATTAATTCGAGGGTAATTGTTGTCTCGAGAATTTATGTGCTAAGTGATTTAATTCAAGGATTTATGTGCTTCGAGGATTAATTGTGTTTTGAGGATTAGCTATTAATCAAGTTTTGTCGTAGAAGGTCAATGGTATTATAAATGTATAGGTTAAGTGAAGTTGACTAAATGGTGGTACAGGGTTATGATATGTTGGTACTAGGAAATGTTCACTTTATATAAGGGGACTCTTCTGTTCGCTATTTTCTCTACGCAAGTATACGCAGTCCAAAAGCAATACAGGGAAATAAGGATCGTTCCCACGAAGACTCGGTTATTTTAGTAAATATGTCTATTCAACAATGTTTGGTTAATTATAGAAGCATGAACGAACTAAAATGGCTTATTTGCAGATAACAATTAACTAATGAAGTAACGGCTAATTTGTTTAAAATAATATGATAGAGGCATGGGGTCCTAATTTCGTGAATGTTTTAGCTCTTATTAACTATCAAGAATTAATGTGTTACAATTGTTAAGAATGCTAGCGGGAACACGACACTAATATGAGCCATCTTTCAATTAACTCACACCATTCCAAATAAACATCCACAAAAGAGATAGAAGTTATAAGGGCATCAATTATATCCAATACACTATATGTCTATGTGAATAGGTGATACAATCGATTTAATCACAAGTTCCGCAATTAACTACATAGGGGAATAACGTTCTTTCGAAACTATAATCCGAAATGCGGAGAAGCCGACATACCTATGCTAGCATGGCAAGCCCTAAATCTCTAAATCCACTTTCGCAATCATTAGAGATTTGGCACAATAGATTTTAGCTATTCACCTAAATTCAATTAAAACAACCATGCAAGGCAATCTTATATAGAAATTGTAAACACACATTATCTATCAAATTAACATGAGCATTAACAATTCATTACATTAGAACCCCATGAAAGTGTTTAGTTCATAATTAAACTAGGCACCTTTATGGAATTAAATAAAATCATGGTAGAAAATTTTATAATTTAATTAAGAAATTACGAAAAATTAAAAATAAAAATAAAAGAATTAGAACCTAATAATAATAATAATAATAATAATAATAATAATAATAATAATAATAATAATAATAATAATAACAATAATAAAAATAATAACTAAATTAAAAATTACGAGAAATTAAATATGAAATTACCAGAGTTTAGAAATAGAACCGAATAAATTGTTGAAACAGAGGAGTACTCCAAGTGGCCAGCTAAAATGATTAAAGACTCGGACAA
Organism: Kitagawia praeruptora; assembly: GCA_037693485.1. Lineage (NCBI taxonomy): Eukaryota > Viridiplantae > Streptophyta > Magnoliopsida > Apiales > Apiaceae > Kitagawia > Kitagawia praeruptora. Next base: position 137,352,237 of record CM075345.1, read on the forward strand.
AAACGTAACCCACAGAAATCTCACACTCACATGCTGTGTTGAATATTGTCTACTGCAATGATGATGCATTATTTCTGTCAATCAATCGCCACTCTCCTCCACGCGCGTGGACTGCACGCGCCAGGCTTTAAGGAACAATTTGCCGTGCGTGGCGGTCACTCCTTCTTCCTGAGACTGGTCGTGGCTAAGTGCGTGAGTTCATTTTAACTCAGCTGTTGCTTATAGATCAATATTCTAACAGAAATACTGAAATAAGTTCCGATAAAATAAAATTTAAAGTGTTTAAAATATAATAAAATTACAGAAATTTAGAGTGTATAAAATATAATAAAATTAAAGAAATATAGAGTGTCTAAATTAAACTGTTTGCAAAAATTTAAAGTGTATACAATAAACTGAAATTACAAGAGAAAGTGATGAAAGATGGAGAGAATAAAATTGAACATTCAGTTCAGAGGTCTGTGAGAGGATACAAGAAAGAAATCAGTTTTCGGGGGTATTTAAAACCTATGAAACTCACTAATATTTATAGCACACCTTAGCACACCAGCTACGAATAATAACTGAAATTATTGAAAGATTTGTCAACTATGAAAAACCAACTGCACCATCTTTTCAAGATTCTTGCAGGAAAATAAGACCGGCGGCTTTGACTTGTAAAATGGGCTTCGCTGAAATGCTTTTTAACTCGCACAACTTATAATCTTTAATTAATAAATAATTAATTTAATTCAGAAATTATAAAAATAAATACCTAATATTATTAGATATTTATAAATATAATTTTCTAATTTAAATAAAATATTTATTAACAAAAATTAAATTATTATGTTCCGAGCTGCGGTCTACTGAGGGTCTGGAACCGGACTCCTTAAGCTTTCCCTTTTTTTCTTCTTTGTTTACTAAATTGATTTGCTTAATCAATTGCCGCCAACCACTCCTTTAATCAACAACCGGGTTTGTTTTATATGAACGGCTCCGTAAAAATTCTTTTTAACCCGCACAGCTTATAATCTTTAATTAATAAATAATTATTTTAATTCAGAAATTATAAAAATAAATACCTAATTTTATTAGATATTTATAAATATAATTTTCTAATTTAAATAAAATATTTATTAACAAAAATTAAATTATTATGTTCCGAGCTGTGTCGTTCACCTGCGCACAGGCGAGTGGAGATGACAGGCACGCTCCTGCATGTGTTGACAGAGCCATCTTTTGTATATTTGTGAACAATTCGTAAATTTTGTGTTCACACACAAAAATGCAACTAAGTACCCCATCTTTGACACAACTTGCACATCTATTGGGCCTTGAGCCCAATGGCTTTTTAATCAGCCCAACTCAATTCTAATGGATTCAGCCCATGCAATTCATAACCCAAATATCTTTTGTTTTAATTTAATTAATTACTTAATCAATTAATCATTTTAACAAATAATGATTAATTAATTAATTAATTAATTAATTAAATCAATTTAGATTAATACATTAATTCAACGTTAATTAATCATGATAATTAATTTAATAAATAAATTAATTCAGAATGAATTAATTTATCAATTAAATAAATTACATAAATATCTTAATTAAATAAGAATTAATATAAATCTATTGATAGCGCAAATTCTTTTTCCTCGTAGCCAGTCCATCTGAGCCAGAACTCCACCGTCTTTTAACCTTTTATCGCCAGGATACCTGAAATTTCGAGTTCTACACAACAAATACCGAAAGAACAAAAACGAATTAAAAGACACCACATACTTAAGGATAAATCACCAATCTAGGCTTAATTAGTGCATAATAAGTGGATATAAAATCCACTTATCACACCCCCAAACTTAAACTGATGCTTGTCCTCAAGCATAACAATATATATTAACTAACTAGCACCACTTCCGTAGGTGATCACGGTTGCATTTGGCATATGCAACAAGCCCTTTAAACCCCTAGGCAGCCCTAGTGGACGAGTTAGGTCTCGTGAGGGCCTATAGCGAATGTACCCACAAAATCCATTTATCAAATGCAACTAACAATGCATGAATGCAACTAATATGGAAAATGCAACGATCCCTTTCAAACTCACCAAAATCAACTAAAAAGCAAATATTTCTAAAGAATGCAACAATTCCAAGCAGAGCTCGACTAAGTCCCCGTATACTAACAAATACATGAACAGAAACGTGCGTGTGTGCAATGCTCATAAGAAATACTCCCAAAACTAGCTCAAAAACCATACATGCTTTCCGTCAAGACAATCAGAGGTTTATAACTAGAATAAACTGTAGACACTTCATAACCTAGGAACACCTCCACCCTTATCCAAGGTAGACAGAAACTCATGCTTTATTACTATACTACGACACTACATATACAATACGCATGCTTATTTAACCGTGCAATGAATGAGACCCCAAAAGGCTTATACAATAATACCCATGTAGCGAGTGTTAGGTCAGCAATCCCAAACCCCAAGGGCTTTAGGTTACTAGGACTAAGTCCCCTCAGACTTAATTACTCGAGTATTAAAGAGCTCACTCTGGTTAATTTTGCATATAATCAATTGGACTTCTGACTCTTTTTTTTTCTTTTCTTCTTTTTTTTTTTATTTATTTATTTATTTATTTTTCGCAATCTGGAATGAGCCTTTCTCATTTCCAACCCTAGACTACTCATATAAATATGAGCCGGCTACTAGCCATTTGACGCCTAGCCTTTATTGACAATTATTACCACTTAGCATGAAATCCCTGTTTTCCCCCAAACTTAGATTTTAGTGTTCCTACGCTATCAAAGGAATAACGAAAATTCTAAGAATAAACAAGTGATTAAATCTCAAAACATCCAACATGCATGACCCTAACCTAGCCCAAAAGCACCCCAATGAGACTGTGTAAAAATTTTGTTCCCATAACATGCACGTCAATTCCTTAGGAACTATAAATCAGCCCTCTACTCATCATCATCACACCCAAATCAACATCCACCTATCAATCAGAATCAGCTCGTCCTAAGGGATCATGAAAAATGCATGCCATGAAAATGCAACTAATATGACTCACATGGTAAAACAAACAAACAATAACAGAATGTCCTAAATGAAACAACATAGATAATACGAACAAATATGCATGAATTACTACTAATATGCAAAACATGATATCCTACATGAACACAATGACTCACAAAAACTACTAACACATATACATACTACTTATCCCCCAAACCACCCCCAAACTTATAATATTCAATGTCCGCATTGAATGGAAGTAAATACAAGGGATAGTAGAGAACATACCTGAAAACACCGAACACATGGGTTGCCTCCCATGAAGCGCCTTGTTTATTGTCGCTAGCTTGACTTCACTTTCGCACTTTAATCGGTAGTACCAAGAACTGCGGTTTCTGCTTTGCTATTCACATGTTCACCAAAATATGGCTTCAACCTCTGTCCATTTACTTTGAAAGCTGCTTCCGGTGTTTTATCAAAAATTTCCAGTGCACCATGTGGAAACACCGTTTTTACCGTGAATGGTCCTGACCACCTTGACTTAAGTTTCCCTGGAAAAAGTCTGAGACGAGAGTTGAAAAGCAAAACTAACTGCCCTGATACAAAAGACTTTTGCACCAAACGTCTGTCATGCCATCTCTTGACCTTCTCCTTGTATAATTTGTGATTTTCATAAGCCTGTAGCTGAAACTCATCTAGTTCATTAATCTGAAGCATTCTTTTCTCACCTGCTGCTGCTAAGTCAAAGTTCAACTTCTTCAGCGCCCAATAAGCTTTGTGTTCTAGTTCGGCAGGCAGATGACAAGCCTTGCCATATACTAGCTGAAAAGGTGACGTGCCCAAAGGTGTTTTGTAAGCTGTTCTATAAGCCCAAACAGCTTCATCAAGTTTTAGTGACCAGTCCTTCCTTGAAGGATTCACGACCTTCTCTAGGATCCGTTTTATCTCTCTGTTGGAAACCTCTGCTTGGCCATTCGTTTGAGGGTGATAGGCTGTAGCAATTCGATGATTTATGTTGTACCTTGCCATCAATGCTGTGAACTTGCGGTTACAGAAGTGTGATCCTTCGTCACTGATAATTACCCTTGGAGTTCCGAAACGTGTGAAAACTTGCTTATTCAGAAAATTCAGCACCACTTTAGCGTCATTGGTCGGTAAAGCCTTCACCTCGATCCATTTAGAAACATAGTCCACCGCTAGCAAGATGTACTGATTATTGCATGAAGAAACAAAAGGACCCATGAAATCAATCCCCCACACATCGAAAATCTCCACTTCCAATAGCATATTCAGAGGCATCTCATTCCTCCTAGAGATATTACCAATTCTTTGACATCTATCGCATCTCAACACAAACTGATGCGCATCTTTAAACAGTGTTGGCCAATAAAACCCAGCCTGAAGTACTCGAGTGGCTGTCTTCTCTCCAGCATAATGACCTCCGTAAGTGGTAGAATGGTAGTCATGCAAAATACCTTCAACCTCACTAAACGGAATGCACCTCCGAATCACCTGATCAGCTCCCTGTCTGAATAAGAAGGGTTCATCCCATCGGTACCATTTTACATCATGAAGAAACTTCTTTCTTTGAGCATAAGAAAATTCCGACGGGATGACATTGCTTACAAGATAGTTCACAATGTCTGCAAACCATGGTTCTTCATTTTGCACCCCAAAAAGTTGCTCGTCAGGAAAAAATTCGTTGATGACAGTTTTATCCGCTGAGTTACCGTGTTCCTCTAACCGAGACAAGTGATCAGCCACCTGGTTCTCAGTACCCTTTCTATCCTTGATTTCCAAGTCGAATTCTTGAAGCAACAGAACCCAACGAATCAACCGTGGCTTAGCATCTTTCTTCGACATTAGGTATCGAATGGCTGCATGATCTGTAAACACCACTACCTTAGTTCCGAGCAAATACGATCTGAATTTCTCGAAGCTATATACAATAGCTAAGAGTTCCTTTTCTGTAGTAGTGTAATTCAGTTGTGCATCATTGAGAGTTCTGCTAGCATAGTAAATCACGTGAAACACCTTATTCTTCCGTTGACCAAGAACAGCTCCCACTGCATAGTCACTTGCATCACACATTAATTCAAAAGGTTCACTCCAATCAAGTGCAGTGATAATGGGCGCAGTTGTCAATTTCTTCTTTAAGAGCTTGAATGCCTCCAAACAATCTTCCCCAAATTTAAAAGGAATATCCTTTTCTAACAGATTGCACAAAGGTTTAGATATTTTCGAAAAATCTTGGATGAATCGCCGATAAAAACCCGCATGACCAAGAAAACTGCGAATTCCTTTAACTGAAATTGGTGGAGGGAGATTTCCAATCGTCTCCAACTTAGCCTTATCCACTTCCAGCCCCTTACCAGATACCTTGTGCCCAAGAATGATGCCTTCCTTTACCATGAAGTGACATTTTTCCCAGTTGAGTACTAGATTAGTCTCAACACATCGTTTCAGCACCATGCCTAGATTTTTGAGGCATTCATCATATGATTTCCCAAAGATTGAGAAATCATCCATGAACACTTCCACATTGATACCAATCATATCCGAAAAAATTGTCATCATACACCTCTGAAAAGTAGCAGGTGCACCACAGAGTCCGAAAGGAACGCGTCGGAACGCAAAAGTGCCAAAAGGACATGTGAAAGTGGTCTTCTCCTGATCTTCTGGAGTAATACCAATCTGATTATATCCTGAATAACCATCCAGCAAGCAATAGAATTCATGCCCAGCCAATCTGTCTAGCATTTGATCAATGAATGGAAGGGGAAAGTGATCCTTCCTTGTAGCTTTGTTCAGCTTTCTGTAGTCCATGCAAATTCTCCACCCTGTAACTGTACGAGTCGGAATGAGCTCGTTCTTTTCATTGGCAACTACTGTCATGCCTCCTTTCTTAGGCACACATTGCACTGGACTTACCCATGAACTGTCTGAAATGGGATAGATGATACCAGCATCTAGCCACTTGAGAATTTCTTTTTTTACCACTTCTTTCATGATAGGATTTAACCGCCTTTGGTGTTCTACTGTTGGTTTACTCCCTTCTTCCAATGGAATTTTATGTTGACAATATGCGGGACTGATTCCTTTTAGATCTGCAACAGACCAACCAATGGCTGATTTGAATTCTCGAAGAACTCTCAAGAGCTTGTCTTCCTCGGAGTCTGAAAGGTTAGCGGCAATAATCACAGGTAAAGTGGATTTTTCACCAAGGGAAGCATACCGTAAGTGATCCGGTAGTGGCTTGAGCTCTAGAGTTGGAGCTTCTTCGATAGACGGCTTTAATTGCTGATGTGGTCCTTTTAATTCTGGCAGTCCCAGCGATTCAACTGGTCTTTCAAATTTTCTTTGCCACGGCAAAGCATCCAGATATTGCAATTGTTCATCAATGTCATCTTCATCTAATGAATACTCCCCACTGAGGGCCTTTTTCAAAGTATCATTCATGAGCATGTGCCCTAACTTTTCTTGCACCGTAGACTCAATCAAGTCTATCTTCAGACACTGCTCTTCTTCTGTTGGGAATTTCATAGCTGTGAAAACATTGAAGGTGACAATTTGATCGTGCACCTTCATTGTCAGTTCCCCCTTTTGGACATCAATTAATGTTTGTCCTGATGCTAAAAATGGCCTACCAAGAATGATAGGAATCTTCTTGTCTTCTTCGAAATCAAGAATGACAAAATCAGCAGGAAAGATGAGTTTGTCTACTTTCACCAACACATCTTCAACAACTCCCCTAGGATAGGTGATAGATCGATCAGCCAACTGAAGGGACATACTTGTCGGTTTTGGTTCAGGAAGACCAAGCTGCAAGAAAACCGAGTATGGCATAAGATTGATACTTGCTCCCAGATCACATAAACATTTGTCGAAAGATAATCTCCCAATGGTGCATGGTATTGTGAAACTCCCTGGATCTTTCAGCTTAGGCGGCAACTTTTGCTGCAATACCGCACTACATTCTTCCGTTAAAGCAACGGTCTCTAAGTCTTCAAGTTTTAATTTCCTCGAGAGAATGCCTTTCATGAATTTGGCATAGCTTGGCATTTGTTCGAGAGCTTCAGCAAATGGAATGTTGATATGTAATTTTTTAAAGACTTCAAGAAATTTGCCAAACTGCTTGTCTAATTTCTGTTTTTGCACTCGTCGAGGAAATGGTGGAGGTGGGTAGACTTGCTCTTTTACTTCTTTTTGCTCGAGGACAGCTTGTTTAGGAGTTGGCATATTTTCTTTAATCTCCTCCTTTGATTCTGATATATTGCCCATGTCCTTTGTGTCTCCCAAATCTGTTCCTTTGTTTGGCAGAATTTTTTCTGTATCTTTTAGCTTAGCATCTTCCGTGATTCTCCCTGATCTGAGGGTAATTGCTTTGATGTGCTCGTGATTATCCTTTCTCCCAGGATTAAGTTCAGTGTCACTGGGGAGTGTTCCTTGTGGTCGGCTCATCATGAAACTAGCGAGTTGACTCAATTGAGTTTCCAGATTTTTAATGGAAGCCGCTTGGCTTTTTTGGCCCAACCTCAACTCCTCTAATTCAGTCTTTTCATTCGACGATTGTCCAGAATTTCCATAAGATTGTTGTTGTTGAAATCCTGGGGGCTGAAATTGTCTAGGAGCATATGGTTGTTGAAAATGTTTCCCCTGTTGTTGCTGGAATCCAGATGGATTATACTGCTTAGCTCCAAATGGTTGATGATTAGATTGTTGGTAGGGCTGATGTGATTGTTGTGCTCCTCCTTGATTATTGCTCCAACTGAAATTTGGATGATTTCGGTTGTTCGGATGGTAGGAATTTGGAGCTGGCTGTTGCTGTCTCTGGAAATTGCTTACGAACTGAACCGACTCGTTTGAGATGGCACATTGATTTGATTCATGTGCGCCCGCACACAACTCACAAACACTAGCAATTTGATGAAATCCTTGTGCTGTCAAAGAGTCTACTTTCAATTTCAAAGCCTCTAGCTGAGCTGCTAAGGAAGTGGCTTTGTCGATATTAAGAATTCCTGCTACCTTCTGTTGTGGCATTCTCTGAGTTGGGTTTTGATATTCATTAGCTGCCATCATCTCGATAAGATCGTAGGCCTCCTCATAACTTTTAGCCCATAATGCTCCCCCTGAAGCTGCATCTACCATTGGCCTTGATTGCATTCCTAGCCCATTATAGAAACAATTTATGATCATCCAGTTTGGCATGCCGTGATGTGGACATTGCCGAAGCATTTCTTTGTATCTCTCCCAAGCTTCACATAAAGTTTCACCAGACTGCTGAGAAAATTGAGTGATAGCATTCCTTATAGCTGCAGTCTTAGCCATGGGGAATAATTTGCTAAGAAACTTTTGAGCTAGATCAGCCCAAGTGGTGATAGATCCTGGTGGTAGAGAGTGTAGCCAACCCTTGGCTTTGTCTCTTAATGAAAACGGAAAGAGTCTCAACTTCACAGCATCATCTGACACATTGTTGAATCTTAATGTGTCGCATATTTCTATGAAGTTCCTGATGTGTAAGTTAGGATCTTCTGTTGCAGTTCCTCCGTACTGTACTTGATTCTGCACCATCTGAATAGTACTGGATCTAATTTCAAATGTAGGAGCCGTAATTGCTGGCCGAATGATGCTTGACTGGATGTCATCAATCTTCGGTTGCGAGTAGTCCATTAAAGCCCTTGCTGCTGCAGGTGCAACTACTTCGCCTTCTCCGTCCATCTTGTGAGTATTTACTAGTTCAAGTACTTGTTTGGCTTTTAATGCTTTAGAACGTGTTAGCATAAAAATCCAAGTATCTGTACACAAATAATCACTTCCCAAAAATATAAGATACGATGTTCAAGTCAAACAAATTAACTTCTATTGTAGTAAAACACATAAACAAAAATAACACCGAGTCCCCGGCAGCGGCGCCAAAAACTTGTTCGCTATTTTCTCTACGCAAGTATACGCAGTCCAAAAGCAATATAAGGAAATAAGGATCGTTCCCACGAAGACTCGGTTATTTTAGTAAATATGTCTATTCAACAATGTTTGGTTAATTATAGAAGCATGAACGAACTAAAATGGCTTATTTGCAGATAACAATTAACTAATGAAGTAACGGCTAATTTGTTTAAAATAATATGATAGAGGCATGGGGTCCTAATTTCATGAATGTTTTAGCTCTTATTAACTATCAAGAATTAATGTGTTACAATTGTTAAGAATGCTAGCGGGACACGACACTAATATGAGCCATCTTTCAATTAACTCACACCATTCCAAATAAACATCCACAAAAGAGATAGAAGTTATAAGGGCATCAATTATATCCAATACACTATATGTCTATGTGAATAGGTGATACAATCGATTTAATCACAAGTTCCGCAATTAACTACATAGGGGAATAACGTTCTTTCGAAACTATAATCCGAAATGCGGAGAAGCCGACATACCTATGCTAGCATGGCAAGCCCTAAATCTCTAAATCCACTTTCACAATCATTAGAGATTTGGCACAATAGATGTTAGCTATTCACCTAAATTCAATTAAAACAACCATGCAAGGCAATCTTATATAGAAATTGTAAACACACATTATCTATCAAATTAACATGAGCATTAACAATTCATTACATTAGAACCCCATGAAAGTGTTTAGTTCATAATTAAACTAGGCACCTTTATGGAATTAAATAAAATCATGGTAGAAAATTTTATAATTTAATTAAGAAATTACGAAAAATTAAAAATAAAAATAAAAGAATTAGAACCTAATAATAATAATAATAATAATAATAACAATAATAAAAATAATAACTAAATGAAAAATTACGAGAAATTAAATATGAAATTACCAGAGTTTAGAAATAGAACCGAATAAATTGTTGAAACAGAGGAGTACTCCAAGTGGCCAGCTAAAATGATTAAAGACTCGGACAAAAACGTAACCCACAGAAATCTCACACTCACATGCTGTGTTGAAAATTGTCTACTGCAATGATGATGCTTTATTTCTGTCAATCAATCGCCACTCTCCTCCACGCGCGTGGACTGCACGCGCCAGGCTTTAAGGAACAATTTGCCGCGCGTGGCGGTCACTCCTTCTTCCTGAGACTGGTCGTTGCTAAGTGCGTGAGTTCATTTTAACTCGGCTGTTGCTTATAGATCAATATTCTAACAGAAATACTGAAATAAGTTCCGATAAAATAAAATTTAAAGTGTTTAAAATATAATAAAATTACAGAAATTTAGAGTGTATAAAATATAATAAAATTAAAGAAATATAGAGTGTCTAAATTAAACTGTTTGCAAAAATTTAAAGTGTATACAATAAACTGAAATTACAAGAGAAAGTGATGAAAGATGGAGAGAATAAAATTGAACATTCAGTTCAGAGGTCTGTGAGAGGATACAAGAAAGAAATCAGTTTTCGGGGGTATTTAAAACCTATGAAACTCACTAATATTTATAGCACACCTTAGCACACCAGCTACGAATAATAACTGAAATTATTGAAAGATTTGTCAACTATGAAAAACCAACTGCACCATCTTTTCAAGATTCTTGCAGGAAAATAAGACCGGCGGCTTTGACTTGTAAAATGGGCTTCGCAGAAATGCTTTTTAACTCGCACAACTTATAATCTTTAATTAATAAATAATTAATTTAATTCAGAAATTATAAAAATAAATACCTAATATTATTAGATATTTATAAATATAATTTTCTAATTTAAATAAAATATTTATTAACAAAAATTAAATTATTATGTTCCGAGCTGCGGTCTACTGAGGGTCTGGAACCGGACTCCTTAAGCTTTCCCTTTTTTTCTTCTTTGTTTACTAAATTGATTTGCTTAATCAATTGCCGCCAACCACTCCTTTAATCAACAACCGGGTTTGTTTTATATGAACGGCTCCGTAAAAATTCTTTTTAACCCGCACAGCTTATAATCTTTAATTAATAAATAATTATTTTAATTCAGAAATTATAAAAATAAATACCTAATTTTATTAGATATTTATAAATATAATTTTCTAATTTAAATAAAATATTTATTAACAAAAATTAAATTATTATGTTCCGAGCTGTGTCGTTCACCTGCGCACAGGTGAGTGGAGATGACAGGCACGCTCCTGCATGTGTTGACAGAGCCATCTTTTGTATATTTGTGAACAATTCGTAAATTTTGTGTTCACACACAAAAATGCAACTAAGTACCCCATCTTTGACACAACTTGCACATCTATTGGGCCTTAAGCCCAATGGCTTTTTAATCAGCCCAACTCAATTCTAATGGATTCAGCCCATGCAATTCATAACCCAAATATCTTTTGTTTTAATTTAATTAATTACTTAATCAATTAATCATTTTAACAAATAATGATTAATTAATTAATTAATTAATTAAATCAATTTAGATTAATACATTAATTCAACGTTAATTAATCATGATAATTAATTTAATAAATAAATTAATTCAGAATGAATTAATTTATCAATTAAATAAATTACATAAATATGTTAATTAAATAAGAATTAATATAAATCTATTGATAGCGCAAATTCTTTTTCCTCGTAGCCAGTCCATCTGAGCCAGAACTCCACCGTCTTTTAACCTTTTATCACCAGGATACCTGAAATTTCGAGTTCTACACAACAAATACCGAAAGAACAAAAACGAATTAAAAGACACCACATACTTAAGGATAAATCACCAATCTAGGCTTAATTAGTGCATAAAAAGTGGATATAAAATCCACTTATCACACCGTGTTGTTTGCTATTACTAAATGTCTTATGTGCATTAAGTGGTATTAGAGTAGTCAACTATAGGGAGGACATCCATAGTTTGACTTTATGTGACTTAGTGGTAATTCCGAGTGGTGTCTACTCGAGATATGAGGGGGGACTGACACGTACTCATAACTATTTCAGTACCATTAGGGCATAATCGAGTTGGAATGACGTGCATCAAAAAGGGAAGATCGAGGCGCCGTATAAAGAAAGGTAAGCTACCTCCAGGGAATTGCTTGGACGAAGTGCGAAAGGTTTATTCGCGGTTTCTGCTTTCTGCTAAGGACCAGAGGCAAGTTTATTTACACAGACTCTATCGTTCAGAGTATACCTATTTTGAATTATATAAAATGTGCGGAAAAAGGTTTTCAATCCCTAATTGCGAGTTTTTAATCTTGTGCTCCTCCTTCCAAATCATTTTATTCTTGACTTTGCTAGCGATATTAAATTATTCTCGTGCAATAATCAAAACCCATGACTTTTAATACTGTCGATGGGCGGTGACATTCTTATGGTTCTACATCTCGATTTATATGTTGTATATTTATAAACTTTTGTAATGTGGTAGAGGACTATATGTTATGAGGTATATATAGATACATATACGTATATATGGAACTACGTGATAAAGGCTCCGAGGGTAGAGCGTGTATTAAGTTATCGAACTTAGCCCGCGTGTCGGGGCTATTTTGTATTGTATGTTTTCGAAAACCCGGGCAAAGCTTTTAAAAATAATTTCGCAATAATTAACCTAAAGGCAACATCACCAATAAACCAGTGTTTATTTAATTAATAGATGCTCCTGAAAGCATTTACTAATTAAATAAACCTCATTCGCCTAATTAATTTATTTAATTAGATGAATATCATTTTCAAAACGCTTTCTTAAAATCACTTTGTCCCGGAGAAATAATAAAACAATTTAATGGAGTGATTCTATCTAGTATATTATTTATCGGAGATAGTTTATTTTCAATACGGATTAAAGATATTCCAATGGTTATAAATTGGTTACTGTCAGCTTAAAACAGCTAGATTGATATCGATATATGTTATTTGAATGCTTATTTAATTCGATGAATATTAATTATAATATTCATTAAGAAACAAAAGAAAAGGAAAGAGAAGAAGGATTTTCAAGCTTATTAATTATTTCTTATTGACCGTGAGTCAGTAGTAGTTATTTGATAAAGTGGCTAAAGTTTGGAGACTGCTGGAGAGATTGTGTCTTGATTTTGATTAGAAACATTCCAAGAGTTGTATTTGAGTTTTTTGAGGTTATTAAATATTCCAGTATTGATAGTAAATATTATTTGAATATTACTTAATAAATGAATATTAATTTGAGTATTCTTTTAAAAAGGGATTATTGAATATTTATTATTTGTTACATTGTAGTCATATATTTATTAAATACTCTAAGTGTTTTGAAGGTTATAAAACACTATTTAAAGGTTGTCTAAGGACTTTCATAGTCATTTAAAATATTATATTTTGAATCTATCTAGGTAAGTTACTTTTCAAGAACTTATATATATATGGAATTACCCTGTTGTGGTTACAAGCTTTATGCGTACCATTTTCCATGTGTGATCACAAAACCCTGTGTCGAGATTGATATCGGTACAAGTGTATATCTATACTTGAACTCTTTTGAACTCAAAACATTTTCGAAAACCCCCGGTCAGGTTTTACTCTCTTGCTCATTTTTCAAGAAATTATCGGTCGACTGAAGTCGAACTTCAACTACTCAAGTTTTCTATCAAAATGATTTTGACAAGAAAAGAAAAAGGGGACTCTGGCAGGTGTGGGAATCGTTGACGAACGATTCCCGGGATGTGTAAGCGGCCGTGAGCCAGGCGGTCCATCAATTATTATTCCGGCCCAGGTGTTGCCGAAGGATGATTACGGATGTAGTTTTCATCGAGGGTGATTACGGATGTAGTTTTCACCCGGGGATAGTTACGGATGTAGTTTCTATCCTTCTACCGGTAGAGAAGACCCGCGGATTATTGGACTTGGATGTGGCGACTGATCATCGTCAATCCTTGTCAGGTTTTTATGTTTTCTTTAAGTCCCATCCTCCACTTTGGAAAAATACTCAAACACTGCTCCTTAGGCCTAAGTGCCAAGTAGCCGATAGTGTTGTTTTCAATTTTGAAAGATGATGAATTCATGCAGTATCTAGAACTGCAAGATTATTCTAACAATAATGGCACGTGTTGGTGCACTTTTGCAATTATTCGAAAGATGAAAGATGGTTCATCGGTTATTGATGTTAAGTCCCAAATGTTTTGCTTCAAGAGCTTTGACTCTCTTCTTATCAGTTATTTCTGAGTTTAACTTATCAAGTGGTTAACGAACTTATATCCTGTACAGAATCTTGAACTGTAAGGTGTTTTGATAATAATGATATACTCATGTGTATATACTTATAAACTTGAGGAGTATTAAAAAGGGAACTTTATAATGGTTTGGTTTATGAAGGGTGGTAATAACTATCTTAGCAGCATATTGAACTGCATATTTTGAAAAGCTCCCTAAGGGGTTATCAATACTATGAGGTATGGTATGTGGATAAGGTATGAGGATTACTATGGTTGACATGAACTTACTTTATTTATCTGATGTTACTCGAAATGTCATATATCCCCTACTGAGGTTTCATTGTTGTAAATATTTCGAAATTGATATTAAGTATCGTTATATTTCGAAAACTCCATGTGTATATTGATATATATTGTTGTGCTCTATTAATACTTGCTGGGCAATTCTTTCGCTCATATTGCTTGTTTTAAATTTTAACCTTTCAGAGGAAGGTAGATGATTGAGGCTTATCTGCATGGCTCAGGAGAAGCAGGCAGTGTGCCCTTGTGAAGATGATATGATCCAGAACATAGATAGCTGGAGTAAGTTATATATAAGTGTATTGATGTGTAATATGTATATATCACTTTGTACAGGATAGTACTGGTGCTAGTGTACTTCTCAACGAAGCTACCCTAGTAGTATAGGATTTGTAATACTCAGTGTGATGTAATTAAATGGATGTAATGAGAAATGTAAGGATCGATTCTTGTTTCTAGCCCTATAACCTAAAAGATGCTTGGTGGTTGGGGTCACAGATGTTGTAATTCAGTTATTAAATGATTACAGGTGGTTTAATATTGTCAAACAGGTGATTTGATGTTAAGGATTTCCGCGTGATGACCAAATCCCTGACCCCGGATTTGGGGCTTTACAGAAATGGTATCAGAGCTGAGGTTATAGTAAACTAGAAACGAGAGTGAGTAGGAGTGGGTATAGTTATGTGAGAACGTCAGAACTCATGTAGAGTTCATGTTGGACTATTGGATATAGTACCAATGATTAAGATAAGATTTTGAGGAATATGTTGAGGTAGACTTCACTTCTTGTGGTGATGGATGTCTGCTAAAGAACTCTTAGAGACAAGTGTTGGTTGGCAGGGGCATAGAGCGCCCGAGGCCTAAATTTAAAATGATTTTAGGGGATTCATGGAGGCAGTTATGTATTCCCCGAACTATAGGGAATTTCAATATGATGGTGAATGATAGAAAGATGACATCTAGTATTATGGCAAGGATGTGTTGAGAATGTACTCATACTGTTAAAATTCCAAAATGGGAAGCAAAAAAAGATCACTATGAAAGGTTATCAGTCGAAGTTGCGGGTATTTAAAACCCTCTCGAGCTTGATAGAGTTTAAGGTAATATTATGAATGGATTGGTGGATAGACACCGATTGTCTCAAAATTATAGAAGTAAAAAGGGTGAAGATGAGATTGATCAATAAAGATGAAATGTTTTACGAATCAAGACGGACTGAGAAAGTCTGAGAAAGACTAGTACGAAGGTTGTTATGCCAAAAAGGGATAAGTTTAAGTTGCACACGGAATTGTCATGAGGACAGGAACATGTGGTATAAATACGGTTATAATGGTGACTGGATCTAAGTATGAATTTCCAGCAATGTTCCAGAATATCGCCCATTCGACACGTGGAATTCGTCGTTGCTAGGGGCGACACCGATATCGAAGTCTTCTCAAAGAATAGAACGCTTGCGTGAGATGCTTGCGCCGAGTCGAATAGAACTCCTTAATATCGTGAAATGCCGATGGTTGAATCTCTAGCGACTATTACGAGTCGACGATGACGTCGGTTATCGAGCACCTTAGGGTGTGCGTGGAAAAGAAGAGCGCTACAATCGAACAATTATCCGTCAGAGGAGCCGACATGAAAGGCATCCGTGGAGACCTTGGCATTACCCTCCCTAATTATGAATCATTTTGATTACTTCCCCAGTCTGAATTATTTGATATCTCCCCATTTGCAACTTATGTTTATTATCTCCCCAATGTGAATTATTTGACACATCCCCGTGCATAAATTATTTGGATTACCTCCCTAATCTATGACCTATCTTGACATCTCTCCAAGAGAGAATTTTGATAAAGAATATACTCCCTCTTCGAAGTTGTTCTTCAATACTCGTGTTAAACAATATTTAATTTCGATTGTGCCAGAAGCTGTCATTATTCCTACCTTCAGATTTCTGAAGCCCTGTTGAATGATGTTATTTCAAACTTCCACTTTCCTTCAGCGACTATTACGAGTCGACGATGACGTCGGTTATCGAGCACCTTAGGGTGTGCGTGGAAAAGAAGAGCGCTACAATCGAACAATTATCCGTCAGAGGAGCCGACATGAAAGGCATCCGTGGAGACCTTGGCATTACCCTCCCTAATTATGAATCATTTTGATTACTTCCCCAGTCTGAATTATTTGATATCTCCCCATTTGCAACTTATGTTTATTATCTCCCCAATGTGAATTATTTGACACATCCCCGTGCATAAATTATTTGGATTACCTCCCTAATCTATGACCTATCTTGACATCTCTCCAAGAGAGAATTTTGATAAAGAATATACTCCCTCTTCGAAGTTGTTCTTCAATACTCGTGTTAAACAATATTTAATTTCGATTGTGCCAGAAGCTGTCATTATTCCTACCTTCAGATTTCTGAAGCCCTGTTGAATGATGTTATTTCAAACTTCCACTTTCCTTCAATAGTGGATGATTCTATGGTGGTATAGCACCACTTGCTTGTTGTATACCAGTATCTTTCTGGTTATCCTTTTCCTTGGAAATTGCACCTTGGAATCTGATAAATTTTAATCCAGGGTGTCCACTTGAGAATTATTTGTCAAAAGACGATAATTATTATCTTCACTTCGAATTGCTTTCATACTTCTCAGCTTCCACTGAGACGAACAACCCTATACTTATAGGGGACACAAGGGCTATCTATCTGTGTGATAGAAGTCTGACGGGACGCCGTCACTTGTGAGTTGTGAAATACAAGAAGGCTAACTACCTTTAGTAATGTCTTAACTGAGACACGCAACGTGAGTTCTTATGATCATATTGATCTCTCAGTAAATTCTCTTATTTCAAACAAGGTGTACTTTAATACTCATAACCTTATGGTCATCAATGTGTGGCAATAGCCTTGATATGACAGCTATCTTTTCAAAGTTTCATAATTCTTATTACCTCTAATGAATTTCAAGGGGATGACAACCAGGTCGGCCAAGTCGTAAATATTCTGATCAAAACTGGATTCGAACGGAATCGCCAAGAGCAAGAGCGAATCCTAAGGCGAATAGAATATCAGTGACGTATCAATAGAATTAGTGCACTCTCTCTCTCAAGAATGTCATGTTAATAGAGTCAGTGAACTCTCTCTCTTAAGGATAGTATAATAATAGAAAGTTGGGCAAGACGTATATGTGAAAGGAATAATGGTGGGTTATAAGACTCCAGCGATAATTGTGTCAGACAGAGAATCGAGGTTTGAATTGAGATATTGGAGAAGTTGTTTACGAAGAGACACTATCTCCTGTTTTGCAGAATAAATGTTGATGATGAAAGAGTTAAGGAATCCCAGTAGTGGCCTTAGCTGATTCCGTGGACGGAATACTTTTAAGGAGGGTGGGCTGTAAGAACCCGTATTTTTCAAGAAATTATTTTATTATTATTTTGATAATAATAATGTTTTCCTAAAATGAGGAGGAATTTTTTTTTATTTTTTTTTATTATTCAATTATTTAATTATTTTCGGTTAAGTGGAGCCTGGTGCTCCTATTTAAAAATTTTATTGACTGAGTAGATACCCCGAGTCAATAGTTTATTTGTGCAAAGATTTAATTTTGGAATATGAAATTATTCAGTAAAGATTTTATTTTAAATTATTAAATAATTTAGAGATTTTAAAATCCTTAGAAAATGATTATTTTAATTATTTGAGGATTTGCAGAAATTACTCGATTAATTTATAATATCGAGAATTTGGGATTTTACTGAAACAATAGTGTTTGTAGTATTTTTATAAAGCCCTGTAAATTGTGATTTATGAATCACAATTATTATTTTTTTATGAATTGTTTTTATAAATTATTAATATTTGTAAAATGCATATCAATTTAGAAAATTTAGATTTAATTCTAATTCTTTCTCCAAAAGTCTTTAAAAATATTATAGTATTTAATTATGCTAGAAATTTTATTTTTACAAATTAGAGTTATTAGTTTAAAATATTATTTGAGGTGTGTAGTAATTAAAGGTATTGCTTTTAATAGTGTTGGGCTTGAGGCCCATTAGGTTAACACACATAACAGATACATACATCGATACACACACTCAGCCGCACAAAACGAAAACAGATCGGGGAGGGGGAGAAGGCGGCTGGGGGGAGGAAGAGAGAAAAGAGATTTGGGGGTTTCATTTTACAACTCCATTAAGCTAAATATACATACATATATACATATATAATCGTGGGTGTGTGTGATTGTGTGTGTATACACGCATGTGTGTGTGTGTGTGTGTGTGTGTGTGTGTATGTACGTGTGAGTGAGTGTAGCAGCGTGTGTATGTGTTGTAGGTGGAAGTCGCGTGGGGAGAGGGAGTGTGGGGGTCGAGAACGCAGCAGAGAGAGAGAGAGAGAGAGAGATGGTGGAGATTTTCGTGGTGGTCACCGGAAAAAGGGGAGACTTCGGTGGCTTGACTTTCGGATCGGAAACGAAATGGGGTATAATTTCGTAAATCTAATTATTTAATTCTCGTATTAAATTAGATGTAATTGTTATATATTGTTTAAATTGTAGTTATTTAATTAATTAATTGTTGTAATTTAATTAATTTAAATTGTGAAATTATTGTTGTGATGAAATTAGATTTAATTTGTGAGTTTAATGTGTTAATTTTAATGATTAGATTAAATTCCGAGATTTAATTCGGAAGGTATGTTGGTAATTATAATGGTTGAGATTAATTATGAGTCCGATTAAAGGTTCGGGTTAGTGATTGTTAATTGTTAAATTGCTAATTGTTAATTATTAGTGAGTAATTATTAATTGTCGAATAATATATTCGGGTTAGTTGTCAAGTAATTGTTAAGTGCTAATTGCTAATTGTTAGTTTCCTATTGAAATTGTTAATTGCTAAGTGCTAAGTGCTAATTGTTATCACCATGTAATGTAGTCATAAGAGTTGGATAGCTTGTAAATATCTATGTGCTAGATGTTATAAATCGAGTCATAATATAGGTTGAAAGTATAAGTGTCAACTACGTGGTGTTGGCTTAAATGTGGATAAACTTAGTTTATTTTCCTTACATGTTGAGGTGCCGCATGTCTGGGCGGGTACTTTTCCTTATGTGCTAGTTGCCGCAAGTCTGGGCGAGTACTTTTCCTTATGTGCTAGTTGCCGCAAGTCTGGGCGGGTACTTTTCCTTATGTGCTAGTTGCCGCAAGTCTGGGCGGGTACTTTTCCTTATGTGCTAGTTGCCGCATGTCTGGGCGGGTACTTTTCTTACTTGTTTACTTTGCTGCAAGTTGAGGCAGCTTTATTTTTGCAAAAACAGGGTTGAATTGCTTTGGAGGGGCTGTGCCCATAGTCCGATAAACGAATACTACATGCCGAAATTTTCTAAAAATCCCCTGCATTTTAATTTATTTAACTTATTTGATTTCAAGGGTTTAAAGGTATGATTTGGGTGTTAACTGTTTATGTGTATATGTGTTAAGTGAATTAATTCGAGGGTAATTGTTGTCTCGAGAATTTATGTGCTAAGTGATTTAATTCAAGGATTTATGTGCTTCGAGGATTAATTGTGTTTTGAGGATTAGCTATTAATCAAGTTTTGTCGTAGAAGGTCAATGGTATTATGAATGTATAGGTTAAGTGAAGTTGACTAAATGGTGGTATAGGGTTATGATATGTTGGTACTAGGAAATGTTCACTTTATATAAGGGGACTCTTCCCGTGTTGTTTGCTATTACTAAATGTCTTATGTGCATTAAGTGGTATTAGAGTAGTCAACTATAGGGAGGACATCCATAGTTTGACTTTATGTGACTTAGTGGTAATTCCGAGTGGTGTCTACTCGAGATACGAGGGGGGACTGACACGTACTCATAACTATTTCAGTACTATTAGGGCATAATCGAGTTGGAATGACGTGCATCAAAAAGGGAAGATCGAGGCGCCATATAAAGAAAGGTAAGCTACCTCTAGGGAATTGCTTGGACGAAGTGCGAAAGGTTTATTCGCGGTTTCTGCTTTCTGCTAAGGACCAGAGGCAAGTTTATTTACACAGACTCTATCGTTCAGAGTATACCTATTTTGAATTATATAAAATGTGCGGAAAAAGGTTTTCAATCCCTAATTGCGAGTTTTTAATCTTGTGCTCCTCCTTCCAAATCATTTTATTCTTGACTTTGCTAGCGATATTAAATTATTCTCGTGCAATAATCAAAACCAATGACTTTTAATACTGTCGATGGGCGGTGACATTCTTATGGATCTACATCTCGATTTATATGTTGTATATTTATAAACTTTTGTAATGTGGTAGAGGACTATATGTTATGAGGTATATATAGATACATATACGTATATATGGAACTACGTGGTAAAGGCTCCGAGGGTAGAGCGTGTATTAAGTTATCGAACTTAGCCCGCGTGTCGGGGCTATTTTGTATTGTATGTTTTCGAAAACCCGGGCAAAGTTTTTAAAAAGAATTTCGCCATAATTAACCTAAAGGCAACATCACCAATAAACCAGTGTTTATTTAATTAATAGATGCTCCTGAAAGCATTTACTAATTAAATAAACCTCATTCACCTAATTAAATTTATTTAATTAGATGAATATCATTTTCAAAACGCTTTCTTAAAATCACTTTGTCCCGAAGAAATAATAAAACAATTTAATGGAGTGATTCTATCTAGTATATTATTTATCGGAGATAGTTTATTTTCAATACGGATTAAAGATATTCCAATGGTTATAAATTGGTTACTGTCAGCTTAAAACAGCTAGATTGATATCGATATATGTTATTTGAATGCTTATTTAATTCGATGAATATTAATTATAATATTCATTAAGAAACAAAAGAAAAGGAAAGAGAAGAAGGATTTTCATGCTTATTAATTATTTCTTATTGACCGTGAGTCAGTAGTAGTTATTTGATAAAGTGGCTAAAGTTTGGAGACTGCTGGAGAGATTGTGTCTTGATTTTGATTAGAAACATTCCAAGAGTTGTATTTGGGTGTTTTGAGGTTATTAAATATTCCAGTATTGATAGTAAATATTATTTGAATATTACTTAATAAATGAATATTAATTTGAGTATTCTTTTAAAAAGGGATTATTGAATATTTATTATTTGTTACATTGTAGTCATATATTTATTAAATACTCTAAGTGTTTTGAAGGTTATAAAACACTATTTAAAGGTTGTCTAAGGACTTTCATAGTCATTTAAAATATTATATTTTGAATCTATCTAGGTAAGTTACTTTTCAAGAACTTATATATATATAGAATTACCCTGTTGTGGTTACAAGCTTTATGCGTACCATTTTCCATGTGTGATCACAAAACCCTGTGTCGAGATTGATATCGGTACAAGTGTATATCTATACTTGAACTCTTTTGAACTCAAAACATTTTCGAAAACCCCCGGTCAGGTTTTACTCTCTTGCTCGTTTTTCAAGAAATTATCGGTCGACTGAAGTCGAACTTCAACTACTCAAGTTTTCTATCAAAATGATTTTGACAAGAAAAGAAAAAGGGGACTCTGGCAGGTGTGGGAATCGTTGACGAACGATTCCCGGGATGTGTAAGCGGCCGTGAGCCAGGCGGTCCATCAATTATTATTCCGGCCCAGGTGTTGCCGAAGGATGATTACGGATATAGTTTTCATCGAGGGTGATTACGGATGTAGTTTTCACCCGGGGATAATTACGGATGTAGTTTCTATCCTTCTACCGGTAGAGAAGACTCGCGGATTATTGGACTTGGATGTGGCGACTGATCATCGTCAATCCTTGTCAGGTTTTTATGTTTTCTTTAAGTCCCATCCTCCACTTTGGAAAAATACTCAAACACTGCTCCTTAGGCCTAAGTGCCAAGTAGCCGATAGTGTTGTTTTCAATTTTGAAAGATGATGAATTCATGCAGTATCTAGAACTGCAAGATTATTCTAACAATAATGGCACGTGTTGGTGCACTTTTGCAATTATTCGAAAGATGAAAGATGGTTCATCGGTTATTGATGTTAAGTCCCAAATGTTTTGCTTCAAGAGCTTTGACTCTCTTCCTATCAGTTATTTCTGAGTTTAACTTATCAAGTGGTTAACGAACTTATATCCTGTACAGAATCTTGAACTGTAAGGTGTTTTGATAATAATGATATACTCATGTGTATATACTTACAAACTTGAGGAGTATTAAAAAGGGAACTTTATAATGGTTTGGTTTATGAAGGGTGGTAATAACTATCTTAGCAGCATATTGAACTGCATATTTTGAAAAGCTCCCTAAGGGGTTATCAATACTATGAGGTATGGTATGTGGATAAGGTATGAGGATTACTATGGTTGACATGAACTTACTTTATTTATCTGATGTTACTCGAAATGTCATATATCCCCTACTGAGGTTTCATTGTTGTAAATATTTCGAAATTGATATTAAGTATCGTTATATTTCGAAAACTCCATGTGTATATTGATATATATTGTTGTGCTCTATTAATACTTGCTGGGCAATTCTTTCGCTCATACTTGCTTGTTTTAAATATTAACCTTTCAGAGGAAGGTAGATGATTGAGGCTTATCTGCATGGCTCAGGAGAAGCAGGCAGTGTGCCCTTGTGAAGATGATATGATCCAGAACATAGATAGCTGGAGTAAGTTATATATAAGTGTATTGATGTGTAATATGTATATATCACTTTGTACAGGATAGTACTGGTGCTAGTGTACTTCTCAACGAAGCTACCCTAGTAGTATAGGATTTGTAATACTCAGTGTGATGTAATTAAATGGATGTAATGAGAAATGTAAGGATCGATTCTTGTTTCTAGCCCTATAACCTAAAAGATGCTTGGTGGTTGGGGTCACAGATGTTGTAATTCAGTTATTAAATGATTACAGGTTGTTTAATATTGTCAAACAGGTGATTTGATGTTAAGGATTTCTGCGTGACGACCAAATCCCTGACCCCGGATTTGGGGCGTTACACTGATCATCATCATCATTGTTGTTGTCACTAGCATCAGCAAAAACATCAGGTGGATTGTCACCATCTGAATCTGGATCTGTCATATCATCAAACAATAGCTTTTCAGATGAATCTTCAGTTTGGCTACTAGGGAGTTTAGTGTCATCAAATGTTACATTGACACTTTCAAGCATTTTCTGCTGATCAATCACGTACACCCTGTAAGCTCCTCTTGTGTAACCAACAAAAATTGCTTCATGTGCTTTGGCCTCAAATTTTCCACCTTGATCATCTCCTTCTTTAAGCACAAAACATTTTGCTCCAAATATATGAAAGTATTTGAGTGTTGGTTTATTTTCAGTCACAGCTTCATAAGGGGTCTTCATCAAATCTTATTGATAAGAGTTCGATTCTGGGTATAGCAAGCAGTGTTGACAGCTTCAGCCCAAAAATACAATGGAAGCCTTGATTCACTTAACATAGTACGTGCAGCTTCAATCAAGGTTCTATTCTTTCTTTCCACTACCCCATTTTGTTGAGGAGTTCTTGGAGCTGAGTACTGTCTAGTTATACCCTTTTCCATACAAAAATCATTTAAAACTGCATTCTTGAATTCAGTTCCATTATCTGACCTTATAGCTCTCACTGGATGCTTAGAATCCAGCTCAATCAACTTGATGTGATCAATCACTAGCTGTGGAGTCTCATCTTTGGAATTTAGGAACAGGACCCATGTGTACTTTGAAAAATCATCAACAATCACAAGAGCGTATCTTTTCTTTGACATCGACATTACATTAACTAGACCAAATAGATCCATGTGAAGTAGTTGTAATGGTTCAGTTATTGAAGATATGTCAGTGCTCCTATGAGTTGCCCTTTTTAACTTGCCTTTTTGACATGCATCACATAGTCCTTCCTGAGTGAATTCCATTGAAGGCAAACCTCTCACCAACTCTCTTTTAACTAGAGAATTCATTGTATTGAAATTAAGGTGAGAAAGTTTCTTGTGCCATAGCCAACTCTCGTCATTAGATGCTTTAGAGTAGAAGCAAGTGATTTCTTCAGTGCTTCCAGAGTTCATATTGGCTACGTACAGATTGCCTTTTCTAACTCCTGTCAGTTGTGGCTTTTCATGTCTCTTGTGTGAGATGTTAGGTCGAATACACAATATATAATCAAGTACTGTATGAATAAGTAACAAGAACACACGTTTTAACTCTTAAAACTGTTTGGAATTGATAATTCCTCTCTCGGTGATGTAAAGTATCATAGAGAGCTGCTTAGGTTACAAGAATGATATTCGTTCACGATGGATACCCTTCTAGGGTTAACCTAACTGTATTTATAAGATATACAGCTACGTACAATCGTAAATTGATTCTCCTAAAATTAAGCTATACAATTGATATCAATTACGATTGCTACACGTCTTCTAAGTCAACTCAATCTCTTTGACAGCTATCCAATCTTCAAAGATATCGCTTCCATATTAATATTAAATTAATCTTCAAACTCTGTTGACTTGTAGACGCTCCCAGTAGACAGACTTTAGCAAACTCTGTTCTCTTCAAGCTAACAGTGTTTGCGCTTCCATGTGTTCAGCTAACAGTGTTTACGCTTTCCTCTGTCAGCGTTTGCGCTTCCAGCAATCAGCGTATACTTAAACTCTGTTACAACTGCTTTCAATATCAAGTTAAACTCTCTTTTACCTGTAACACTTAAACACTGACATTAAATCACATCAATTATATCTAACAATCTCCCCCAACTTGTTCATTAGAAAAATGTACAAGTTCACAGTAATTGATGATGTCAAAACTAACAAATAAAAACACAGTGTTTAACATATAATCAGAGTTTAAACTTGACTTAGCAAAATTTACAGAAAATTCGAATTACTTACAAATTCTGTCTACCTAACCTCCTCAAGATCTGGAGTTGTTCTGAGATAATCAAACAACAACCTCCTCTCAGCATTTTCAAGTTCAATCTCCATAGCAACCTTGATCTCTCTTAAATCTGGATCATTCTCATCAGTTTGAAAAATAGCAGCTCTGAGATCATAGATCTTGTTTCTTCTCATTTCATTTCCCAATCTGATAAACTTCACTTCTTCAGACTTTACATTAAAATCTAGAACAGTAATCCCAAGATCAGTCTTCAGCTTTGTAGTTCCCTTCTGCATTTCAATCAGATTCCCATTCCAGTCTCTGTACTTTGGAACATACTTGCTGTATTTCATATGTCTATTTGCAAGATTCTGTATCATCTTTTGTCTGAGCACATTTGCAACTGATTGAGCTCTTTGATTTCTTACTCTGAAAATGTACAGAACATACTCTAGTTCTTCCCAGAATTTCAAATCAATATCATTCTCAGCAATCTTGAACACCGTTCCATCAGCCATGAAGTATAACAAGAAATCCTTTCCTAAACTTTTCTGATGAACAAGCTGTACTGACTCCAGTCTGTCTAAACTCTCTTGAGTGACACCACGACCTGGAACAGACAATGAAGAAGGATCTCTGGGAGCAACATTCTGTCTTTTATCTCTATGTGAGCCTATGCCTCCTTTGTTGTATGCGATTTTACCAGATAAAGCTCTACCATCAGTAAAATCCATTGGAGCTGTAGCTGGAGCTGTAGCTGCAAGACTTGAATCATGAAGAACACCTTTTCCAAATTTTGATTTCAGCTGAGAAGACAGTATTGGTGTAGTCAAAACTTGTGCAGCAACAGAGGTTGTGTCTTCATTCTTCTGTACAACATGTGTATCAACAGAGGTTGTAATTATCATTTTATTCTTGCTCTCTTCACCCATCACTCCTTTTAACTTCAGCTTGGCATCAATAGAAGACTTTCTAATCAGCTTTCCTTTATCTTCTTCTTCTTCTTCTTCTTGAATACCAGATAATCTTTCTTTGATCTCAATTCCTTTCATTGCAGGCCTTGAAGACTTTGAAGCTTTAACAACTTTCTTCACTTTCTTGGACTTTTGAGCTTTTAAATGCTCTTTCTGCAACAGCTTTTCTTCAGCTTGAATATCCTCAAGTGTAGCTTCAGCATTCTCTTCACGAAAAAGTTTTGCAGCCAATTCTTCATCTGTTTGTGGATTGTCAGAGAATGACAAATCCTTTGGCTTTGAACCAGAAGTACTCTGAGTATTTGTATCTATCACCAAATTCGGCTTTGACCTTGTAGACCTCCCATGTCCTTGTCTAGAATTTGCATTTCTTAAGCCCTTCTCAGCATTGGTACCTTCATCATCAAGATGATCTTTCTTTGACAGAGTTTGAGTTTGCTTACACTTGGTTTTAGCAATTCTCTCCCCCTTTTTAACATCATCATCACCATCTTGAATCAGAATTGAGGTGATTAACTCAAGAGAATTTGCAATAGAATCAACTTTCTCAGTCAGTAGAAGCTGATTCTGTTCAACTTTACTCAGTCTGTCATTAATATTTGCTTGAGCTCTGGAGAAATGTTGAAAGAGCTTAGCATTAGCTAGTTGAGCTTTCTCCTCATGAGTAGCAACCTCTGTTCGAAGATCAACAATAGATTTCTGAGTATCATCAAATCTAGTATTCAAGGTTTTGATTTGAATCACTGTGCCTTGCAAACAAGTGAATATTTCTGGATTTTTAATCTTCGAAGAGTTTGCTTGAAGAAACATAGCTGCCCTTCCAGGAGGAAAAATACACTCTGACTTGTACCAATCAGCAGTTTGTTTGGCCAAATAACTATCATCAACTTCATTTACAGAAGGCCCAGCAAAATCTGGTTTTTCTCCTGTTTTCTGACCATCAGTCTGATTTTATGGTTGTTCAACTCCAGTACTCTTGGCTTCAACTGAATCACTTATCGACTCACTAGTAGAGGCAATAGAAGCAATGTCTTCATTTTGAGCAGCAACAGGTTCTTGAGCAACTTGTTTTCCTTTATCAACTTGAGTTTGCTCTGAAGAAAGAACCTTTTCTGGTTTATCAACCTCCTCACCATGAGCAGAAACATGATGGGCATCAGAGTTTAACTCAGTGTGTGATGCAACCACAGTGTCTTCAAGAACAACAGTAGGTCCATTAGCAACACCAGTATCAATAGAATGTGTAACCTCCATGAGTGGTGGAGTAGATGCTTCATGATTAAAAGAAATTGGAGTTTCAGCAAACTCTTCCATTGGAGACGAAGCATCTCTAACATCTTCATTTTCTTGAACCTTAGCAGATTCTGGTTCAGCAGTCTTGACTTCTGATGATGGTAAAATAGGTTCTATGACAACCTCTGTCTCACCAGTAGGAATATCAATAGATATATTCTCTTGAGCCTCCTCAATATGCTCATCATCAGAATCAGTTAGAATAAGCCTTCTCCTCTTAGCTTGAGGCACTGCTATCAGTTCTTCATCCTCACTAGAACTGTCCTCAGCTGGTGGTGTAGAAGGTCTATTTGCCCTTTTTATGAATCTTCTAGAATAAACAGCCTTTGGAGATGTCTGTTTAGCCTTAGAATGTTTTGTGTTGATTGCAGTATGCTTCTTCCTTTTTAACTTAGATGGTGGTTGTGGATGAGTGGTAGTGACAGGGTTTGTTGGTTCAGTATTCATTTGGTCAGATTGTTTTTGAGGTTCAGTTTGTGTTTGAGGTGATATGGGTTGATCAGTGGTTGTTGGTGTTGGCTCAGGTGATTGAGTAGGTTGAGATGGTATGTTTTCTGTACGATCAGTGGCTAAAGGTTCAGGCATAGGTTGTGGTTCT
Organism: Kitagawia praeruptora; assembly: GCA_037693485.1. NCBI lineage: Eukaryota > Viridiplantae > Streptophyta > Magnoliopsida > Apiales > Apiaceae > Kitagawia > Kitagawia praeruptora. The sequence goes on from CM075345.1 coordinate 137,380,385, forward strand.
GGTTGTTGTGGTTGATGTGGTTCAGGTTGTGGTGATGAAGAATCTTGTGGCTGATTGACAAAATTCTGTAAGGCAAGTGGTAATACAAAAGGAGGTAAGTCCTTACCAACATCTTTGTTAGTCATATCAGAGAATATTCGCTTAGTGACTCGAAAAGGTTGAATCTCATCAGCTTCATCAACAGGTAACCCAGGAACACATGCATTGAACAGAAGTTGACAAAATCTAGCAAAGTAAACTGTAGTAGACTCTGACAACTTATCACCCAAATTCATTAAAACATATCTACCAAAATCAAAATTACTGCCATAGAGTAGAGAATACCCAATTTGCAGACTGTCCATTGGAATAGCATCCCAGTTGGTGACCTTCTTCTGGAATGTCCTGGTGATACAATCAAAGAAAAAGTTCCACTCTTTTCTCAAATTTGGCCTCCTCACACTGCCCAGCTTGGCAAGTGATTCCATGTACCCAATCTCTGTTAGCATCTCTCTCAGATTTTGCTCAGAGACAACAGCATACGAAGTATGTGTGTCGAAATCCATGGCGTCGCGAATAGTTTGTGGAGTGATCACAAACTCTTGTTCTTCATGAGAGAAGATGATAGACGGAGTTCCATTCTTTCCTCCTTCTATATATCTTGAGTTTTGCCAGAAATTAACAACCTGAGAAGCAGATAGAGTAGCCGGTTCAACCAGCGCTTGCCCAATCTCAGAATCTCGAAGAAAATTTTGCATTAGATGAAACGCCTCTGGAGCCCAGTCGTTTTCAAATAAAGCTGCATAATTGTTAGGCACAAAACGTAGACCAAACACAGTGAAAGGTTTTGTTGCCATTGAATCAAGAAATAAGCAAAAAGCAGCTGTGAAAATGATATGTAAGAAAGGTGTTTGTGAAAATGCCAAAGTGAAAAACAAAGATGTTCTCTCTGTTTTGGTAAAGTGAATATGAGTGGATGAAAGTGATTGTGGCAAAAAGTAATTTGAGTTGTAATTAAAAACTAAACTCAAACGTTTTTACTTGAAAACACGCAACTGTTCCCTTGAAAAGTGTGAAAGTGAGACATAATGATGAGTGAGTGGGTGAAAGTGGGACACGTGTCACACATGCAACGATTCACTTAATACACACGCAGTAAAAGCCATTATTACCGCTGTCGTTCCGTTTATCAAGACACTTTACCACTAAATACACTAATTAACAGTTGTCAACTACTCCATTTACTCCAAAATTTTCAAATTATCTTAATGAAAATATACCTTAGAGTATATAACACAATCAATCAGTGTTTGCCAAATTTTCAATCTTTATCACAAAAACCCTTTCAAAAATGCACAGTCGTGATTTTTGTGTGTGAGTAGCAGAGTTTACCAAATCAATTTTTATAGCATCTAATATTTCATAAAATCCATAAATCAAAACAATAAACACTGAATGCACAAACTCTCATATTAAACACAGAGTATATGATGAATGCTAAACTCTGTAGTTCCTTAATTACAGAAATCTGAATATCCCTGTTCCAGTTTATGTTCATGATTATCCAAGTAAGCACACAGTCATTATAGACAAAAAGATCAGGAGATAAACATCAAAGCATCATTCAGTGAGTTACATGTCTAGGATTTCCTCACAAACTCTCACAGCACACAAGTGTTTAGGTGAAGTGTTTTCGCTCAAATTCAATCAGTAGAAGCAGATACTACCATAAGCTTGAATTTCCACCAAATCTACACCACTTCGATTACATATATGCACAAATCAAAAGGACTTTGTTCAGGGTTGGAATTGAGTAAAATCAAACAGATGAGAAGAGATGTTTTTCGAATGAGAATTTCTAACTGAACAATTTATCAGATCAAAATGTTCAGTCAAACTGTTAGTACATATTTGTACAAGATGATCAGTATATATACCTCCTTTTTTTTTTTTTATTTACATATATATATACTGAGTAAGATTTCTTTTCTTGAGAAATACTCACCTGCTTGAATTTGATTTACCAAAAGAATATAACTGCTCTTAATACTTCACTATTCAAGAAAAATGAACAGTTAATTTGGCTCAAAGGGGTTTACTAAGGGTCGTGTTTATGAACAGTGTTCAAAGATGTTTTGAACAGTGTTTAAAGAAAGATGGTTAATCCTAGTGCCTTTATCATTTTCATGCACACATATATCATGTAGTCTCAAAATGGTTTAATGCAAGTTCTAGAGCAACATACTTACTGATGAACATCACACAACAATAAAATCTGATTGATATAAAATGTATCAATCACTTATTCGGCTCAAAATCTCACAGGGTTCAGACATGAACTGTTTCTCACCAAACTAAACAATGACATATCTCAAGTTTTAAAATTTTCACAAGTGCAAACAAAGAAACATCAAGAATCAAGTTTGGCTTGGAAACAGAGTGTCACTAATCAGAGTTTAGAGTTCATCAATATCAGAGTTATTCATGAGAGGCAATGCATACGGTATTCATAAATTCAGAGTTTAGGATCAAATAAACTAAGAGATGCTCTAAATATGAAACAGTATCATGCTGTGTTAACTTACTGTGCAATTTCTGATTAGATTACAGTGACTCAGAAAGAATCTTGATTTTTCACTGAAAATCATGCTTCATACATTTTTCTTCATTGGTATTTTCATTCAGACAAAAATCAACTCAGAATTCACAGAGTTTAACAAACGTATTAACAGTGTATGACCAATAATCATTCTGACAGAGTTTAATTAACAAGGTTCACATAGCACTTTAACAATTTACAGAAATATGAGCAACACATTTTATTAGAAAAGTTTGAGTCTAACCAACATGTTTAGTCAAAACCAGATATCATCCCTAGTTCATTGACCAGTCTTGTAAATGTTGATTCACTTAGAGGCTTTGTGAAAACATCTGCAAGTTGTTGATCTGTAGGCACAAAGTGAAGCTCAATATTGCCTTCCTCTACATGCTCTCTGATAAAGTGATACCTTATGCTGATGTGCTTGGTCATTGAGTGTTGTACTGGATTACCTGTCATTGCAATAGCACTTTGATTATCACAGAAAATAGGTATTTTACTATACCTCAACCCATAATCCAGCAATTGATTCTTCATCCATAGAATCTGTGCACAGCAACTACCAGCAGCAATATACTCTGCTTCAGCTGTAGATGTTGATATTGATTTTTGTTTCTTACTGTACCAAGACACAAGTCTGTCACCAAGAAATTGACAACTTCCACTTGTGCTTTTTCTGTCAATTTTACAGCCAGCAAAATCTGCATCAGAGTAACCAAGTAGCTTAAAATCTGATTCTCTTGGGTACCACAGCCCTAAGGTTACAGTGCCCTTGAGATATTTGAAAATCCTCTTCACAGCTGTTAAATGTGGTTCTCTTGGATCTGCCTGAAACCTTGCACACAGACAGGTGGCATACATGATATCAGGTCTACTAGCAGTTAAATAGAGTAGAGAACCAATCATCCCTCTGTAACTTGTCATATCCACTGATGACCCTGTATCTTTGTCCAGTTTTGTTGCAGTTGCCATGGGAGTTGTTGCAGATGAACAGTCAAGCATGCCAAATTTCTTGAGAAGATTTCTGGTATATTTTGCTTGATTAATGAAAATTCCATCATCTGTTTGCTTCACCTGTAAGCCTAGAAAATAGCTTAACTCTCCCATCATACTCATTTGATATCTAGACTGCATGAGCTTGGCAAATTTCTTACAGAGTTTATCATTAGTAGATCCAAAAATGATATCATCTACATATATCTGAACTAAGAGCAGGTCATTACCAGATTGAAAGTAAAACAGAGTTTTGTCAATAGTACCTCTGTGAAACCCACTTTCTAGTAGAAATTTAGCAAGTGTTTCATACCATGCCCTAGGTGCCTGTTTGAGTCCATAGAGTGCTTTGTCTAACCTGTAGACATGATCTGGATATTTTGGATCTACAAAACCAGGTGGTTGTTCAACAAATACTTCTTCTTCAAGTTTTCCATTCAGAAAAGCACTTTTCACATCCATTTGAAAAACCTTGAATTTCTTGTGAGAAGCATAGGCAAGAAACATCCTTATTGCCTCCAATCTGGCAACTGGTGCAAAAGTCTCATCATAATCTATTCCTTCCTGCTGTGAATAGCCTTTAGCTACCAGTCTTGCTTTGTTCCTTGTGATCACACCATCACTGTCAGTTTTATTTCTGAAAACCCATTTAGTACCAACAATAGATCTGTTCTTTGGCCTTGGTACAAGGGTCCACACTTCATTTCTCTCAAATTCATTTAGCTCTTCTTGCATTGCTGTTATCCAGTCAGCATCTTTAAGAGCTTCTTCTACTTTCTTTGGCTCAGTTTGTGACAAGAATGCATGAAACAGACATTCATTTGTTGTTGCACTTCTTGTCCTTACTCTTGCATCTGGATCACCAATAATCAAATCAGGTGTATGTGACTTAGTCCATTTTCTTGCAGAAGGCAGATTGCTTCTGTCATCATGTGATCCTCCCCCTTGATCCATGCTCTCCTGATTTTCTTGGTGCCTTTCTTCACTTTCTGATGCTCCCCCTGAATGTGACTGCTCAGAATTTGAATGATCAGAGTTTGAATCAACAGAGTTTGATTCAGAGTTATCAATTGAGTCACTATCAGTGTTTGAATTATCACTTTGATGTGATTCTTCATGCTCCCCCTCAACTGGTTCTTCCCTTGTTTCTGATTGAAAAGTTTCTTCAGTGTTTACCAGTAGAGGTTCAGAATTGACCTCAACAGTGTTTGTCAGATCTGTATTATCCGAGTTTAATAAATCTTCATTTTCAAAGTGCAGTTGATCATGCTCATTAACATCTTCAAGTCCAGTTATTTTCTTGTCATCAAATGACACATGAATAGATTCCATGATCACTCTAGTTCTCAGATTATAAACTCTGAAAGCTTTAGTTGACAGTGGATAGCCAACAAAAATTCCTTCATCTGCCTTTAGGTCAAATTTGGTCAACTGTTCAGGATGAGTCTTCAACACAAAGCATTTGCATCCAAATATATGAAAATATTTTAGATTTGGCTTCTTCTTCTTCACCATTTCATATGGTGTTTTACCATGCTTGTTGATCAGTGTTGCATTTTGAGTAAAACAAGCAGTTTGAACTGCTTCTGCCCAGAAATATGTTGGCAACTTTGCTTCATCTAGCATGGTTCTGGCAGCTTCTATCAGGGTTCTGTTCTTCCTCTCCACTACACCATTTTGTTGTGGAGTACCAGGTGCAGAAAACTCTTGTTTTATCCCTTTACTCTTGCAAAATTCTTCCATTGATGAATTCCTGAACTCAGTTCCATTGTCACTTCTGATTATCTTTACTTGATTCTCTGACCCTTTTTCCAGTTGTATTATATGTTCTGTCAGTGTTAAAGCAGTTTCATCCTTCTTTGCTAGAAAATACACCCATGTGTATCTGGTGTAATCATCAACAATGACTAGAGCATATTTCTTCTTTCCCAGTGACATGACATTTACTGGTCCAAAAAGATCAACATGTAGGAGATGATAAGGATCAACAATTGAAGACTCAGATTTGCTCTTGAAAGAGGCTTTTCTCTGTTTGGCCTTTTGACAAGAATCACACAGGCCTTCTACATTCAACAATGACTTTGGTAGTCCTCTTGCAAGATCATTCTTTATGAGCTCATTGATATTGTTCAGATTCAAATGAGAGAGTTTCTTGTGCCACTTCCAACTCTCTTCACTGGACATTCTTGTTGACAGACACACTGCTTTGCCATCAGTGTTTGTTGACAATTTAATTTCATATATGTTATTGTGTCTGTTTCCAACTAGAGCAACTTTCCCTGTAGATTTGCTGATCACTTGACAATATTCAGGCTGAAAATCTACATGATATCCTCTGTCACAGATTTGACTCACAGATAGCAAGTCATGTTTGAGTCCTGGAACCAGAGCTACATTTGTGATGATGACATTCCCAAGATTAATATTGCCATATCCCAGAGTATGTCCTATGTTGCCATCTCCATAAGAAACTTCTGGGCCAGCCTTCTCCTCATACTCTGATAGCAGGGCTTTATTTCCAGTCATGTGTCCTGAACATCCACTGTCCACGACTAGGGTACTGACCCTAGTGCCCTACAATCACAAACAATCACTGATTATTAGTTTTAAGGATCCAGACTTGCTTGGATCCTTTGGCTTTCTTAATTCTGTTAGCTTTTGCAGCGGAATTCACATTAACAGAGTTTAAGCTAAATTTTTCAGAATTTACATTTGCAGAGTTTACTTTAACCCATTTCAAATTTGGCTTGGGTTCATAGTAATTATAGTAAATAGCATGATAATCTCTGCAAGTGTAAATAGAATGCCAAGTACTTCCACAGTGTTTGCATAAAGTCTGTGGTCTTGTTCTCACATAATCACTCTTTACTGCAGTTTTAGAGGGCAAAGAATTAATGTTTTTATTCTTACTGCAGAAATTAGCAAGATGATTAGTGCTACCACAATTAAAGCATGTTTTTCTGGGAGCTAATGAAGCAAGCATTGGCTTAATTCCTGAGGTTATGCCTACCTTTCCATTTCTGTTTTTCTTAGGCATTCTCTGTTTGTTGACAGACTTTATTTCTTTAAGCTTATGCTTAAGTTGCTTATCTGTCATTAAACCAATGTTAGCCTCTTTAACAAAAGTCTTAGCATATGACTCTTTAACTGCCTTTTTCTGTGCTTCAGTCTTAGGTCCACCTGTTCCCATGACATTACCTTCAGATGAACGATGTGGTCTAACTTTTACCTGATTTTCAAATCTAAGTTCATCTCCCTCAGAGTAACCTAGACCTACTGTATCTGACTGAAACACTTCTTGAGTATCTTTACCAGAATGTGTCCAAGTTTTAATGATGTGTTTAGTATCCTCCAATTCTGATTCTAGTTGCTTATACTTACCTAGCAACTCCTGTTCAATAAACACTGCATCATCTCTCTCTTTCTGAATTTTATTCATGTTCTCTAGCTGTTCCTCAACAAGTTTATTTCTTTCTTTGAGTTGAGAGCACTCAGTCTTTATTCTCTCATTTTCTAAAGTCTGATCCCTATAACTGATATGCAATGCTTTAAGATAAATTCTCAGTTCAGTTATATTATCAGTGTTATAAGCGTAGGTAGTTGGGGGTACCTTGAGATCATCATTTTCAGTCTGAGTAGTAGCCATGAGAGCATAGTTGACTTCCTCATCTGAATCTGAAGTGTCTGCCCAATCTCTGCCTTTGGTGTAGAGTGCCTTTTCAGTTTTACCCTTCTTGCACTCAGGAGCATAATGACCCATCTCCTTACACTTGTAGCATTGAATCTCAGACTTATCTTTCTTACCAGATTTGAAGTCCTTTCCCTCAGATTTCTTAAAATTCTTCTTGTCAAACTTTGAGTAGTCCTTGGAGAATCTTTTTCCCTTCTTGAAGTTCTTGTATCCCATCTTCTTGAAGGTCTTTACCATCAATGCAGCCATTTGCATCATCTCTTCATCATCTTCAGAATCAGATGATCCATCTGTGTTTGAGTCAACATCAGTGTTTGATGACTCACTTTCTGAGTGTATGATTAAAGCTTTTCCTTTTGCCTTTCTTCTTGATGCTTCCTTCTTTGATGGTTTCTCCTCAACCTTGAGAGCAACAGACTTTGACTTTCTACTAGATCTTTTGTTTCTCTGCTCCAATTCCAATTCATGGGTTTTGAGCAGTCCATAAATTTCATCAATCTCTGTTTCACCAAGTTCATAATTATCTCTTATAGTGGTTGTCTTCACATCCCACTTTTCAGGTAGAGAGAGAAGAAACTTGAGATTTGAATCTTCTAAATCATACTCTTTGTTCACCAATGACAAATCATTGAGCAGTTTACAGAATCTGTCAAATGTTTCTGTCATGGTTTCATCAGATTTTGCCTCAAAATGCTCATACTCCTGAGTGAGTATGTTCCTTCTGTTCTTCTTAATTGCAGGAGTTCCTTGACATCTAACCTCAAGTGCATCCCATATCTCCTTTGCAGTTGTGCAGTTTATCACTTTATTAGACATAACATTGTCTAAAGCACTGTGAAGTAAATGCCTTACCTTCGCATCCTTTGCAATAGATGAAAGATCCTCAGCAGTTAGATCTTTCTTCTCTTTTGGAATGACTTTTGATTCCTCACCAGCAGCAGCAGCAGCAGATAACTTTGTAGGTTTGTGAGGATCTTCATAAATTATGTCCAGATATTCTGGATCTGTAGCCTCCAGAAACATGGTCATCTTCACCTTCCAAATTGCATACTCTAATGGCCTTAGTATAGGAACCCTAATTGTTTCATACCTACTAACAGTAGTAGGGGCTTTCTCAGATGGTGGAGGTATCTCTGCCATTGATTACTATTGTGTTTGGATCTTTAACTGTAATAAAGTAACAGATTTGTCTCTGATACCACTTGTTAGGTCGAATACACAATATATAATCAAGTACTGTATGAATAAGTAACAAGAACACACGTTTTAACTCTTAAAACTGTTTGGAATTGATAATTCCTCTCTCGGTGATGTAAAGTATCACAGAGAGCTGCTTAGGTTACAAGAATGATATTCGTTCACGATGGATACCCTTCTAGGGTTAACCTAACTGTATTTATAAGATATACAGCTACGTACAATCGTAAATTGATTCTCCTAAAATTAAGCTATACAATTGATATCAATTACGATTGCTACACGTCTTCTAAGTCAACTCAATCTCTTTGACAGCTATCCAATCTTCAAAGATATCGCTTCCATATTAATATTAAATTAATCTTCAAACTCTGTTGACTTGTAGACGCTCCCAGTAGACAGACTTTAGCAAACTCTGTTCTCTTCAAGCTAACAGTGTTTGCGCTTCCATGTGTTCAGCTAACAGTGTTTACGCTTTCCTCTGTCAGCGTTTGCGCTTCCAGCAATCAGCGTATACTTAAACTCTGTTACAACTACTTTCAATATCAAGTTAAACTCTCTTTTACCTGTAACACTTAAACACTGACATTAAATCACATCAATTATATCTAACATGAGATTAGACAATCATTCTTGTTGAAATGGACTTCATATCCTTTATCACAAAATTGATTGATACTGAGCAGATTGTGCTCAAGTCCTTTCATAAAAGAGACTTTATCAATGATAACATTTCCAGCTTCTAATATGCCATATCCATCAGTTTTACCTTTGATGTTATCTCCAAAGGTAACCACTGGGCCGACTTTCTCCACTACATTTGTCAGCAGGGCTCTATCTCCGGTCATATGCCTTGAACATCCGCTGTCCAAAATCCACATAACTCGATTCACCTGTTCCACACACTGCAATGACAAATAGGTTAAACTATCTTCGGAACCCAAATTTGATTGGGTCCAGAGTACTTGAAGAATTGGCCTTTGTCAAGCAAAACAACATTCTTAATCTTGACAACCACATCTTTCAAAATCATTGGACATTTAACCCTATAAACAGATTTAACAATCTTTTGTTTTATCTTGGGTATCCATGTCTCTTTACCAACAACAACATTCTTAGCAATGACTGGACATTTGACTTTGTATACAGCCTTGGTCAAACTTTGTTTAGGCTTAGGTACAAATGTCTCTATCCTAACTTGAGGAGGACTAGCAGTCTTTGATCTAACATGCTTGTTTCTATTTATATGTTGTCGAGGAGCAGTCTTATTAGTACATGCATGATTATCATTAAAGTACGCAGACATAACATTAAAAGCACAAGACATGCAATTGACCACACCACATGCTTTATGAGAAGCATCAATAATAGGCATGGTAGACATGTTAGATATGTTATTGTTCTTTTTCACATTACTGCTACCTAATCCAGTCTTCAAAGAACTGGTTGTTTCAACAACCTTGACTGGCACTTTAGGTACTTCTATCTTAGAATGAACATTCTTGGAATTAATGTCTTTAACAGATTTTTCACTATGCTGGACATGTTCCGTTCTTGTAGTTTGCAACATTAATGTAGATGAGCCTTCTAAAACAGTGAGTCCCTACTTGGCCGAATTTTATCACCAACAAAGTAAAAAAGGCATCGACTGATGTGTGAACTAAAATCTCTTTCCAGGAAGTCAACTTACCAAAGAGAACAAATTGATTTCAACAACCATTTGTATAACCAACAAGAATTTTAATCTAAAGGAGCTGTCATGCAAAACTTCAAAATTTGATAGGTGAGTAGGAATGAGCAAGTAAAAGCTAAACATAGAAGTTGATTTATAAGTAAGATCAGCAAAGATCAAATATATTACCCGAAGCTTTACTAGAACTATCAAAATGAAGAAGAAAGGTCAGGACGCTTGCCAAGGATTTGTAATAAATGAGACTTAACACAAAATTTAATATCCTTGATGAATTATGTAAGGGTAAATAGAAAAGTTCAATTCTCAAGTTTCACAAAAAGGAGTGGAAACACATTCAAGGATGAAATGAAGAAACAAATAACTTGTGTACTAAAAAAATACAGAGTATGAACTCATGAAAGAAACACAAGCGATGTTATATTAGAAAAGACAACTCATATATTCTAATTTACCAACATTTCCACCAAACTATATGAACTATATTTTAGAATCAAATCAAGTATAATTCATTCCCATGTAAATCAAGAGCATATCATATTCTTCTTCAAAAGATAAATCAATATAACATTAATATTTTCCACTAGATAGGAAAGAAAAGAGGAGGTAGTAACTTGCATGTATAGCAACCTTTACCAACTTAAACACTTTCTCTGATTTATCTCATGATCTTTATTATGCCCTTCTTAATTAATCATTTGATCATATGTTGTTCGAATTAAAAGAATCTTCATCCTTTAGGAGTCCTACAGAAGTTAAGTAAATAAAAGAATCTTTGATCTCGATCTCGCACTGCGTACAGAGGAGTAAGGAGCATAGTTATAGGCCACTTCCACTTGCATTAAGACTTTGCACGTTTATAAAAAATGACTTACGTTTATATACATCATCGAAATCTTCTTCTTATAAGTATCCTCAAACTTGCCCATAGTACGAATCTGCGAACAAGTGCAGCAGCCCTATTATTCCTTCTACTAAACCTTCATGATCTGAGTTATCATCCAATTTTTTCCTCTTTATGCCAAATTGTCGAGTCCCCAATAAAATGATAACTTCTATCCGTTATAGACTTTTGAGATGAGCCCAACGCCGGTGACAACTTTTAGAGCCTTCTTGACTGAGGTCTTCTAATGCATGCAGATGTAAGTGATAAATATTTTTTTTGCTAGGGTAAGTGATAGATATGTGATGCTTCTAATTCGCCATAACATCCCACTATGACTTTGCCTTCATACACCGACATTAAAAATATTTTCCCAATATAAAATAAAAATAAATACAGCTATCCTCTCCAAACTTACTAATTAATCTCCTTATAATTATTCAACAAAAAATATAAATGAATAATAATTAAATATTCATAAACTATAATCAGGCCCCATTTAGTTATTCTCACACTTGTTTGGAGAACTTAATCTATTCTACAAAAAAAAAAACTACACAACATCACAAAATTCATCAAATATAATATGGGTTATTACAAATAAAAAAGCAATTTTGGAAAATGGCTCTACACATATACATAGAGAGGGGCGCAAACAATAGATGTGCCAGTAAATAATAAAATAATTGTCATTGATTTTAAATTAAAAATTGTGATTTTTTTCTTTTTGGCTAATAAATTGTGATTTATTAGTTAGTAAGTATTTATGAAAATTAATCTGTAATATATAACTATATATTATAGTATGATTGTAGTTGATATCTATGAAAATTAGCATGTAATATACAATAGTATAATTTTGATTGACTTTAAATGAATAGATTGATAAGTTAGTAGACATTTTATCACTTTAAAAAATAGTGCTTTTTTGAAAAATAAATTGATAAAAGTCAATTTTTGCACATTTACTTTTGTTAAGAATAGCTATTTGCAAAAATACTATCTTACTTGCAAAAATACTCTTATTTGCAAAAATACTATCTTTTGTATTCAGTTGCATATGTGGTTGCATATGCAACTTTTTTTTACCCTTTTTTAAGGTGGGGTGATTTTGGTGGATTTGGGTTGCAAGGCCCGCCAAGGGCCATATTCAACTGAATGCAACTGAAAAACGAAAGTTGAAAATATATATGCAACTGAAAAATGGAACTTTCTTATGCAACTGAATGCAACCACATGCAACTGAATTCCTGATTGCAAGTTTCATTTTTCAGTTGTCATTTTCAACTGAATGCATTCAATTGCATTCAACTGAATGCAACTGAAAAACGAAAGTTGAAAATATATATGCAACTGAAAAATGGAAATTTCTTACGCAACTGAATGCAACCACGTGCAACTGAATGCAACTTTCGTTTTTCAGTTGCATTGAGTTGAATATGGCCCTTGGCGGGGTCTTGCAATCCAAATCCACCAAAATCACCCCACCTAAAAAAAATTGTTGCATGTGGTTGCATTGAATTGAATATGGGCCTAGCGGGGTCTTGCAACCCAAATCCACCAAAATCACCCCACCTTTAAAAAAAAGTCTATGAACAGTAACCTGCCACGTGGCAGGTTACTGTTCATTCGAATTATTTTTTTAAAAAAGTTTTTTAAAAAAAAAATTAAAATTTGGTTGAAAGAGGAAAGATAGTATTTTTGCAATTAAGATAGTAAATATGCAATGAATTAAATGAGATGATATTTTTGCAAATAGAAACTTTAAACCTAGTATTTTTTTGTAAATTCTCTATATTTTATATAATAGTATTAATAATTGAAAAGTATGGTGTGATATTTTGATTTATACGGATTTCTATTATATCGTGGTAGACGGATTACTATTATATTTTGTTAGTGATAAATTTTATATAATAGTATTAATAATTGAAAAGTATGGTGTGATAAAAAACAAGTACCAATAAACATGTCCAAAACTTTTAGTGTTTGGGCTTTTATATAATAGTATATATTTCTTAACAAATCTCAAACTACATCAATCTATTAAGATGCTCATTTTAGTGAGAAGGAGTAATATATACGCTGGTTAAGTTAGATCATATGTTACATTTTGGCAGGTGATTTCGCACCCCGTCGAATTAAACATGAAATTGTTTTAATAATTTTAATTGTTAATTTCTATTATGTTTCGATTAAATTTCTTATTTTTGGATTTCGTTAATTGTTGATTTCTATTATGTTTCGTCAATTTCTTATGTTAATTGAATTGTCATATCAAATGTGAGAGCATCTCCAAGGACCAACTCATCTAAAATCTTAAGGTGTTAGAGGTATAAGATCTTATATTATATGTTAACACTCCCTCTCACTCGAAAGCCCATTTATGGGTCGAAGAGTGAATCACGGGCGCCCATCTTTGGGGCATAAATTTGCCTTCGTGTCCGAAATAAATTGTGAGAATATTGGGGGTCGCAGAGAGTCGAACCTGGGAACTCTGCTTGCCTGAGCTCTGATACCATGTTAAGTAACCAGTCCATCTAAAACCTTAAGGTTTTAGATGAGTTGGTTACTTAACATTGAGGATGCGTTGAGTCTTTTTAATAGAACTGTCGAGTCTGACATTTTGAGTAATCCTAGTGAGGTCGTTGCCCCCAAACTCATGAAGAAATTGGCAGATATATATTTCACAAAGGTTATTGCATCTGCAGAATCCACCTTTTCTTTATCTCCTCGGCAATTGGCAGTGTGGAAATCGCTGCAGGGAGATCATACCTCTGCATGGCTTCCGGCGGTCCCTATATCGGGTCTGGGACAGACGATGAATGCTAAGACTTACCGTTGTGTGTTATGTTATTGGTTGGGTGTTCCTCTGTTCTCTATTTCGACATCATGTTCTGCTTACTCCAGGGTTTTTGTGGGGGATATCTTCGGTGATCATGCAGTGTCTTGTGCTGGTATCGTGGATATTAAATATCGACATAATATTGCTCGTGACACCATTGTTGATGTTTGTTATCGGTCTGGGATTTCGGCAAGGAAAGAGGTTGATATTGGACTGTCTATAGGGAACGATGAAGCTCTCTGACCTGCAGACGTGTTACTCTATTCTTGGGATCGGGGTCGTGATGTGTGTGTTGACTTGACAGGATCTTCTCATTTGACACAAACTGAATTGTCTGGATTTGTTCCGGATGGGTTGTGATTGATGCGGCTAATCGGAAGCGGGTCAAGTACGAGGCACGTTGTCGGGAAATTGGTTATGGTTTTCTTTCTTTCTCCTTTTCTTCTTTGGGGGAGCTGGATAATGATGTTGTTGCGTTGCTGAAGCGGGTTCAGAAGTTTTCTACTACTTAAGATATTGCTATAGTTAGAGGAGTGGGGGCCCAGATTGTATCTCGGCTTCCCACTAATTTTTTGTAAAATCATTGTAAATAATTAATTCCACAATAATATTGTTTAAATTCAATAAATAATTATAGCTAAAATAATATATAATAATTGTTAAGAAAAATGTCCCTGAGGTTGATCTCAGGGGAGTTACCCGAGGTTAAAAGATATGTAGTGTAATAGGTGGTGGCATTTTTGTAAATATTAGAAATTTTCTTAAAAATATTGTAATTACAATTATACCCTTGTGCATTAATATGTAGAATCTACTTAACCTCAGGTAATTACCTGAGGTCATCCTCAGGAACATGAGACCCATAATTGTTAGCTAAAATTTGTTAAATCTGTAAGAAGTTGTGATCCAATGTATTAGGTATAATGGTTAACTATAATTTAAAATTTGTATTTTATTATTATTTTCAAATTTTAATGACTATATTTTCCACGGCTATATTTCTAACGACTATATTTTCAACGGCTATATTTCTTACGATCATATTTCATGTGTTATAAATAAATATCAAAAATTAGAATTGAGAAAAATTCAAATTTCAAACATGATATTGATGTTATTATAATTTCAAACATGATATTAGTGTTCATGGCAATATGATATTAATTATTATTATAATTGTTTTGAAATTTGGGGGAAAATGTTAAGAAAGAAGGATAATTCTGTCAAAACCCTAGGCGAGGTTGACTTAATTGGATGATGACCGGATTTGATGATTGTGCATTTGTGCGAGTAAAATATCTCATTTCACGTGACCCGATTAAATTGAAACTACCGTAGCCCGTCGATTAAAATTAAATTTCTTTAAAAAATATTTGAAATGTAAGTTTTGCACTTTAAAATTTTTGGAAAATGTTACGCCTAGAAATCGGCCTCGTCCTATTTAGGGAAAACGTCCTAAAAGGGGCTAGGAAAGGTATGCACCAAGAAAATACCAGAAGGTATGCACCAAGAAAATACCAAATGCTAATTGGGCTATTATCCACTATTCTCTAGGGCGTCGCTATAACTGGAAGGCTCGCCCATTGATGGACCTCCCCTCTATTCACGCAAAGGGGATTTCCCTCAGAAAACCAAAAGAAGATAAATGAAGGCTTTCTCTAGGCTATCAGGGAATTCCCTATTAAGAAGTTGCCATTTAGTGATCCCGAGGGTTGGCCCTACAACTAGTTTTTCTCTATTGGTGGTTCAAGGTGTGCGTTGACTCCGATAATCTCGGGTCAATGACTTAACCGCCACGCTCCGAGAAAATAGTTGGGCTAGAAAGCCCATGAGGATTCTACCAAAGGCGGTGGCCCTGATCCAATGGGCTTCCCTAAATAAGGAAACCTAACCCATTTCGATTACTTGCCCCCCAAGAACTACGTTTGGCTTGATCCCTATAAATAAGGGTACGTAAGTGTTGAGTATTGAATACGGTAAAAGAATACAGAGGGGGGGTGAATGGATTCTTGAACTTTTCTTTGATTGAGTCTATGTAGCAGATAAGTGCCTGTGTGTGTAGAAATGAAGGCGCGGATAAAGAAACAACACAAGACACAATATCACTTTAATCTAATGTATTATTAGATAAAGGTTGCTACAATCTGTGAATACAAATGGTAGTATTATCAGCTTCGTTTTTCTCAAAGAGATATAGCTTACAGTGTATGAAAAACTTGACTCACAAAAGTTACTAAGTTATTAAGTGAGGCTGTGTCCTTATAGAACATGGATACAGCCTACTTACTGCAAATAAGGTAGCTAAACAAATTACTTTCTAGTCTGTCTATCCTTTTTTAGTAAGTGTCCAAACGGTTACAGATTTGACTTTGCAAAGCCTGTTTAGATCCACTTCTTTAGCTCCTTGTCTCTTCTATATCTCTCCAAGCTTCCTTGTAGGCTTTCCAGAGCACGTTACAGATTGTGGTCCATAAAGTGCATTGGCTTGTTGCAGGTTTCTGACTTGTACAATTTCTTCAGTATTTTGTCTCCAAGAATGTATTCGAGAAGTGACTAAGTAAGTGATTCGAGAACTAGAATTGACTTGATCGATAACTCTGAGTTCTCGAATACTGTTATATTGACATATCGAATTACTTCTCGAATAGCTCTTTTTCATCAGGATTCCTTGAGTTGTCGAATAGAACATTTGACTTATCGAATCCCCGAGATATCGAATAGCTTTCTGAGTCCTTGAGATATCGAATGAAACTTTGACTTGTTGACTCTTTGAGAACTCGAATACCATCTTGACTTGTTGACTTCTTGAGTTCTCGAATAGAGTAGTAGACATATCGAATCCCTGAGATATCGAATGAGATATCGAACAGTGTATTCAGAGATATCGAATAGTGTCTTGAGATATCGAATCCCTGACTTCTCGAATGCTGGACTTCTCGAATAGACAAATATACTTCTCGAATTGGTACTTAGGCAAATTCTTCATTTCTTCAAATCCCAACTGTGATTATTTGACAGTCTTTAACTCCTTGCTTGAGGCATGAACCTTGGAACTTCTTTCAAGCATTATTCTAGACTCTATAAGTACAGTTACACAACTAGGATTTGATGCCTACTACAAGTACAATACAAACAGAAACTCTACAACTAGAGGTTCCCTCAGTTAAGAGGTCATGTAAGTAATGCAAAGCATTACAAACAATTAGGCTTGTTATTAGATGTGTACAGGCATGCCTCTGTAACTAACAATCTCCCCCAAATTGTGAGTGAGACCCTTAGTCACAATTTCATGTCTGATAACAAGCCTAACATACATAAAGATAAAGCTTTTAAAAGTACAGGTATGAATTTGATTGAAGAAATTACATAGAAGTATCCTTACTAGTTATGAGGAACTACTTAGCCATATCCTTTTGGATTCATCTCTTGAGCTTTGGCTTGCAGATTCTCATTTTTCATCCTATCTTCGGCTTCTTTGGCTTTCTTCTTTGCAATTTCTTCCATGGCAAGAATGATATCTTCCATTGCAGTGAGTTCTTCAATTAGAGGAGAGCCTGATAAATCCTTGAGCACTTCATTTAGCTATTTCTCAGAGTAGGAACTGATGTAGTCCATTCTAATCTTCACATTTCTACCATATTTCTTGTACTCAATGATGTAAGGATTAAACTTGACTCTGCACAGACCCATAGCTCTCAACTCATCAGCCTTAGCTTCCATTGCAGCAAACTCCTCCTCCCTTTTCTTTAGTAGCTTTTCACTGTTCTTTCTCATTTCTGCCTGGTGATCTCTTTTCATCTTGACAAAGTCAATTAACTCCAGCTTCCACACCCTTTCCACTCTGTCTTTAGAATCCAACATTGCAATTATCCTTTCTATGTCATACAGCCTGCCCCAGTGCTGACATGTTCCTTGTCTGAATTTCTTCTGTCTTCCATCAGAATACTTAACTTCAAGAAAATCATCAACAATGGCAACATGATAGATTCTTTGAGCCCATAGAAACTGCAGTTGGTCTTCATCATACCTTTCATCCATAGGTGGTAGGTTTAATCCTGGGATAATTGTCAGTGCCTTAGATTTGGATAGCTTCACCTTTCTTGCAACATGTTTAAATTTCATTCTCTTGACATGGTTGCTTGGCAGAAATCTTTGACCTTTGTTGGTAGACCATAGTAGTATTCCATTAGCAGTTTGCTTTCTGAAACATACACATGGTTTCTTGACTTGAATCTTCTTCTCTTCTTGAGGTGGCAAAACAGTTGCAGAAGCCATAGATGTAGATTTTGCTAGGTCACCACTAACAGTATTCACCCTAGACTTAGAGTCTTGTGTTGTGGTGAGGCTACTGCTAGCAATGCCTAAGGCTTGCTGTTTTCCAATCTTCCTCTCATAGACTCTTCCTTGGTCATCATCATTCTTCTTATCCTTGTCACCCTTCTTCTTCTTGTCTTCATCACCCTTATCTCTCCTGTGATGTCTTCTCCTCCCATCACCTTTGTCTTCAGAATCATCATCCTTATTTCTCCTAGGTTGAGCCATCTCTGGAATTTCACCAGTTGCTATAAAAGTTCTGAGGATGTGCAGTGCCTCAGTTTCTTCAGCATTTCTGGCTCCAACCTTCTTCTGTAATTGATCAATAATAGCAATGATCAGTCTGTGATTTCTAGAGGTGAGATCATAGGGAATGACCAATTGCTTGATGTCTTCAATTCTGGTGCCAGACTGATAAATGATTGTCCATGGCTTCTTGATCACTTCTGGTAGCCTTGAAGGTTGGCCATTCCTCAAATCATCATACAGACTCTTGCTGTTCTCATTCCTCTTCTCAATGAGCTCAAGTATGGCATCTATCTCTGAGTGTTTTAGGTCTTGTAGAGTCTTGTATGTTAGATGCCATATCTTTAATTTGGATATCATCACTATCTCCTTGACCCATAGATTATTGACTTTCTTGGGGATGACAGTGATGTAGTCAATCTGCTTCTTCACCTCCCTCAGATAGAACTGAGTGTCACCAACCTGTTCCCTTGTGGCTTTCAGAAACTCCAAGAAGGCTTTATCATGATAAACATCTGAGTTGGCAACTTCTTGTAGCTTGGCCTCAGTAACAACCTTAACTTCTACAGGCTTGGCACTCTCAGATATGGAGGTTGGAGGTTTGTCAGATGGCATACTCCCTGCAACCACTGTGGTAGTTATGGATTGCTTTTGTCCTCCAGGAGTAGTGATGTGCACAGTTGGTAGAGTGACAACTGGCAAGGTAGATGGGGGCTCATCCACTTTGGATTTTCCTTTGCCTGGCACATCAGGTAGAGATTTTGAAGCTCTTTGTTGACAACCCTCATTTATTTTTATGCCTTTCTCCCCCTTTGTATTTGAGTTCCTTGTCCTTTTCTCCCCCTTAGGCTTGTTGTCAGGCACAGAGGCTGTAGAAATGTCCTTTGGGATTGAAGATTCGTCAGGTAGAGGGAGACCCATATGCTTCATCATAGCAGCTAACATGGATTGTTGATGCAGAAGGACATCAGCTGTGGTGGATGCTTGAGTGTCCAACTGGTCATTTAGAAGTGCAACCTTGTCTGTAAGATGAGCATTGGACTTAGTGAGAGTAGCCACCTCCTTCTCAAGTGCATCTACTTTGCTGAATAACTCATTAGATTTGAAGCCAGACAGGGATTGTTATTTGAGTCTCTGCACTTCAAATCTAGTCATATCATGTACTGGGACTTCAGTGATCAGTCTGTCTTCATATAGATTTTTGAACATGGTCCTCAGCATGGCATTGGCATCTGTGGTCTGATCAGATAGAGTTTGAAATTGATGCCCCAGACCTGTGACAGTATCCTTTAGCAGAGCTAGTCCATTGTCCATCTTGGTGCAGGTGATGTTGCAGTGTTTGAGGTCCTTGAACACACTGTCTAGCTGAGGGAATTTGGCATCAAAGGTCCTCTTGATTTCTTCTACTGTGGTGGTTGTCTTATCACACACTCTATTGACCTCAGTTTTGACTCCTTTTCCAAGATAGTGTGCAGCCTTTAGGAATCCCTTGTGTGAATCATTCATAGCCTCATACACTTCACCAGGGGTCAGAAATTTGGCATTGGAACCCAGTGAAGTGAGGTATTCCTCCCTGAGATACTGAAGTGCTTCATCAAGAGTAATATCATATTTTCCTTGCAACCAGGCATCTATGTTGCCATCTCTCTCAGCATCATCAATGATCTTTGTCTTCTGCAACTCCACCTCATCCCTATGGCATAACAGAATGGCCTCATAGTCTGGATTAGGCATGTCTGCAGTGAGAAGGTTCTGAGCAATCTTTGTGAACTCAGGAATCTGATCCACAATTAAGCTTTGAAGTGCTTCAACCGTCAATTGTTGTGGAACAGACCCTGATCCTGAAGCACTGTCATGTTGCACAGGCTTCAGCCATTGTGGCATAAAGTCAGAGCTAGAGCTAGGCAAGCTAGACTCCTCAGTTACAGATGCAACTTCTGTAACCGGATGGATTGACTCTACTACTGGTGTCACCACAGAAGTGGGATGAATTACACCAACAGTTGACACAGGCACAGAGTCTCTAGTAAGAACTAGTGGAACCTCTGTGTTTGTGATGGTGTCATCAGGAGATGCCTCAGCATGCATTCCCTCACCATCTAAATGTGGGTTCTGAGTGGTGAGCAAAGTGTCATGCACTAAGTCACTTGAAATTATTGGCTCATCAAGAGAAAAGAATTCTTGGTGATCAATGCCTTGCATCTCAATTGCCTGAGTTGCAGGTTCCAAAGAAATTTCAGTGTTAGATTCTGGAAGAGAAGTGTGTTTAAGAGTAGATTTTGGCAACTCCACCTGAGAGATAGAGGGAGTTTCAAGTGTGATGTGCTCTCCACTCAGTGTAGTGCCAGCCTTATCACTCCCATGTGCTGACTCTGTACAAGAAGGTGCATTGGGGAGGATGCTTGATTCTATTGGTGCACCCTGTTGAGAGGATACACCTAGTGAGCTGTGTGCCCCTAATTTTACAACTTCAGCCATTTGTGTGACTGAAGAGGTGGTCTTAGTTTTCCTCTTCTTTAGCCTTTGTAAGGGTGACTCAGGTTCCTCACTTTCTAGCCCTAATTCAACAGCTAATGCTGCTTCAGATAAGATATTTAATGATGAAGACATTACTTCCTTTCTCTTCTTTTTACTAACATCACCCTTTTGAGAGGATGATGCAGTTGGCTCAGTATGTGGTAGAGTGTTTGGTTGAGAGGGTTGGTTAGCAGGCCCTGGGTTAGCATTCTGTTCTACTTGCTTGGGCTGTGCTAACTTAGATTTTGCATCAAATGTTGGCATGTTGTGGGGATAAGTTCTAAACAAACTCTCCATATGGGGAGTTATGTTCAGTATTACATCCACACCATTCCTAGTCTCCAAATTACCAAAAATGAGTTTGGTCATGGACTTAGGATAGCCTATTTTATTTTTATCAATCCCAGGCAATTCAATCAATGAAGCATTCTTAAAATTAAGTACAGATTGAATAAAGCGAGGGAAGAAAATATCAGTACCTCTCTTGGTTGTGTTCTTACCAAGTCTCCCATATAGTTCTTGGAGGATGATTTGGACAACATCTATCTTCTTTCCATAGGCCAATGCATACCCAATTTTCTGCACAGGTGCACTGATTTGATCAAAGCTTGATTTCCTGACAGTGAAGACTTGAAGAAGAGTTGCAAACACATAGCTCCACTCCTTTCTCAGATTCTTTCTGTTTAGCTTTCCAAGATTGATCCCATCTGAGTAGTTGATGAACTCAAAGAATTCCTCTAACTCTGCATTAGTGGCCAGTCTATCAAATGACTCGTGTTGTAGGCCCAGTGCTTGATTCATGTCTGTAGGAGTGATAGTGATTTCCTTATCTTGAATCTTGCAGTAGATGATGTATGAGGTGATTGCGTTTTCCAGGGCTACAACCTCCACAATAGCAGTACCCCAAAACTGTTCCAGGATATCTAGATACAGAGTTGGGTTGGCAGAGAGTGCATCCTTGATGTATGACTCAGCCATCCATTTCACAAAGCACTTGAAATTGGCATTGGGTGCTTCAACATCACTAGTGAGAGCGATGAAGTTGGTGTTGAACTTTACTGTTGCCATTTGTGTAGAAGAGAGGAAAGAAATTGAAGGTTGAAGAAGAAATTCGGCTTTTCGTAGATAGGGTTTTCAGGGGTTTAGAGAGTGTAGATGCTTGAGAAATCGAATGAAATGAATCGAATAGATGTGAAATTGTATAAGTATGAAGTACTTGAATTGTCGATTAGATGAAAGTTTTGTATCGACAAGTCAGGCATTCGAGAAGTAGAAAATAACTATTCGAGAAGTCAAGAAAGGCTTAATCGATAACTCAAGCAGATAGAAACTCACAGCTGGCAGTTATCTAACTTAGAAATAATTCTAAATTAAATAAAATGTGTTTTTATGAGTGAATTAAACTTTTAGACAAAAGTCCAAAATCGGTTAAAATTCAGCGAGAATTCAGCCTTTTCAAATGATTCGAGAACTCAAATATAGTGTTCGAGAACTCAATCATTCGAGAACTCAGTTACTATATTCGAGAAGTCAAGAATGCCTCTATTCGATATCTCAGAAAGACTCTATTCGAGAACTCAAGAGTACTCTAATGAGACTTGTTAGAGATGTCGAATAGTGAATCATTCGAGAAGTCTGACTTATCGAACTATACCCATCACTCATAAAAATTTGATTTTCACTATCTTTTTAAAATTTACCAGACATATTCATTGAAGAATATCCTAGCAAATTAAATAGTGATTTTCTCAAAATTTCATAGAAATTTTAAGTTAATAGAAATATGATTTTCAACATATGCAACAGATTTGAAATATTTATAAATCATATTTCAGCCAACACTTACTCCAAAAATATTGAGAATTTAGATAAAGTAAGTGTTTACTGCTGCAACAACCTAGATGCTGTATTCACTTAGCCAGAATCTGAAGAATTCAACATTCCAATCTCACTTACCAACCTTGTGAAGGTGGCTTCATCTAATGGCTTAGTGAATATATCAGCTAGTTGTTTATATGTAGAGACATAATGCAACTCAATGGTTCCATTAGTTGCATGTTCTCTTATGAAATGATATCTGATGTCAATGTGCTTTGTTTTAGAATGATTGACAGGATTGGCAACTATAGAGATTGCACTTGTGTTGTCACACATGATTGGAATTCTTTCCAACACAAGTCCATAATCTCTAAGTTGATTTCTAATCCAAAGCACTTGAGCACAGCAACTTCCAGCAGCTATGTATTCAGCTTCAGCTGTAGAAGTTGACACAGATTGTTGCTTCTTGCTATACCAAGAAACTAACCTTTGTCCAAGAAACTGGCAGCTACCTGAGGTGCTTTTCCTATCCACTCTGCATCCAGCATAATCAGCATCAGAATAACCAACCAGATTGAACCCTGTGTCCGTAGGATACCATAGACCCAAGTTTGGAGTGCCCTTCAGATATATAAAGATCCTTTTTATTGCAATCAAATGTGATTCTTTCGGATTTGATTGAAACCTTGCACACAGGCATGTAGCAAACATGATGTCTGGCCTACTTGTAGTGAGGTAGAGTAGAGAACCAACCATGCCTCTGTAGACTGAGATATCTACTTTCTTGCCTTTAGCATCTTCATCCAACTTAATTGCAGTGGCCATGGGTGTCTTTGCAGGTGAGCACTCTTCCAAGTCAAACTTCTTCAATAAATCCTTGATGTACTTGGTTTGACTGATAAAGATACCATCCTTCCTTTGACTGACTTGCAACCCTAGAAAGAATGTCAACTCTCCCATCATACTCATCTCATATCTGCTCTGCATGAGTTTAGAGAATTTCTAACACAGCTTCTCATTTGTAGAACCAAAAATGATATCATCCACATAAATTTGAACTAGGATAATATCATCACCATGCTTCTTGTAAAACAGTGTCTTGTCCAATGTGCCTCTAGTGAATTGATTTTCAAGAAGAAATTGTGATAAAGTATCATACCATGCTCTTGGAGCTTGCTTAAGTCCATACAGTGCCTTAAACAATCTGTAGACAAATTCTGGGAAATGTGGATCCTCAAAGCCAGGTGGTTGTTGCACATAAACCTCTTCTTCCAACTCTCCATTTAGAAATGCACTCTTGACATCCATTTGATAAACTTTAAAGTTTGAATGAGCAGCAAATGCCAAGAATATTCTGATGGCTTCCAATCTAGCAACAGGGGCAAATGTCTCATCATAATCAATGCCTTCCTGTTGAGAGTATCCTTTTGCAACCAGCCTTGCTTTGTTTCTTATTATTACACCATCTTCATCCATCTTATTCTTCAGAACCCATTTTGTTCCAACAATGGTTCTATTCTTTGGTGCAGGCACAAGTTCCCATACTTTGTTTCTTTCAAATTGATTCAGCTCCTCTTGCATGGCAATAATCCAATCTGGATCCAACAGTGCATCATCAAGTTTCTTAGGCTCAACTTGTGATAGAAACCATCCATAAAGGCACTCATTTTGAGTTGCTCTCCTAGTCCTTACTCCTGCATTAGGATCTCCAATGATTTGCTCATCAGTGTGTGATCTATCCCATTTCCTCGAGTGTTCAGCCTGACTTCTCATTCTTGATGTTGCTTCATCATCCATATCATGGTCATCCTCATTTCCTCCCCCTGTGAAGTTGCCATTACTCACAGGTGTGTCTTGGATGCTTGTTTCTCCACTATCGATTGGCACAAATTCTTCTCTGGTATCATTATTCACTTGAGTTTGTTGAACTTGAGTTTCAACTCCAGTTTCAATCTCTTCATCAGAATCATCTAGATTATCAA
This sequence comes from Kitagawia praeruptora, assembly GCA_037693485.1. Lineage (NCBI taxonomy): Eukaryota > Viridiplantae > Streptophyta > Magnoliopsida > Apiales > Apiaceae > Kitagawia > Kitagawia praeruptora. The sequence continues at coordinate 137,405,139 of CM075345.1, forward strand.
ACCTCAATGGATCTTTGTCTTCATCATTGGCTTCTTCTAGTCCAGGTAGTTTGCTGTCATCAAATGTTACATCTGTGCTTTCCATAACTTTCTTTTGACTGATGACATAAACCTTGTATGCAATTCTTTCCATAGAATAGCCAAGAAAAATTCCTTCAAATGCTTTTGCATCAAATTTTCCAACATATTCAGAATTATCCTTTAGTACAAAGCATTTGCTTCCAAAAGTATGAACATACTTTAGAGTAAGCTTCTTTCCAGTCATCAAGTTGTAAGGTGTCTTTCCAGTGTTTTTGTTGATGAGAGTCCTGTTCTGGATATAGCATGCAGTGCTCACAGCCTCAGCCCAAAAACATGTAGGCATTTTTGCATCAAGTAACATTGTTCTAGCAGCCTCAATTAGAGTTCTATTCTTTCTCTCAACAACTCCATTTTGTTGTGGAGTCCTTGGAGCTGAGAATTGCTGAGAAATGCCATTCTCTTTGCAGAATGCTTCAAGTGTGGCATTTCTGAACTCTGTTCCATTATCACTCCTCAGTGCAATTACACTTGCATCGTTTGCCTTTGCTTCCTTGTCAACTTTCTTTATATGCTCAATAATTACTTGTGGAGCCTCATCTTTTGATGCCAGAAATTCCACCCATGTATACCTTGAAAAATCATCAACCATTACCAGGGCATACTTCTTTCTTCCAAGTGACATTATGTTGACAGGCCCAAACAAATCCATATGGATGAGTTGTAATGGCTTGGTTATTGATGTCACTGTCTTTGACTTGTGGCTTGATCTTTTCATTTTCCTTTTTGACAAGCCTCACACACTCCTTCTTGGCAGAATTCAAGTGTGGGCATGCCTCTCACTAACTCTCTTTTGACTAGAGAATTAATGGCCTTGAAGTTCAGGTGAGATAGTTTCTTGTGCCAAAGCCAACAGTCTTCATTTGATGCTTTTGAGTAAAAGCAACAAATTTTGTCCTTGTTTGCAGAGTCCATATTGGCTACAAACAGGCTTCCCTTCCTTACTCCAGATAGAGCAAAATCACCAGTCTTCTTGTGGGTGATCAAACATTCATCTTTGTCAAAATTCACTTTGAATCCTCTATCAGTAAACTGACCAACACTTAGCAGATTATGCTTGAGCCCCTTGACTAGTGCTACATCTTCAATGATGACATTACCAACTTTCAGCTTGCCATATCCCAATGTGTTACCCATGCTGTCATCTCCAAAAGCAACCATTGGGCCAGCCTTTTCCTCATACTGTGATAGCAGGGCCATATCACCAGTCATATGATTTGAGCATCCACTGTCCAAAATCCACATGACCTTCTTTTCACTTTCTTTTCCCTGCAAACACAAAGGTATTACTTTTCCTTTGGTACCCAAACAAGTTTGGGTCCATGTGACTTAGAGACAGTTTTATCATAAACAACATGCTTGTTAACTTTCTTAGTGTTAGTCTTCTTGTCACTGTTGGAAGTCTTAGAACCTGAAGTTTCAGACTTAGGTGACAGAGGTACCTTCCTAGCTTTAGGAGGACTTGAAGACTTTGACCTTGTGTAGTGTGTGTGAGAATTGTGACTGATACAACCATCAATGAATTGCCTTCTTAAATTAAAACAACTAGTCATAACATTCATATTGCATGGCATACAGTCAAATTTATCACAAAAAAGGTGCATCTCTATGACTTAGAGGCACAGAACAATCATAGAAAGGTTTAGACACACTACCAACAGGTTTCTTGCATGCATGAGTTAAATGATTGGTACTGAAACAGTTCTGACAAGTTTTCCTAGGGGCATTAGGCATATAAGCATAGTTGTTATCCTTGTTAATCCCTAACTTGCCATTTCTGTTCTGTTTCTTTTTAGTCACTTTCTTTTCTGATTCACTCTTCCCAGCTGAGACAAACTTAACAAACTTCTTAGGTCTTGGTCTATCAACTACTGGTTCCTTGGTCTTTGACTTGACACTCTCACTCTTAGAGGATGCTTGTTGTTCACTAGATTGTGCCTCATCCTGATCATTCAACATTTTCTTGATGAGTAAGGCATCCTCATCAATTTCAAATGTTGATTCCTTAAAAATTGGATTTTCAGTCTTTCTCAAAATGTGAGGCACTTTCTCATGAACAGCAGTGTCCTCTTCAGTGACAGCATAGCCTTTCCTCTATTTGAGAGAGTCATAGTCAAGTCCAATAGCTGCTTTGGGTTTAGCTTCAATTTTCTCACAGTAGGATTGCACTAAACCAGATGATTTCTTGAAAGTTTTCAGTTTGAATTCATTCTCAGCTAATTCATCCCTAAGAGCCTTCTCTACTTGACTAGCACATAAAACCTTGTTCTGCAAATATTCAACTTCTTTCTTAAGGTTTTCTACTTGCATAGCAGTTAGCTCAAGTTCCTCATTCTTTTTGGTTAATATTTCATTTCTAGTAGACAGTTTAGCAATCTCCTCATTAGCAGCAGTCATACTAGTATGAATATTAAACATTTCAGCAGATAGTTGTTCGATCATGCATTTATACTCAGAAACAAACATGTCTATAGTAGTGAGAGATGGTACCTGAGAGTCAGATGAAGATGAGTCATCCTTGGAGTTGGCCATCAAGGCATAATTGCAGAATTCTTGTTCCTCTCCATCACTCTCAGAATCATCCCAACACTTCCCTTCAGCTATGTAGGCCTTACCTTGTGTCTGCTTTTTCAGAAGGGCCTCATACTTAGCTTCGAGCTCAAGATAGTCTCTATCCTTCTTTTTAGGCTTCTTGCATTCACTGGCAAAATGCCCTAGGTCATTGCATCTATAGCACCTTACAGATGACCTATCCACATAACTGGTTTTGAACTTATTTCTGTTTGGTTTCACAGGTGCCTTGTTCTTGTTGGCTGAATGGTTTTGAGTTTTGGGTTTGAAGGGTTGATTTCTTTTAAATCTGATGTTTGGAAATTTTCTGGCCATGAAAGCATATGAAGTATTTTCCATCCCATCAAGTTCTTCCAGAGTGTAAAACTATTCTTCTTCTTCCTCCTTTTCCTCAACAGGTTCACTCACCCCAGCTTCAGTTTCTTCATCATCTGCTACCTCCTCTATCCTTAGCTGGCTTGTAGATGCTTCTAGGTCCAGAATAGATTTGTTGACAATCAAGGCACATGATGTGTTTATCATTCTACCTTGGTTGGCTTGGATAGCCCTTTTTTGAAGCAACTCAAGTTCATGAGTCTTTAGGACTCCATAGAGCACATCATAGGTGACTTTGTTCAAATCTCTCTCCCTTAGAGAAATGACTCTTTGCTCCAGATGATTTGGTGAAGATAACAGAAATTTCATATTTAACTCCTTGGTGCTGTAAACCTTGCCATTCATTTGCAACTCAGTAACTAGCTTGTGAAACCTTTCAAACATTTCAGTGATGCTTTCCTTGGGCTGTGCCATGAAAGCTTCATACTGTGTGACCAGTATCTGTTTCTTGTTTTCCTTAACCTCATCAGTCCCTTCACACAACACCTCAATGTGATCCCACATCTCTTTAGCAGACGTGCATGATGCAATGTTTGCAAACATTTACATGTCCATGGAATCAATGATAAGCAGCATGAGGTGGCTGTCAAGAGCAACCTTCTCCCTTTCTGATTCTGTCCACTTTGATGGATCCTTGGCCTCATAAGATCTTGGGATAGTTGTGGTTCCAACAGTCTTCTCTGGTATCTCTTGTTGTGGAACAAAAGGACCATTCTTGAGAATCTCAGGATACAAGGGATGAGAGGCTTTAATGAACAACATCATCTTTATCTTCCAGAGGTTGAAGTTTTCTTTGTCAAACTTAGGGACCTTCACCGTTCCTGTAGTCTTTGGTGTATTCGAACTCATGATCTTTTTTCTATTTTTTTTTAATAAACAGCCCACTCTGATACCACTTGTTGAGTATTGAATACGGTAAAAGAATACAGAGGGGGGGTGAATGGATTCTTGAACTTTTCTTTGATTGAGTCTATGTAGCAGATAAGTGCCTGTACACATCTAAAGACACAATATCACTTTAATCTAATGAAGGTGCGGATAAAGAAACAACACAAGACACAATATCACTTTAATCTAATGCATTATTAGATAAAGGTTGCTACAATCTGTGAATACAAATGGTACAGGCACTTATCTGCTACATAGACTCAATCAAAGAAAAGTTCAAGAATCCATTCACCCCCCCCCCCTCTGTATTCTTTTACCGTATTCAATACTCAACAAGTGGTATCAGAGCGGGTTGTTTATTAAAAAAAACAGAAAAACGATCATGAGTTCGAATACACCAAAGACTACAGGAACGGTGAAGGTCCCTAAGTTTGACAAAGAAAACTTCAACCTCTGGAAGATAAAGATGATGTTGTTCATTAAAGCCTCCCATCCCTTGTATCCTGAGATTCTCAAGAATGGTCCTTTTGTTCCACAACAAGAGATACCAGAGAAGACTGTTGGAACCACAACTATCCCAAGATCTTATGAGGCCAAGGATCCATCAAAGTGGACAGAATCAGAAAGGGAGAAGGTTGCTCTTGACAGCCACCTCATGCTGCTTATCATTGATTCCATGGACATGTCAATGTTTACAAACATTGCATCATGCACGTCTGCTAAAGAGATGTGGGATCACATTGAGGTGTTGTGTGAAGGGACTGATGAGGTTAAGGAAAACAAGAAACAGATACTGGTCACACAGTATGAAGCTTTCATGGCACAACCCAAGGAAAGCATCACTGAAATGTTTGAAAGGTTTCACAAGCTAGTTACTGAGTTGCAAATGAATGGCAAGGTTTACAGCACCAAGGAGTTAAATATGAAATTTTTGTTGTCTTCACCAAATCATCTGGAGCAAAGAGTCATTTCTCTAAGGGAGAGAGATTTGAACAAAGTCACCTATGATGTGCTCTATGTAGTCCTAAAGACTCATGAACTTGAGTTTCTTCAAAAAAGGGCTATCCAAGCCAACCAAGGTAGAATGATAAACACATCATGTGCCTTGATTGTCAACAAATCTATTCTGGACCTAGAAGCATCTACAAGCCAGCTAAGGATAGAGGAGGTAGTAGATGATGAAGAAACTGAAGCTGGGGTGAGTGAACCTGTTGAGGAAAAGGAGGAAGAAGAAGAAGAGTTTTACACTCTGGAAGAACTTGATGAGATGGAAAATACTTCATATGCTTTCATGGCCAGAAAATTTCCAAACATCAGATTTAAGAGAAATCAACCCTTCAAACCCAAAACTCAAAACCATTCAGCCAACAAGAACAAGGCACCTGTGAAACCAAACAGAAATAAGTTCAAAACCAGTTATGTTGATAGGTCATCTGTAAGGTGCTATAGATGCAATGACCTAGGGCATTTTGCCAGTGAATGCAAGAAGCCTAAAAAGAAGGATAGAGATTATCTTGAGCTCGAAGCTAAGTATGAGGCCCTTCGGAAAAAGCAGACACAAGGTAAGGCCTACATAGCTGAAGGGAAGTGTTGGGATGATTCTGAGAGTGATGGAAAGGAACAAGAATTCTGCAATTATGCCTTGATGGCCAACTCCAAGGATGACTCATCTTCATCTGACTCTCAGGTACCATCTCTCACTTGTATAGACATGTCTGTTTCTGAGTATAAATGCATGATCGAACAACTATCTGTTGAAATGTTTAATATTCATACTAGTATGACTGCTGCTAATGAGGAGATTGCTAAACTGTCTACTAGAAATGAAATATTAACCAAAAAGAATGAGGAACTTGAGCTAACTGCTATGCAAGTAGAAAACCTTAAGAAAGAAGTTGAATATTTGCAGAACAAGGTTTTATGTGCTAGTCAAGTAGAGAAGGCTCTTAGGGATGAATTAGCTGAGAATGAATTCAAACTGAAAACTTTCAAGAAATCATCTGGTTTAGTGCAATCCTACTGTGAGAAAATTGAAGCTAAACCCAAAGCAGCTATTGGACTTGACTATGACTCTCTCAAACAGAGGAAAGGCTATGCTGTCATTGAAGAGGACACTGCTGTTCATGAGAAAGTGCCTCACATTTTGAGAAAGACTGAAAATCCAATTTTTAAGGAATCAACATTTGAAATTGATGAGGATGCCTTACTCATCAAGCAAATGTTGAATGATGAGGATGAGGCACAATCTAGTGAACAACAAGCATCCTCTAAGAGTGAGAGTGTCAAGTCAAAGACCAAGGAACCAGTAGTTGATAGACCAAGACCTAAGAAGTTTGTTAAGTTTGTCTCAGCTGGGAAGAGTGAATCAGAAAAGAAAGTGACTAAAAAGAAACAGAACAGAAATGGCAAGTTAGGGATTAACAAGGATAACAACTATGCTTATATGCCTAATGCCCCTAGGAAAACTTGTCAGAACTGTTTCAGTACCAATCATTTAACTCATCATGCAAGAAACCTGTTGGTAGTGTGTCTAAACCTTTCTATGATTGTTCTGTGCCTCTAAGTCATAGAGATGCACCTTTTTGTGATAAATTTGACTGTATGCCATGCAATATGAATGTTATGACTAGTTGTTTTAATTTAAGAAGGCAATTCATTGATGGTTGTATCAGTCACAATTCTCACACACACTACACAAGGTCAAAGTCTTCAAGTCCTCCTAAAGCTAGGAAGGTACCTCTGTCACCTAAGTCTGAAACTTCAGGTTCTAAGACTTCCAACAGTGACAAGAAGACTAACACTAAGAAAGTTGACAAGCATGTTGTTTATGATAAAACTGTCTCTAAGTCACATGGACCCAAACTTGTTTGGGTACCAAAGGAAAAGTAATACCTTTGTGTTTGCAGGGCAAAGAAAGTGAAAAGAAGGTCATGTGGATTTTGGACAGTGGATGCTCAAATCATATGACTGGTGATATGGCCCTGCTATCACAGTATGAGGAAAAGGCTGGCCCAATGGTTGCTTTTGGAGATGACAGCATGGGTAACACATTGGGATATGGCAAGCTGAAAGTTGGTAATGTCATCATTGAAGATGTAGCACTAGTCAAGGGGCTCAAGCATAATCTGCTAAGTGTTGGTCAGTTTACTGATAGAGGATTCAAAGTGAATTTTGACAAAGATGAATGTTTGATCACCCACAAGAAGACTGGTGATTTTGCTCTATCTGGAGTAAGGAAGGGAAGCCTGTTTGTAGCCAATATGGACTCTGCAAACAAGGACAAAATTTGTTGCTTTTACTCAAAAGCATCAAATGAAGATTGTTGGCTTTGGCACAAGAAACTATCTCACCTGAACTTCAAGGCCATTAATTCTCTAGTCAAAAGAGAGTTAGTGAGAGGCATACCCACACTTGAATTCTGCCAAGAAGGAGTGTGTGAGGCTTGTCAAAAAGGAAAAATGAAAAGATCAAGCCACAAGTCAAAGACAGTGACATCAATAACCAAGCCATTACAACTCATCCATATGGATTTGTTTGGGTCTGTCAACATAATGTCACTTGGAAGAAAGAAGTATGCCCTGGTAATGGTTGATGATTTTTCAAGGTATACATGGGTGGAATTTCTGGCATCAAAAGATGAGGCTCCACAAGTAATTATTGAGCATATAAAGAAAGTTGACAAGGAAGCAAAGGCAAACGATGCAAGTGTAATTGCACTGAGGAGTGATAATGGAACAGAGTTCAGAAATGCCACACTTGAAGCATTCTGCAAAGAGAATGGCATTTCTCAGCAATTCTCAGCTCCAAGGACTCCACAACAAAATGGAGTTGTTGAGAGAAAGAATAGAACTCTAATTGAGGCTGCTAGAACAATGTTACTTGATGCAAAAATGCCTACATGTTTTTGGGCTGAGGCTGTGAGCACTGCATGCTATATCCAGAACAGGACTCTCATCAACAAAAACACTGGAAAGACACCTTACAACTTGATGACTGGAAAGAAGCCTACTCTAAAGTATGTTCATACTTTTGGAAGCAAATGCTTTGTACTAAAGGATAATTCTGAATATGTTGGAAAATTTGATGCAAAAGCATTTGAAGGAATTTTTCTTGGCTATTCTATGGAAAGAATTGCATACAAGGTTTATGTCATCAGTCAAAAGAAAGTTATGGAAAGCACAGATGTAACATTTGATGACAGCAAACTACCTGGACTAGAAGAAGCCAATGATGAAGACAAAGATCCATTGAGGTTTGATAATCTAGATGATTCTGATGAAGAGATTGAAACTGGAGTTGAAACTCAAGTTCAACAAACTCAAGTGAATAATGATACCAGAGAAGAATTTGTGCCAATCGATAGTGGAGAAACAAGCATCCAAGACACACCTGTGAGTGATGGCAACTTCACAGGGGGAGGAAATGAGGATGACCATGATGTGGATGATGAAGCAACATCAAGAATGAGAAGTCAGGCTGAACACTCGAGGAAATGGGATAGATCACACACTGCAGAGCAAATCATTGGAGATCCTAATGCAGGTGTAAGGACTAGGAGAGCAACTCAAAATGAGTGCCTCTATGGATGTTTTCTATCACAAGTTGAGCCTAAGAAACTTGATGATGCACTGTTGGATCCAGATTGGATTATTGCCATGCAAGAGGAGCTGAATCAATTTGAAAGAAACAAAGTATGGGAACTTGTGCCTGCACCAAAGAATAGAACCATTGTTGGAACAAAATGGGTTCTGAAGAATAAGATGGATGAAGATGGTGTAATAATAAGAAACAAAGCAAGGCTGGTTGCAAAAGGATACTCTCAACAGGAAGGCATTGATTATGATGAGACATTTGCCCCTGTTGCTAGATTGGAAGCCATCAGAATATTCTTGGCATTTGCTGCTCATTCAAACTTTAAAGTTTATCAAATGGATGTCAAGAGTGCATTTCTAAATGGAGAGTTGGAAGAAGAGGTTTATGTGCAACAACCACCTGGCTTTGAGGATCCACATTTCCCAGAATTTGTCTACAGATTGTTTAAGGCACTGTATGGACTTAAGCAAGCTCCAAGAGCATGGTATGATACTTTATCACAATTTCTTCTTGAAAATCAATTCACTAGAGGCACATTGGACAAGACACTGTTTTACAAGAAGCATGGTGATGATATTATCCTAGTTCAAATTTATGTGGATGATATCATTTTTGGTTCTACAAATGAGAAGCTGTGTTAGAAATTCTCTAAACTCATGCAGAGCAGATATGAGATGAGTATGATGGGAGAGTTGACATTCTTTCTAGGGTTCCAAGTCAGTCAAAGGAAGGATGGTATCTTTATCAGTCAAACCAAGTACATCAAGGATTTATTGAAGAAGTTTGACTTGGAAGACTGCTCACCTGCAAAGACACCCATGGCCACTGCAACTAAGTTGGATGAAGATGCTAAAGGCAAGAAAGTAGATATCTCAGTCTACAGAGGCATGGTTGGTTCTCTACTCTACCTCACTGCAAGTAGGCCAGACATCATGTTTGCTACATGCCTATGTGCAAGGTTTCAATCAAATCCAAAAGAATCACATTTGATTGCAATAAAAAGGATCTTTAGATATCTGAAGGGCACTCCAAACTTGGGTCTATGGTATCCTAAGGACACAGGGTTCAATCTGGTTGGTTATTCTGATGCTGATTATGCTAGATGCAGAGTGGATAGGAAAAGCACCTCAGGAAGCTGCCAGTTTCTTGGACAAAGGTTAGTTTCTTGGTACAGCAAGAAGCAACAATCTGTGTCAACTTCTACAGCTGAAGCTGAATACATAGCTGCTGGAAGTTGCTGTGCTCAAGTGCTTTGGATTAGAAATCAACTTAGAGATTATGGACTTGTGTTGGAAAGAATTCCAATCATGTGTGACAACACAAGTGCAATCTCTATAGTTGCCAATCCTGTCAATCATTCTAGAACAAAGCACATTGACATCAGATATCATTTTATAAGAGAACATGCAACTAATGGAACCATTGAGTTGCATTATGTCTCTACAGATAAACAACTAGCTGATATATTCACTAAGCCATTAGATGAAGCCACCTTCACAAGGTTGGTAAGTGAGATTGGAATGCTGAATTCTTCAGATTCTGGCTAAGTGAATACAACATCTAGGTTGTTGCAGCAGTAAACACTTACTTTATCTAAATTCTCAATATTTTTGGAGTAAGTGTTGGCTGAAATATGATTTATAAATATTTCAAATCTGTTGCATATGTTGAAAATCATATTTCTATTAACTTAAAATTTCTATGAAATTTTGAGAAAATCACTATTTAATTTGCTAGGATATTCTTCAATGAATATGTCTGGTAAATTTTAAAAGATAGTGAAAATCAAATTTTTATGAGTGATGGGTATAGTTCGATAAGTCAGACTTCTCGAATGATTCACTATTCGACATCTCTAACAAGTCTCATTAGAGTACTCTTGAGTTCTCGAATAGAGTCTTTCTGAGATATCGAATAGAGGCATTCTTGACTTCTCGAATATAGTAACTGAGTTCTCGAATGATTGAGTTCTCGAACACTATATTTGAGTTCTCGAATCATTTGAAAAGGCTGAATTCTCGCTGAATTTTAACCGATTTTGGACTTTTGTCTAAAAGTTTAATTCACTCATAAAAACACATTTTATTTAATTTATAATTATTTCTAAGTTAGATAACTGCCAGCTGTGAGTTTCTATCTGCTTGAGTTATCGATTAAGCCTTTCTTGACTTCTCGAATAGTTGTTTTCTACTTCTCGAATGCCTGACTTGTTGATACAAAACTTTCATCTAATCGACAATTCAAGTACTTCATACTTATACAATTTCACATCTATTCGATTCATTTCATTCGATTTCTCAAGCATCTACACTCTCTAAACCCCTGAAACCCTATCTACGAAAAGCCAAATTTCTTCTTCAATCTCCAATTTCTTTCCTCTCTTCTACACAAATGGCAACAGTAAAGTTCAACACCAACTTCATCGCTCTCACTAGTGATGTTGAAGCACCCAATGCCAATTTCAAGTGCTTTGTGAAATGGATGACTGAGTCATACATCAAGGATGCACTCTCTGCCAACCCAACTCTGTATCTAGATATCCTAGAACAGTTTTGGGGTACTGCTATTGTGGAGGTTGTAGCCCTGGAAAACGCAATCACCTCATACATCATCTACTGCAAGATTCAAGATAAGGAAATCACTATCACTCCTACAGACATGAATCAAGCACTGGGCCTACAACACGAGTCATTTGACAGACTGGCCACTAATGCAGAGTTAGAGGAATTCTTTGAGTTCATCAACTACTCAGATGGGATCAATCTTGGAAAGCTAAACAGAAAGAATCTGAGAAAGGAGTGGAGCTATGTGTTTGTAACTCTTCTTCAAGTCTTCACTGCCAGGAAATCAAGCTTTGATCCAATCAGTGCACCTGTGCAGCAAATTGGATATGCATTGGCCTATGGAAAGAAGATAGATGTTGGCCAAATCATCCTCCAAGAACTATATGGGAGACTTGGTAAGAACACAACCAAGAGAGGTACTGATATTTTCTTCCCTCGCTTTATTCAATCTGTACTTAATTTTAAGAATGCTTCATTGATTGAATTGCCTGGGATTGATAAAAATAAAATAGGCTATCTTAAGTCCATGACCAAACTCATTTTTTGTAATTTGGAGACTAGGAATGATGTGGATGTAAGACTGAACATAACTCCCCATATGGAGAGTTTGTTTAGAACTTATCCCCACAACATGCCAACATTTGATGCAAAATCTAAGTTAGCACAGCCCAAGCAAGTAGAACAAAATGCTAACCCAGGGTCTGCTAACCAACCCTCTCAACCAAACACTCTACCACATACTGAGCCAACTGCATCATCCTCTCAAAAGGGTGATGTTAGTAAAAAGAAGAGAAAGGAAGTAATGTCTGCACCATTAAATATCTTATCTGAAGCAGCATTAGCTGTTGAATTAGGGCTAGAAAGTGAGGAACCTGAGTCACCCTTACAAAGGCTAAAGAAGAGGAAAACTAAGACCACCTCTTCAGTCACACAAATGGCTGAAGTTGTAAAATCAGGGGCACACAGCTCACTAGGTGTATCCTCTCAACAGGGTGCACCTATAGAATCAAGCATCCTCCCCAATGCACCTTCTTGTATAGAGTCAGCACATGGGAGTGATAAGGCTGGCACTACACTGAGTGGAGAGCACATCACACTTGAAACTCCCTCTATCTCTCAGGGGGAGTTGCCAAAATCTACTCTTAAACACACTTCTCTTCCAGAATCTAACATTGAAATTTCTTAAGGAAAACGGAGAGTGTAACCAACCCTTGGCCTTGTCTCTTAAGGAAAACGGAAAGAGTCTCAACTTCACAGCATCATCTGACACATTGTTGAATCTGAATGTGTCGCATATTTCTATGAAGTTCCTGATGTGTAAGTTAGGATCTTCCGTTGCAGTTCCTCCGTACTGTACTTGATTCTACACCATCTGAATAGTGCTAGATTTAATTTCAAATGTAGGAGCCGCAATTGCTGGACGAATGATACTTGACTGAATGTCATCAATCTTCGGTTGCGAGTAGTCCATTAAAGCCCTTGCTGCTGCAGGTGCAACTACTTCGCCTTCTCCGTCCATTTTCTAATTGAATGATTTTTCAAGTGCTCGCTTGGCTTTTAATGTCTTAGAGCGTGTAAGCATAAAAGTTCAACTACCGAACACAAATAATCACTTCACAAAAATATAAGATAAAATGTTCAAGTCAAACAAATTAACTTCTATTGTAGTAAAACACATTAACCAAATAACACCGAGTCCCCGGCAGCGGCGCCAAAAACTTGTTCGCTATTTTCTCTACGCAAGTATACGCAGTCCAAAAGCAATATAGGGAAATAAGGATCGTTCCCACGAAGACTCGGTTATTTTAGTAAATATGTCTATTCAACAATGTTTGGTTAATTATAGAAGCATGAACGAACTAAAATGGTTTATTTGCAGATAACAATTAACTAATGAAGTAACGGCTAATTTGTTTAAAATAATATGATAGAGGCATGGGGTCCTAATTTCATGAATGTTTTAGCTCTATTAACTATCAAGAATTAATGTGTTACAATTGTTAAGAATGCTAGCGGGAACACGACACTAATATGAGCCATCTTTCAATTAACTCACACCATTCCAAATAAACATCCACAAAAGAGATAGAAGTTATAAGGGCATCAATTATATCCAATACACTATATGTCTATGTGAATAGGTGATACAATCGATTTAATCACAAGTTCCGCAATTAACTACATAGGGGAATAACGTTCTTTCGAAACTATAATCCGAAATGCGGAGAAGCCGACATACCTATGCTAGCATGGCAAGCCCTAAATCTCTAAATCCACTTTCGCAATCATTAGAGATTTGGCACAATAGATGTTAGCTATTCACCTATATTCAATTAAAACAACCATGCAAGGCAATCTTATATAGAAATTGTAAACACAAATTATCTATCAAATTAACATGAGCATTAACAATTCATTACATTAGAACCCCATGAAAGTGTTTAGTTCATAATTGAACTAGGCACCTTCATGGGATTAAATAAAATCATGGATGAAAATTTCCTAAATTAAATAAAAAATTACGAGAGTTAGAAAATTGAACCGAAATTGCTTCCACTGAATGAGATGAGTGCTCCAATTAATATCCTTCCAATCTTCAATCGATATATAACATATACGAAATTTAAGAAAATTTAAGTATATAAATATAAAAATAATATTACTAAAAATTGAAATGTATAAAAAAAAATAAAACTAAAATAAAAATAATATTACTAAAAATTAAAGTGTTTAAAAATACAACTGAAATAAAAATAAAATTACTAAAAATTAAAATATATAAAATTAAACTGAAATTAAAATTTAAATAAAACTGAAAATAAAATTTTTGAAATAAAAAATAAAATTACGAAATTCAAATTATAAAAATAAAACTAGAATTAAAACTGAATTTTAAAATGTATATAATAAAAATAAAAATTACAATTGGAACTGTATTTCAAGAAAATAGAACAGAATTTTAGAATGGAGAGAGCAAAAAATGAATACAAGCTGTGTGTTTTTTTTTCATGTCTCCGGAGATCCTTTTCTAACATTCTAACTCAATCTATTTATAGGCTAAAATTTGATCTATAAGCATCATTGCTTACATCATTTTTTTCTTAAATTCTAGCCATCCTTTGACAATTTTCTGCAGCTTTTTTGGAAGAAATTTGTTCAACAAAATCATGCAGCAGCCCTGGTTGAAGAATTCAATCTGCACATTTTTCTGCATTAATCTGGAGCTGAAAACCACTCTCGGACCAGGGAGGTGCAACATAGGCGGGCGTTTTTCCATGATTTCCTCGGGCGCGTGACGCCCACGCGCTGACAGGCCAGTGAAATGGCAGCCGACAATCGTACAGGAAGTGGCAGGCTAGGAACTTTTGCTTTTTTTGTTTAGAAAAATCAATTCAGATTGCATCCTTTGTTTAATTTAATCATGGCAAACATTCATTTATCACGTGGCCTCCAAATCTTTTGAACGGCCTCCGTAGAAATGTTTTTTAACCCGCACAGCTTATAATTTTTAATTAATAAATAATTTATTTAATTCATAAATTATAAAAATAAATATCTAATATTATTAGATATTTATAAATATAATTTTCTAAATTAATAAAATTATTTAATAATATAAATAAATCCTTATTGTCTAAGATGCGGTCTCTGGCCGTCTGGAACCGGACTCCTTTTGCTTAACAGAAAATATATCAATTCCAACCGGGGTTCCAGCTTTAAGAAAATATCACTTTCCATATTTTTGTGATAATTCTTATTTCTTCATTGCTCGTCCAGATGTAAGTTACGGTCTCTTGAGGATCTAAAACCGGAGTCCTTTTGCTTGGAGAAAAATACAACAATTCCAACCGGGGTTTCAGCTTTAAGAATATATCACTCAGAACATCTTTATGATAATTCCTTTTCCTCGTAGCCAGTCCATCTGAGCCAGAAATCCACCGTCTTTTAACCTTTTATCGCCAGGATACCTGAAATTTCGAGTTCTACACAACAAATACTGAAAGAACAAAAACGAATTAAAAGACACCACATACTTAAGGATAAATCACCAATCTAGGCTCAATTAGTGTATAATAAGTGGATATAAAATCCACTTATCAAATACCTCACTTCACTGGGTTCCAATGCCAAATCTCTGACCCCTGGTGAAGTGTATGAGGCTATGAATGATTCACACAAGGGATTCCTCAAGGCTGCACACTATCTTGGAAAAGGAGTCAAAACTGAGGTCAATAGAGTGTGTGATAAGACAATCACCACAGTAGAAGAAATCAAGAGGACCTTTGATGCCAAATTCCCTCAGCTAGACAGTGTGTTCAAGGACCTCAAACACTGCAACATCACCTGCACCAAGATGGACAATGGGCTAGCTCTGCTAAAGGATACTGTCACAGGTCTGGGGCATCAATTTCAAACTTTATCTAATCAGACCACAGATGCCAATGCCATGCTGAGGACCATGTTCAAAAATCTGTATGG
Source organism: Kitagawia praeruptora (assembly GCA_037693485.1). Taxonomy (NCBI): domain Eukaryota; kingdom Viridiplantae; phylum Streptophyta; class Magnoliopsida; order Apiales; family Apiaceae; genus Kitagawia; species Kitagawia praeruptora. Next base: position 137,420,687 of record CM075345.1, read on the forward strand.
AGACAGACTGATCACTGAAGTCCCAGTACATGATATGACTAGATTTGAAGTGAAGAGACTCAAAGAACAATCCCTGTCTGGCTTCAAATCTACTGAGTTATTCAGCAAAGTAGATGCACTTGAGAAGGAGGTGGCTACTCTCACTAAGTCCAATGCTCATCTTACAGACAAGGTTGCACTTCTAAATGACCAGTTGGACACTCAAGCATCCACCACAGCTGATGTCCTTCTGCATCAACAATCCATGTTAGCTGCTATGATGAAGCATATGGGTCTCCCTCTACCTGACGAATCTTCAATCCCAAAGGACATTTCTACAGCCTCTGTGCCTGACAACAAGCCTAAGGGGGAGAAGAGGACAAGGAACTCAAATACAAAGGGGGAGAAAGGCATAAAAATAAATGAGGGTGGTCAACAAAGAGCTTCAAAATCTCTACCTGATGTGCCAGGCAAAGGAAAATCCAAAGTGGATGAGCCCCCATCTACCTTGCCAGTTGTCACTCTACCAACTGTGCACATCACTACTCCTGGAGGACAAAAGCAATCCATAACTACCACAGTGGTTGCAGGGAGTATGCCATCTGACAAACCTCCAACCTCCATATCTGAGAGTGCCAAGCCTGTAGAAGTTAAAGTTGTTACTGAGGCCAAGCTACAAGAAGTTGCCAACTCAGATGTTTATCATGATAAAGCCTTCTTGGAGTTTCTGAAAGCCACAAGGGAACAGGTTGGTGACACTCAGTTCTATCTGAGGGAGGTGAAGAAGCAGATTGACTACATCACTGTCATCCCCAAGAAAGTCAATAATCTATGGGTCAAGGAGATAGTGATGATATCCAAATTAAAGATATGGCATCTAACATACAAGACTCTACAAGACCTAAAACACTCAGAGATAGATGTCATACTTGAGCTTATTGAGAAGAAGAATGAGAACAGCAAGAGTCTGTTTGATGATTTGAGGAATGGCCAACCTTCAAGGCTACCAGAAGTGATCAAGAAGCCATGGACAATCATTTATCAGTCTGGCACCAGAATTGAAGACATCAAGCAATTGGTCATTCCCCATGATCTCACCTCTAGAAATCACAGACTGATCATTGCTATTATTGATCAATTACAGAAGAAGGTTGGAGCCAGAAATGCTGAAGAAACTGAGGCACTGCACATCCTCAGAACTTTTATAGCAACTGGTGAAATTCCAGAGATGGCTCAACCTAGGAGAAATAAGGATGATGATTCTGAAGACAAAGGTGATGGGAGGAGAAGACATCATAGGAGAGATAAGGGTGATGAAGACAAGAAGAAGAAGGGTGACAAGGATAAGAAGAATGATGATGACCAAGGAAGAGTCTATGAGAGGAAGATTGGAAAACAGCAAGCCTTAGGCATTGCTAGCAGTAACCTCACCACAACACAAGACTCTAAGTCTAGGGTGAATACTGTTAGTGGTGACCTAGCAGAATCTACATCTATGGCTTCTGCAACTGTTTTGCCACCTCAAGAAGAGAAGAAGATTCAAGTCAAGAAACCATGTGTATGTTTCAGAAAGCAAACTGCTAATGGAATACTACTATGGTCTACCAACAAAGGTCAAAGATTTCTGCCAAGCAACCATGTCAAGAGGATGAAATTTAAACATGTTGCAAGAAAGGTGAAGCTATCCAAATCTAAGGCACTGGCAATTATTCCAGGATTAAACCTACCACCTCTGGATGAAAGCTATGATGAAGACCAACTGCAGTTTCTATGGGCTCAAAGAATCTATCATGTTGCCATTGTTGATGATTTTCTTGAAGTTAAGTATTCTGATGGAAGACAGAAGAAATTCAGACAAGGAATATGCCAGCACTGGGGCAGGCTGTAAGACATAGAAAGGATAATTGCAATGTTGGATTCTGAAGACAGAGTGGAAAGGGTGTGGAAGCTGGAGTTAATTGACTTTGTCAAGATGAAAAGAGATCACCAGGCAGAAATGAGAAAGAACAGTGAAAAGCTACTAAAGAAAAGGGAGGAGGAGTTTGCTGCAATGGAAGCTAAGGCTGATGAGTTGAGAGCTATGGGTCTGTGTAGAGTCAAGTTTAATCCTTACATCATTGAGTACAAGAAATATGGTAGAAATGTGAAGATTAGAATAGACTACATCAGTTCCTACTCTGAGAAACAGCTAAATGAAGTGCTCAAGGATTTATCAGGCTCTCCTCTAATTGAAGAACTCACTGCAATGGAAGATATCATTCTTGCCATGGAAGAAATTGCAAAGAAGAAAGCCAAAGAAGCTGAAGACAGGATGAAAAATGAGAATCTGCAAGCCAAAGCTCAAGAGATGAATCCAAAAGGATATGGCTAAGTAGTTCCTCATAACTAGTAAGAATACTTCTATGTAATTTCTTCAATCAAATTCATACCTGTACTTTTAAAAGCTTTATCTTTATGTATGTTAGGTTTGTTATCAGACATGAAATTGTGACTAAGGGTCTCACTCACAATTTGGGGGAGATTGTTAGTTACAGAGGCATGCCTGTACACATCTAATAACAAGCCTAATTGTTTGTAATACTTTGCATTACTTACATGACCTCTTAACTGAGGGAACCTCTAGTTGTAGAGTTTCTGTTTGTATTGTACTTGTAGTAGGCATCAAATCCTAGTTGTGTAACTGTACTTATAGAGTCTAGAATAATGCTTGAAAGAAGTTCCAAGGTTCATGCCTCAAGCAAGGAGTTAAAGACTGTCAAATAATCACAGTTGGGATTTGAAGAAATGAAGAATTTGCCTAAGTACCAATTCGAGAAGTATATTTGTCTATTCGAGAAGTCCAGCATTCGAGAAGTCAGGGATTCGATATCTCAAGACACTATTCGATATCTCTGAATACACTGTTCGATATCTCATTCGATATCTCAGGGATTCGATATGTCTACTACTCTATTCGAGAACTCAAGAAGTCAACAAGTCAAGATGGTATTCGAGTTCTCAAAGAGTCAACAAGTCAAAGTTTCATTCGATATCTCAAGGACTCAGAAAGCTATTCGATATCTCGAGGATTCGATAAGTCAAATGTTCTATTCGACAACTCAAGGAATCCTGATGAAAAAGAGCTATTCGAGAAGTAATTCGATATGTCAATATAACAGTATTCGAGAACTCAGAGTTATCGATCAAGTCAATTCTAGTTCTCGAATCACTTACTTAGTCACTTCTCGAATACATTCTTGGAGACAAAATATTGAAGAAATTGTACAAGTCAGAAACCTGCAACAAGCCAATGCACTTTATGGACCACAATCTGTAACGTGCTCTGGAAAGCCTACAAGGAAGCTTGGAGAGATATAGAAGAGACAAGGAGCTAAAGAAGTGGATCTAAACAGGCTTTGCAAAGTCAAATCTGTAACCGTTTGGACTCTTACTCAAAAAGGATAGACAGACTAGAAAGTAATTTTTTTAGCTACCTTATTTGCAGTAAGTAGGCTGTATCCATGTTCTATAAGGACACAACCTCACTTCATAACTTAGTAACTTTTGTGAGTCAAGTTTTTCATACACTGTAAGCTATATCTCTCTGAGAAAAACGAAGCTGAGAATACTACCATTTGTATTCACAGATTGTAGCAACCTTTATCTAATAATACATTAGATTAAAGTGATATTGTGTCTTGTGTTGTTTCTTTATCCGCACCTTCATTTCTACACACACAGGCACTTATCTGCTACATAGACTCAATCAAAGAAAAGTTCAAGAATCCATTCACCCCCCCTCTGTATTCTTTTACCGTATTCAATACTCAACAAAAAGTAATTTTCATAAATATTTAAGTGATTACACATAAAATAATAAATAAATGACTATTTTAAAAAAAATTATTCGAGTTCGAGCCGAGTCGAGTTCGAGTTTATCGAGTCGAGCTCAAAAAAACTCGCCTCAACTCGAGTTTTTAATCGAGCCCAAAACTTGTTCGAACTCGAGCTCGATAACGAGTTCGAGCCGAGTCGGACCCACTTTTTCGAGTATAAAATTTGATGGATCTAGCATAAAAAAATACTTTATATTTTAATATGTTATAAAAAAAATGTATATGTCAATGATTTAAATCATATATAATCAGGTTTTTAACATTGAATAAAATTAGCAATGTAGGACTTCTACGTTGAATATGATTAATGTGAAAATTCGTAATTATTTTTTCTCTTGAAATTCTGAGTGTTTACATATGAATAATACAACCTTTTTAATTATATATTTTTAGATTATAATTTTCTTTTTAAAATTCAATTATAATACAAACTTTTTAAATTATATCCTTTTTAGATTATAATTTTCTTTTTAAATAATACAAAATTTTTTAAATATATCCTTTATAGATTATATATTTTTTAAATTCACTTGTAATGCAACATTTTCTAATTATATCCTTTTTCGATTATAATTTTCTCTTTAATGTGATCTAATCTTGGTAGTACAATGATCATGCAAAAAATTTGGAAAAATCCCTCTTATTCTTATCTATTACTATATATTCAAGGAGAACGCAAGGGCAAAAAGTACCCAAAAAATGGCCATGAAGTTACAACTTTACCCCTGCATATCACAAAATTGCAAAAATACCACTCTTTTATAATTTATGCTAAAATATGTAATTTTTTGTATTTATTGGGAATCAAACATATGACATCTTCTAAATGCTACATTGCATTTTGAGTTTACATTCAAAATTTTATTAGATATTTTGTTGAAAAAAAATTATTAGATATGCCACATATTTAATGTGTTTATATAGCTCCGTTTCATAATTTTATATATAACCATTTATTCAATCATCTTTATAAATTTTTATGATACTTATATTTTTTTTCAATTAAATATATATAAATTATTTTGTTAATTATTAAATCTATTTATTAGCTATTACTTTACTATATATTAAACTTTAACAAGGGCGAAGTTTGCCAATTTAATGGTTGCGAAGTTACAATTTTACCTATATATTTTCAAAAATTACAAAAATGTCATCCTTTAATAATTATCAAAAAAATAGTGAAATTATGTTTTTGTGGGATTCGTACACCTTTTTCTATCAAATTGATGTCATAACCAACTTTGCTACACACAATTTTGAGCGTTGTTTAAAAATCCTATAAAATAAATCACATCTTTTCTTCTTATATATTCCACTTTTTTTTAATTTTTTATTAAATAAAATATTAATTTATATTATTTCTAGAATATTGGGTAGATAAAATTGCAAAAAATATTCTAATCGATTGAATATAATCTACAATTCTCTTTTGTCATTTTAGATAATTATAAAAATAAAATTTTAGATTATGCATACTGTAATCGTATACAAAAAAGAGATTCATTTACATGCGTATTCATGTAGATATTAAATTCTTGAAATAAAATTTGGTTTCAAGAAATATGTAAATTTTAGTTATCAAATCATACATAATTAATAATTGCATCACATTAGTTTTAGGTATATAAAAATTTAAATATATGAGTTATATTAGGGGGATTTTGGTCGACCAACTATTTAAATTTTCAACGAATTAAATATATGATTGGTCTAAAAACATAAATATTTAAATACACAAAAAATAATTGAAATTATATTAAAAAGATAAGATCTCTAAAAATAATTGAAAAATTGATCAATGTTATATATAAAAAAGTAACATAATTAACATTAAATAAAATCAAAAAGATATAAAATTTTCAAATCATAAATATTACAAAAATAAGTATTTATAATGATCAGTTAGAATATAACTCGATTATAAAGTATGGTTTATATGAATTTTTATATAATATGATAAATTGATCGATATAATATATAATGATTGAGTACTTAAATCAGTATACGATAAAAGCAAAAATTTTATATGGTAAGTTTTATATACATGCATGGGTCATTAAGATCAATTCTACGGAGCTCTGGATTTCTCGTTCTTACTAGTGATTTTGTTCTCGAAAGTGGTCCGAGTTATCTTGTTCTTGTGGTTTGTTCCCCAGATCTAAGAATTGTCTTGATTTTAGCTCGTATTTAATTTTCGTAGTTGTAAATTTGGTTTTTTTGTCTCACCGTTTGTGTGAGTATTGTTATTTTCTCATCGTTTGTGTGAGTTTTTTTTCTCACCGATTGTGTGAGTATGATGATTGATTTAGTGATAAAAGTTTTTAGGAGATTGCATTCTCGGTCGATAGCTCAAACTGGTTATGAAGGAAGCGACATTGGTGAAGTATCGGTAAATATCATCTTCAACAAATCACATGACTTCAAGAAGAATGGATTAATAAGTGATTGTTTCTGTGTTTTGTTTGTTCGACGCGACTGTTTATGTAGATGCCGTATGGCTTTTTATTATTGAATTATCTCATTTACTCAAAAAAAAACATCAACTGAAATATTTATAAAATTTTAAAATTGAGTTAAAAAATAATTCAAAATATAAAATTAAAAAATGATATGTAAAATTACAAAATGAATATTAAAATATCAGATAAATTGAAATTTTATCATTTATCATATTTTTAATTACAAAATTATTTGAATATATATATATATATATATATATATATATATATATATATATATATATATATATATATATAGGGTCTTGTTCTAATAGAAACTAACTTAGAATAGAAACTAGAAACTAAACCTAAATTAAATATTTCAAACTAATCTAATGACCAAATTAGGGGTACCCCAATACAAAAACGTTTAAAACTATTGGCTCTATTCAACAAAAAAATAAAAAAAAATAAAAAAAATTTTAAAAAAGTTACTGTTCACGTGATGACGTGGCACGTGAACAGTAACTTTTTTTTTTAATTTTTTTAATTTTTTTAATATTTTTGTTGAATAGAGCCAAGAATTTTATAAGTTTTTTGTGAAGGTGCCCCTAGCGGGGCCATTAAAATAAATAAAATATAATTTATTTAATGTAGGTTTCTAGTTTCTATTCTAAGATTGGTTTGTATTTGAACGCTAGCCTATGTGGGTGTTTGGGGTATCTTAAAATAAGTAACTTATGACTTATAAGCACTTATGTCATATAAGTGATAAGTAGAGCAGAGATTATAAGCCAGTAGAGTGTTTGGTAAATCAGAACTTATAATCAGTAGACTGTTTGGGTAAATCAGAACTTATAAGTTAACTTTTTTTATATATAATTTTCAAAATATTTGTTTTTTTATATATAACAATGGATATCAATGGATAGATCTCGATGAATAGAGAAATTTGATATATACATATCAATTTTCTAATGAATGGATCGAGAGATATATGGTTTTGAAGATTCGAATGATATTATATATTGCGTATATCGAGAAATAAGTTATAAGCATAAGTTGAATGTTAGGATTTCCTAACATTCTACTTATGGGCTTATAAGTTATAAGTTGAGCTAAAACTTATTTTGGCAAACACCCCCCATAAGTGCTTATGGCCTTATAAGCCATAAGTTGACCCGAATAAGTGGAGCCAAACAGGCCCTATATATCTATACTATACTATTATAAGCAAAACAGGGTATATTTGGTTTGGTACACTTTTTTTTGTCACTCTTTTTTTATACTCATTTTTTGGTCACTCTTTGGTTTGGTTAAATCTCTATTATTAATAAAATAAAAAAAAACACACATAGCCTAAATAATATGTATTAATATTAATATGCACCACATACACAAATATAATAATTCAAAATACAACTATAATAATTCAAATCTATACTATACTATTATAAGCAAAACAGGATATATTTGGTTTGGTACTCTTTTTTTGGTCACTCTTTTTTTGGTCACTCTTTGATTTGGTTAAATCTCTATTATTAATAAAATTAAAAAAAAACACACATAGCCTAAATAATATGTATTAATATTAATATGCACCACATACACAAATATAATAATTCAAACTACAATTATAATAATTCAAAATATAAGCAAAACACGGTATAATAATATGCAACCGTGCATCGCACGGGTTATAGGCTAGTGTATATATATATATATATATATATATATATATATATATATATATATATATATATATATATATATATATATATATTTATAATTTTGAAAGAAAAATTAGTTTAGTCATTTTTGTTTTTATTTCATATTTAAATCTTTAACATCTATATATATTCTTTTTTTTTTTTGTCATAGCATCTATATCTATATATTATAAATTGCTGGATAACCCTTTCCTCAGGTTCGGGATCCATATTCAGGTTTGATAGATATCCATGACCCATTATAGTATTAAATTATATGCTTAGGATTAGGTTCGGGATCCGTTTAAATTACCCATCCAGTTATATGATATGATCCATATTTTAAAATATATTGACCCGATATTATATAAAATACACATCATGACAAACGACTCTTGCCAAAAATTATTTCCTTGATAATACCAAAAATTTGGTAGTTGTTATTATTAATGCCAAATAATTGGTTATAATTATAATGGGCCCGCCAGGGCCATCCAATTAAAACAATCTTGTCAAAAAAAAAATTCCTTGACAAAAACAATCTTGCCAAAAAAAATTTCCTTGACAAAACACGAATTATTTTGTTTCCAAAAACTATTTCCTTTCTAACAATTGTCAATTATAATTATAATGGGCCCGCCAGGGCCATCCAATTAAAACATTCTTGCCAAATCCGTTTATATTACCCATCCATTTATATGATATGATCCATATTTTAAAATATATTGACTCGATATTATATGAAATACACATCATGATAAACCACTCTTGTCAAAAATTATTTCCTTGATAATACCAAAAAAATATTAACAAATGATTTTGATTGGTTATAATTATAATGTGCCCGCCAGGACCATCCAATTAAAATATTTCAAAATGCCAAAATATTATTTCCTTCACAAAACACAAATTATTTTCTTAACATTCTTGCCAAAAATTATTTCCTTCCAAAAATTTAATTTTTTTTTTTTAATCCATATTCAGGTTTGATAGATATCCATGACCTATTATAGTAATAAATTATATGCTTAGGATTAGGTTATAGTGCGGTATAACTTTAATTTTTTTGATATTATGATTTAATTATTTTAATTTATTCTTTATATCTACTACTATTACATTCATGATATAGCTGACATCACTAAAATAATGTTATAGTGTTCAATTTTTTGATGTTTTTAAAATAAATTAATATATTACTCCCTCCGTCTCTTAATTCTTTTCCCACTTTCCTTTTAAGGATATTCAATATACTTTTCTCATTTCTATTTTTGTCCATAAACAATATTATTCAATACCCACTACTCCACCCACTAATCATTATAAATAATATTCAACATCCACTATTCCACCCACTACTCCAAAAAAACAATATTCAATATCCACTATTCCACCCACTACTCCTTAAAAATAATATTCAATACCCACTACTCCACCCACTACTCCAAAAAAACAATATTCAATACCCACTATCCCTTAAAAATAATATTCAATACCCACTACTTCATACAAAAACAATATTCATTCACCACTATCTTAAAACCCGTGAAATTCAGCAAACGGGCAAAGAATTTAGAGACGGAGGGAGTAATAATTTCTTATATTAATTGTAATTTAAATTATCAAAACAAACTCATGTTCTTAAAGAATTTAACATTTTAATTTATTAAAGTAGGCAACTTTTTAATACTACAGTAAAACCTCTATAAATTAATATAGTTGGGACCGGAGAATTCTATTAATTTAGAGAGGTATTAATTAATCGATAAATTAATAATTATTAATTTATAGATAATTTTTGACATCGAAGAAAATTAATTTCTAATTATATACATTTAAATAGAATGAATTGTACAATTTATGTTTTATATATATTGTTTACAAATTTAATGAGTATTTGGGAGATTCAAAGTAAATATTCATGTATATTTAGATGATATCAAGGATAAAATAACATATTTTGAACTTTTTTCACGTAAAGGACCCAAAACATAAAAAACATTGATTAATAACTTTTTAATGCTCTACGAAAACACCACATTCGAATTTTTGGATGCAACAAAGATGGTCAAAGATGAGTTTCATATAGATTCAAATTTTAAGAATCTTAGAATCATATTTTACAAAAAGTTAATACATATATTTTTATGGTTATAAAGGAATTATTAATTTATAATATTATTGGGACCATATATTTATATAGGGTTTTCAAAAAAATTATTATCTTATTATCTTATCGAAATTGATCATTTTTTGAACTGGCCCAAGTTGGGACCGGAACAAATTATTAACTTAGAGAGATTATTAATTTATCGAGTATTAATTTAAGAAAGTTTTACTGTACTACCAATTTTTATTTCTATGTTGTAAAATTATATACTATAATTTATTAAAATTTAAAATAAATTTTATTTAAAATATGAACTCCCGTGTGCGAAGCACGGGCATTAAACTAGTATATTCAAATTATTTATTATTACTATTTACATCTGCTTCTGATTTACCATAGAAACACTTGAAAACTCGCGACGACCACCAGCAAAGCAGTATCTATATTAAAGCAGCGATTTTTGGTAAACGAATTAAATTTATTATAACTATTTACATCTGCTGTGATTATTTTTAGTTTTATATCAATTTCAATTATTATTATCATGATAATGCGTGTGTAGATGTATATATCCGTGTGTCTATATGTTCTAGGGTTTATCGAAGTTGATGAATTCAATGATAATTAGGTTATTAGAACTCAAATTGAATATGTAGCTAATAAGGTTTGATAGGTTTTAGGTGTTTGTTACAATGGATGCGAATAGGAAGGCGTATCGCGATAAAATGAATGCCAGAAAGCAGGATAAGCGAATTAATTCGCTTCTCGTAAGGTAATGCTATTTTGTTTTTTTATCGATTTTGTGAAATTGGATAGGTTATTGCGGAATTTATGGTTATGTTAGGTTTAGAATTTGGTTTGGCGTAATTGTATGTGTAAATGTACTAAAATCTGGTTTTGTATTTTTTGTGAAGGTATAATGAAAATGATCAGCCTGTTTGTCGGGTTTGTAATGTTGTGTTGAAATCTGAATCTAATTGGCGTGCACACGAGGTTTCTAGTAGACATCACGAGGTAATGATATATGATTCCGCATTTCAACATGATATGTATCTATGTTTTTTGTTTTTGGGACAAGTTTACTTGCTTGTTTATAAGTAGAAGATAAATACATTTGGATGTATTCTGTTTTGGTAGATCCTACTTTTGGTAGATCTAACCTTTGGTAGATCTTTTGGGCTGGACGTTATGAGTATATTTGGTTTAATTCTGTTTTAAACTTTTTATATATTTTGAAGTGATATATATTCCGTTTGAATAATGACCTATTTGAAGTGTCTCTGCCAATAATGTTAGTATAATATTTTTTGAGTTTGTCTCTGCCTATAACATTAGTTCATAGTTCTTGTCTTATTTAAAAGGACAGAATCAGATTATCACACACAGTACGTTATGTTGCTGTCGTCGTGTTTCTAATCAAAATCTTATTGTTCAACAGGCAGTCAAGAATGTCAAGGCTCAAGCAGCTGCAGTTCCACAGGCTAACAATGGAAAGCAAAATTCATCTGCACAGTTGACAAAGCTTAAGGATAAGTCTGAAGAAGCACTATTGGTACGTGACGATAAGCATGAAACCTCCACGGCATTGCAAAAAACTCGTCAAGCAACTCAACTTCCTTCAGATTTTTTCGATAATCATGATTCAAAGAGGCAAAAAGAAGGTAAGAACTTCAAACTGAAGATATTGTTGTTATTTAATGTTACTCCATCTGTTTGCTTGTACACATTTATTTTTTGTAGATAATATGTATGAACTATATTCCTATTTCCGAAGTAGGGTAGAAATTGTAGAGAATTTGGGGAACAGACCTATTGAATGTTGATTTGGAGGGAGAAAGATAGTGAGATCGGCTGAAACCTATGACATCTTTATATTTGTTCTGCTTATCAAACTATTACATTTTAGCAATTTATATAGACAATAGGGGAAAAACGAAAAGACATGCAAGTGCTCTAGAGTCTAGGCTCAAACTAACTTCATCCCTTTTCTAAACCCAGAATTTGTTTTTAAAATGACATATTTGATAACAATTTAAGTGCTATCCCTTCGTTTTTCCCTCTATCTTCATGGCATAATCTTTTCCTTGGTGATACCATGAATACTCCTGGCCAGTGGCCAACATAGGCAAACTTGCGAATTCTTTTTGCTGCACAGCGATGTTGTAAATTGTAAATTTAGAGAAACTTGATCTAACTTGGCTCTAGGTTGTTGCCATAAACTTATGCTTTTACTTTGCTTTACATGTAGCCACTGTCATTTCTTAAGATCTAGCTTTATTTCATTACTTCAATTTAAAGGAAGGTTTGCAATTCATTTATTTTGACGAGCTCTTTCACTTGAGTTGATTAGCATTTTGAACCATAAGAAATTAAGAAAAAGTTAGCAACTACTAGACTTCTGCTCTTTCTTGGAAGCACTGGTATGTAATTTATAATATATGATGAAATAGCTGATTAGCTGTAAAGATCACCTTGATTGCTTCTTCTATCCAAGATTTTTGTCAGTCAAAGAATGTAATTGATGATAACCCATGCAATCTTTTCTAAAGGATTACTCAATTCCAGGAAAAGAATAATGTAAACTAAAACCATACAAAAAATACCCAGTATGTCCCACTCATTCACGAATAGGGTCTGGAGATGGCAAAGTGTACATATGCCTTACCCCCTGCTTTAAGGAGCTGAGAGACGGTTTCTGTGTAGATTAGTTCGGGTAAATGCTTGGTAGGATTCCTTTTTGTCTATATTATTATGGTTTAGGTCGGAGAATACATTATATTTCTTCTCTAATCAAGTATCTATTCGAGCTTTTGCTCAACCAGTGGCACATAGAATTTCCACAATGTCTTTTAACTTCCAAGGCAATTTAACCATGTAGCTTGCAAATTCCTTCTTTTTACTGTACATTGTGCGAGCCAACTTTTCAATATGAAACTGCAACTGTTTCAGTTTAAGTATGCTAAATATCATGTACATCAGAAATCCTATTTGTTTTCAAACTAGTACTATAAGTAACTATGGTTCAGTTATTAATTTTTTTCTCCTTTTATAGGTAAGCTAATCCTCTAATAATGTGTCATGTGTGTGTACGTGTACTTTCGTGTACGTGGGCAAGAAGTTTGTCTGGGTATTTGTACATTTTCCTGTAGCTAATCAAATTAAATTATGTAGCATAGGTGTTAAATCTGCAGTGTAATTGAAATCCTGTCATTTAGTTGGGAAGACGTAGTAAAAACTACAACAAGTTTGCTGTATGGCGAATGACTTGAATAATTTAATTTATTAATTTTACTATTTTAAAATTTTGGGTTAGCAATGTGCATCTAAATTGTCTATTCTCTATATAAACCTAAGATACTGTAGATATTTGTTTGTAGATGCTATAGTTAACTTTTTAAATTATGAGTATGTATTGTAGTATTGTACTTCTACTGTACTGATTTTGACTTGTGTGATTATATTTTTATCTAGGAACTGAACAGATGGAGTCTACAGAGACAAGAAGTAATCAGATGCAGCCCCCTAGGGAGAATGCAAATACAAAACTCAGCGCATCAGAAAATCGGCAAGCAAAAGGAGCCCTTCCTGAAGGTTTCTTTGACAACAAAGATGCTGATCTACGTGCACGTGGTATTACACCTGTAAAGCTAGATATCAAGTAAGTTCTTGGATTTTTTAAAAGCTTTTTTAAACCATTAATATGTAAACTACGAAGAAGTAACTGTTAACATTCTGTTTTATGATTACCTCTAAACCACCTTTTTTTAGTTGGAACTCGGAAATGACTTGACCATGAAAAAATTTAAGCAAAACTTGTACATCTACAGAAGCCCAAAGAATCAATGTTAAGGTGTTCTATCGTACTTCATATTAAAATTTGTTCAAGGTAAAGGTGTCCAGACTTTAGCAAAAGGTTGTATGTTTGACAAAGTTCTGTTTATAATTTTGTTGGATGTGAATGGAACGTGGTACAAAAGCTATTTCATGTTGTGGATTTAGAATTACAACATTTACTGGAGTGTGAGTTATTGATCAGGTCTATGCAGTTTTTTAATCTATTAGGTTTTTCTCAATATTAAACATGTTAACGATTCCTCTGTTGGAATGGTGAAAGTAGTACGCGACTTAAGCTGTATACATGATTTGACCTAACAGATGCTCAACGTGTCCTGAGTGACGCTTGAAATCAAATTACATATTGATAAAAGAAGTAGTTAAGAGCAAGTCCAATAGCTTCCCTATATGGGTTCCAAAGTTAGTATTTAGGGAATTTGACACAAATTAGTGCTCCAACAGTGTCCTAGTGGTTCCCTAAAACACTAAGGACCCATAGCCATTCCTCATTTTTGAGGAACCACTAACCATCCCTTATTCATATGTCACTATAATAGTCATTTCCCTCCTTTTTTTAAACTTCTTTTATCTCTCCAAAACATAGTTGGAGTTCAAATCTATTATTATTATTATAATACTAAGGAAGAAGTATAAGGATTTTGTTGGAGTTGATATATACAAAATGTTGTCCTAAATCACCAGGATCCATTTATTTATAATACTTATAAGGAAGCTACTAGGATATTGTTGGACTTGCTCTAGGTAGAGATACAAGGTATTCTTGAAAAGGACAGTCCTTTCTAAATCTAATTGGAACCCATTGAGTACTAGTTCCTTTTGTACTTTCAGATTTATTACTAAAATTGGTTGTATATATAATTAAAGATAATCAAAATGCAACTAGCATTGAGATGTTAGGAGTTGGATCATACGCAACAATAGTAGAAATTCTTGTACTCATCCAAACATGTATTGTTCTTGAGGTTGTTTTCTCCTCTCTAATTTTGATGAAAAGAATTTTATATATAGATCAGAGCTGTGTGCTCTATCAATGTTAGGCCCAACATTGATTGTTTCTGTTGGTTGCAAATGTATAGATTGGATGACATCACCCAGGATGATCTATAAGAACCACAATTTTTATCCATAACCAACTTCAATTTGATGCAAAATAATTAACTCTATTTTTTTCCTTGGTTATGTTGCATGCTGTACCCTTCAATTTTTTTTGGGGTGGGGGGGAGAGGGGGGGAACGGTTTACAAGTGTCTTAATATTCAGAAAAATATTGTAATACATAATAACTCATGACGATTTTTTAGTTGCTTATTATGAAAGTCTGGGGGAGCACAGTGTTATTTTTTGGAGTTGGGGGGAGGGGGGAGTAAGTAAGAGTATAATAAAAACAATAATTGAGTGCTATTTAGATTCAAACCCACATCGCTATGCACAAATAATTCTCTTACAAACCATTCCATGTGACAGTTAGCACTTAGTAAGACAATGTAAAACTCAGTGCAGGTATTTACAGTTAATGAAGTTTTATTAATAGTAGAATTGTGATTGTTTATCTGATGATCAATGGTGAAATAGATGAAAATTTTACCACTCTCTCTTTCATCCCTCGTTACTATAATATATAAAAGCTCTCCTCGAAAAGGTGTTTTCTGACAAAAATCATAACCAGGGATGAGTACAAGGAATTTGAGAAGTTGATTCAAGAAGACTTGCAGCAGGTCGACAACCGTTTGGAGGAAGAGGAGGTCAGGACTATTATCCTTTCTGAGTTCCACATCATAGAATGACAAATTGAGCTCATAAGATGGCTAAACTTTGTTTTAAATTGTTCTTGCAGTATGATGCAGCTGACACGATAGAAGTGGCTGAGTCTGTCGAACAACGGTAAGTGTTCAATGGGGAAAACTATACTTCTGATCTGATTCAAGTAGTCTTTTGTTATAGGCACACTATTTGCGTAGTTTCTGTTTTCAGTATTATCAATGTAATAATTTCCTTTTTCATTGTGAGCACAGGACTTATAGGGAGAGGGTGGAAAGCTTAAAGAGAAAGAAAATGGAGCTCAAAGCTGCCAAGTCTGCCATGCACGGTAGAAGCTCTCAACTTGTTACCAAAGATTCTAGTGACCAAGATTCATCTAGTGATGATGACAGTGATGATGCCGTTGATTGGAGAGCTAAGCATCTGTGAAGAGTTTGCACTGGCTGGTATACTTTCTCTAGCTCTCTCATCTAGTAGAGCTATTAAAAAATACATTAATGTCAAGATGTCAAGTAGATCAAATATGAGAACCCTCCCACAAGCACCATCATTTGTGTGTGCGAGCTCTCTTGTGCTTTCATTGCAACCATTCTATGAATCGTGAACCCCAAAGTTGATAGTTGTCTCAAGGAAAACGAGGGCTGCTTTAGTAGCATTACTATATTGAATTATCTTACATAATCAATTAATAATGCTACAAGTGCTTTTTTGGTTGCCATGTATGTAGGATGTGACTCAGTGATTCACTTCCATGTTTCTGTACCATTGTGCTATATAATGGGATCAGTTTTAATGCCCCAAAGTCGATTTGTTTCAGCAACTTAACTTCGTTATATTTGTCAGGTTATCTTGAACAAGCAACTTGACTATATATATTCACTAAAGCTAAAGTTCTGCGTACAATAACCTTTCATACTATTCTCCACACAAGGCTCTGAGTGTTTGGAGACATGTTAGTATGTTACTGTGTTTGAACTTGCTTAGCCTTCGTAAGGATATTGTTACCATTTAATAAAATGCCTTACTAGAGCTGCCACAATTATGAAATTAGTATAGGTCAACATAATCAACAACCCATACTGAAGCCCTCTGTTGGTTGGCGTAAATTATTTGATGATTTTTGTGTGTGACAGAAGCAAGGACTTTGCTGTCTTCATTTGATTATTTTGTTCATCTTTAAATTGTTGACATAAATTAGTTGAGTTGAGCAATCATCTAATCATGTATATTCTTTTGAATATCCGTTCTCCTTTGATGGACGGTTTACAAGTTGCATCTGGAAGTGAAAATTGTCAATTTACCTGATGAAAAGGTCAAAGCAAAGAATAAAAGGGTCAAGATAAGTACTTAAAATTTGTTGTAAAATTAATAACTTTGAAACCTTGGAATATAGTATCGGATCATTTTATGTGTTACATTCAATGAGCTGAAAAGCTAGTTAACGGACAGGAACAGAGTATCAGTGCTCAGATAGAATTCTTTCTTTTATTTATAGAATAATTATAGCCGTGTGTAAAGGGATCAGATTCCATGCTCCAGTGCAGAAAATGCTTCTCTTACTCAACACGAGCATATGCATACAAATACAAAGCTAGTGCAACCATTAATCTGTTGCTGTAGATCAGCATTTCAGATCTTTATCCATGCCTGCACGTGTATGTTTCACATAAAATTATATGTGGTGATCATGGTATTTTAATGTGTTGAAGCTGCTGAAAATGCCTTTGTGCTGCAACCAAATTAGTGGCATCAGTTGTAGAAGAACCCATGTGAACATCTTCTGAGGTAGAAGTTTCGTCGTCGAGATCCAAATTATCATCAGGAGCAGAAAGGAGAAGGATGAAAGTATCTAATACACAGCCCAGAAGAGGAATAGATGCAAAATACTTTACTTTAACATTCTGTAGATTCATAGCTACTACCAAGTCTTTGAGTGCTGCTCAATGTTACAAAAATAGTAGAGAAAACTAAGTAGAAGTGTTGGGAGGACAAGTAGAATTTATAAGCTACTCTACAAATTACGCGCTATATTTCGTGATTACCAAGCAAAGTTTGATTGGTGATGAATTAACCTTGTGATAACATTTACTTTGAATATGCTGACTACAAGTCTACAATAGTAGAATTGAATTGGCACTTGGACTTTTGTTATTCAGTGATACAAGTTTGTGGAACAAGAAAATATGGGAAAAAGTTAAGGATCAATATTCAATTAGACAACTACCAAGTAGTGCTAGATTGTTAGGTAACCTAAATTGGGTACCAAAAAATGGTATAAAATGACATGACATGGGTGATTTGGCAGTATGGAAAGATTTAATTGGTGAAGCTAATGTGTATATAGGGGGTCCCAGTTAATTATAACCAATCAAATTAAGACATATGACATTTTGTAAATTTTTTTATACCCAATTTGGGGTATGTAGCATTTTTCCTATATGGACATGGACAAATTGCAAGTTTCTAAGCAATTGAAACAAGTTCGTATTATATTTCATGATCAGGCCAACAGAATTGATATTTGAAAAGTGAATAATGTCCTTTTTCCATGGTTGTTTTCCGGTAAAATTTGCTATCAGCCGACTAACAAAAATAAATTAATTATTATCCGGGTTCATATGGTAAAAAAATTAAAATACTAGTTTGAAAAATGGATTAAAAAATACAAATTGATTTAAATATTGCTGAATAAAGAGTTTAGAGAGAGTAAATAAATACACTATGTATATTTTATATCTGGATTTACAAAGTCATTTTATGTTCTTTTGTCTTGGCGAAATATCTTTCTCAACATTTTTCTTAGAGGTCATTTGATAACTTTAAAATATATTTTCAGATTGATTTGAATTACGGAACGAATATGTAATTGGTTTGTATATGTAGATTGTCGGAAACCACAATTGAAAACCAACCTTAATTAATTTAGAGTTATTAGTCAAAAAAACCAACCAACTTTCTATGTTTTTGCAATTTAACCAATGAACTTATTTTTTCTCATAAAAACCCAACAAATTTTATTAAACTCTGAAAATAAATTAACTGTAGTTAGTCATTGATGTGTATTAACTATTGTTCAACCACATCTTTATTAAATAAGCAATAAATTATTAATCAAAAAATTCATTCAAATTATTACTTCATTATAGTTTATTATTCTTTTTTTTGATAAACCAAAATATATTTATAATTATGAAATATTAAACTAGATTAAAATAACATATATTAATAATAATTTTAATTACAAATCTTTCAATTGCATTGTTAGTTTATGTATTTTTATATTTTTAAAATTTATATTTTAAGTATCTGTACCCTTCCCTATTTTTATGACAAAAAAAGAGTGAACTGATTTATCATAATTAAAATTATTTTTTGAATCCAATAAATTTGAAAAATAGGTATGTAATATGGACAAAAATCACATAAAGGACAAGGCATGCATCACTTTTGCTAAGATTGTCCGGTAATTTTTTTAAAATTAATAGTTGCGTGGAATTTCATGATTTTATCATAATATTGTTAATAACTAATATAAAATGAAATTTGTTCGGATTCATTGCGTTGATCAATTTTAGGAGGAAAAAAAATAAATATAATCAATATTGGGGGAAAAAGGCAAATAGAAGTTTTATAATCAAATTAATTGTTTGACTATACACCAAAATGGTTTGCAAGTATGTAAAAAAAATTAATTTTATATTAAAAAATTAAACATTAGATAATAATAATTAACCATGGTTAAATTTAGGACAAATTTTTGCAATTTAGCAAAGTTTGTTGGGGTTCTTTGTGAAAAAAATAGTTGATTGGTTAAATGACAAAAAAATGTAAAGTTAGTTGATTTTTTTGACTAATTGCTCATTAATTTATATAATGCACATCTTATTACAAAATTAATAATATAATATTCAATTGTATTTGTAAATATACACATAATAAATCAATTAACTCTAAATATTCATATAATTTATTATTTGGAACATAAGATATTCTACGATTTTTCGATTCTCAGAATACATAATATAATAAATAAATATAATCGATTCTCATAATACATAATATAATAAATAAATATAAATTCCTTTTTCCTGATGAGCACAGGACTTGTAGGGAGAGGGTGGAAAGTTTAAAGAGAAAGAAAATGGAGCTCAAAGCTGCCAAGTATGCCATGCACAGTAGAAAAATAAACTTTCATACTACTCTCCACATATGGCTGGTCCGAGTGTTTGGAGACATGTTACCGTGTTTGAACTTGCTTAGCCTCCGTAAGGATATTGTTACCAATTAATAAAATGCCATACTAGAGCTGCCACAATTATGAAATTAGTATAGGTCAACATAATAAACAAACCATACAGCCCCCAATTGGTTGGCGTAAATTATTTGATGATTTTTGTGTGTGACAGAATTAAGGATTTTGCTGTCTTCATTTGGTTATTTTGTTCATCTTTAAATTGTTGACATAAATTAGTTGGGTTGAGCAATCATCTAATAAAAAATGAAACCTACTCAGTTATAATACCACAGTTATAATACCACTCAAAGTGGGTGTCTGAGGAGGTTAGATATACGCAGACCATGCCCCTATACAATAGGAATGCTGTTTCCGAAGGACCCCCAGCCAAATACAGAATTACAAATACAGAAAGAAACCTAATACAAATTAAGAAACTCACGCACACGCATGAGTCGAACCCCTGACCTCCTTCAAAAGAGGTCAGTGACTCAACCACTGCATATATAAATTGTTAAATATCTGTTCTCGTTTGATGGACGGTTTGCAAGCTACAAGTTGCATCTGGAAGACTGGAAGTGAAAATTGTCAATTTACCTGATGAAAACAACACTATATTCAAAGGAGGCCATTGACTCAACCACTGCATATATAAATTGTTAAATATCTGTTCTCGTTTGATGGACGGTTTGCAAGCTACAAGTTGCATCTGGAAGACTGGAAGTGAAAATTGTCAATTTACCTGATGAAAAGCTCAAAGCAAAGAATAAAAGGGTCAAGATAAGTATTTAAAATTTGTTGTAAAATTAATTACTTTAAAACCTTGGAATATAGTGTTGTTGGAAGAATTTCGTAACAACACGAAATCGGAGGTGTGCTGGAACAATAGAGCGATTGTGTATGAATATGGCTGTTTTAGGGGATTAGGGTTGATTAAAAAAGAGGGGGCTGGACTTGGCAGGTTTCTCGATTTGTCTCGGGTATCGGTCGCCACATACCAAGATGCCTATATACCTATGTTTATATAGGATCAAGCCCACGTAGTTCTGTGAAATTGATTTGTGTCTATCCCTTAGAGACTTTAGGGATAAACTTCGTTAATCTGGGTGATTACTGATTTTATCTGATTTAATCTTATCGTTGTGATATCTTCCTGATTTGAAGAATATCGTTTGGAGATAATTTCCGTTAATAATTGATTGAGATTGATTATTTCCTCATTTCAGGGAGAGGATAAAACTTAGGCGTTAAGTTATAATTATTAATCTGAATTAATAATTAGTAAATATTAGGAATTTGGGAGATTATTAGACATGCCAAAAATATGAAAAATATGGCATAACATATAGTATCAGTCTATCAGATCATTTTATGCATTACATTCAATGAGCTGAAAAGCTAGCTAGTTAACGGACAGGAACAGAGTATCACTGCTCAGATATAATACATTCTTTTATTTATAGAATAATTTTAGCCATCTGTAAAGGGATCAAGTTCCATGCTCCACTGCAGAAAATGCTTGTCTTACTCAACACGATCAAATGTATACAAATATATGCCGCAGATATGTTTTACATAAAATGTATGATGATCATGGTGTTTTAATGTGTTGAAGCTGCTGAAAATGCTTTTGTGCTGCAACCAAATTAGCGGCATCAGTTCTAGAAGTCCCCATGTGAACATCTTCCGAGGTAGAACCTCCGTCGTCGAAATCGAAATTATCATGAGGTGCGAAGAGGAGAAGGAAGAGAGTATCTAAAACACAGCCCAAAAGAGGAATAGATGCATAATACTTTACTTTAGCTTTCTGTAGATTCATAGCTACAAGTGTCTAAGTGCTGCTCACTATTACAAAAATAGAAGAGATAACTGAGTATAAGTGTTGGGAGGACAAGTAGAATTTATAAGCTACAAACTACGCTATATTTCGTGATTACCAAGCAAAGTTCGAGTGGTTGATGACTTAAGCTTGTGACAGTATATACTTAAATACTTTATACTAGCTTAAAACTTGTGTGATGCATGTTCTTTAATATAATTGAAACTTTTTTATTAAGTTAAATTAAAAATTTTAAGACATAAATTTTGTAGATTTAAAATTTTAAATGACATGATCTGATAGTAATTATATATATATGTTGTCTGTGATATTTTTAGAAAACGATGGAATTTAGTTTGAAAAATATAGAAAACATGACATGTTTTAACTTAAAAACGTAATCGATTAGTTATTAGTTATTATAAAATTATCATTTTATCTTACTTAAATAAAACTGTCCGAATAGGTTTTATTGAAAATAAATTAAAAAATAGATTTTAGTTGAAAAAGTTAATTGGTTAATTATTAATAATTATAATATTTTATTTTATTAAATAGGATTGCTCAAATTGTTTTTAGAAAAGGAAAAATTTTGGTTAGATAATATATAAAAAATAATGTATTTTACGTGAAAAAGGAAATTGATTAGTTATTGAAAAATAAAAAAAAGGCTACATGTTCTACCAGAAAAAGAAAATTTATTAATATTTTTTTGAATTTTTTGAATTAATTTTTAATAACTATTAATAATTAAGTAAATATAATGAAGTAAAAAATAAATAATTGTTTTTCGGTGGTACAAAGTTTGTGGAACAAGAAAATATGGGAAAAAGTTAGGGATCAACTAGACAACTACCCACTATATGGATATGGACCAATTACAAGTTTCTAAGCAATTTCTTGATGATCAAGCTGGTCAAAATTGAAATTTGAAAAGTGATCAATGTCCTTCCTTAACGATTGTTTTCCAGTAAAATTAATTAATCAGGTGCTTAACAAAAGAATGACTTTTATTTATTACCATCTATTATGTAAATTCTACATAAATTATTTTAACTTCCTACAAATTTTGATGGATTTTGAAGAAATTATTTATCAAGTTTTTTGTAGAATAAATGAAATTTCACATATTCTACGAGATTGAGTAAAAAATATATCGATTTTTGAACCATTTCAGTCGACTTTGATTAATGCCATAAGTCTTATTGCATTGAAATTTTGCATTAAAAGGGAGAATAATTCGATCAATCACTATTTGTTTAGCAAGAACACCATTATCATCATGTCATCCTCCAATTGCAGCATCAACCATAAATTCTAACAATCCATCACTCTCGTCTCTTGACCATTGATCACAACCATTTTTTTTTTTTTGCATTTTGTGAATCGGCCATAATAATGCTAATCATTTCAAAAATGTTTTGAACATACATATCATAATGATTCATAAAATCGATAATATAATATGATATGTAGCAAAAAACATGTTATATAAACATGTATTATATAACAAAAATATACACATGGTGATATGACTTTACAACAATTGATGCAAAAAAAGAAGAATGGAAATGATGAATAAAAAAGCTTACGTACCTACACAAAAAGTGCAAAAACCAGTCAAGAATAAGTAGTGTAAGATAAAATATGTACGTATAGTACAAATACTTGCATAACATATCTTTACATATATTCTACTTTAATTATATTGATTTTTTATTACAATTTATCAAGATGTTAAATTAAGATTGTATAATGAAAAAACAATTTTCGAGGGAAGATTGTATAATATTTTTAAATACAAAACGTCATAACTCATATATTACGTAACGTCACAACTCCTTAAAGCTTGAAAAATTACCTATATATATAAATATTACATTTTTTATTCTATTAAGAGGGGGAAAAATATATCAAATGCATAAATCAAACCATAATTGATAATTCATAAATTAGGATTTAGGAGCCTCATAACTCATAATTTGCAAATTGGAACATCAAAAGTCATAAACTAGTGGGTGTCCAACATATTAACTTAGATTACACCTTATTAAAATATAAAAATCAAATAGATTCCAGCATCCAGAAATTTGATTGAAGAAACAAAACAGAAATAAGCATTCAGTAGCAGCAGCTCCCTCCAGAAATTTTGAATCAAGTAATTTGTAGTAGTTTCACAACAAAACTCAAAATAAAATTCTAATACAACAAATACAACACAAATAACGAATACCTGAAACTATTGAGAAACAAAGCATCAGATACGTACATATACATACACACTCCAAACAGATCAATATATATAAACACATACAATCATAGATCAATATATAAATACAGATTACTCCACCAAACAGATCAATATATACATACACACAGTCACACCTCTTGTACTTTCTCTCCTCACTCCAGGGTTCATCTTTCTCTCTCCAGGTGTCTCTCTCTCTAGGTCTCCCCCCCTCTTTCTCCCTCTCCCTCTCCCTCTCTCTCGTTTCTGTAATTGTAGACTGATAGATTGATAACAGTAGAAACTCATATATATGTTTGCTTCGTTTTCGTATGTTATAATTATTTAATTGATGTACTCTCTTGTTTATGTAATTGTAGTATGATAGATTGATAATATAATTGTTTAATAGTATAAACTCATATATATGTTTGTTTCGTTTCCGTATTTTATAGATTATTTAATTGATGTACTCTCTCGTTTCCGTAATTATAGACTGATAGATTGATAATAATTGTTTAATAGTATAAACTGTATTTAATTGATGTAAGACTCGTGGATAGAATTATTTTTTGTTTTGTATACAATGATTGAGACATGATTCATAGTGAATTGATTTGATTTTCAAATATGTTTAACATGAAATTATGTTCATGTTTGGAGATCAATTTTTATCTAATAAATTATCACAAGACGTAAATTGAATTATTATTTATTTTATTCGATGATTGAAAGTTGAACTGATTTGGTTTTGCATTTGTATAGACTCGTGGCTAACAACAAGAAGGAACAGAAGAAACAAAAGGAAAAGGTTAATGTTGATGTGGAACCAAATGAAACTGGGAACAATATGCAGCTTGCACTTACTGGGAATAATCTAGTACGGTCAATGTTACAGAAATCGGGTATCGTACAAGATCGGCAAGAGGACGTTGCAAGGATTAATCGTTAAATTGGGGATTAATCGGAGTAAAAATTGGATGTATTTTAATATTATAATATTATTTAGAGGGGTGTATTCAACTGAGATTCTATTGGATTGATAATAATCTATGGATTTTAATGAAAGTGTAAATCCATGGATTGTTTAAAATCTGTTATACTATCTATACAGATTATTTTAATTCCCTACAGATTTTGATGGATTGATTTATCTATATTTTTGTAAAATAAACAAAATCCCACATATCATATTCTACGAGATTGAGTAAAAAGTATATCAACTTTTGAACCATTTCAGTCGATTTTGATAATTGCCATAAGTCTTATTGCATTGAAATTTTTGCATTAAGAGGGGCAATAATTCGATCAATCACTATTTGTTTATAAAGGACACCATTATTATCACGCCATCCTCGATTTGCAACATCAACCATAAGTTCTAACAATTCATCACTCTCGTCTTTTGACCATTGATCATAACCATTTTTTTTTTTTGCATTTTGTAAATCGACCATAATAGTGCTAATCATTTCAAAAATGTTTAGAACATAGATATCATAATGATTCATAAAATTGCCAATATAATATCATATGTAACAAAAAACATGTTGTATAGACATGTATTACATAACAAAAACATACACATGGTCATATAATTTTACAATAATTGATGCAAAAAAAAAAAAAGAAGAATGAAAATGATGAAGAGGAAAGCTTACGTACCTTCACAAAAAGTGCAAAAACCAGCCAAGATGAAATAGTGAAAGATAAAAGATGTACTTTTAATTATAAATCGTTATAATTCACAAATTCATCAAAATATTGTCTAGTAAGAACAAATTTTACGTTGATGAATTTACATATAAAATCTCCCACAAATATTTCAAAATCCATGATTTTAGCAACTTTGTTGAAATTTGATTGAATACCTATAAATTTTAGAAGATTTTTATTTGTTGAAATTTGATTGAATACCTATAAATTTTAGAAGATTTTTTAAAATCTCAGTTGAATACCCATAGATTTAGAAAGATTATTTAAAATCTAAATTGAATACCTACAAATTTTAAAAGATTGTTTAAAATCTCAAATGTATACGTGCTGATTTTGATTTTGAGAATCCATTAAAATTCAACAGAATCTCAAATGAATTCACCCCTCTTAGTATATTATTATAATTCTATTAATTATTTATTAAGTAATATGTATTTATCATAGAATTAATGCCCAAAATACCCACTTTTTGCCTACCCACTACCCAAAATACCCGATTTTCAAAATACCGCCCTAATTACCCACGGGACACGCCCATGGGAGAGGCGTGTCCGGTCCACTGTAGCACCGACGCCGGAGACGAAAGCTCAGTTTGGGGGTTTTGATTCCGGCAAATAAAACGATACGAAAGTGGTATGAATGTGTAGAGGGTGGAGATGCGAGTCGATTGATGTGTATAACATGACTGAAAAAGCACGGGAGGGGATGAACGGAGGGATTGAAAAAAGCGATCGCCGGAATCGCGAATTCGATTGTAATCGTGAGATCTCGATTTATGGAGTTCGATAGATGATGAAACTTGTATATGATGGTAGAGGAGACGACGACGGTTCGATTGATGTATATGATTGTAGTGGACGATCACGGGAGAGGTCTTAACGAAGAGAGGAAGAGAGTCGCCGGCGAATCGCCATTGGAGAAGAGAGGGAGAGACTCGCGTAATTCTGAGCAAAATGACGGATGACGTCATCACGCATGTAGCGTATGCGTATCATCTGTTGCGCCGTTACAGAATGCGTATCACGTCTATATGCGTCGATCCTGTAGGCGTATTCGATTGATTAAGCTGTTGCTGTAGGCGTATTAGATTGATTACGCGTCCTCCATGGGCGTGTCTGACGACACTCCTTTGTGATTGGCGTATCCAGTGGGTATTTTGGACGGCTGTTCGCGAATTTGGACAAGAAATAATAAAAAGTGGGTAGAAAGGGCAATCACCCTTTATCATATCATGAAGCATAAAATAATTTATATTTAATTAATATTTTTTTTAATTCTATTAATTTATTATAAATATTTCCATTAAAAAATAATCATAAAGATTAATCAAAAATTTTAAAAATTGAATCAACTAAGTTCGACTCAATCGGGATAGGAAGTGTTTGGAAACTTAATTTTCAAAAAAGTTAACAATTTTTTGTAATTTATGGAATCTTAAACATATATTAAATATTTATATAAATTTTTTTTATTAAAATATTAATTTTTTAATCAAAGATAAGTTCACAAAAATTATTTTAAATCGTAGCCGAACAAGCCAAAAATTTTGGAGACTAAATTGCTTGTTAGTTACTATGGAGTACCACGTAGAGAAGTCTGAAGAAAATAAACTAAAAGAAGCCGAACGAAAAGAAGCGGAGGGTTTTGTGTTTATGTGGCGGCTTAAAATTATAGACACAACTGCTCGACAAAGCTTCACAACTACACATCCACTGTTCTTCTCCATTCTTCAGTCATTAATTATTGCAATTGCATGAGTTGTATATGTAAGCCCACTTCTTTAATTTTTTTTTTCCCTATTACTTTCTGCTGTTACTTTGGTTAAAGACACAGGTCTCCAACTGTTTGTTGAAATGTCTCAACCAAATGAATTTGCAAATGACTACTTATGTCAAGACAATTTCTTCAACTTGCTTATTTGGGACACTAGTGTAGTATTATTGGTTTCGAACTTGCTAACAAAAATCTCGGTTTCGTTAAAATTGATTGAAATATATTGACAATGTAGTAAGGCATGAGGTATGCTAGTGTATTGTACAAGTTTGTCTAGTAAATTAGTTATTGAGCTGGATTATACGTTTTTCTTCATTCGTGTTTTGTCTTGGCATTTCGGGTTTTGACAGAAACTAATGCACTGGAGCTACTGCAGGTCGATAGTTATTTGGTCTTGACATATGTAATATGAATCTGACATATCTAGTCTTTTGGGTGCTATTTTTTTTAGTAAAGATGAATTTATTATTATCTGAATTATCTGAAAGAAGTTGGCTGCATTTGGGTTGGTGCTTCGGACTTGTTTAGAATTTTGATATGACCAGACTTTCGTGTAGGTTATAAGCCTCCATGGCCGTTTGTTGTTTATCGTTTTGCAGAACTTATTTTGTGTAGAGTACTTTTCCTCAGAAAATTAAGACTATATTCTATATTGAATACAGCAAATGCCAGGTACCAATGGCAATATTGAGGATGAGGAGTATTGGAAAATTGTTCACATTCCAGATAAGCCACCTGTTCCACCACATTTGCAACCCACAGGTAAACGTTTTAAATAAAACATTTTTTTACATTCGTGTGTGTGTTTGTGTGTGTGTCCCCATTGTAAATTATCATTACAAGTCCAAGGGGCTGTTTTAGTTTCACCATTCCGGTGGAGATCATAAGAGTAATACTAATACATATTGAAAGTTGGGGCAATGGGGCATGACATCATGGCTTCTAATGTGTGCAGTAGTTTTTCTTTTGATTGTCTGTGTATCAAGTTATCTTTCCAATATGTTGTTATAATGTTTTGTTGTTGTATTTGTACAGTAAATGCTTATGCTTCAATAATTAATCCGAAGCAAGCAAACACGCTTATAAGGTACGTGAATGTAATTTTGGTCCTTGTTGGTTTTGTTTACTTGCTCCAGTCATATCACAAATATAGTTGCATTTTTAAGCTAAAGTTTCCAATATAACCACTTCTGAGATAAATAGGATAATTTCAATCTCATGCCATCAGTTGTTACTAAAGTCTGTTTCAAATGTGGACTATTCAAAATGAGATGCTACTTCTTTTGCATTAAAAAACTGGCGAATAAGATTGTTTTCTTAACCACTTTTAAGTAGAAATAAATTATTTCAGCCTCCCGTTATCGGTTCTAACTTATGTCCAATTTTAAGGGATATAAATAAAAATTCTTCTTTTGAATAAATGACAAATAAAATCGCTTATTATTAGTTTTTTAGAATAGAAACAATTGTCTATGCCCATATTTAAAAATTGCTTCCAGCTAGCACTGTCATAGTTGAATCATGAATGATTATTTATCTAATATTTGGATCGTTATAACTTTACACTTGAAACAAATTGATTGTTATTAGGAAGTTGAATAAGATTTCTCCGCTCGAAGATCTTCGTCATGTGAAGCGCATACGCAAGAGGTGTGTTGAAGGTCCGTGCTTAAACTCAGATACGAACATATACTGTATCATTTGCCTGGTTTCTTGTGGGCTTATAGTAGGGAAATGTCGAAGTTAGGATCTGTTTATGCTTTAGGGGATCAATGTGCGGATTGATTTTGGAACTTTTCTTTTTTAATTCGAGTACTAATGGAGCTTGCTTTCTTGTGAATGTCAAATGATGAAATATCATGACATTATAAAAAAACAGATTAAAAAAGGAGGATGTAGGAGCTACATTCTTTAATTCTTGAATATAGTACATGTCTTTTATTATGCATATGTTTCTAATCTTTAGGAACATAGTGATAACAATAAACTTATTCTACAGGAAACGTTCAGTTATTGATGATATTATGTCTGGCTTCTCATGATAGTGGCCAGTTGGAAGACATGCCCAGTGATATAGCCGAGCTTATAGAGTCATTCCAGTTGAGTACATTTATCACAAAAGTAGGTCACTCTTACATTCTATTTAATTTATATTTGTTCTTTTTTAGAGATGAATCTGTTAGTGTAATTACCTATCCAAATTGTTTTTCAAATTATTGCGATCCATTAGATTACTAAGAGGGTTTGTTCCTAAAGATATCAGTTTTATTCCTTCTTTTGTTTTTGATTTTTGATAGAATGTATTCTTTGGTTTCAGCATATTTCAATTATTGACTAGCTTTATTACTATAAATTGTGTTTCCTACTACTATTACTCTCTCTCTTCCCCTCCCCCCCATAACCTCAAGAGTTGTGATTCTTCTGTGCCTCTGTGGTCAGATCACCCTGGTCTTTTAGATATTTGATTCATTTAAGTATCATACACCACATGTGGGAATTGATTTGGTTGAGGGCTCGAGAATAAGCTTAGTTTCACATTCATTTTTCAAGAGTCATCGATATACTTGTTGCAGACTTTTCCTCCTGTTGTCTGATTGTAAAATATTGCTTCTCCATGACCTTGAGAATTAAGTTTTCTTATCTATACACTTTTCTAGTATTTATTCCACATTTATATTGTATCAGCAGTATACTCTGGTAATTAGTGGTATTTTTTTCCCTGCCATTACCTGTTAATTTTTCTAGTATTTATGCCATATTTATGTTGTATCAGCAGTTTATTCTGGTAATTAGTGGTAATTTTTTTGTTTCTTCCATAACTTATTAGGTATCCAAATACCCAGCTACATCAAAAGAAGAATGGGAAGAACAGTGCAAGCTATGGCCAACTTCCTATCATCCACCAACCTAGTATGTGTTTTATCATACTAGCTATATAATTCTTTATAACATTTATCTACCTTGCTGATTTTCCTTATAAATCACAAGTATCACTTTAGCTGAATCATCTAATTTGTCCGCTGGGATGTTAAGTTTCTGGCCTCCTTGTTGATGTAAGCTAGAATTTTTTCAAAAATTATCATTCAGTTTAAATTGCTAATGAACTAGACCACAACTCTCTTTGAAGAGATAAGTGATGTTTTAGTTTCTATCAAGAGAATTCCTAGACTACTTCATTGACATTGTAACCTATTTTTTTTCCCTGTTCAAGAGATAAAAAAAATACAGGTGGGTGCGTAAAATTAATAGAACTTTTCAACATGGTATTTGATGTAGGAAATAGTCTAGAAAAGGGTCGAAACAAGGGATAGGATAAGTGGATAACAGCCTGTTTTCGCAGGGAATCGGTAGAATCACAAATAAATTCTCTAATTTATCCAATAATGAATTAATTCGCAATGATCTTATTCTCTTTCTAATAATGAAGATTACAATTTACTACTGTTTTTATAGGAATCTTAGTTCTTGGAAGCCAAGTTAATGCCTAATTATAAGAAATCTAATCCCTATCTATATTTACTTTCGATCATTAATCTTCTACCATGGTAGATTCAAGAAAACAAATTCTTCTATTACTCTACAATTATAATCTCGAATATACTTATCTAATAATTAACTATCATAATAAATTACAGTTAACTGTTTACTTAAATAAAAACATAAGATAACCATTAATTAATTTTCTACTTCCTTGCCCTGCATCAGTATATAGAATTCTATCCTTTTAACTGGATGGTAGTGCGAGTTAGGTTCTGCAACTTTAACTCCCAAACCTTTAATTATGAAAGCTTTTTTGTTATCTAAGAAACCAGACACATATTTTGGATTCAAATAGCTTACGGGCATAGCAAGCACTTTGTCAGTCATAAGCTGACTTACTAGTTACTGCCCTTTGTACCGTTTGAGTTGATTAACTAGATGCCTTGTTGCATAAAAAATCAGTAGTGAACATATCGTTTGGTGTCTTATGTGATTTAATTCACTTTTGTTTTACTATACCCAATTTCTTGTTTGCACTCATGTTTTAAACATATTTTTGACCAGTACAGTTAGATTTGCAAAATACGGGCTTGTGCTAAGAAGGTTAAAGATTAGCAATAAATTTAAACTTGAACTTGAGTTGAATTGACTTTTAACTCTCGAAAGGGTCATTTATTGTCTAAGTCTTAGCTTGATTAATTGTTATGTTCAATTTTTTAATTGTTTACACAGCAATATAGAAGGCATTACCGGATTTAGTGAAGAAAATTCACAATCGATTTTGGAGTTCATGAAATTCGCTGTTGATTTGGCAAAATCTGTTGATGGTCAGGTAGATGTCTACATTTGTCGCGAATATTTCCTGTATAACAGATTCTTAAGTCCAATGTTGCATTTAGCTGGACAGTGCGGTCCTTGTCTGGACTTGGAATTTTTTATTTTTTATGCTCTTTATCAGAAAGAGGTTCCCTTGTCATTTTCGTACTCTTGATAATGATGAATCAGATAAATAGGATGAGTTCCTAGTGAACAAGGCCCTTTGTAGTTTGTATATATTAGAGTCAGAGATGATCATATCTTAGGAGTTTCCTTGTTCCTGCAAACTATATTAAAATTTTAATGTCCATATAAGATGATTCGTGCGTGAAAACAGTTGACCGAGATCCCTTGCATAGCTATCTAAGAGTCAGTTTATGTTCAAACTGAAAGATAGACCCTTGATAAAGTCAAATTCAGCTATTTATAGCTTACCATGTTTAAGTTATTATCATCGACAGTGGACAGCTTATTCTTTCTCACATGTAATCTGTTTCTGCCTTGCAGATTGTAAATGCTGCTGTTATTGTGAATCCAACGTCTAATGAAGTGGTGGCAAAATCATGTGATCAGGTCTTCTCTCAGAATAATACATCAACAAGGAACAGTATTGGAGCAGGGTACCTAAAACCATATGAAACCACATCTTCTCCTTCCATCATAAGTGGACTGCAAACCCATACAAGTTCAAGTTCAAGTTCAAACTCTTCCTTTACTACACAGAAGAGGACATATAGTGATGTTTCTTGTTTACATCCTTGGCAGTGGGCTGAACAACAGTCCCAAGCAAGTTGTTTTCGCCACCCTTTTCACCATGCTGCTATGGTTGCTATCGAGAATTCTGCTGCCAGAGATAGACATCTCTTCCCTGCTAGTGAACATGTAGGTGATAAATGCTGTCAAGCTGATTTTGTGGATTCCCCTTTAACAGTTTCTCCATCAAAAAGGCAAAAGACCAATACAAATGTAAGCTCTGTTATGTCTTCTCTCATAGTAATTTATTGATGTGATTTAGACAGTATCAAGTTTGGATCCTCTCAGAACGTATGGAGCCAACTCTTATGCATCAATATGGCATTTCGTATTGTGTCTTTGTTAAACAACATCAATATTATACTCTTAACTCTATTATTAAAAGATAATGCATGAAACAAATTTCCTATGTTACTATAAGAGGCCATGTAAGAAAAGTAAAACTCTATCTCTTATAATGAGTCTAATAAATTTATAGCTGCTATTCACTATGAAATAAAATATTTTTCTCCATCAGTTTTGAGAGGAATAAGGGGTATATCATGGTTAGAGGTTGTCTTATTTAACTTGAGGAATATAGTTCATAATTATATAATTTTATAGTTCAAAATTTGGTAAATTTGACCCATTTTTGTCCCATGGGACAATTGTATAGGAATGAAGTAAATAGTAGTCTTGCATCTAACTTTATGCATTGTTTAAATAATATATTGAGTGCAGTCACTGGACTGCTTGTAGTTGATTTTCATGATTAACTAGTTTAATGTACAATCCAATAAGCAAAGGCTCACCCTGCTGAAGGTGACTATTCAGGTAGAGGATTCTGGAATACAAAATGGTGAAACTAATACATGTGATTCCACTCCAGCAAGTACATGTGATTCCACTCCAGCAAGACCCTACTTGTGTACTGGTTATGACATATACCTTGTTTGGGAACCGTGCATAATGTAAGTTCTCTAATAATCTGTTTTCTACTTCTTTTTTGTGTCTAATACTTGGACCAAGTATTTACTGAAAGAAAGGCTAAGTTCTCTAATATTCTGTTATCTACTTTTTTGTGTCCAATACTTGGACCAAGTATTTACTGAAAGAAAGGCTTATCTATGCTGTGTAGGCTGCATGTTATAGTAACATTAATCATTTCATGTTCCAAATGTACGGTTATATATATCTAGATGAGCATGTCTTATGAGTGGCCAAATTTTGTAATGCTTTCTTGGCAACCTAACATACTGTATCTTTGTAGCCATTATGAATACCTTAGTGGAATCATGATATCATCAATGACGATATTTTCAAGTTCTGTTTGGTGCTGCGGCTGTTTTTCCCTCCCTAGCTCTCTTTTCATAATTTTCATAATTCTTATTCTTTGTGGTTCTATCTGATAGGTGTGCAATGGCACTTGTTCATCAACGGATTAAGCGTATATTTTATGCTTTTCCTAATCCCAATGCCGGTGCTCTCGGAAGTTTGCACAGGTTGCAAGGAGAGAAAAGCTTAAATCACCACTATGCTGTTTTTAGAGTCTTTTTACCAGAATCTATATTGGATAGAGGTGATGTTATCACTGCAACTTCTAGTACTAATCATAACAATACACAAATTTGATTGGAGGTATGTAATAGCAACTTAATTATGCCCTATTTATTTTAATACTAGGGAACACTTCCATACTACTCTGGCATTTACATAGGAAAAGGTTATGCCTGTAGCAGTACTGTGTTTTTTCTACGATAATATGGCTTCATATGGTCTCACATTCATATATGCGCCCTTAGCAGGGATACTGTTTAAATTATCTCACATCTGTGATTGAACCTCCATATCGTGAGAAAGACGTTTACTTGTGTTGAGGGGCAATTACCCCTCAACAGCTGCTGGAAACCATAGGAAGCATTTGAAATGAAGAATGCAGATGTACAGAATGGAAACTTAAGTCAATCACTTGGGGTTAAATTTCATGAAGAAAGTATTTTGTGGAAGTTGATCGGGGAAAAAAGTCAAGGCCATGGGGCAGGTGAACAGAGACAACAGCCACAGGTTCATTCACAAGTCATATACATATGATTGTCTTCCAAATGCAAGCAAGAGCAATAAGAAAATATGACATACACAATGCTGGAAGTGGTCAAGTTATGATTGCAATAAACAGTAGTTGCACATAATGGAAAAGGTTGAACGAGATATAGAAGCCCTCTTCTCTTTACCCTTGGGCATGTATCTATTTATCTGTACTTGAACAAATATACATAAGTT
The DNA here is from genome assembly GCA_037693485.1 of Kitagawia praeruptora. Lineage (NCBI taxonomy): Eukaryota > Viridiplantae > Streptophyta > Magnoliopsida > Apiales > Apiaceae > Kitagawia > Kitagawia praeruptora. The sequence goes on from CM075345.1 coordinate 137,455,490, forward strand.
ACCATATTGTGATCAGTACAATGATTTGCTGCTTAAATGGTTTTGGTAAACATATTAGATCGTGAAGAAAATGATATCAGAACGTGTATATGGAATTGTTTCATCAAATGCACCAAGTACCACCACAAATCAGTAACCAAATTATAACTAGCGGTTTAATGGCATTAATAACTAGAACAATCCGTACTACTAAGGAAATTTGAAGTACTCAACCTCATTTTTGCTTAAATCCTTTTGAGAAAGTGATGATACTGAAGCATATAGTCTGTTAGAACTCCAAATTTTCTGAATCCTTCTTGATTACTCTATTTGTAGATTTGCAGTGCTCTCTGCTCCTACGTTTTCTTCTTCTATAGCGTGCTAGATTTTCCTAGTACCGGGGGTTCCACTTTGCCCTGATGGCGAGGGCGTCTCTATCAGGCAGTCTGTACTTTCAGAGACTTTGTCTAACCTGGAAATCAGGTGCTAAATAACTGGAACTAGCTGTTCTTGACTTCTTAACATAGAAGTCAGATTCGACACACCGGTAATCATCTGTCCAAATTCATGTCTAATATTTTCAAGAAAATGAGGCAGGCTCTGCTTACCGATGCCCACATCCGCAATCGCAAAGTAAATACATTTTCCATCAAAAAACTGAAAGTCCTTTTTCCCATCGTTTGAAAATGTCATCTGTGGTAAAGTGGAGCTTTCTCCAAGCACATCACAGCCAGCCTCTTAATTTCACCATCACACCACTCATGATGCAAAATTCGATCGCCCTTAGAATTTTGCACCGACCCCATTGAGAATACTATAACCCAACCAGCTAGTACAAACCTAAAATCTTCCTTACAATGTCAAAGTCCGATTGCCCAGACACAAGACTTATCCAGATTCTTCACACTGAAACAACGTAGACTACCAAAAAGTGAACAGGAAAAATTCAGATTTTTTGTCACCTGCAAATTCACTTATCACATTACCTGAATATTACAAATTCAAGAACTGAATAATCATACATGCTCATAACAGCAGAACCCCGCATCAACAAATAGCTCAAAATGTACAAATTCGTAAACTTTTTCGCTGCAATTTGCAAAACTCTCACAAATCAGATTTCTGAAAAATCAAAATTTCAAGACCTGGGAAATCTTACAAACTCCTTACAACGTAAAACCAAGATTTACAGTTTACATGTAAAAGATACCTGTACGAGCAGTCTTGAGGGAAACAAAAACGATAATAGTAATTGTTAAGTAAATAAGGGTGATTTATGCAATGTACTAAGAGTGGATGAAGAAGTTTGGATTTTGGCCTTGGGCGTGGCTGTCTTTGTGATTTTGTTGTTTATTTTGGGTTTCGTAGTCTGTTCAGCTGCTATAGCATTAGCTGCGACCTCTCTAACAAAGTTCTACATGGAAGCCACAAATTTGAAGAAACAGAGAACTACTTATCTGGTGCAAATAAGAGCAGTACTATTTTTCCCGTTGCAAAGGACATATCTGACTCTGCAAAGAACTTTCAAGTGATAATGGCTTAGATACGAAACAGAATCAAAGCATGATGATATAGATGCATTTTGCAGGAACACATGAAAATCCTAAGTTTGGAAGTTTGGTATTTTTTAACATATAAATTTCAAAATGTTCTGTAATTTTGAGGGTTTTGGCCTGTGGGGGAAAACACACAAACTCTTGTTGGCCTAAAAAAATGTCTAGAATAGTACGTGGATCAGGTGTATTTTATAGGTAGTGAATTCTCACCTGGTGAATGAGACTGGGGGCATTTTTAGCAATTCTCATGCATTATGTACTTTTGCACCAGTTTAATTTTGTTTTTCCTCAACTCTTCTCTTGAGCCTCTTCTGAAAGCTTCAATTTTTAAATAGAAAATGTCTCAGTTTTACAGTGTGGATTGAGTAAAAGTTGGGGTACAGAGAACGGTTATATTCTTGAAGTAACTTCTTCTGCCAAATTGTACCATGAATTTTCTTTATAAAATATTTTTGGACATGAATTTATCATTCCTGTGGTCCTTCCAGCTAACTTCTTGTTTTACTATCAATGGTGAGATTTTTCACCTGTCTTTTGGTGACAAAACTTCCTGAGCTAGAAATTTTTCTCCTATAATCATGTTAACGTTTAGTCGATTGAGTCAAGTTCAAACTCTTTTTAATCGACTTTTTTGAACCTCTTCATATATTCGACTTTTTTTTATAAATTAAATCGAAAAAAATTTTGTACTCAGAAAAATTTAAAATGGTATCTCTGAAATGGTCATATTAATTGTTTGATCCCAAGATGTTCATGTAGGAGTATCTCTCAGCTTCAGAATCTTTATTACAAATTCCAACCCTGAGATTATGTTCATGTTCAGACCTGTTAGAGGTCCCTAGCACAGCTTTGTTGGTTAGTTACATAAAGTGGCCCTTTATGTGGGGTGTGTATGTCTTGGCAAAAAGGGTTTGTTTCATTGTTTGTGAATTGTGTGCATTTTATACACTAATCAGTATCCCATCCAAAATGGCCAAAATACCCCCATTATCAAAACAGAACACCCTTCATTTTATTAGGCCATCTTTGTAAATACCTCAAACAGCAGGGCATAAAAGTAAACCTCTAAATTAAACCACATTAAACCTCTAAATTAAGCGGGTAATTAAGCTATTAATTAACAAATATTTGAAATCTCACAACAAACTTTCCCTCCTCAGAGACTCAACACACACACAATTACACACACTAAACACACACACACAACTCTATAAATAGCTGCAGTTCTTGAAAAATCAAGAAATCACAAAAATGTCGAACTCGAAGCAAATACTAGAGGGTTTCAAGAAACGGAAAAGAACGCCAAAGCTGTACAATTTCAACACATTTGCAGACCCGGGTTGCCCCATTTCTCTTACGGGTCCTTTTCGCGATAATATTCGACAATTTCTACAACAATGTGGTGAAATTGAGGACTACAACATTGATGGAATGCCAATTTGGTGCACTTTTCTTGTTCACGAAAGTAAAGGGCTTGTAATTCCTCTTTACACCATTGAAGAAACTGCTCACAAGTCTTTTCAACCCTACTGTGATCAATGTCGTTGTACCGGTAATCTTTTCCCCCAATTTTTCTTGATTTTGTAGTTGGGTATTTTTGTTCTTGACCTAGGGTTTGTGTTTTTGGGGTGAAATTGTGAAATGAAGCCTGTAATTGTACTGTGTGTGTGTGTTTGTGTGTCTTTTTCGGGTTTTTTCGATGTTGGACTCGCTGGTTTGTAGCTTAAATTCCCAAGATTATGTATCTTGCATTCATTGTTTCTTGAATGTTTTAGTTGAGTATGTTGATTCTTGACATGGGTTTTTAGTTTTTGGGGCAAATTAGAGAATTTAGGGTCTTGATTGTAATGTGTGTGTGTGTGTTCTTTAATGTATATCAACTGATATGTCTATTTCATAGTATGTTTTTGCTCTTTTTTTTTTTTCATTATTGCAATATTTTTATATATTCATATATTGGAACTGTTACAATTTCATTTGTTTTGTAAATATTTGATATTAGCCTCGGATTTGGTGAGTATTAGTTCCAATTACATCTGATTATGTTCGTGTTTTCAATTGATTAGCTACATGTACTTGTGTGTATACAGTAATTGCTGCCTAATTGTATGTTATTTTCTGTATTTTATAAATTAATCCAGTGATATGTTTGTATTGTTGATTATGTAAGGAAATGGATCTTGTTTAGGTTTCGTAAAGGTAATTTGTAGGAAGGAAAAAATTTGCCCTGAGAATAGGTCCATAGGACTTATTGCTAATGGTGTTAGTTTTTGTTTCGAGAATGAGCTTTGCTTGACTTTGGATACCACTGTAATAAGATTGTACGGATTAGGAATATAAAATGCTACGATTAGGATCTAACTCTATAATATGCAATGCAGATTCTGATCACTATTCCTAAGAGGTCAAAGTTTTGTGTTCTGTAGAGAAGCAAAGCTGTTGTATGTTGACATTGAGTGGACTTCATCTTTTGACGGTCTAGGCTGCTTTGAATATTTTGAGAATTTGTTTGCATTAAAATGACCTTTAACAGTTGGTTCACCCTAGTTCTGTGTCAAATAGATCAAGAAGGATATACATGCTTCATGCATCTACTTTTGAAATCATCACTCGTTGCTAATAAAATGATTAGAAGACTTTGACGATTGATTATAAAATAGAGAGCCATTTGAATTTGGAATCTACATGTCATTATTTGTTTTTACTTTTTTAATTGTGTTTTCAATTGATTAGCTACATGTACTTGTGTGTATACAGTAATTGCTGCCTAATTGTATGTTATTTTCTGTATTTTATAAATTAATCCAGTGATATGTTTGTATTGTTGATTATGTAAGGAAATGGATCTTGTTAAGGTTTCGTAAAGGTAATTTGCAGGAAGGAAAAAATTCGCCCTGAGAATAGGTCCATAGGACTTATTGCTAATGGTGTTAGTTTTTGTTTCGAGAATGAGCTTTGCTTGACTTTGGATACCACTGTAATAAGATTGTACGGATTAGGAATATTAAATGCTACGATTAGGATCTAATTTGTTACAAATCTATTGTCAATGAAGCTATTCAGTATAACTATTAAAACTGATGACATTATGAACAAACTCCATTAACAAGCCTTTAAGCTTTCTTCAACTATGAATAACAGTACTATATATTCATCTCTGAGAGAGAGAGAGAGAGAGATAGTTTGTTAAAAGTATGTACAATAAGCTCTCACACAGAGAGATATGAGAGAGAGTCTATTTATATATTTTTAACTAACAGAATATAACAGATAGTTTGTTATTCCATCTTGACAGCCTGGCACACCAGCACATCAGAACACCTCACTTGCCAGCTTGACATTCAGCTTCACCTTGACTAGTTTTACTATATAGCTCAACATAGTTCTATAATATGCAATGCAGATTCTGATCACTATTCCTAAGTGGTCAAAGTTTTGTATTCTGTAGAGAAGCAAAGCTGTTGTATGTTGACATTGAGTGGACTTCATCTTTTGACGGTCTAGGCTGCTTTGAATATTTTGAGAATTTGTTTGCATTAAAATGACCTTTAACAGTTGGTTCACCCTAGTTCTGTGTCAAATAGATCAAGAAGGATATACATGCTTCATGCATCTACTTTTGAAATCATCACTCGTTGCTAATAAAATGATTAGAAGACTTTGACGATTGATAAATAGAGAGCCATTTGAATTTGGAATCTACATGTCATTATTTGTTTTTACTTTTTTAATTGTGTTTTCAATTGATTAGCTACATGTACTTGTGTGTATACAGTAATTGCTGCCTAATTGTATGTTATTTTCTGTATTTTATAAATTAATCCAGTGATATGTTTGTATTGTTGATTACGTAAGGAAATGGATCTTGTTTAGGTTTCGTAAAGGTAATTTGTAGGAAGGAAAAAATTCGCCCTGAGAATAGGTCCATAGGACTTATTGCTAATGGTGTTAGTTTTTGTTTCGAGAATGAGCTTTGCTTGACTTTGGATATCACTGTAATAAGATTGTACGGATTAGGAATATAAAATGCTACGATTAGGATCTAATTCTATAATATGCAATGCAGATTCTGATCACTATTCCTAAGAGGTCAAAGTTTTGTATTCTGTAGAGAAGCAAAGCTGTTGTATGTTGACATTGAGTGGACTTCATCTTTTGACGGTCTAGGCTGCTTTGAATATTTTGAGAATTTGTTTGCATTAAAATGACCTTTAACAGTTGGTTCACCCTAGTTCTGTGTCAAATAGATCAAGAAGGATATACATGCTTCATGCATCTACTTTTGAAATCATCACTCGTTGCTAATAAAATGATTAGAAGACTTTGACGATTGATTATAAAATAGAGAGCCCTTTGAATTTGGAATCTACATGTCATTATTTGTTTTTACTTTTTTAATATCTAAGATGAAGCCTTTACTTGTAATGTGTGTGTGTGTGTTTCTTTGTTCTACTGTCTTTTAGGTTGGAAGGACCATTTGGTTTCTCTGGTTCCCAAAATTCTGCTTCTCAAAGTCATTTTTTATATAAGTTCTCTGTTGTGTATTTTGATCTTGAACCAGCAGTTTATTTTTTCGGTTAAATTTGAGATATGGAAGGTGTAATAGTTTTGTGCGTAAATTTTATGTTGTTTAGGTTGGAGTCACCATTTTGTGTCGAAAAGAAAGTACCACATGATTATTCCAGTTGATGATGAGTGGACTAAGCCACTGAATGATGGGGTTTTTGATATGCACACTCATCTTTTACATGGGTTGATTCATTGTAATGGTTTCGGCCATCTTCTGTGTATCAATGGGATGGAAGGTGGATCTAAGTTTTTGTATGGTAAAGAGATAATGGATCTTTGGGACAGAATATGCACCAATCTTCACACTCGGTAAACCCCGGTTCTTAACATTAATCAATTTTATTGTCAATTCTGCTTGTTGATGTGCCTGACTACTTTTATTTTTTACCTTTTCAGTAAAATTACAGTGGAGGACGTGTCTGTGAAAAGGGGGATGGATCTTCGCTTGCTTCATGGTATTGCGTACGGAAGGCCATGGTTTGGCAGATGGGGATATAAATTTTGCCAAGGGAGTTTTGGAGTAACTGGTGAAAAGTATGAAAGGGCTGTCGAGCTTCTTAGTTCTCTTGGACTTGATCAGATCATACAAGACTTTTGTTCTTCGAAACTATATAGTGATGTCAAGCAGATCATTTCCTATTACAGGGACACTAGTGAGTCTGAACTGATCACAATCAGGGATCTGTTTCACTTCATGCTTTCTCTCAAGTCCCGGGGTTTGCCTGCAAGAAGACCACCCACTAATGCTGTACTATCAATTTGTTCAAGATCCTCAGCAAGAAAGAATGTGCAGACTAAGAATGTCAGCAAAAGGAAAAATGGAAGGTGCAAGAATTTTACCACACTGGCTTCCAATTTAGACAGTCGGTGGCCAATGAAAAGAATGCAGTATGTTGCTGAAGTTGTTGTTAATGCACTGAGGGAAAAGAAAGCAGCAAATGGGGGACATAATTGTGGAATGAGTAGGCAAGAAGTTCGGGATGCTGCTCGTATGCGAATTGGAGATACTGGATTGATTGATTATATGTTAAAGTCAATGAACAATGTCATTGTTGGTAGGTACATTGTTTGTCGAGATGTGAACCCACAAACTCGTGTGTTGGAGTACACTATTGAGGAGGTTGGTCAGAATGTGGCTGCTGTTCAGGTTGATACAGAATTGGATTTGGTTGTGCTTCCACAGGATCAGACACAGGCCATAATTCCTGGGATTGATGTTTACTCAGATATTGCATACTTGTACAACAACGTGCTTTTGGAATATCAGAACTCAGAATGGGTTGAATTGGCCGTTGAAAGAGTCATCGATAGTAAACAGTTTGTCAAAGAGTGGCTTTTTATAGATGAGCCTGATCAGCTACTGAGGTTTGTTTGTAGAGTGGTTCCAAGTTTGAGTGATTTGGAAACTGAATTTACCAGGGGATATCCACCGGAAGAGCACATTGCAGTTCCTTTGCATTTAACGGTGGGCGAGTTGAAAGAAGTGGTGCAGCATGCAATGAGGGATACTTATTATATCATGGAGAGGATTGTGGTAACTGAAATTAGTGGACTGGAGAGCGTGGAAGATGCAGAGGTTTTATTTGGCACAGTCGAATCGGGGTCTGAACTGTGTTTTAGGGCTATTGGTATGGATTTTGATTCTGATTTGAAGTATGAAGGTGGGGCAGATAATTGGACTGTTAATTGCAAATGTGGAACAAGGGATGATGATGGGGAGAGGATGGTGGCTTGTGATATTTGTGAGGTTTGGCAGCATACTCGCTGCATTGGCATCGATGATTACAATACTATGCCCTCTTTGTTTGTGTGCGACAACTGTTGTGCTGCCCTTGCTCCTCCAAGAACCATCCAGCCAAGCTTTGAATATGATTTTGAGTCTCTTGAGGCTTGTTATAACTACTGAGAGGTGGTTTGGGGAGTGCTAACTAAAGGATATTGCAGCTGTCTGTTCTTTACTGTACATGTTAACTGTCGTATATTACATGCATTTTGCTGTTTTTGTTCTCTGGTAAAAATCAGAGATGAGATAGGATTCTTCTGACTGTGTGAGTCTGTGTTGTATATGATCTTGTAACCATTCAGTACTTACTAGATACCCCCAATCTGTAAAATCTGACAATAGATTCTCAGCAGTATTCTGGAGACGGTGAAATGAAACTAAGCAATGGATGAGTGCATTGCTGGGCTGCAAGTGTTGAGTACCATGTAGATATATCCTGCTGTTTTTTCCTTCCCCACCCAGAATTACCACGAAATTCTTCTACTCATGTTTTGTTTCAAAAAATATATAGATGTAGTCACTGGAATCTTTCTGTAAATCCTACATCTTAGATCTCTATGCAAATTCTGCTAAATATAAAGATTCAAGTTTTATTTCCAGTAAATACGAAAACATAAAAAGTTAGGGAAAAGGTTATAACTATGATTTTATTGTATGTATATTATGATCCTACTATATATACATTGATCAATATGACTTCTTGAGATACCTCAACTCAGCTGATGATTCAAAACAATTCAGCTTCTTTCGATTTTCATTCATCCATTTTAACAATTCAGTAGCCTTCACCTTTGTCTTCTCTCCACACCCCATTTGCAAAGCAACCAACACCTTTTGAAATCCTCCCACTTCCAGTGCTTCAACCAAAGCATCTCCATCACCATTCTCACACAATTTCCACAAAATTGACACTGAAAACTCTGTTGCAGCTGCAGAAACCCGCAAAATCTTTTTCACGATCAGTGGCACTGTCAGTGCATTTTTTCGAGCCTCTTCTCTTCCTTCATATGTACTACAAATACTGTCCAAAACTCCTAAAGCCTTCTGACAAAGGCTTTTCTCAGAATCTACAAGAATTTCTAGAAGTAAAGAGACTAGGCCCATTTTCAACAATCTAGATGTACTAATTACATTTGTTTTAGGGAGCGTAATAATATAATAGATAACCATTAGAGAATTAGACTTTGCTGATGTAGGGCAAACAGCCTCTTTTAGTAGATAATATAATGATTCAAGAACATCTTGATCAACCTCTAACAATGCATTAGCCCTTTGTTGATCCAAAGAAAGCAAATCTTTTATAGCTAAAACCGCGTTTTGTTTGGTGGAGAGATTTTTGCTTTTCAAAAACCATGCCATGCAACGTAGAGATGAAGGCGATACAAGCTTGGATTGGCTCTCTAAGCCAAGCGGAAACATCCAAATCAATGTAGATAACATTTCTTCCAATAAACCTTCATGTTTCTCAATTGAAACACTAGCAAGAGCATCAAATGATGATGATAACACGAATCCAAATCCATTTTCGATGATCATGACTCTGTTTCTTTCGTTCTCTTTAGCCCATGCATTGATTTTTCTAACCAATTCCATGCACTTGTCTACATCCCCGTGGTTGACTGCAACATAAATTTTCGAAGAAACATCTGAAATATCATACGATGTTAAAACGACTTTCGGGGTCGGAATTCTCTCAATGCCATAAGATTTCTTGTCCACTGACCAATCTTGGATCATCTTTCGAATAGAATGATTTGGTGTAAGTTCAAAGCTTATCAAGACTTGATTGGTAACAGGGCAGGTTTCATTGCCTGCTTCAATCCATTTTTCGATACTTTCTCTGTCGTAGGTGATTCCGGTTGACAGTGTGACAGGATCTTTCATCAAGTCAAGAGATATAGGACACCTGAAATGTGAAGGAATTGTGAGTTCCAAGACGAAATTCGACTCCGGTAGACCAATCTTTTTGGCATTGCTGGCCTTCCTTCTTCTAAATGAGAAAGTCATTCTAAGAATTTGCGTGTGTCTAGCTAAAATATAAACAAGAAACGGAAAGCTGAATTTAGTTAGCTTGGAATTAAGAGGAATGTATGTTGTTATATTGTGGAATGTAGGAAAGATTTATTAATTGATTATATAATATGTACTCCAGTGCTCTTCTATTTCTAGTACGCGTGCATCAAAGGAGAAAAGAGAATGAAAGGAAATATTCAAAAAACAAAGGAAGGATCCATGTACTATTTGAATATTGACTACAGAAGATTTGAAAATCATGATGAAATGGGCAAGTTCATTTCATTGTAGTATATAAATTCCGAAAAGAATTTGAAAAGTGGCGATTTGACTGGTTTGAACAAGTCTAGGGTCAGCATATGCATGCAGTCGTGTTATGTAAGGATTAGTTTTCTAATTCATATTACTTAGGAGTCTTGGGCAACTATATTTTTTGTTAAATTACAATTAAATATTGAATCTATATCTATACTATTATATAAAAGGCGAAATATTAAAAGTTTTAGTACCTATTTTTTGGTACCTGTTTCGTGGTACCTGCTTTTTTGTACCTATTTTTTGGTACTTCGTAAATTTACTTATTTACCCTTCATTATAAAGAAAAATAAATACACCTAAAATAAATAATAACATAATATAATTAATGGCAATTAGTCGATTGTCTTTTTCACATTTACTTTTAGTTGAAGATATTAACTTTTATAAACACCTAAAAATATATACCCGAAAATATCACACCATAATTTTCAAAAAAAATATAACACCTAAAATAAATAGTGACAAAATATAATTAATGTTAATTAGTTGATTAACATAATAAAATTAATGGCAATTAGTCGATTGCCTTTTTCACATTAACATAACAAAATTAATGATAATTAGTCGATTGCCTTTTTCACATTACTTTTAGTTGAAGATATTACCTTTCATTAATACCTAAAAACATCAATCAATCATTAATATTTCCTTTCGAATTAAAACACGTTACCATTTTAATTTAAAACAAATCTTACAATCATTAATATATACCCGAAAATATCACACCATAATTTTGAAGAAAAATATAGGGCTCTTTTGAAAAATAAATAGGAAAAAGTAAATTTTTGCACATTTACTTTTGTTAAGAAAGACTATTTGCAATTTTACTAAACTAAGTTTCAAATTGCAAAAATACTAACCCTAATTCTCCCCCTCCCCCTTTCCTCAATTTCTCTCTCCTCCCCATCAACATGCGCGTGACTTCACTTGTGTCGAGCTATTTTGGTGGATTTGGGTATTTTGGCCCCGCAGGGGCATATTCAACTAAATTTGCAACTAATTGCAACTGAATGCAACTAAATTTCTGATTTCAAGTTCCATTTGTCAGTTGTCATTTTCGACCTCATTTTTGAACTCTATTATATATATATATATATATATATATATATATATATATATATATTTAAGATGGGTGATATTTTGGTGGATTTAGGTTTCCTGGCCCCGCAGGGGCATATTCAACTAAATTTGCAACTAATTGCAACTGAATGCAACTAAATTTCTGATTTCAAGTTCCATTTGTCAGTTGTCATTTTCGACCTCATTTTTGAACTCTATTATATATATATATATATATATATATATATATATATATATATATATTTAAGATGGGTGATATTTTGGTGGATTTAGGTTTCCTGGCCCCGCAGGGGCATATTCAACTAAATTTGCAACTAATTGCAACTGAATGCAACTAAATTTCTGATTTCAAGTTCCATTTGTCAGTTGTCATTTTCGACCTCATTTTTGAACTCTATTATATATATATATATATATATATATATATATATATATATATATATATATATATATATATATATTTAAGATGGGTGATATTTTGGTGGATTTAGGTTTCCTGGCCCCGCAGGGGCATATTCAACTAAATTTGCAACTAATTGCAACTGAATGCAACTAAATTTCGGATTTCAAGTTCCATTTGTCAGTTGTCATTTTCGACCTCATTTTTGAACTCTAATATATATATATATATAGAGTAGGGATCTAGAGAAAACCCCTTTAAAAGGAGAACTTAGAAAACTAAATTAAAATATAGCACATATGGTATTCAAAATGATCGTTGGGAGATGGAGAAAAATGTGGTGAAATTAGATTTTAAAAAAATATCACCGATTGACGGGAAAAATCAAATTAAAAACGGAGGGGATTAGGTGGGATTGTGTTTGTGAGGGTGTATTTGATTAGTGTGTGGGTGCCCCTGGCGGGGCCATTGATTATAATACATCCAATGGTTAGGATTAGTACCTTAGTTTTCTTCAAAAAAAGAGTTCTCTTTTGATCATTTGCCTATATATATATATATATATATATATATATAATAGAGTTCAAAAATGAGATCGAAAATGACAAATGAAAAATGGAACTTGAAATCAGTAACTTAATTTCTGATTTCAGTTGCATTCAGTTGAATATGCCCCTGCGGGGCCTTGCAACCCAAATCCACCAAAATCACCCAAACCAATAATATGTAGTTGCAACTAGTTGTAACTAGTTGAAAGTAGTTGAAAATAGTTGCAACTAGTTGAAAATAGTTGCAACTAGTTGTAACTAGTTGAAAGTAGTTGAAACTAGTTGCATTCAGTTGAAAACAGTTGAAAATAGTTGATTTGGTTGAATATTGCCCCTGGCGGGGCCTTGGAACCCAAAATCACTCAAACCAATAATATGTAGTTGCAACTAGTTGAAAGTAGTTGAAAATGGTTGCAACTAGTTGAAAATATTTGAAAATAGTTGATTTGGTTGAATATTGCCCCTGGCGGGGCCTTGGAACCCAAAATCATTTAGTTGAATATTGCTCCTGGCGGGGCCTTGCAACCCAAATCCACCAAAATCACCCCACTTTTTTTTAAAAAAGTTGCATTTGGTTGCATTTAGTTGAATTTAGTTGAATTTGATTGAATGTGGTTGCAAACAAAAATCCACCAAAATAGCCCCCATCTTAAAAAAAAAAAAAAAAAAAAAAAAAAAAAAAGGTACTGCAGTCGACTGTGGGCTGAAAGGAGGGAGGGAGGGGGAGTGGGTTGGGCTAGGAAGGAGGGAGGAGGAATGGGCCTAGTATTTTTGCAATTTGAAACTTTGTTTAGGTAAAATTGCAATTTATTAAGGAAGGTGGTATTTTTGCAAAAAGAAACTTTAAATCTAGTATTCTTGGTAAATATCCAAAAATATAACACCTAAAATAAATAATAACATAATATAATTAATGGTAATTAGTCGATTGTCTTTTTCACATTAACATAATAAAATGGGCTATTTTCATAAATATATTGTCAAAAATAAATTTTTGCAAAAATACCATCTTTCCTCTTTCAACCCAATTTCCTGCCCAGAATTTCGGATGAACAGTACTGTTTATCGATTTTTTATTTTTTTTTAAAGGTGGGGTGATATTTTGGTGGATTTGGGTTGCAAGGCCCCGCAAGGGCAACCACATTCAACCAAATGCAACCACATTCAACTAAATGCAACCACATTCATTTTTTTTTATTTTTTTTAAGATGAGGTGCTATTTTGGTGGATTTGGGTTGCAAGGCCCCGCAGGGGCATATTCAACTGAATGCAACCACATTCAACTGAATGCAACGACATTCAACTGAATTTCTGATTTCAAGTTTCATTGTTCAGTTGTCATTTTCGACCTCTTTTTCGAACTCTCTCTCTCTATATATATACTAGCTTATAGCCCGTGCAAAGCACGGGTTACTTTTATTTTTTTTATAAAGTTTATGTAATGTAATATAATATTATAAATATTAGTTTTAATATGTTATTAGAAAAATTTGAACTTTACATTAATTTATAATATTAAATATAAATTAATCCCTTTTTCACTTATTATAATATAATATATTATTTGTAACATTAATTAATAAAATTATAAGTAATAATAATAATAGTTATTTAATAAATGACATGTATTGTTTAAAATAGTAATATAAAATCTTAATGTAAATTTGTTGTTGACGGGATTCGAACCTTGGATCAGAGATTTAAATATATAATATTTCTTATATAGAATATTTCTTATTATTAAATCTAACGGTTATCATTTGTTTACTAAATATCTAACGGTCACTATTCTTTTAAGGCTTGGTTGAACCAAACAACAAAACTACCAATTATCCCCTAGTTTGCTTATTATATATTAGTATAGATATATATATAGTTCAAAAAAGAGGTCGAAAATGACAACTGAAAAATGGAACTTGAAATCAGCAACTCAATGCAACCACATGCAACTAATTGCAACTGAATGCAATCACATGCAACTAAATTTCTGATTTCAAGTTCCATTGTTCAGTTGTCATTTTCGACTTCTTTTTTGAACTATATATATATATATATATATATATATATATATATATAGTTAAAAAAAGAGGCCGAAAATGATAACTGAAAAATGGAACTTGAAATCAGCAACTGAATGCAACCACATGCAACTATTTATATATATAGAGTTGAATGTGGTTGCATTTGGTTGAATATTGCCCCTGGCGGGACCCAAATCCACCAAAAGCACCCTACCTTAAAAAAAAGTTGAATGTAATTGCATGTGGTTGCAACCAAAATATCACCCCATCTAAAAAAAAAGTGTTGAAGTTGTTGAAGTCGATGAGTCAAAGGAGGAGGGGGAGGGGTTGACCTAATTTGTGGTATTTTTGCAATTTTGAAACTTAGTTGAGTAAAATTGCAATTAATTAAAGATGATGGTATTTTTGAAAATAGAAACTTTAAACCTGGTATTTTTAATAAATACCCTAAAATTAAAGGTAATTAGTCAATTGCCTTTTTACATTTAATTTTAGTTGAAGATATTACCTTTTATAAATACCTAAAAATAGATCATTAATATTTCCTTTCAAATTAAAACACATTACATTTTTAATTTAAAACAAATCTTACCATCATTAATATATACCCAAAAATATCACACCTTAATTTTCAAGAAAAATATAGTCCGAAAATATCACACCATATTTTTCAATTATTAATCAAAATTAGTATAATCCGTAAACATGGGTATATTAAATTATATCAAATTAAAATTAAAAAAATTATTAAAAATAGTGATTATATAAAAACATAATTGTAATATTAAATAAAATTTATAACATAATACAAGAAACTCATGCATTGTACGGGTTATAAGGCAGTTACTATATTAAAGTTGAAACATTGAAAATTTTATCGATTTGGTTTAGGTACAGTTATCTTAATTAATAAATAAAAAAAATAATACAATTAATGTTAAGCAGACGATTGCCTTTTCTAATTGAAATACGTATCTATACTACTATATTAATACCTTATATATAGTAAGCATAAGGGAGATCTTATCCAAATTTTTGGTCGTCGTTGTTGTACTACCAAAAGCATATGATCCGTTGGATTAAAAGTCATCCGTTGGATTATAAATTATATCATTATATATTTATTTATAATTTTCACTTTGTTAATTTACTATAATACCCTTTCTTCATCGATTTGATCGATTTTTTTTTCTTCATCATTAGAACTAAATTTAATTTAAAAAGAGAGATCTTATCCAAATTTTTGGTCTGGTACTACCAAAATTATATGATCCGTTGGATTGAAACTAAATGATCAAGATTAGATCACATAAAAAAGAAATTATAATCTAAAAAAGATATAATTAGAAAAGGTTGTATTAGAAGTGAATTTTAAAAAGAAAAATATAATCTAAAAAGGATATAATTAAAAAAGGTTGTATTATAATTGAATTTTAAAAAGAAAATTATATTCTAAAAAGGATATAATTAAAAAAAGTTGTATAAGAATTGAATTTTATTTTTTTATTTATTAGTAAAATTTCATATTTACTATTTGGCCTCTATCTTGAGATCTAGAAATCAGATTTGAATGATTTTACAATCAATGCGAACCTCATAAAATTATCTTTAATTTAGTGATGCTTTAATAATTATTATTCAAATAGAAACACTCAGAATATCAAGAGAAAATATAATTACGAATTTTTACATTAATCCTAATCTATGTAGAAGTTCTACATTGATAATGCTATCAATTGTAGAAAACCTAATTGTATATGATTTAAATCATTGACATATACATTTTCGTATTTCAATATAAATATACTTTTTATTTTATAACATATTAAAATATAAAACATTTTTTATGCTAAATCCAACGATTTTTATCTATTTATTTTAAGCTCTTTGTCGCACGGAGGAATAGACGATTGTCAAAATTTTGGACAAAGTCTATCTTATATAAATATACAGAGTACTTTTTAGTTTATAACATATTAAAATATAAAACATTTTTTATGCTAGATCCAACGGTTTTCATCTATTTATTTTAAGATCTTTGTCATACGGAGGAATAGACTACCGATTATCAAAATTTCGGACAAAATCTATCTTACACTTATTATTAAAATTGTATTTGGATGTGAGTAAAACTATCTTTAAATGATTATAATGATATTTTGATAATCAAAACGAATTATAAGTAGACCCAAATTGCATGGAATTAGGGGAATGGTGTTTAGAAGTAGAGGTGGCCAGCCGTGCGTGCCGTGCGGGGCGTGCCGTGCGGGGCGTGCCGGGCTGGCCACGTGCCGTGCTGAGTAATGTTGGGCACGGGCACGCACGCACGGTTGGGACGTGCCGTGCCGGTTCTGCAACCTTTCAGCCCGTGAACGGCACGCGGGCTTGTGCGTGTTGGCGGGCTTTTTTTTTTTTTTTTTTAGGAAAATTCGAAGGTTACTGAAAAATTGTACAAAAAAATTGAATTTTTTTTGTTAATTTAATATTTACTTTTAATATTCTCAAAATATGAAACGTTTCGAATTTTAACTTTTTTCATCTAATTTTATTTCATATTAAAATCTTTCGAATTTTTAAGAAAATACGAATCATACGATTATATTGAAATAAAAAGAGGGAAAGAGGACGGTACCTCTATTAAATTTTATTAATTAAAAAATATTTTACAAATGGTATGAGAGGACTCCTCTCTAAAAAAACGGAACAAACCGCATTTAACATGTTTACAAAATTACAAACAAATAAATTCTAAATTCTAAAATAAATCTAAAAATACAAGATAATACAAATTCTACACACTAGTCTTCTTGTTCGGCCCCCGATTCCGATGAAGTATCCATTATCATCCACGGATCGTCTTCTCCGTCCGAATCATCCGCTTTTTTTCCTTGTTGTCTTTTTTCGGCTTGATCCCAATCTTTTTTGCAAACACATATTTTTATTGAATCGGGTGCAAGACTTGATCTCTTCTCGTCTAACACTCTTCTACCCGCACTAAAAGCGGATTTAGATGCAATTGTAGAAGCGGGGACTACTAAAATATCTTTTGCAATTTTTGCTAAAACCGGAAATTGTGACTCATGATTTTTCCACCATGTTAATATATCGAACTCATCATTTAACTCATAATGATACGAAAAAATTCATGCAACATAGTAAAAGCAGTAGTGGGAGTACTATTACTAGATTCGAAAATCAAAATTTTTGGTCTTTTATTAGTTAATATCGATGCAATTGTTTTATTAAATCTACTATCACCACTGCTACTACTTTTAGGTGGCATAGAAATTTGAGTTTTTGCATTATATATATCAACAAGACGATACAAATAAAAATAAAAAACAATTAATTTTCACAAAATAAAAATACTAATGTTTAAAACATACAAAATTTACCAAACCAAAATACGGAACATAAATATAAACAAAACCAAAAATACAATTTTGAATTTTCGAATAAAAAAACAAAGTAAACAAGTTTTTTAAATATACGAATCACGAATTTTTTCAAACCAAAAATACGAATAAAAATCAATTTATAAACCGAAAATACGAATAAAAAATCAATTTATAAACTGAAAATACGAATAAAAAATAAACTTACTGGCTTCGACAGGTGGTGGCGGCGGCATAGATGAAGTTGCTTGGCTTGAACCTTGCGAAGATAATGTCCCCCTTCCTTCTTCCATTTAAGCTCACCGTAAATTGTATAAAGCTCACCGGAAATTGAAATTTGAAAATAACTGTAGAGAGTGTAATTAATTTGTTTGTAACTAAGTAGTAAGTAAGCGGATTAAACAAAATCGAGAGAGAGAGAGAGAGAGAGAGTGAGAACAGAGAGAGAGTGAGAACAGATTGCCGAGAGGTGTGAGAAAGAAGAGAAAAGAGCTGTGATATTTATAGGAGGGGATAGCCGTTTGAATCTTAGAGCCGTTGGAGAGAAGATGAACGTTGGAGATGAAGATGAACGTTGGAGGCTTGGAGTTGGAGCCGTTGCAGTGAAAAAGACTGCAGTCTGCCGTTGCAGTGAGCCGTTACAATATTTGTATTAATTTAGCCGTTGGCGCGTGCAGCGCGTGGGGCGTGCCGGGCTGGCAGGCCGGCTCGCGTGCCGGGCCGGTTCTCGTGCCACTTTTCATTTTTCCCCATTTCTGTAAGCAATTGTTTTGTTTTTTACATTTTTGTTTTGTTTTATTTTATTATATCTACATAGTACACACTATTTAAAATATTTAAATGTCGATTTTGTTACAATTAAAATGTAATTGTTTTTTTGTCAAAAAAAATGTAATTGTTTTTAATTTTTATCGTATTTTTAAATTTTTTGTCGAAAACATGAATGGTTTTTTATAATTTTACTAAATAAAGTTATATCCTACAAGATTATATGTAATTTTAATATTATTAGTTTTGTAATTCCAATCAAATTACATTTTACATTTTACATCATGTCTCTGTATATCTGAATTAAGTGTTGTACAAATGCTAGGTTTGACGTGCCGACCGAACGGGCCGTGCCGTGCTGTGCTTTTTATTTAAAAACGGTTCCCCACGTGCCGTGCCGATTACGGTTCGCAAATTTTGGGCTCGCACACGGCATGTCAATTAGAGCGGGCCGAACGAGCTGCGTGCTTTTTATTCCCGTACCGTTCTGAACGTGCTTTTTGACGAATAATCCACGGACGTGCCGTGCTGAACCGCCCATTTGGCCGGCTCTATTTGGAAGCTTTAAGTAGAAAAACCTCTGATCACAAAGGCCTAAAGCTATATATCAAACAAATTCTAGGTGGCCCTAAACCCTTCAGAGCATTCAATTGTTGGTTAGAGGAAGAGTCTTTGAAAGACCTACTGGAAAAGTTTTGGTGTGAAGGATGGGGTGAAAAGGAAAACATACAACAAACATTGAAAAGACTTAAAGTTGTAATGAAAGTTTGGTCAATAAAGTTCAGAGATACCCTTGGCAACAAAATAAGGGACTTGGAGAAGGTGGTGGATTCTGAAGAACAAAAGAGAGATCAGAGTTACGAGGTTGCCCATCTGAGAAAAGAACTAGAGCATCTGTACGACTTAAAAGAAGATATGCTGAGACAAAAAACTAGGCTTACTTGGAGACAGAAAGGAGAGAGAAACTCGAAGTTCTTTCATCAGGTGGTACAAAGACGAAATTTCAGAAATAAGATCAGCAGAATATCTTGGGAGGGGAAATGGTTCTCAGATGATAAATCTATCAGAGAGATTTTCTTTAATCACTTCTCAGACTTTTTCAATTCTAAGAGCTCTCAAAGAATATTCTCTCTTGGTTCTTTGATATCAAAGAAAATTTCAGAAGATACTAGTAGGTGGTTGGAAAGGGATTTCTCAATTGAAGAATTGAACTGGGCAGTAGAGCAGTTGGGCAAAGATAAAGCCCCGGGTCCTGATGGTTTTAACATTAATTTTATCAAGAAATTCTGGCCTTATATAAGGAATCAGGTATTCCAATGTTTCTCTTCAATCTCCCAGGGAAACCCTTTTCCCAATGGTCTTAACTCATCTTTCTTAGTCCTTATTCCGAAATTAGAAAAACCAAAACTGGTAGGTGATTTTAGACCTATTAGCTTGTTGAATTCCACTGTCAAGATCTTTACAAAGATAATGGCTAACATGCTTAGTTCAATTCTTGATAATATCATTGATGACACCCAATCAGCGTTCATCAAAGGTAGACAAGCATGCGAAAGTATACTTATGGCCTCTGAAGCATACCATTCAATCAAGTCGAAAAGAACAGGTGAGCTCATTCTAAAACTTGACTTTGAGAAAGCGTTTGACTCGGTAGATTGGAAGTTTTTGTTCGAACTTCTTCAGAAACTTGGTTTTGGGGAGAGATGGATATCTTGGTTAAATAATTATTTCAACTCGATCAGAGTTTCGCTTCTCATTAATGGGTCTCCTACCAAAGAATTCGTTCCCGGTCGAGGCCTACGTCAAGGTGATCCTTTATCACCTCTATTGTACAATTTAGTGGCTGAGGTACTGAACTTGATGCTTAAAAAAGCGTGTGCAGTTGGTTTGTTCAAAGGTGTGTCATTGGCAGATAGGGAGAAAGAGTTGACTCACCTTCAATTCGTGAACGATACCATTTTATTCATTGAAGGCAATTTGGGTGCCGTCAAGTCGGTGAAAAAGGTTTTACAATGCTTTCAAGTCCTATCGGGTTTGAAAATAAATTTTAACAAGAGCAGTCTATATACATGCGATTCTAATACAGATATTGTCTCAGCTGGTGCAAGAATTCTTGGGTGTAAAGTGGGCTCTTGGCCCCTAATTTATTTAGGAGCTCCGATAGGCCTTTCTCCTAGGAGAAAAGTGTTTTGGGCCCCGTTGCTGAAAAGAATGAAAGAAAAGCTGGCTAGATGGAAATCTGATTGCCTAAATAAAGCAGGTAAATTAGTTCTTTTGAAATCTTCACTAGATAGTATGCCTGCCTTTTGGTTCAGCTTGTTCAAAGTTCCAGTTACGGTCAGAACACAAATTGATCAAATTCGAAGGAACTTTTTCTGGGAGAAGAAGAGTAACTCTGATCATCAAGCAAGGAGGTTACATTTAGTTAAATGGAATAAGCTTGTTCTACCTAAGGGTAGAGGGGGACTAGGTATTGCAAACATTCAGTTGAAAAATACGGCACTCCTAAGTAAATGGTACTGCAAATGGTTCCTTGAGAGGAACATGACATGGAATAAGCTATTAAGGGGTAAATATCACTTGTCCATTCATGACCCTCTGGAAACAAGAAAGGAGTGTGCAAATTCTTCTTATCTTATTTCGAGTATTTTGAGTGTGCTAAATAGTAGTCCTGAGCCCAAGGTGTTGAAAGCTCATTTCAAATGGTGTGTGGGGAGTGGCTCTCAAGTTTTATTTTGGACGGATAATTGGGTTGAGGAGGGTATATTAAGCGAGTTATTCCCCAGGTTGTACTCAATTTCATCCTGGAAAAATTCTTCGGTTCTGCATTTTGTAACATTGGCCAAGGAAAATGATATTAGCAGTTCAAGGATGTGGTCCAGACAACTCAGAGAATGGGAGAAAGAAGAAACGACAAAGTTACGGGAGATTATTTTAAAGGTCAGTTTTAAGGAAGGGAAAGACCACTTGATCTGGTGTCCTAGTAGCAAACCATTCACGGTAAAAGATTGTTATGAACTGTCAAATGAGGTTGGTAATTGCCCTTCAAATGCTCATAATTTGTGTTGGAGTTTAAAGATCCCGCCAAAGGTGCAGATCTCTTTATGGCATCTGTTTTCAAACTCGTTACCCACAGCAGGTCTACTAAAGTCGAGATTAGGTGATTCTTTTACCTATTCTAGGTGTAGAAGATGTGATAAGGAAATCGAATCTCAGGAACACATTTTCTGGGAACGTGGACACGCACGTTGGGTCTGGGCATTTTTAAGGGATTGGTGGGGCATTAATATATCAAAATGTTTTTGTTGGAACTCTCTGAGAACCATAAAGAGCCCAAGTGTTAGAGCTGCTTGGGGCATTGCTATTTCTTCTACAATGTGGACCCTGTGGCTCTTAAGAAATCAAGAAATCTTCGAGGGAAAGCAAACTGAAAAAACACAGTGAAAAGTCTTATCCTACTTAGAACCAAAAAGTGGTGTGAAGACGTAAGTCTTCTGGGACGTACAATATTAAATCTCTGGGCACTTAACCCAATTGGTTCAGTTTTTCAAAATAACAAAGAAGCAAAATTGGCTCAGTTTGAATATGATACGGGTTTGTTAGGCTATGTTGATGGTTCCTGGAGATTAGGAAGGAATGGAGAAGTCATTGCAGGAATTGGTGGCTACGTACTTGACATACAGGGCAACTTACTATTTATTTTTTCAGGCCCGTCAAAAGTTTTGTCCCCACTGTTAACAGAATATGAAGCCATAACATTCCTAATAGAGAAGGTGGTAGGCAGCCAATGGAGAAATAATTTTCTAAAAATCTTCTCTGATTGCTTGGATTTGGTAAATTATATTCAGAAATTAAAATTCTCTAAGCAGGTCCCTTGGTTTGTTGAACATAAATGGATCGGAAATTTAAGGAATTCTAATCTCATAGTGGAAAAAATTAGTCGTTTCTTAAATGATAAGGCTGATTCTCTGGCGGCTCAAGGGGCTAATAGAGAAGCTACTATTTTTGCCGAGCTGGGATCCTCTGTCCCCTTCCTCCGTGTCTCCTTTGTGTCCCCTGTTGTTTTTAATACAAAAAAATGCTCTTGTGGAGCCCATTTTTATTATTTATTAAAATGGGCCCCGCAGGGGCACTCTTTTTGTACTAAAAAGAGCAGGGGACACAAGGGGGACACGGAGGAAGGGGACAGAGGATCCGGACCCATTTTTGCCTGGTGTTAATGGCTTGGCTCGCACTACACCATATATTGCATATTGCAACGACAGGAAAACATTGCCTTAAGGCCTATATTCGTTGCAGTAGAGTCTATGGCAACAAATTTGCAAAATTTGAGCGTTGCATCCGGTTGCCTTGTAATAGGTCGATTTAGCAACGTTTTTGATACCATACAGCAACATAATTAAATCATTGCAATAAATTTCAGTAGCAACATTTTAGACTCTATAGCAACAATTAAAAACTATTGCAATAGCATAAGAAGGTAGTTTATTGACACTTAAAGGCAACATTTTTCAGACCAATTGCAATGATTTTTTATAGATTATTGCAACATATTTTGACCCTATTGTAACATTTTTTCAAAAAAAAAAAAGTAGGATAATGCTGAAAATACACTATACCAGGCCATTTATAGCCTCAATCCAAGCATCATCAATATTTCATATCCAAATATCCAAATGTACCATTACAGGGCTATGACCAATAATTCAAAAGCAGCACCATGTAACGACATGGTCGTACAAACCATTCAAAATGTAAAGCAAAATTACAATGACTAAGGCGCATCGAAACAATCATGCATGCGCAAATTTAAACATAAAGTACATGGAGTCTACCAACTATTAATACTTAATTAAACATAAAGTGACTCGTCATCTTCATCTTCATCATCTGCATCATCTCCATTCCCCACATCTGATCCATCAACACAGGTACAGCATATAACATCAGCACTACTGGACAGTTCTCCTGTAGAGGTGAGGAAGAGTGTTAAAATTCTCAAATCGGAATATATGGAAGCATCTCCTGTAGAGGTGAGGAAGAGTGTTAAAATTCCTGTATGCTTTAATGTACCTCAAGTACTAAGACTCAGAGTTTCACATCTCCTGCTTCAAGCTGTTTTGCTAAGCCCCTGTAGCTGCTGTAAACTGTGCAAGACTGCAAGGTATTGACACAGGGAATGACCTTGCCTGGAACTAGAAAAAAGTACCGCCACAAACTAGCAAGTCAATCAACTTCTACAGAGTATGCTGACTGCTATTCACTTCTTGAGATAAAACATATTTTACAACATCTCTTGCTAATGTTTAAAATGATAATATCTTTAATTTCCTTTATAACATTAAATTTTCACCTATTGTTCCTTCTAATTTACTAACCCCGAGAATTTTAACAGAGCTCCAAAGCTAAGGCCTTAGTGCCTTCAGAGCTATTAACCATTTGTTCGCCAGGCTTTACTAATTCATCTCTTACTACTTCAGATTTCCCCTGCAGCCTGCAGAAATTTAAGGAAAAAAACACTGATACGTGAGAAAATAGAATAGACATCACATAACTCCTTTAGTTCTGGACAATTTATTAGACATAACTCCTTTATGCATCGCAATGTGCCCTCCTCTAGTATCAAACTCTCCAAGGCTACAAGCTCCCTCAAATTCAGTTTAACAAGTTTAGGAAATCCATGTTTCTGGAAATGGTATACATTACCTTCATGTTTCTGGAAATGCAATAAATTACCAGTCAGTCAGCATCCCAAGAGTAATTGGAGCCCAAGTTTGTTAGTAGGTTGATGATCCTCACATTTTCCAAATGACTTTCTCCAAACATAAAGTTCTTTTCCAAATTCTATAAATACAAACATAATTTCAAATTATTGACAGATAATTGACAGGGATGGTAAACCCGCACCTTTCATCACAAAACAGATGTCATCTTTTCATGAACTGACCTTTATTTCTATATATACCTATTCAATATCTAGTTTTGAGATACACGAAATTTTTCATATAAAAAAGATTTATGCATTCTGCGTATGCATAATTAAAATTACTAAGAAGTAAAAAGTAAGAAGGCTATCCAGAAAAAGGAATTTTAAGCTCAGAATGTTGGAGACAGAACTGATGTATGGTTTCAATGTATCCTAGCTAGAGGTGATTCGCAGGACCTGTTACACATTCAATATGCAGATAAATTACGTCTAAAGTAGAGCACAATCTGTTAACGTTTTAAAGTTCTGCGTGCTATTGCAATTGGTGTATATTTTATACAGCTATACAAGTGAGTTAAAATGTAGATGGATAGTTTCTTTAAAATAAATAATTACAAAATAGAAATCACTCACTTTATCTTCAGCCTTCTTCATGGTCTTTATCATGTACTTGTCATCCTTGGTCAAGTAAAAGAAGCTTCCACTTTTCCAGGCGACGAGAGCTCCCAAAGAGCATCATTTCGGCATATGGAGAGCATATAATCAGTTGGATCCACTTTAAAACCCTAGGCTGCATAGATTTGGCCAAAGAAAGCACCAATTTGATATATGAATTAGCACCAGGTCAAAGAAATGATCAAGCAAATTTGGCATATAGTGGCAAACTAACTACATGTAATGGGAAGCTGCAACTATAGTTTGGTACATACCTTATTCCAAGCTGCAGATTGAGCATAAGGCCTTAAGAAAATCTTCAATAGAACCATATCCACCCGAATAGCTCTCAGATTAAACCGGCCACTTCAAAAAACAGAACATTTATCATAGAAACTAAACCAATTTTGGTTCACAAAAGAAATGCTAAAGACTTCTGCACCAGAAACTAGAAAAGTGAAAATAAATCTCAAGAGTAAATCTTAACCTCATCAGTGTTGTACATTGAAAGAGCTACTCCTCCAGCACCAGCAAAGTCGTAAACCTCTAACTCTGTTTTCTCACTTTGTCCATCTGGTTCTGTAGAAACACTGTAAGTATTATTACACAAATAGATAGCGAAAGAAAGATAATGTTTCACGTCATTTAGAAATTCATTGTTATTAACACTGGAAACTAATGAGAGTCTTTTGGAAGCTCACTGGTGGGATAAAATTATACCAAACACCATTTTGAGTTTTCCAGGTCCTTGAACAACTAGATCAGTAGCTCGATATTGATCACCAAAAGCATGCCTACCAATGCATATTGGCTTATTCCAACCTTAAAGAATTTCCAAATTGTATAAGTAGAAGACAGTGACAGTGATACACATATGACATATGGAAACAAAAAGTATAACGGAGCAAGAAACAGGAAGCACCTTGAACAAGTCGAGGTATAACTGAAATTTCAGTTTCACTTTCATTTTAAGGGAGATCTGGAAATGTGAATGCCTGATTTGGGTCATCAACTGGTCACAAACAGCTCCCAAGAACCACAAACTTAACAGTGCAGGTTAATCACATAGCATGGAAATACAAGAATCAATTCAAATTAAGAACAATTTCATATATCAAAGAAGAAAATTCAGTACCAACAAACACATGTCAAAGAAAAATTATAATGCATTTAAAAAAATAACTTGTAAATGATTGCTAAATAGTAATAATACACACACAGAGAGAGGGAGAGGGAGAGAGAGAGACAGAGAGAGAGGGAGAGAGAGAGAGAGGGAGGGAGCGAGAGAGAGGGAGAGAGAGGGAGAGAGACACACACACTGAGAGAGGGAGAGAAAGAGGGAGGGAGGGAGCGAGAGAGAGAGAGGGAAGGAGAGAGAGAGAGAGAGTATCAGCCCCTTGAGCACCAGCTCCAAACTCGCAACCCAAACAAATACCACCAAAAGCTCCAAACTCGCAACCCTAATTAACAAGAATTCCAAATTAAAGCAAAAAAATTAAACCCTAATTGGAATTTGATTTAAAACTTAATTTGGGGAAAAATATTTTTGATGAACATACCATATTCGTTCTTGAGTCTTATCCATTTTGTTTGTCCTTCCAGCGTGAGTCTCTTTCAATTTTGTATTTTCTTCCATTTCTTAGTTTTCTTTGATTCAATCTCTGTGTGTGTAATTGTGGTGTGTGTGTAATTGTGTTTGTCTGTGTGTGAATGTTATGTTTTTTTTTAATTAAGTCGGACAATTTTTTGAAAGGCCGCTCAAGGTTTTAAAAGCCCGCCAATTTTTTGGGCCCAAAAATCAAATTTATTGCAACAATTAAAAAAAATTGTTGCAATAGGCTGAATGTTTTTAACTCTCTTGAATTTTTTCAATGCTATTGCAATGTTTTTCAAATGTGTTGCAATTTGTATGATTTAGTTTCTCAATAGCAACGTTTTTTGACAAACATTCAAAAATATGGTTGCAATAGGCATTATATGGTGTAGTGTCGGTTGGTCCCCAGTTTCAAGCAATTAGGAAAGTGAGTTTCAGGTTGCGGTGGAAGGTAGAGGCTCTAGTACTGCTTGCGTCAAGAACTTCAACTATCTTGGTTTTTTTTTCCTTTGGTAGTGTAATGTGTTTTAAGTCTAGTGTCCAGTGTTATCTATATGTCATATTGTGGTAAATCTTTTGTGATGTATGTTGTGACTACAGTGGGTATAGGGTAGATGACAGGCTAGCTGGTCTAGCTTTATCTTGGGGTGTTGTCTCTCTAGTTGAACTAGTAGTTGTATATCTTGTTTCTCAAATAAAAATGTTTCCTTTCGCCGTTCAAAAAAAATAATAAGTAGAATTCATAAATCAAAAAGAATTTTTAACTTAAAAAATTGTCAATTTCTTCTCTTTTTTTGTTTATGTGTAGATTTAATTATATTAAACCATCAATAATTTAAAGATTATTTTGTTAATTTCATGTGGGCTGTAAACGTCCAAATCAAATTTTAAAATTCAAGATAGAGTACAAATATTAAATCGAACATGTAAAATCTTTTATATATATATATATATATATATATATATATATATAGGCAAGTGCTCAAATACAAACCAATCTTAAAATACAAACCTACAAACCAACACTAAATTAATTATATTTCATGTATTCTAAGGTTTCCGCCAAGGGTACCTTCACAAAAAATGCTTAAAATAATTGGCTCTATCCACCAAAAAAAAAAAAAAAAATTGAAAAAAAAAAAAAATCACTGCCGTGGAAATGCGAAGCATTTAAGACAGTAAACGGATGAGTTAGGTAGTCATGAGGGCCGCAGGCCCTCGACACACCCGTCAATCGTCTATTGCCTTTACCATTGATTGCCATTCCTTACAACTTTAGAATGATAAAGGCGCGAAGCGCCGTACAAGAAGGTGCGAAGCACCGTTAACCAGTGAAATCCACTGCCACGTCATCACGTGAACAGTGATTTTTTTTTTTTTTTTATTTTTTTTTGTTGGATAGAGCCAATTATTTTAAGCATTTTTTGTATTGGGGTACCCCTAGTTTGGTCATTAGATTAGCTTGAAATATTAGATTATGCTTGGTTTGTAGGTTTGTATTTTAAGGAGGTTTGTATTGGAGTAGCCCCCTATATATATATATATAGGCAAAGTATCAAATAAAAACCAACTCTTAAATAGAAACTAGAAACTAACATTAAATAAATTCTATTTTATTCATTCTAATGGCCCCGCCAGGGGCACCTTCACAAAAAGTGTTTAAAATTATTGGCTCCATCCAGCAAAAAAAAAAAAATTACTGTTCACGCCGACGTCACTGCCACATCAGCAGTGAACAGTAATTTTTTTTTTTTTTACTGGATGGAGCCTAGAATATTATGAACTTTTTGTATTGGGATCCCCCTAGTTTGGTCATTAGATTAGCTTTAAATATTAGATTAGGGTTTAGTTTCTAGTTTCTATTTTAATTGGGTTTCTATTTGAGTAAGACCCTATATATATATATATATATATATATATATATATATATATAGGGTTGGACTCCATAGCAAACACCTTATATAACAAACAATAAAGAACACCTCATATCTAATAGATCCATTGCCCCTGGCGGGGCCACCCAATACAAAAAGTTCTTATTTTTTTACCCTCTATCCATCCATCATCTCAAAAAATTTTTTTTTTTAAAAAGTTACTGTTCCTGATGATGACATCATCAGTGACGTCGTCATGAACAGTAATTTTTTTTTTTAGTTTTTTTTTATTTATTTTTTTTCTGGCTTGATAGAGGGTAAAAAAATAATAACTTTTTGTATTGGGTGCCCCTGACGGGGCCAAAGGATCTAATAGATCTAAGGTGTTCTTTGTTGTTTGTTATATAAGAGTGTTCTGTATGGAGTAAAGGCCTATATATATATATATATATATATATATATATATATATATATATCAATTTTTAAACACCAATTTGATATGTAAATTAATAACTTATAAAATTTAATAAAAGTAATATAATTATAGATATTAAAAAGGAGTCGTGCGTTGCACAGGTTATAAGCTAGTTAAAGTCTAAAAATTACAACATCGATCAGGACATGTCAAGAATCGTCTACCAGCATTTGCAGTGGTCCAAGCACACTGTTGAGCCGCCCATTTCCTACAATAACACATTCTGGCCATGGATCTAGAAAAAAAGAGAAATAAAAACTTGTAGTAAAGAAATTTTAGGGATTGAAGAGATAAGGAAAGTGATACATGTGGTAGTATATATATACAGATGATATATATCGATTGGAGCCGTTGGGATACATTATTACACATTTACCCTCCTGACTGATAACGTTAACAGTCAAAATTAACGGCAGTTGGTCAAAAGGGTGCAAATCGAAGCGAGATTTGAACATAGAGGTGCAAACTGATACAAAACATAAAGTAGGACCAAATCGAAAAAGCGCCCAAAGTTAAGGGGTGCAATATGCTAATTACTCAGAATATAATTACAGTGGTACGTTACATTAACCATCAACATATCATTGAGGGCATGCGTGCTGGTGTCTGGTGACAAGAGAAGGCTTGTTGTCCCACCATCGTTAGGTAAGGGGAGCAGGGAAACTGCGGAAAATGTACCGCCGGACTCCTGGGTGATCTATGACGTTGAACTATTGAGTGTCCATTGAAGACCACTGCCTGCCATTTTTATCCAATGCTTTTGTTCACGTTAAACATTTTATTGTGGAAATTTTTGTCAAGTTGGAAGTCATGGGTGTGTAATGTTGTGGGAGGGCAGATAAGATAATGTAATTAGTAAATCAGAACTAATGAGCCTATGGTTTCGAGTATTAAGCACTTTTGCAAATGAATATATGCTCTCTTGATTATTAAAAAAAAAAACCATCAACATATCATATTCACGAATAATTCGTTATTTTGTCTCAGAATAATGTTACAAAATTTATAAAAAATACTAGCATTATAATCCGTGCAAAATATTAATTATTTTAATTTTTTTATAATTTTTTTAAAGTTTACTAAAACTTTGGACCTTACACTTTTATATATAATAATTTTTAATATTAAATATAAATTAATATGGTGTTGGCGAGAATCGAACTTTAGACCTCTGTATATAACAACTATTAGTATTTTTATATTTAAACGGTCATGATTTACTTGAATTGAAGATCTAACGGTTATGAATGAGATATAACCGAAAATATTAACAAAAAATAAGGGGTTAACTAAACTATAAATTATACTTCTTTTCGCTTTGCTTATTATATATCATCATTGTGTTAGTGTCCATATATATAATTAGGGTTGTAATTCGAGTCGGGTAGCTTGCGAGCTCGCTCGACTCGAACTCTTTTAACAGGGTTCGGTTCGGTTCGAGCTTAATGTGCTGAGCTCACTACTAGAAATATGTCAATAGACATCGGGTAAAAACCGATGTCTATTCTGAAAACAAATCGATGTCTTCGCGTGTGATGTTAAAAGTCTGAAGTTTAGACATCGGTTTTTCACCGATGTCAAATACATATTTACACATCGTTTTTTAGTGTAATTCTGATGTCTTTGCCCTGAATCTTTTACTAGTTTATAATATTTTGTAATATTGGCAACTTCAATATTGTTATATTATCAAGGTTAGATCCACTTAAGCATGTAACACACAAGTTAAAAATAGACATTAAAATCGATAACCAAAACTGCAACGATGTCTAAGAGGTTAATTATCATCAGTTCTCTTTAAGAACTGATGTTAAAGATACTTTAAGACCGGGCTTGTTTAACTAAATAAGCCGGCTCGATTCGACTCGTGAAATTAAATGAACAAAATTTGGGCAGAAGATTAGGCTCGTTTAAATGTAATTTTACAGGAGCCGGCTCGCCCGACTTGTTTAAATAAGCTTATTTAACTAAACGAGCCAGCTCGCTCTACTCCTAAAATTAAACTAAATGAGCAAGCTTGGCTCTTGGAAAAAAGCTCAGCTCAAATTAATACCCGACTCGAACTCGTCCGATATATCCCTATATATAATTGGTACATTTTAGTTCGTTGACATATATACACATACAGAATATCATCTTTTTATTAGAAAAAAAATACATTTTATTAAATATTTGAGAAAAAATTTGAACGAATAATGAATTTTTTTGTCACTGAACTATTGACCTTCTTAGAAATCTACCACTCAACTATGAATTTTTCCTTTTTAGTCACTAGACTTAGGTTCGGTTTTGTTTTACTAAATAAACTTAAGTTCAGATTTGATTATTATCATTATGTTAATTATTAGCATAAATTAATAATTCCTTTATGATCATAAAAATATTTATTACACTTTTATAAAAAATTATTCTTATAAATTTAAAATTTGAATTTATATGAAACTCATCCCTAATCTTTTTTATTACATCCAAAAATTCAAATATGGTATTTTTGTACTCCATCAAAAAATTATTAATTAATGTTTTTAATGTCTTGAATAATATTTACGTGCAACAGACTAAAGATGTTGTATTATCTTTAATATCATCTATATATACATTAATATTGTACTTGCATTATCTTTAATATCATCTTTAATATCATTTATATATACATTAATTTTTTACTTATATTATCTTTAATATCACCTATATATACATTAATTTTTGTACCGAATCGAACTTGAGCTCGATTAACGAGCTTTTTTTCTTGCCGAACTCAAGTTCATTACGACCCGAGCCGAGTCAGTAACGAGCTTACCGAATCGATCCCTCTCAAATTTAATTTTATCTTCCTATATCTTATCAAACTTTATCTTACTCTCTGTTCTAAAAATCGGTGATTAATCGCGATTAATCATCTATTAATCCATGTTCCATGGGTTACCGTACTGATTAAATCCGATTATCCGATTAGTCATTCCGATTAATCTCCAAATACCCGATTAATCTCTGGACAGTGTCTCTACCGATTAAGTCCGATTCTCGCTTTTCACAACACTGAATTCTTACTATGATTTTTAAGATATAGTAAAATATCAATAAATGAATGTTCGTTAAACGAATAACCTTGTCAAATGAATACTTTTTTCCGGTCCAAACATAATACAGATAGTGTATTTTTGACCTCAATTAATGAATAAAAAATTTCGGTGCCAAGCATATTCATTTATCGAGGTTTAACTGTAAAGATAAATCATTAGAGAGGATAACTTTATCTTATTAAACTTTATCGATTTATTTTCAAGATACAATTTAATGCAGACTTTATCCTGTTAGAATTTATCGATTTATTTTTAAGATAAAGTTTAACATAGACTTTATCTTATTAAATTTAATCGATTTATTTTCAAGATAAAGTTTAATGCATCATTTTCAAGTATTAAAGTTTAACAAATTGTCCTCTATAATGCATCAGTTTTAAGTATTAAAGCATCAATTGACTTTTTCACTCCGAACCTAAGATTAGTGAGTAAAAAATACTAACATAATGCTAATAATCAAATCCGAACCTAAGTTTAGTAAGTAAAATAAAATCTGAACCTAAATTTAATGATTAAAAAAGAAAAATTCATAATTGAGTGGTAAATTTCTAAAAAGGTCAATAGTTTGACAAAAAAATTCATTTTCCAATCTAACATTGTTCTTTTGACTGCTAGGAGCAATAACGTTTACGAAATTTTGGGAGCAAAATTTCAGAAAAATTTCATCAATTAAGTTGCCGAAAACAGAATTAATTTTATGTATGAAACAGATAAAAACTGAACCACGAATACTTGCGCCACAAATTTTAACATAGATTTCTCACACTCATAGAGAGCGGAAGATCATGAATAAATACCAACTAGTATAAAAGCCCGTGGCATTGAAATAATTTCCCCCGAAATTATATATATTTCGGGATAATTTTGTAATTAAAAATATGATAAAATATAAAATTTTATTTAATGTCATATTTTTATAGTAATTTTGTAATATTGTATATCAATTTCATCAACCAAAAATTTTATAATTTGATTAGATTTCATAAAATTTGAATAAATATTTATACGATAATAATCACATGATTACTTTTAATTGGTAATATATTAATTTAGCTTTCAATAACATAAAATAAACTTTATCAATGTTTGAGTATAATATAAATAATTATTTTAATAAAATTGTTTGTGTATAGCATAGGTGTAGGTAAACTCATATTATTTTAATGTAGTTAGAAACATATTACAAAATATCTTAATATTGTGCAAAAGTCATCTTGATTGTCACTCATTTTTTTTCATATATACATACACATATTTATATACTTTTGAACTCAATTTTTTAGTTTTAGTCTAATGTTTATCAAACAATATCGAAGTTCTATTTTAAAAATTAGGTAAATTGAAATATTCTTTATATTATAATTTTGAAATGTTTTTTTTAACTCAACTTTAAATTTTTCCAAATATTTCAATAGAGGTAAAATGCGATAGACGACCATAATGACTTGTACATCTGTATGATATCTAAGATCAATTTATTTTATCTATACATACACACATTTATACACTTTTAAACTTAAATATTTAGTTTTAGTCTAATGTTTAATACACAATATCGAAGTTCTGTTTTAAAAATTAGGTAAATTGAAACATTTTTTTATATTATAATTTTGAAATAATTTTTAACACAACTTTAAATTTTTCCAAATATTTCAATAGATGTTATATACGATTAGACGACCTTAATGACTTGTGCATCTGTATGATATCTAAGATCAATTTTTTTTTTGATTTCATCGTATATTCAAATAAGCATATGTTATAATTCAACCATTGTATATTATTTTGATCAATTTATTATATTATATAAAAATTCATATTACCATATTTTATAGTCGAGTTATAGTCTAACTGGTCATTGTTAATAATTATTACAGTTTTGTAATATTTATGATTCAAATAATCATATTTTTTCATTAAAATAGATTATTAATTACGTTACTTTTTATATGTAACATAGGCCATATTTTTAAAGTTATTATCCTTTTAACATAAATCCAATTTTTTCGTATATTTTTAATCCTACATTTAAATTGCTAAAATTTTAAATAATTGGTCGATATAAAATCTCTGATATGACTCATTTATTTAAAAAAAATTATATCTCAAGTTATGTGATGCAATTAATAATTATGTAGAATTTAATAAATAAATTTTACATATTTTTTTAAAACCAAATCTTATTTTTTATTTAAAAAATATAATATCCGCATGGAGACGAATGTAAATAAATCCATATTTTTTCTGGACTCGGTAACATCTATGTATAATCTAAAATTTTATCTTAAAATTTTATTTTTTATATCAATCATGTAAAATGACAAATTAGAATTGTAGAGTATACTCAATCGATTGAAAATATTTTTTGTAATTATATACTATGCAACATTCTAGAAATAATGTAAACTAACATTTTCTTTACTCAAAAATAAAAATAAAAATAATGGGATAAGAGGAGAATATGTGGTTTTTCTAATATGATTTTTAAAACAAATTCAAAACTAAGTGTAGCACAATTGTTATGGTGTGAGTTTGATAGGAGAAGGTCAGGTGTTCGATTCCCAGCATCCATAAAATTTCACATAATTTTTGCATAAATATGTAAGGGGTGGAGCACTTGTAATTTTTGGACATATAGGGGTAAAATTGTAATTTCATAACCATTTAGATGGTACCTTTTTACCCTTATGTTGTGCTTTAATATATAGTAATAGAAATTCTTGACTTTCATATAATTTCAAGCAGCAAGATATAATTAAGAACCAAGAGCTATGTAAGGGGTGGCGCACTTGTAATTTTTCAACATATAGGGGTAAAATTGTAATTTAATAACCATTTAGATGGTACTTTTCACCCTTATATTTTGCTTTAATATATAGTAATAAAAATTCTTGACTTTCATATAATTTCAAGCAGCAAGACATAATTAAGAACCAAGAGCACACAAAACAATACACATAAAGATATTGTTCACAACTAAAAATTATAAGAAAATGTAAACATTTTTCAGCAACTGGGGCTGCGGCAACATAAACTTCATAAACATATACTCCCTCCGTCCCATTGAGTAGTTAACATTTACGGACCAGTTTATGGCACGGATTTTAACGTGCATTTTAAGGATGGTTCTATAATTTATTTTTGATATTTTCTTTTTTTATATAAAAATTGAACAATTCTATTTTTATACAAAAAAAGAAAATATCAAAAATAAGTTATAGAACTATCCATAAAATGCACCTTAAAATGCGTGCCAAATACGTAGTTTTTTATGTTAAGAAATGGATGGGACAGAGGGAGTACTCCGTATAAAACAAGATCAAATGCAATTTTTTTAAATATAAAAATTACAATTTTTTTGTTTTCAACTTATATGTAACTTATGTTCAACATCATTTATTAAATAATAATTAATATTTTATACATATAATATATTTTTTAATATCCTTCTAAAATTCACAAATACCAAATTATAGTATAAAAATATGAATTTTTATTTGTGCAATATAGGAAAGTGTTAAATCGTAGTTAAAATTTTGTTGTATAAATCTTCTATACCTAATAGGAGAACAGGTACTTGTCAAACCTTCATCCTAAGCAAATAAATTAGCTCCCGAACCTAACTCAATTATAAAATTAAAAAAATATTGTTGTTCCAAGTAGTTGAACCCAATTTTGTTGTATAAATTTTTCTATATATAATAGGAGAATAGGTACTTGTCAAACCTGTATCCTAAGCAAATAAATTAGCTCCCGAACCTAATTCAATTATAAAATTTAAAAAATATTGTTGTTCCAAGTAGTTGAACCCATGACCTCTCATAATGACACTAAACTCACCAACCAATTTGGCTAGATGGACATTTATACCTATAATGGAATTCATTAACCACATACATAAATATTTTTTTGGGTTATATCATGTTTAATATATATTAAACTATTCATTTAAGAAAAAATTACTTATATTATAACTTATGCACATTATTTTTTTATAATTATTTATAGACCTACCCATCTAAATAAATTTTACAGAAAATTTTCTTATATTTTTGAAATGGAGAAAATAATTATTATTTTGAGATAAATTGTTTTGTTCATAATCTCATATATGAAATGCATAGATAAAATAATTCTTCTTGAGATCAACTATTTTGTTAACAATATCACATATGAAGTGCTCGTGGTTAATTTTGTTGTGAAATTTAATAAAAAATGCACTAAATTAAAATTGGTTGGTCAAATTAGAATCAATTAAACAATAGTCATACTAAATATGTGAATTTTTAAAAAAAATACACAAATGCAATTTGAATTACATATCGATTAGAGAAAATGACCAAAATACCTCATTTTGGGAGTCAACTGCCCAAAATACCCGTTTCCAAAGTCGTGGCCCTGAGTACCCACGGGACACGCCACTGGCAACGGCGTGTCCCAAGTTCAATTTTTTCCAAAATTTTCACCAAGTCGTGTGCTGCTCTCCCCTCCGCCGGTGAATCGTACCCCCTCTCTATATACCTTCGTTTCGTCAATTTCCGATCCATATGACCACATAAAATGATGGCCAGACCTTGCTCATCATTTTAAGCTATCGTGTTGTTGAAATCTGGCCTCGTAGTTGCGTGTCTGACCAGATCGGAAAACGAAAACTGAAAATAGCTTCGATTTAGGTGTTTACAATACGACATTAGAATCGATTAATTAAAGACATAGGGTTGTAGCGGACGATGAGGCGATTCGTTTGGTATATAGAACTCAACCGGAAAATGAATGAGCTGGGAGAACGAACGAATTGAAAAAATAGCGAAATGTCACCGGCGAGTCGCCCGACTAGTCTCCTGGAGATGACGAATGAATGCGTATCATACAATACGCCACTCCCAGCGACGTATCTGATGCTACAGTGCTCGCTACATGCGACTCTCCCAGCGGCGTATCGTAACATACGTGGTTGTCAGCGGCGTATCTCAACATACGTGTCTGTCAGTAGCGTATCCCGTGGATATTTAAGGCTATCTTTTTGGATCTGGGTATTTTGGTAACGCTCACCCCACTTTTGGGGTAGATAAGGCCATCACCCTATCGATTATTGGTTAATAATTACATATAATATATAGTTTATTTATAAGATGGTATGATAAATACTATACAAAATATAGCAAATTAATTAGCGAAATAAGAAAGATATGAAGTTTTGAAAGGAAATTTGAAACATTTATATATATATATATATATATATATATATATATATATATATATATATATATATATATATATATATGAGATTTGTACTACATGTAGGTTATCAGTTATCGATTAAATAACTAAATAAAATATATCATTGAGTTTTATTTTTTTATAATTATTTATAGACCTACTCATCTAAATAAATTTTACAGAAAATTTTCTTATATTTTTTAAATGGAGAAAATAATTATTATTTTGAGATAAATTGTTTTGTTCATAATCTCATATATGAAATGCATAGATAAAATAATTATTCTTTGAGATCAACTATTTTGTTAACAATATCACATATGAAGTGCTTGTGCTTCATTTTGTTGTGAAATTTAATAAAAAAATGCACTAAATTAAAATTGGTTGGTGAAATTAGAATCAATTAAACTATAGGCATACTAAAAATATGAATTTAAGAAAATTTATAAAAATATACAAATGCGATTTGGATTACATATCTATTATTGGTTAATAATTACATATAATATATAGTTTATTTATAAGACAATATGATAAATACTATACAAAATATAGAAAATTAATTAGCGAAATAAGAAAGATATGAAGTTTGAAAGGAAATTTGAAACATTTATATATATATATATATATATATGAGATTTGTACCCCATGTCGATTATCAGTTATCGATTAAATAACTAAATAAAATATATCGTTGAGTTATGAGACAATACTATAATTAAGATTACGTATATAGTGCAATATAACATAACAGTGTATATATCTTCTTCTATATATAATAGAGGAAAACAAAGGGAGTACCTCACACTGTAACTTTAATAAGTAAGATACTGTATGGTACAATAATTAAGGTCATGTAATCTTTATAATGTATTGTAAAATGTCTAAAATTTCAAACATGAAAGCATTCAATAATTTGTTGCATGATCATTTCCCTTTAAATGCTTGCAAAGACATATACTTGCCTATTGGTGGTCGAGGAAGAAGTTGCTTTGACATCAGAAGTCATAACGGTTTCCTCCCACACTTTTGGTGATCGTGCATTCCTCATATACGTGCTCCAAAATTGTTTCATATATTTCTAATGTATGAAAATATCACCAAATCATTCAAATAATACACATCTTCGCTTTCAACAATGCTAGAAATGGCCCGTGCCTCGCACAGGCTATTACTCTCAACTATTATTTTTGGATTGGGTTAAATATCAAATTGGTCACTGAATAACTTGACATATCTCAGATTGCACACTGATAAAGTCAGGGTCTTATTTAAAACATTTTTAAAGACATAAATATCAATTAGATACCTTCGAAATGTACTCGAAAAGTAAAAGTAATTTTTCATCGAGTTCTACACATTTTTCTTGAATGCTACCATAACCAAATGAAAGGTTAATAATTCTAGTATTTTTGATAATATATTTCGATTTTAAGAAATTTGTTTACTATTTAATTTTAATTAAATCAAAGAAAATAACCATAAAATTAAAAATAAATAGTAAATAAATTTCTTAAAATCTAAATATATTATCAAAAATACTAGAATTATTAACCTTTCATTTGGTTATGGTAGCATTTCAGAAAAATGTGTAGAACTCAATGAAAAAATATTTTTAGTTCCCAAATACATTTTAAAAGTATCCGTTTGATATTTATGTCTTTAAAAGTATTTTAAATGAGATCCCGAATTTATCAGTGTGCAATCTGAGATATTTCAAATTATTCAGTGACCAATTTGATATTTAACCTTTTTGGGATTCACCAATATCAAATTAGTGTATACAAATGTGACTTTATTAATTTTCTATATTTTCCTTATGTATACCATTGTAAAATTATTTAATATATTTGGATTCGTTCAAATGTTAAACTCAATTTATATATCTGTTTCATATCCCTTACAAAAGAATTTCAATTTTTTTGTAAAAAATGTTGTAAATATTTTTTTAATAAATTTTAAAATGTTATAAATATGTGTATTCAATTAAATTTTTATTATTATTTAATAAATAATGTTGAATCTAAGTTATATATATGTTGAACATAAAAAATTTGTAAAAATGCAAGAAATTTGTAAATTTGTATGCAAGATAATTTTTAAATACCCAATATATATATATATATATATATATATATATATATATATACTAATTTACTTCTTGTTTTGTTTACTTTTCTGCAAATGTTAGTCTTTCCTTATTTGTTGTTCTCTCAAAACTTTCAAAATTTAAAAATTTTGTATTTAATCCCAGTTCTGCAAAATTCAACCAAAATCTGGTATCAAAGAAAACAAATTAAAATACAAATATTTCGATCAATATAATATGAGCGCACAGAATTTAAGCACCATTTGACTAAGAAAATTACAATCTACTAAATTAAAAAATGGTAGTGTTCATTTCGTAACTTGTCCGCATATTGAAATTACAAGGTCATAATGTTGTTGATGTTTAAGCTAGGCGATGGGTATTTCATCCTTCCTATCCGATCCTGATTCATCCCCATCCCGTTCAGGTCGGGGATTTGGGAAATTTTTCAGGTTCAGGATGGGGAGAAGTGAATATTTGAAAAAAAATTCGGGTATCAGGGTGGGGTCGGGGATTAGGGGATCCCCGTCCTGATCCCCGATTTTATTTTTAATATATATATATATATATATGCCTTTGCTCCATACAGAACATTCTTATATAACAAACAATAAAGAACACCTTAGATTTATTAGATCCTTTGGCCCCGCCAGGGGCACCCAATCCAAAAAGTTGTTATTTTTTTACCCTCTATCAAGCCAGCAAAAAAAATAAATAAATAAAAGTTTACTGTTCATGATGACGTCACTGATGACGTCATCACCATGAACAGTATTTTTTTTTTTTTTTTTGAGATGATGGATGGATAGAAGGTAAAAAAATAAGAACTTTTTGTATTGGGTGGCCCCGCCAGGGGCATTGGATCTATTAGATCTAAGGTGTTCTTTATTGTTTGTTATATAAGGTGTTTGTTATGGAGTCCAACCCTATATATATATATATATATATATATATATATATATATATATATATATATATATATATATATTATTAGTACTTAAAATTTTTAGTTCATTTCACATATTCAAAAGTTTAATAGAAAAATTTAATTATATATTTTAATAAAATATAAATTAATTCAAAATATTTTTTAGAATTGGTCATAAAATATAGCAAATTAATTTAATTATTAAATTTGTTAAAAAATGTATAAAATTTATTTTTTATCGGAGAGCAAAATATTTCTCGTTCGGATATCAGGACAAGTTCGAAGAGCGGGTATGAATTCGAGGATCGAAAATGAAGATTGTACTCCTCGACCTCGAAGTGATCCAACGCCCATCCCTAATTCCAGCCTTCTTCACAACGAGGATATACTTTACGTCTACGGTTGAGGAGTCTCTGTTTAATTGATATGCATCTTTCTGGAATGTTGACCATGTTTTATTATTTTATTTATGTTTCAAATTTGGGTTTACGGGCCCTGAGGTTATCCTCAAGGTGTTACCTGAGATTAAGACATTAATTATAAAATATAAATTAGAAAGTTATAAATGTTAATACATGGGTGTGGGATATTTACAAATTTGTCATTATTATTTACACTCAAAATTCACATAAAATAGAGGATTATTTATGTAAATACAAGGAGGTGTGGGAATATTTACAGATTTGCCATTATTATTTACACTCAAAACTTACATGTTTTCGGGAAACTCCCTGAGATCATCCTCAAGGCCCGTTTTCTCTTCAAATTTAGAATATAAAAGATTGCCAAAATTGTAATAAAAACACTACGCCATAGATGCCCAGATGCAACGCACTTCTACTGTTGCATTAGACACGTTTTATGTTACAATAGGCCTAAGGTAACACTTTTTCACCATTTCATCCGCTAATGTTGCATCTGCTCTCTAACGTAACGCTTTTATTTTCAATAGTAACACTAAGAAAAGTATTACCTTAGGGCCATACAGTAACACTAAATCAAATAAATGCAACACTAGAAATGTGTTACCATAGCTTAGCCAAAAAAATACAGAGGACACGTGGCAGGTGGGGCCCACGTGACACGTGGCATGGTGGTGACGTGTCAAGAGGTGATACGTGGCAGGTATCCACGTGGCAGGTGTCCACGTGTCAGGTGGGTCCCACATGCCACGTGGCATGGGGGGCCCACCTGCCACGTGGCATGTGGGGGGCCCACCTGCCACGTGGCATGTGGGACCCACCTGCCACGTGGCATGTGGGACCCACCTGACACGTGGAATGTGGGTCCCACCTGTCACGTGGCATGTTGCCCCCCCACCTGACACGTGGTATGTGGGTCCCACCTGACACGTGGCATATGGGGGCCCACTACCACGTGGCATGTGGGGGGGGGGACCCTCTCTATTGGAACACTAGCTAATACTCTAATGCAACACTGTATTATCTCATGCAACACTGCAATCTTGTTTTTTTTTATCAATATAACAGTAAGGCTAATGTAACACTATGCTATTCAAATGTTACACTAAATCTGGTTGCTATAGTAACACAAAATTTAATACTGCAACATTAGCAATTGCAACACTAACATTTAAAATTTTGCAATATCCGGCTTGTATATACACTAATCCCATTACAAACCGTAATCGTCAAATACAAAACATTCACAATCTATCTTCCATCAACCAAGACTCACAGATCTTCTCCATCCACCACTTCACCAAATACATAATCTAAATCCACCACTTCACCAAAAAATATTCTAAATCCACCATTTCACCAAAATACCATTTCACCAAAACACCATTTCACCAAAACATAATCCAACCTACAGACTTAATTTAATCAAAGTTAACCAAACAAAATGCGACATCCAAACTGTCCATACTAATAAGTTCCAACTGTGAGCACTACTAAAGATTTTAAGAAAACAAATAGCTAAAGGGTACTCCCTCCAGTCAAAGGAGTAGCATTTTCATCATCCTCGCTTGACATTGTAGCACAACAGCTAAAGTCTCCCAAGTCCAGATTTAAACCGGGATTTGCTTCTCCCAGCCTTTTAAGCAACATCGACACGTTATTCTGGAGTTTCCTGTCGAACTCCACCTTAAGCTCTTGCTTTATCTTTGCAGTCAGATCATCCACAAAAGGGTCTGTAGGAGCTGAACTTGATGCCAAACCAGCCTTTTTACCTTGGCGTCCTTTTAGCCATTCTGGACCATGAGACTTGCCGTTAGCAATCAGTTCGTTTACATCCTCACCAGCAGCGACCTTCTCCTTGATCTCGCTCTACAACAAAAGTTTGCAAAATAAGAGTTACATAGAAATACCCTCAACAGAGAAAAGCACTATTTTCACCAAGTAAATTTGACCAAATAAACCAACAGACAAAGCCTTGCTATATTTCTTTACTTGTAAAAGAAAAACGATAAATTCAACCAAATGAACCAATCTTTATTTCTACTTAGCACATAAGTCAACTAAATAAAATATAGTACTTAAAAGTCTTTTTTTCAGTTCAACTGTATTTGTCTTGTATGTTCGACCCTCTTCTCGCTCACGAGATTCAATATAAACCACAGCGTCTGATGGCGAGGCAAGCAAAGGGTTGCTCATTTTCTGTTATCAAACAAAGAAAATACTGTTATCTTGTTCATAGTTAGCACTTATTACAAGTCAGAAATTTTATTTATGAAAATTTACGAATTTATTGAAATTAACCATGTAATGCCTGAATGACAAATAGATGAATTACATACGACATTGGGATGTACATTTCACCGTAAAACACATCACATGTATGCAAATTCCATATAGCAAGAATTTTTAAGAAAGTGTGGGAACGAATAACAATGTACTTAGAAATTCGAAGGAATGAACTATAACTTAAAACTGAAAAATTATATCCAAAAAATAGTCCAGATTTCATTACATCCCATACTATATATGTGAACGCAGCCATAGTTGAGTCATGCGTGACTTGTTTGTTTATCTGAAGAGAATGACTAGATTAATTCTTATAATTGCATCTAATTCCAACCATTATAATCACATAAAAACCTAAATTAAACTAACCTATATAGAGCATAAATTCATAAAACAAACTGATTTTCTAAACATTTCTACAGTGTTTGTTCAAATCTTAATATGAAAATTGATCAGACAAGTGATTGCTAATTATGATGATTATATCAAGTGGAAATTAAGACCAAGATTTCACAGCAGATTAACTTAGTATTTACATGACAGTGATAGTTAACTCGGTATTTACTATTTTAATCAACTTATGTGCAAAAAAGGTTAATATGCTAAAGGAAAGACACACACCAAATTGTCTTTAAGTAGTGCCATACTATCGGGACCTAGAGTGTGTGGGTTAGTTACTGATTCACGACGAGCTTTATTATCCTCTGCTAATTCCTGTAAAAAAAAAATACTCATATCAGATGTTTCTGTTGATAATCTTTTTAATTAAAAAAAAATAGGTTGAAGATGGGTAGACTACCTGAAATTGCAATTTTCGGATGGTGGAGCGATGGTAAATTTTAGAAATTTTACCATAACCTACCAAAATTAAACAGAACATATCATTCC
This sequence comes from Kitagawia praeruptora, assembly GCA_037693485.1. NCBI lineage: Eukaryota > Viridiplantae > Streptophyta > Magnoliopsida > Apiales > Apiaceae > Kitagawia > Kitagawia praeruptora. The sequence continues at coordinate 137,499,140 of CM075345.1, forward strand.
TAAAGAGTTGTTAATAATGAAATATATGAAGCTACAGTATACGACTAGCACTCTCATAAGTTATAACACACGAGAACTAAGACATCTTAAATACAACAAGTAGTTCTGGAACTGAAGTAATATTTAGCTGAAATGAAAAAGAAAATTTTCAAGAATGCTTGATCACACTTAAAAATTGATGGAATGTAATATTTCTTACAATTCCTGCAGAAAGGCAAGTTTTGAGAATTCGGAAGGTAGTTCTCCTGAAAAATTTAGGCGCTTCAGATGGCTGCAATGTGAGTAAAGTAAATCAAGGGCATATGTTCCAAGACATAATTAAAATTTTATCTTAGAGTATAATGTAGAATAATGTTGACAAGAGAGAAAATGTAGACCGTTCCTGTCCATTTGCTAACGTTGTTGGCAGCCTCATAGTTGTCCTGCTGCAGGACCCTTGTCAAAAACAGCACTAGGTTGACTCCAACACCAAAGAATGCCAAAGTAGCTAATCCTTAATTTACTGTCAATCCAAATATAATTAATCCCATTCATGAGTACAACAATCAATCTTGATGGCCTTATTACTTCATAACCGAAATACTAATTCTAGGCATTGAACTTTCAAAGTAGTTTCATAATTAATTCTCATTTGAAAACCATGTACAAAATTAGTTGATAATTTGATTAATTTTAGATACAAACAAAATAAATCAATTAACGAAACAAAGATACAAACCAACAGTAGATATAAACCAAATCAGTTGACAAACACATATACAAACTAATTTAAAATTAACTTAATCAAAGCGAATAATACTGATACAAACCAGTTCACAAATATATGTACAAACCTATTTAAAATTAACCTAATTAAATCAAATAATATAGACACAAACCCAAACAAAGTATATACAAACAAACCCAATTATAATTAACCTAATTAAAGCTTAAAATCGAATAAATGGAGCAATTACATGAATTAGGTAGATACTACTTACTAACTGAAGAGTAAATCGAGCAAAGAGAACAGAAAATCGAACAAGTCACAGACCAAATTAAGCTGTTCTTGGCGAGTTAGGGCTTCGAGCTTTTCTTCGAACTAAGTATTGAGGAACAAATCGATCTAGGATTCTTCATCAGTTGTTCTTGTTCGATTAGGGTTCTGATTATAAGAGTGTGTGGGTTTATTTTTGTGAAATGTATTTGTCGAACAAATCAATTTTATGGTAAGAGTTTTTGTGTTTTCGATTTAGGGTTCTTAGCGAGAGTTTTGGGTTTTAGATCTGTGTTTTGAGTTTTTGAGGTGAGTTGTTTTTGTTTGTCTAAAACGGGGGAAAAATAAAAGGGGGGAGAATATTTGGTACAAAGGGGGGGGGGAATTTTGACTTAGTGGGAAAATTTTCACTAAGGGGGAAATAAAAAGTAAGGGCGCGTGTTTTTATTTTTTAAAAGCTGATTTTAGACATCGGTTTTAAAAATAATGATGTCTACAAAAAGCAAAGACATCAGTTTAATGCGGGATGATGTTATTACATCTTTTAACATCAGTGACATTTACGACCGATGTCTAAAGTGTGATGTCTATTGACTGTTTTCTTGTAGTGTAAAATCCTCCAACGGAATTGAATTGGGCCTATTTGCCATCCTGTCCTCATCAGTTGCATACTTTGTGTAATACCTATGCTTCATACGAGATTTGTACACCCTCCAAGATGTATTAATTGTCTTTTCCACCCACCGTTGCCCATTTTCCAGAATCAGATAACGGTCCTATTATATATTAAACTTAAAATCAATTAATTAAATGTGTAAACATGAAAATAAATCACAGATAAAGGTCGTAGAGTTTACCGTAGTATACTCCCACATTTTTTGCTTCAATTGCTTGGGAACAAGACGCCAATTGATGTAAGTAAGCGACACATTGTCCTTTGCAACTGTCCCCAGAAAATTGCTCAGCTCTCTCAATAATTTTCTATTTTTTGCAACTGGTCGACCCCGTTTGTTCAACAAAACGACTGGTCTTTGTTCACGAGTCCTCGCATGAACAGCGGACATTTTTGACCTTCCTCTCCATTTTTTAGGAGCTGCAATGTCTATACCAGGTACACATTGAAAAAAAACAAATTGCATTATTGCCTCATTAAAACTTAACCATTAACTACAAGCACTGCCTTTAATCCCACTTACAAAAGAAAAAGTATGAGAAAACACATTACCGGCTCCAGTGTCTTCCTCTGTAATGTTTTCCAAGTTTGAATTAGGGACATTATCGGTTGGAGCTGGAATACCCTTCTTTTGACGCTCCCGCAGCGCTAAATACGCAGATACCGAGCCACATGCTTCTGCATTGCTGGACTGCTTTAACAGTTTACTACATGTTGGCTTCAAAACTTTAGCACCATTCGACTTTTTCACTTCCTTCTCAGCTGTTGTACCAGCTTGCGCAGCTTCCTTCTCAGCTGTTGTACCAGCTTGCGCAGCTTCCTTCTTAGCTGTCGCACCAGCTTGCGCAGCTTCCTTCTCACTTGCAGTAGTAGCATTTGCTCGTGAACGAGTTTGTGGTCCAAGTAATACTTTATTTTCTTTGACATTCTTGACATTATTGATTTTCTACAATTAATAGGAGTTCAGTATTAGGTTTACAGTTTTTATGTGAGGCCAAAATTTAAAGCAATTAACATTTTAACCACTAACATACCTCAATCGTGTCATCATAATCATCTTCGTCCTCATTTTCTGGAATAAAATCATCGGATTCCCCCTGAACTGTATCTTTTCCTTTCCGTTTCTTGGGCGCAGAAGTTCTCAGTTCATGAACAATTTTTTTTATCCCATATTTTTCGAGAACCTTATCATTTTCTGCCATTTGAGTAATTCTACCTTTCTCATAGTTTGTCAGCGGGGGTGGTGGGGGCAACTGCAATAAAACAATGAAGAGAAAATCATAAATTATAGCTTGCAGTGACTCACAAATTTACCCGAATAAATTTGAATTTTATTATTTTCAACGGAAGAATGAAATATATTTTAATTAAAAATGATATAAATTTATAAAATGTCCGGACAGAGAGTACTTGTAATGGTCTACAATCCCTCCTTCCGAAAAATAGTCGTGTTTCCATTTTTCCGAAACTAGAAAACTATTTTTTTTTTTTGCCAAGAATGATAAATTCCATTCATGAAAAGATGATACATCAAAAGATAATAAAAGCTTAATCATCTAACCGAAAGGTATGCTTAACCAATCCATGAGTCTAACAACCCATAGGAAAGAGATTCCTCCGAAAATTTAGATAATTACACGTTTATATCCACCAAAAAAGGCCTCGTTAAAAACCCCACAAGAGCAAAACCCTTTGGGAAAAAAACTCAAGCGGGGAAAAAAGAGTGCCTTACAAAATAAATGAGTACAAAATAAAATCAAATGACTACAAAATTCTTGAATCTTCAGTTTGATTCAACCACTCTAGTAATGCATAATCACGCCTTCATCCATCTTCTCACCCTAAAACCCCAAAATTATGTCGTCATCCATCTTACCTTTACACTTCTACCCATCCACGGAACCTGAATAAATCTATACAAACAAATAATATTATGTCAAAAAACCAAAATCGAATATACATTAAATAATTATTTAACTCAGTAAAAATAATAACATTGAACAATTTTATATATCTAACCAAAGGGATCCCCTATGGTTAGACATATAAAAATCAATTTCTCATAAAAGATCTATTATAAAGTCATCTAAAATGACAACATATTCCAAATCAATAAATGATCAAAATCGTCAAAAATGACATCAACAGTAAGTCAGTAACCCAAAATTGGTCCACAAAACCACAAATAAATGGCACACCCTCAAAGGTACAAAACTAAAACCATATTAAATTGGTACAAGAAAAACATTTAAAAAATATGTATTTCATCTACCAAGAAATATATTTCATTTTTACACTAGTAGAAAAATAATAATACTTTACAAGATATAAAAATAATAAATATTATCAGATAACTACATACCATTTTTACCATTAAAAGTCAATATTACATAAAATGACATAACTTCATCATTTAACGATACATAAATACCCACATAAATCAATTAATCCGTTAACAATTAATTAGGGAATCAAATTAATCAGATAAACAAGAAAAACAATTAACAATTAATACGGAAATCAATTTAATCAATTAACAATTAATAAGGGAGACAATTACTCAACTAACATTTAATCAAGACATTAAATAATTAGAAAGTCAGAGAATCAACTAAAAGGAGTTACAATAATTTAAATACGAAATTAGCTACAATTAAGACAAATAATTAATGCAAACACTAAAATTTAGGATACGGATATGAACATCAACCCCACCACCGCTTCTCCGGCAACCCTGCGGCCCTACACCACCGTACCGGACTCATCGCGAGAGGAAAATCACGAATCACGAAACTTAACTTTCTCCACAAACCAAATCCAATGAGACGAAAACAAATGGCAAAAAGTTGTCCAATTCAAACACCTACTACTCAAAAACAAAAGCAGACAAAACAAACAAACAAAGCAACACTACTCTGTTCTGTTCATCTCTCCAATTACGCGTGATAAGTCTGAATCACCTATTGACCTTCACTTCAGAAGAAGAAAACAAGAATGAAAAAACTCACCTGTTGATCTAGTTCTAACAGAAATGAAGACATTGTTGGCCTCCGCATACAAAAACTTAAGGACATGAAATATGACCAAAACAAACCAACCACATGGAATAACAACCTATTTTATTTGGATACATATGGAGTAGGAGATCATACATAGACTAGTAGATTATTCGATGATGAAGATCGTAAGCAATTAAGGAACAAAAAACATAAAAAAAATAGTTGCCCTACTTAGAATTATGTTATGCGAAGCCATGGATAGTGTCCGCCTCGATAGTTCCGATGGGAAGTTTTTTGATGCCGTAGTAGTAGCTAACCTGTGAATAAAGCTAGAAACAAAGAAATATATCTTACGGACACTTATACTATCATTTTTAGAGGAAAACACATAACCAAACTTCCAATGTTAGAATTTGCATGAGTGTTAAACGACAAAACATGAACATAAAATCATGAATGATGAATGATAAAAAAAAAGGATGGGTGAGTTGAATAATCAAACTGCTGACAAAATGTATGGACAGCAAAATTATTCTTTGAAGTACGGGGACAAAAGCTTTTGCCACTTGGAATACCAGGTACGGATCAGTTTAAATAAAATTTTCCAAAATATAACAAAATTTCAGAAAACCGTTTTTCTAAACTTCAGTTTTTCTTGTATTCTTATAAAAAAATATCTATAAAATTAATGAAGCAAACAGGCCCTAAATAAAATTTTCTCTATTCTAAATTTGAGTTTAATTATAAATTATACTTTTTTTTAGAAAAGGATAAGTAAACTATAAAAGTCACACAATTGTGTCATGTTAAAATTATATAAGTAATCGAGTGAACTAATTTTGTGAATACCTTTGTTTCTGAAAAATAAGGACAATTGATAAGTCAAAAATACCTCGTTGGGACCGATATCCTCTCCAGTACATTCTACTGCACTTGTATTGGCTTGCAAGTCCAATTTCCTTTTTACCGACCCATTCGCTTTCACAGCACTTGCATCTTGTTGACCAGCCAAAAATCTTGGCGATGACCGTAAATTTCTCATATGACCGAACTCAGGTGACTTCTTAGTGACCTTTTGCTTCTGCTGCTGCTGCTGGAGTTCATGTGTGGTAACATATTTCCGTTTTTGTGCTATCTTTCCTGAGATTGGTTCTTCGCTGAACTTGGTTTCTTCGGTGAACCTGTACCAAAAATAGAATAATGGTGGATTTCAAATAGTAAATTATACATATACAAATGTGAGAAAGACATCAATATACCTTGAATCAGGTGTTTCCTTGGCCTTACGACCACGATTGGCTGCATCTGAACCATCGGCTCAATAGTTTTGTCAACAATGTTGTCTACATAAAACTGCATCTCATCTCCATCTTTGCAGCCGTCTACCAGTTGCATCACCTCCTTGTCATTTGTCAGTAGCTTCCACTCTTCTTCAGCCACATAGACTCCTCCAATTTTAGTATAATTAAGGTAATCCTTCACGAACTCCATCAGCACTGGATAAGAAAATGTGTCGGTTTCTACGCGGTTTACAAGTATACTATCTCCACCCGAATAACTTCTCCTGTGGAACACCCCACCATGGTAAAATCTGATATTCACTCTTTTGTCTGCCATCCTGCATAAAATTAAAGTAAATGTCATTCTCAGGTGCAGTACAAAATCAAATACAACATTTACACTAAGAAAAACTTAAACAAAAGCAATGACAGAAATTTAAAGTAAGACAGCAGAGTAAATAAATGTAACCAAAACAATAAATAACATGAAATTAAGACAAATGCTAAGAGCGGTAACAAATTCATTTCAGTCAAAGACAATAAATTTAAAATATTATAGTAATTTCTAGGAATAGGAAAATAGTAAACTACATCTAATACAGATGGTCCAAACATGACCAGAATACTAAATTTTCCTTCTGTCCATTACAATTAAAACATATAAAGAAGAATTTTGTTTGAGTCAATCATCGGGATTGGGAACTCTTGTTATGGGGATATCATCTCTACACCAGCTATTTTCATCAACTTGAGTTTCTATTCCACGAACAAGGTTGATATCATGTGAATGAGGATTGTTGATATCTTCTTCATGTGCACTCAGGTTTTGTGCATCACACCACTCCCTCGGCAGTTTCTTAATTACATAATGCACCAGCTTTTCAGTTGGATCTTCCACGTAAAACACTTGTTGCACTTGTGAAGCCAGGACGAAAGGATCAGATTTGTAGTGTAACCTATTGAAATTTACTCGAGTGTGACCGTGTGGATCTTTTTCTTCCTGGTACCAACGATACTTAAACAGGACCACTCTAAATTCTCCCCAGTAATCAAGTTGTATGATATCTTCTATCGATCCGTAGTAATTGACATCCCCAACGACAGGGTTCTGGTGTCTCGAACTTGCGAAACTATTTGTTTGGGCAGTCAAAAAAATGCCACTGTTTTGTGTTGTACATCGAGAGTCCCTAGAACTCGTATGGAATCGATATCCATCGACTACATAACCGGTAAACCTCCTGGCTGTTCGACTAGGCCCCAACGCAAGCACCTCCAATTCTCTTGAAACCTTCTCTACTGTTTCAACCTTTTCTTTTAACCAATTCAAAAACTCTTCATTGTGCATTCGTACCCTCTTGTATTTTTTTGAATTTGCATGACTGTCCATTAAAGCTCGATGTTCCCTAAAATAATACCAAGTTAAAACAGTCCAGGGAATTTAAATTCAAAATAAGCATTATGCATTAAAATTAAGTAAGAGCTCATAGAACTTACTCGATCAACTGTCGTACTTCCTTATTAGCAGAATTAAACAAAACATATCGATGACCTGCCTTCCAGTCCACATCTTTCAGATTGAAAATAATTCCATCTTTATTCCTTCTTGTTCCGATATGATATTCTCCTTGTGTTGGACATCTATCGAAATTTTTTTCTTCATGACCACCCAAATATCTTGAACAAAATGTTATACACTCTTCGGCCAAGTAACCTTCTGCAATGGAACCTTCCGGTTTACTTCTATTACGAACATATGACTTCAACTTCCCGAGATACCGCTCTATAGGAAACATGTTTCGAAGGTGTACCGGTCCACCGAGTTCAACTTCTCTGACTAGATGAACAAGCAAGTGCACCATTATGTCGAAGAAAGCAGATGGAAAAATCATCTCAAAGTTACAAAGTACCTCGACAACTTCTTGTTGCAACTTCTTAAGCTCATCCAAATCAATAACCTTGCCCCATAGAGCTCTAAGGAACGCACTTAATCTGATCAACGGTAATGCAACCTCGGGTCTTGTTGTTTTCTTCACGGCAAATTGTAACATATAGTGGAGTATGAAATGAGCATCATGGCTCTTATACCCCACTACTTTTCTCTCCTTTGTGTTCACATACCGACTAATGTTAGAGGCACAACCGTATGGCAGTTTAAAACTGAGCAGAAGATATCCTTTTCCTTATTCGTCAAGTCAAATATTGCTGCTCTTATTTCAAGGTGCTTTCCATCTTCTGATAGAACAGGATGCATGGCCTTTCTTATTCCCATTTCTTGTAAATCTTTACGAGCACTTATATGATCTTTTGACTTTCCAGCAATATTAAGTAAAGTACCTAATATATTTTCGCAGACATTTTTCTCTATGTGCATGGCGTCAAGGTTATGTCGAAGTGGATTACGACTCCAATATGGCAAATAAAAAAAAATCGACTTCTTTTTGAAAGGGTAATTAGATTTACCCTTTTCCTTCTTCAGCCCAAACTGGTTTACATACCCAGACAACAACTCCTCAATGTCTGTTCCTGTTAAAATTTCAGGGATGTTCACCATTTCGATTTGCCCATTAAATCTTCTTTTATCCAGCCTCCACTTGTGTGTAGGATCTAGAAACTTACTGTGGTGCATATAACACATTTTCCTGCTATGTTTCAAATATTCGGATGAAGTTTCGTAATGGCAGACATGACACGCTAGTTTGCCCTTTGTGCTCCAACCCGACAACATAGCATACCCCGGAAAATCGCTAATAGTCCACAACACTCTTGCACGTAAATTAAAATTCTGATCAGCAAAGGCATCATAAGTTTCAATGCCAACCTCCCATAATTCTTTCAACTCCGCAATTAAGGGTTGCATGAACACGTCGATGCTATTCCCTGGTGACTCTGGACCGGGTATTATTGTTGAAAGAATTAAATTTTCGGCTTTCATGCATAGCCAGGGTGGTAAGTTGTAATTAACCAATACAATTGGCATTATACTGTGACCTACATTCATTGCACGGTAAGGGTTGAATCCATCTGAGGCTACTCCCAAACTGACATTTCAATTTTCTGATGGAAAGTCAGGAAAGTCAGCATCCATCGTCTTCCAAGCCTCTGCATCAGCCGGATGTATTAGTTTCCCATCCTTTTGTCGTCCCACTGCATGCCATGTCATTAATTTCGCAACTTCCTTTTTTTTTACTAATTAATTTCGCAACTTCCTTGCACATAAACAACCTCTGCAACCTAGGTTTTAGCGGAAAGTACCTCATCACTTTTGCCGGCACTTTGCGAATAACCGATTCTACGTCATCGGTATAATCAGTGCCTTCATTTTCTACTACAACCCACCTAGAAACACCGCAATTTACACATTTGTCTTTATTTCCATTTTCTGCCCAGTACAACATGCAGTTATTTGGGCATGCATGTATTTTCTGATAATCAAGACCTAAATCCTTAATAATGTTCTTTGCGGCATTGAAAGACGAAGGTATGTGGGCTTCAGGAAAAGCGGCTCTCATCAGCTCGAGTAACTCCTCGAAGGCAGACTCGGAAATTCCATGAGCACACTTTAAATGATAAAGCTTGATCAAAAAACTTAGCCGAGAGAATTTAGTGCAGCCAGGGTATAGTGGCTGTTTTCCCTCCCTAACATGGCGATAAAACTTTCTAGCCTCTGGATTTGTTAGATCTTCATAATCATTTTCTATATCTCGAAACTTCTTACCAATACAATTGAACATTTCACCTAAGTTATCTTCGAAACCCATCCCTGCTAAATCATCTTCGAACCCCATCCCTGTTAAATCATCTTCAAACCCCATCCCCGTTTCATTAATGCCTCCTACTTTGGTATGTGAAACTTCACAGATCCATTTCAGTTGTAATGAAGAAGGCCCATTACAGATGAGATGATCAAAAATGACATCTTTAAGATGCCAGTTACGATTCTCACATACTCTACAGGGGCACTTCATTTCTTCGCCTTTGGCAAAAATGGGAAATGCATTTTCCAGAAACGAAATTATCCCTCTTACATATTCTTTACTAGCTTTTGGAAATCCTATCCAACTAGTATAATCGCCGTCCATTTCTACACTAAACAAAACAGAAAGGATTATAAAAATCTATAAACTACATTAGTTACTATAGGATATAACACTAGATTTCTAGATTAATTGTCTTCATATCAATAACGTTAAGTTCCGTCGCTCCTTAAATTTTGCAATCTTGCAAAAACTGAGACTAAATGAATGCATACGAGTCCATGGGATACCCTGTTTGAAATATTGCAATTGTATTTTGCAGCTATCAGCAATACATTTCAAACATAGTACACCATGGACACGTATGTATCCATCGCCAAGTGATAAACACTAAAACACTAGTTCTCACACCAAGCACTGAAAACAGAGTACCAGATTATCGAAACCAGATTTGTTCTGAGTTTGTAAATTGGTACCAACATATAACAATCAGAAAACAGAGTATCAACAAGTATCAAGCATCATATGAGTGTTAAAATACATGGCAGATGTTTATGCACATTGAATAAAGATTTTATTTTCGAAAATATCAACTTATAATACAAAGCAAGCAATGAAAATACATCAATGCAGAGGAAGCGGTTACCTTATAATACAGAGCAAGCAATGAAACTACAAGCGGAAACTGTTCCCCTTCAAGAATTACAAACCTGTAAAATAAAAAATTGAAACAACGGTTACATGACAGTATGAGACAATGAAACACAATGAAACTACTCAAACAAGTTAGACATTGTTACACGATACAAGGATTTACGAAACTATGAACATGAAAATGACCCTAAACAAAGTTACACGATACAAGGATTTATGAAACTACGCAGAAAAAATCACTAAATTACACGAAGGGCATAAATCGACACAATACAAGGATTTACTAATCTAAGCAAAAGGCAGGTAAAAGGAATAAAAACATAGAGAGAGACAGAGATAGAGAGAGAGAGAGAGACAGAGAGAGAGAGAGAGAGAGACACAGAGAGAGAGAGAGATAGAGAGAGAGAGATTGACCAAAAGAACACAAGTTCACTCAAGCTGATTTACATAAAACCAATTACAAAACCAAACATACAAAATACAAAATCCAATTACAAAACCCTAAATCGAAAACCCAGCAAAGTCAACATACAAAATCAACCCAAAAAACATGCATATGCATATGCCCTAATTACCTTGAACCAAAAGCAGCTGTGTTCTTCGATTAAACCTGAAAAATTAAACAATTAGATCTGTGCAAAATTAAAAGGAAGAGAGAAGAAATAAGAAAAAAGCGAAGAGGATAAATAAGAAATAAGCCTCTGTGTTCTTCGATTGGGCTTAGTATTCTTCGATCTGTGAGTGTTGAGCTAAGAAATCTTCGATCTGTGAGTGTTTTTAGTGTGTGAGTGTGTGAGGCGCGGCTGTGTGTGTGGGTGGGTGGACTTAGCGTTTTTAGGGTAATTGGGTGAGTATACTTGCAATAATGCTGTGAGAATTGGGGGGAAGTTTGCCGCCCACTAATTTTTTACACCTTTTATTTTTACTTACAATTAAAACACATGTTTAGATAATTTAGAGTGTAATTTTTTTGGCAAATTAAGAATTATGTTAATTCGTTTATGGAAAAAAATGATGCTCATAACAGTCAATTTCACTAAACAAAATTATTGGTGATTTAAAAATATTTCAATTTTTAAATGTTAATTAGTTTAGGGTTTAAGGATTCGATTTTTTAAAAAATATTTCTCGACCACCCAACCATACGGGAATCAAGATCCATCATATTTAATGTCATTCCCAAAAGTTTAGAATTTTTTTTTTTGATCGGGTAATTCGACGGTTAACTATCACTTTGACCGGAACCCCTAAACAGGGTTTCGTCTGGGTTTAAGGATTCGATTTTTTAAAAAATATTTCTCGACCATCCAACCATACGGGAATCAAGATCCATCATATTTAATGTCATTCCCAAAAGTTTAGAAAAAAAAATTTTGATCGGGTAATTCGATGGTCAACTATCACTTTGACCGGAACCCCTAAACAGGGTTTCGTCTGGGTTTAAGGATTCGATTTTTTAAAAAATATTTCTCGACCACCCAACCATACGGGAATCAAGATCCATCATATTTAATGTCATTCCCAAAAGTTTAGAAATTTTTTTTTTGATCGGGTAATTCGACGGTCAACTATCACTTTGACCGGAACCCCTAAACAGGGTTTCGTCTGGGTTTAAGAATTCGATTTTTTAAAAAATATTTCTCGACCACCCAACCATACGGGAATCAAGATCCATCATATTTAATGTCATTCCCAAAAGTTTAGAATTTTTTTTTTGATCGGGTAATTCGACGGTCAACTATCACTTTGACCGGAACCCCTAAACAGGGTTTCGTCAGGGTTTACGGATTCGATTTTTCAAAAAAAATTTCTCGACCACCCAACCATACGGGAATCAAGATCCATCATATTTAATGTCATTCCCAAAAGTTTAGGAATTTTTTTTTTTGATCGGGTAATTCGACGGTTAACTATCACTTTGACCGGAACCCCTAAACAAGGTTTCGTCTGGATTTAAGGATTCGATTTTTTAAAAAATATTTCTCGACCACCCAACCATACGGGAATCAAGATCCATCATATTTAATGTCATTCCCAAAAGTTTAGGGAAAAAATATTTTTTGATCGGGTAATTCGATGGTCAACTATCACTTTGACCGGAACCCCTAAACAGGGTTTCGTCTAGATTTAAGGATTCGATTTTTTAAAAAATATTTCTCGACCACCCAACCATACGGGAATCAAGATCCATCATATTTAATGTCATTCCCAAAAGTTTAGAATTTTTTTTTTTGATCGGGTAATTTGACGGTCAACTATCACTTTGACCGGAACCCCTAAACAGGATTTCGTCAGGGTTTAAGGATTCGATTTTTAAAAAAATATTTCTCGACCACCCAAACATACGGGAATCAAGATCCATCATATTTAATGTCATTCCCAAAAGTTTAGAATTTTTTTTTTGATAGGGTAATTCGACCGTCAACTATCACTTTGACCGGAACCCCTAAACAGGGTTTCGTCAGGGTTTAAGGATTCGATTTTTTAAAAAATATTTATCGATCACCCAACCATACGGGAATCAAGATCCATCATATTTAATGTCATTCCCAAAAGTTTAGAAAAAAAAAAATTTGATCGGGTAATTCGACGGTCAACTATCACTTTGACCGGAACCCCTAAACAGGGTTTCGTCTGGGTTTAAGGATTCGATTTTTTAAAAAATATTTCTCGACCACCCAACCATACGGGAATCAAGATCCATCATATTTAATGTCATTCCCAAATTTTTCGAATTTTTTTTTTTTTGATCGGGTAATTCGACGGTTAACTATCACTTTGACCGGAACCCCTAAACAGGGTTTCGTCAGGATTTAAGGATTCTATTTTTTAAAAAATATTTCTCGACCACCCAACCATACGGGAATCAATATCCATCATATTTAATGTTATTCCCAAAATTTTAGAAAAAAATAATAATTTTTGATCGGGTAATTATATAAATATATATTCCCCACACTTAATATTTTATTCGCTAATTTATTTGATTTTAAATTATATAAATATTTTTAATATTGAGAGCATTTCCCCACACTTAAATGGTTTATTCCCCTCATTGAATAATATAATATAATCTACATATATAAAAAAACAAAAATTATTATTATTATATAATAATAATAATATAACGTAGAAAACATAACTGCATAGTTAATATACAAGTTGATTGAGAATTCAACAAGTTGCAAAGGCTGGTGGAGTGGTTCAGCCCTCCTACTAGTATGTAGGAGGTCGGGGGATCGAACCCCATCTTCCTTAATTTTTTCAAGTAACACATACATTAACACTACAAATGCTGGGACACGTGGCAGGTACGTGACCCACAGTGGGACCCACAAGTGACACGTGGCAGTGTGGGCCCACCTGACACGTGGCACTGTGGGACCCACAAGTGACATGTGCCATTGTGTGACCCACTGCCACGTGGCATTGTGGGACCAAAAAGTGCTACGTGGCATTGTGGGACCCACAAGTGACACGTGGCAGTATGGGCCCACATACCACGTGGCAGTTGATCCACGTGACACGTGGCAGTTTGTGGGACCTGTGACACGTGGCAGTGGGGCCCACCTGACACGTGGAAGGATGTGGCCCTAGGTGACACGTGGCAGTGGGGCCCACGTGACACGTGGCAATGGGGCCCACGTGACACGTGGCATTCTGTCCCACGTGGCAACTGTAGCATTAAAATGTAACATTAAAAATGAAAATGTAACACTGCTTGTTGAAAATATAACACTTCTGTGGGACCCACATGTTCATTTGTTTTTTAATTTATAAATGTTAAAAAAATAGCAAATGCAACGCCTAATCACTACTGTAACACAACGAATCTATTGCAACAGTACATGTTCTACTGCAACAATACCTTCACAACTAATGTAACACAATCTCAACAGCGATTCAGTAGGTCAAAAAAAGTACCTCTAATGTAACACAAAGTGTGCGTTACAATAGAAAAGCATTGCGGACGCCAATCTATGACGTAGTGAAAAATTCGTACTTGTATAAGATTTGTGGGAATGGCTGATTTAATTTTTCATTGACCTTGCATGATTCTCTTTTGCTTGTAATCGGTAATTTCAACCAAAAAACCTTTTAACCATTTACCTGAAAAATAATATATTCAATTTTCATCATGAATCACCTAAAATCTTGTATACAGTATTAGCTAGACTGTGTTTTTTTAATTCCTAAATTAATCCTCCCTCTCATTCTTCCAACGTATGACTATGTATGAACTCTCTCACATTCTACTTTCTCATTTATCTTCCTTGATATTTTTTAAAATTAAATTATATGGAGAACAATATTAAGTGGAGATCGTGGAGACCATATACATTATACACTTAAAACATTGCAAAATATATATATCTGCAAAGAACCCTTAATGAATACTATTATTTTATTCAAAATCTTAAAAATCATATACGATTTGCAAGTAGAACATGTTTCGGAGAACAATACGTTCTGTAATTTTTTGTTTGCATAACACACATGATTTTTAAAATTTTAATTGAAATTTGCATGTAAAACATATATGATTTCAAGATTTTCAATTAAATAAATGAAATAGTGATTTTCATAGAACATAATTTTTAATGAATAAGTTTTTGCAATGTTTTGATTGATATATGGTCTACGGTCTCCACTAAAATTTTGAACGTCATAGAACTTAACTCATTTATTTTAATCTATATTTTCTATTATTAAATAAAATCATATTTCAGTGGAACATTATAGTACCAAAGTATCAAATTTAATTATCAATATTCAATTTGGATTTAATTCCCTGCGATTATATAATCATTCATATTTTATTAATTTAATTTAATTTTTTGGATTTGATTCCGTATAATTACATAATTAAATAATATTTATTTATTAAACATTGCCATCATAATTATTTAAGGGATATTTACAAAAATAAATATGTTTTCTACTTTATTTTACATTTTTACTGCTGTTAAAATGTGATTTCAAATCTACCCTTTCTGTTTTTCAAAAATACGGACATAAGCAGTTAATACTTTCTCTTTTTTACAAAAATATGGACATTATCATTATAACCGTTGCTGCCTTCATTCTCATCTCTCATCTTCACGCACCTCCTTCTTCACGCACTCTCTTCTCCGGCGACCTCTAACTCTCTCTGTACGTGCGAAGCTTCTCCTCTACGTCTCCGGCGACCTCGAAAATTATCCGGTAAGATCCATTATTTTGTACTCTGTCTCCCTCTATCTCCCTCTCTGTCTCTCTCTCACCCACACACACGCGGTTTATTGTTTGGAGTATTGGAGTAATTTTGTGACTATTCAAGGCTTGTTATGTATATAGAAGTGAAAACACATGTTTATTTGTGATTAAAGTAAGGTAATTGAATTAGTTGTTTATTACATTGTGTAATTGTTTTGTTAACTGCAGGTGTGATTACAGCCCTAATACATTCTGATTAGTATTGGAGATTGCTAATTTCAGTCATTTTGTGTTGGAATTGTTATGGATCTGTGCATGTATTGTGGATGAGGGTTAGTTTATGTAATTGCTGTTGTATTGGGGAACTGGTGGAGTGTGCTGAGTTGTTATGTGGTTGTAGGTTGAATTGAGATAAGTTTTTGCATATGTTTTAGTTAATTGAGATCAGTTTGTTAGTTTTTGTATCTGTTTAGGCTAATTGAGATCAGTTTCTTAAATTATTCACCTTGTTTATATGTTTTAATAAGCCATTAGTCGAATGAAGTGAATTTTTTGACTCATTCAGTGATCTCCCATCAGTTTTATACTACGTAGGTGAGGCCCCGCAGGGGCAGACATCTTACAATTATGTTTTGTTTATTTTTATGTTAAAAGTTAGTTGTTGCATATGTTTTTTGATAGGTTGAAACATGGTTCGCACAAGGCTCTCGTCTCGCTCGAGTTCAACATTGAAATCAGATATGCCTCCAACACGAAAGATAACTAAGAAATCCAAAGCACCCTTGACAACTAAGAGGGCTAGGGCAGCCATCCAAGATGATCCGGTTTCTGTCGATGAGGCTTCCCCGGGTTCAACGCCCAAAGCTATAATGCCTTTAAAACAAAAGAAAAATACAAAATCCAAGGCAATGGTAAAATATAAGAGGCCCAAGTTAGCCATCCATGACAATCCTATTCCTGTTAATGAGGTATTTTCTGACTCTCATGTATCCTTGTTTGTGATATAAGTACAGGCCCCGCAGGGGTACTTGCCTTAAATGTCTATTTCTGTAAGGTGCAACCATATTTGCATCCTTTGCAACCATGGTTGCAAAGTATGCAAACAAGGTTGCAAATGTTGTAAACATGGTTGTAGCTTATAATTATACATTTGTAAAGACTCACATATGAATCACACATGTATTGCATAATAATGTAGGGGATGGATTATATTATTCCGGTTAAAGATCACAAGTCAGCCAAGCTAAGTATCAACAATAGGTATGAACTTATTACGACTATATGGGAGACATTATCATCGGATCAGGTTGCTCTCTTTGCTGCTGGGTGCTTTGGAAATTTTACGCGAATACCATCATTCAAGATACAACACCAACTCATCCACAACCTTCTGGTTAGACAAATAAATCAACCGAACAGTCATGAGAATTTGTATTGGTGTTGCTGGAGTGAAGATGTCTTTTGGGATCAAAGAGTTTGCCCTTGTCACCGGTCTTAGTTGTTTTGGTTCAGTCGACAAGACGCGTTATGCTAGGCCTGATAACAGCTTCAAGGCTACATATTTTTCAGACATTAGACGTGTATATAGGAGCAGTGTGAAGAAGGTGTTCGACTCTCGAGGGTGGAGAACAGATGAGGATGCGGTGAAGTTTGCAAACTTGTACCTCCTGCAAAATTTCCTACTTAGCTCGACTTATGATTGTCCTGTCCCTAAAGGTGATTTGGACATTGTAGATAGTGGTGATTTTGACAAGTTTCCTTGGGGTAAGGAAGTGTTTACATACACTTTGGAATCATTGAAATATGCCGCAAGAACAACAAACAAGGACAATTACTATAGGCTTGTTGGTTTCCCGTATGCATTTCAACTATGGTTTTATGAGTGCTGTCCGTACCTGAATGGGAGATATTGTAATCTGAATGTTGCTGGTTGTATCCCCCGTATGCTGAAATGGTCTAGTGAATATGCTTGCAAGTTCGGAGAAGTGTATCAGACGTTGTCATTGACTGCATCAGAGGTATATTTCATTGCGTACCTTACCTATTTATGCTTGATTTATATGTATATATCATTTTAATTGACAAACATGTTGTTTTTGTAGTTGCAATTAAGGAATGTATCTCCAACTGAAAAGGAGATTGAAGAACTACATTTAACAGATTTTGTTGATCGTGATGCTCATATTTCTCGTCATCCTCCCCCATCATTTATGGGTACTTCTACATCTTCTGATCGACCACAATCTCGTATGTCACAGCTGGAAATGGAGAATAAGATTACCTTGTTGACTTCCGAATTAGATGGTTTAAAGAAGACCATATTTGAGATGTGATCACACTATGATTTGGAGTTCTCAAAGTTGCGTGCCATTGTTGATAAACAAGTACGTGTATCGAATGAATTACATATATTAGAGTCTGTAGGCTTTGATTCTTAAGGCATTTTTTTAAATATTTTACTTGTTTTGGTTTGTGTCGATTAGGCCCCGCAGGGGCAGCCATCCTTATAGTTAGATCCAGCTAATTTATGTGAGTTGCAACTTCTACAACATTCTGTAGGCTTTGATTGTTAAGGTTTTTTTTAATATTTCATTTGTTTTGGTTTGTGTGGAGTAGGCCCCGCAGGGGTAGCCATCCTTATAGTCAGATTCAACTAATTTATGTGAGTTGCAACTTCTGCAACCTTGCTTTCAAAAGTTGCAACCTTGTTTGCAACTTTTGCAACCATTGAAACCTTACATCATTAATGTCATTTCCATTATTTAAAAATTAAAGTTAAGATTAGTTATACTCATTTGTCATTATATTTGTCCAACTTATTAATTTTTTTTAATTATCTTTGACTTCAGAATGAAAGCCCTTTGGATCATTTGTCGCATTTGAATCAAGCTGCGACCAATGTTGGTGATTGGGATGCTTGGCCACAAAATAATCAAAATATTGGTGGTTGGGATGCTTGTACACAAAACAATCAAATTGTTGGTTATAATGATGTAGAAATTGAACATGAGGATGATAATGTAGCTGATGAGGGTGAGAATTTTGAGGCTGTAATTGAGAATGTCGCAGATGCCAATGACAATGAGGCTGGGAATCAAGTTGAAGAGGGTGGGCAGGAGGTTGTAGAGGATGCAACCGATGTGACAAAGGTTGTATTTGAGAATGTAGCAGATGCCAATGAGGTTGGGACTGATGTGTACAATGAGGCTGGGAATCAAGTTGAAGAGGGTGGGCAGGAGGTTGTAGAGGATGCAACCGATGTGCCAAAGGTTGCAGTTGAGGATAGTGAGGACGCATCAATGTCTGAAGATGGTTCGATTGATCTCGATAGGACAGTGAAGATGGCTGCGATGATAAATGATGATCATGACGATGCTGAGGTTGCAGATGTTTCAAAAGAGGTTGCAAATGTATCAATAGATGATATGAATGTTGATGTAGGGGTTCCAAAAATTGCAGAACTTGAATCGGATGCCTCTTTTTTTGATCAAATATCTGCAACACAACTGTATGCGTTAGATGAGGCTGCGATTCGTGCAACTAAGGCAAAAAAATTAGTAATGGTAAATCTTATTACATAATTCTTGCGATATGCATGCTTTAAAATCATTGCATACTTCTTGTGATATGCTTTAATTTCATTTCATCTTTCATTTTCCTAATTTTCAAATATCTTATAGTTGTTTACTTTATTATAGGGAGCTTCTAGTAAACCCGTTGATTCTGTTTTGCCTCTCTTGGATAAAGCTACCCCTGCTATGCCAAAAAGGAGTGTTAGGCTCCCTTCGTATTTGCAATCACCATTTTTGCAAGATTTTAGTTCGAGCTCAAGCAAAAGTAAGGAAGTTTTGAAGAATTTGAAAGGGGTTTCGGCGTTGGACGACAATATCGGCCAGTTGCCAAGTTTAGAAGCCATGAAAGGTTTCACAACTTGGCTGGATGCTGGAATGATTACGAAGAAAAAGTATGGCTTCAATCGAACACACACACACACACATATATTTATATATGTATATATAGATAGATAGATATTTAATGATTCCTATTTCTTCTTATTCGTGCAGGCCCCGCAGGGGCACTCACCTTAATTGTGTATTTCTAACATTTGCAACCTTTACAACCAACATTTGCAACCTTTGCAACCATGGTTGCAACTTCTTCAAACACGGTTGAAAAGGTTGCAAACAAGGTTTCATCTTATAATTATGCATTTGTAAAGTCTCACATATGGCTAACACATGTCATGCATATATTCTTCCAGTACGAAGACATTCTATTCGAAGAAAAACAATGTGATCAGCCCGCCTCTAGATTTAGGGGTTCATTCGATATCCGAAAAGATGTGGTTTCACACTTTGGAGTATGGTAGCACAAATATCACCAACTCCGTAAGTTTTACTTTCTGTTTAGTTTTAGGATGCATGGTTTGTTTCTTGATTTCATGGTAATTGATATGTCCAAAAATATTTGTGCAGCATGTTGATGTATTTTTTTACCATTTGAGGAAAAAGGTGAAGTCCAACTCAAAATCTCAACTCAAAATTACTTCAGTCGATTCCACCTTTCAGAGTAGACTTTCAGCTCAGTTTGAAACTTTCGATCGAAAAGCCACTGAAATTATAATTGATCAAGATATTGCGGGAATTGTCAAGGGTGAGATCATTGGTTGCAATATTCCTTGGGCTTTAAGTGAGGATGTTTTATTTCCTATTTGGCTTGCTGAGCAAGAACACTGGATTCTTGGGAGATTAAACTTTACAGATAGGGAATTCCATCTCTACAATACCTTGCAATGTGATGGTGTGAGGAATATTCTCGTAAAGGCATCCAGTCCATTCGTCCAGTTGTTACCTGCTTATCTCACGGCAACTGGTTTTTATGATCGGAAGGATATAAATTTCTCAAGCTATGCGTATTCTAGAAAGGCAGCTCTCGATTATTTTGATGTCATTTTGCATCATTTAGAATTTAATTCATCACCTAAGTAAGTTCCAAAACTATTAAAGTCTGTCAATCTAATATAATGTCTACTTAGTTATATTATATTCTATGATTTGATTTGTTTTCCTTTTCTTGATACAGTGACAGCGGGATGTGCATGTTGTCATATACTGAGTATTATGCTACTATGCCGGATTTTCCGCAAGGTCAACTAGATCTTGGTGCTCACAGAAGCAGGCTTGCCTTACTGTTTTATTCATACGGAATGGCAAAGCAAATGCACGGCTATGAGAGTGATTCGGAGAACATTGCCAAGGCTCCAACGACAAAAGCACGTTCAACAAAGGCTCTAACAAGGAAGGCTCAAACAACAAAGGCTCCAACGTCAAAGGCTGCAACAAAAAAACCATACGAGAGAAAGAGAAAGGCGGGAGATGTCAAAAAATGAGCCATGTTTTCATTTTATAACATTAAGTAGTAGGGAAACAATGTTGATGACGTAACTATTTGGTTATTTTGGTTGGATGAATTTGATAATTAATGGTTCAAATTTAATATTAGCTTCGTTTTTTCAACAATGTTTGGTAATGGTTCGTTGTTTATATTTTTTATGCAATTGTCAATGTTTGGTAATGGTTAATTTATGGTCCTCAACTGTTAATGTAAATGAAATTTGAGTTTATCTGGAGTAGGCCCCGCAGGGGCATCCATATTAATAGTGAGAGTATACTATATCGATCAGTTCCACTATTTGCAACCTTGTTTGCAACATTTGCAACCAAGTTTGCAACTTTTGCAACCTTCTGCAAACAAGTTTGGAAATGTTGCAACTTTGTTTGCAACTGTTGCAAACACAATTGTAACATTTGCAACCAAGATTGCAGCTTTTCAAAACATTTACAAACAAGATTGTAAAAGTTGCAACTGTGTTTGCAAATGTTTCAAACACAGTTCCAACATGGTTGCAACAGTTTTGCAAAGCGTACTCAAAAATAAACAAAAACAATTGGAAATTAAAAAACACATGTCATATATGTTCCACTACTACTTTAAACTTAATCAACTTAGTAATTCAATATTTGTAATAGTATTTCCAACGTAATATGTAAATAACTAATTAGTTTTTTTCAATGGCGGACTTCTACAAGTTCTTCTATTATGTCCACATTGACCGCATCTCCCGCATTTTAATTGTTCAACAGGTATAGTTGTCTCCCACGCAGCTTTGCGCCTTCTCTTTTTTGGTCTTCCTACTCTGATTCTGCCTTTCGGGGGGTACATTGTCATCGCTTTGATGTTATCTGGTATTTCCCATGTATCTTTCTTGCCAACCGGATATACCAATTCTTTATAAGCAGAAATCATTGATTCTTTTGTGTAATATGATGAACAATAATCATAAGGGTCATGATTTACTTTATGCAGAACAGCAAGTGCATGGGCACAAGGAAGTTGATCCATCTGAAACCTGTTTTACAACAGAATATATATCATATAAAGATAAACAAAGAGCATGTATTTATGAAATTTATTTGAAACACTATCGGGAATCACCTATTGCATGTACAGCTTCTGGAAGCCAAATTAACTATAGCTTTCTTGTCCACATTACAAACTTCGAATATCGAGTCATTTGATGGATTCACCTGTTGATTTAACATTATTTTAAACAAGAATTTAATTTATAGTTTCATTAGAATGACAGAGGTTGTAAAGGTTGTAACCATGGTTGCAAACATGTTTGCAACTTCTGCAACCATGGTTGCAACCTTGTTTGCAACTTTTGCAACCATGGTTGCAACTTTTGCAACCATGTTTGCAACTTCTGCAACCATGGTTGCAACTGATAGAACTAGGTAGAGCTACAATATTAAAGTAGTTAGATAATACCGTCATATTTGTCGAGTACAAGTAATTGTTCTTTAGCATCAGCTCATACTTGGTTGTCAATTTTGTTGAGGTGTCATTTGCAATTTGCCTGTTTGTCCAGCTCCACTTTTGTACCAAAGCACGCAAAGACTCTAACATTGTACATATCGGTAACTCTCTTATCTCTGTGATTAAAGCATTCAGAGATTCTGCAATGTTAGATGTCAAGTTCGAGTATCTATTATTCATTGAGTAAACCCTTGCCCACTTGTCATATCCAACTTGCTCTAAAAATGGTTGAATCCTGTTGTCAATCTTTGCAATTTGGTTCATGTGATACTCAAATTTCTTTACAGTGTATGCATTGGCAGCATTAAAGAAATCAACCTTTATCTTATTTGAGCTCCTCTTGAACCTACTTTTCAGGTTGTTCAAGAGATGATAAATACAAAATCCATGTGGTACTTCCGGGTATACTTTACTCGCTGCCTTTATGATGCTTTCATGACGATCAGAGATTATTGTCATGTTTTCCCGTACACTATAAGCTTGCTTGAACTTGTCAAAGAACCATTCCCATGCCATATCATTTTCTGAGTCCACTATGGAAAATGCCAATGGAAAAATTTTACCCCCTGCATCTTGAGTTGCTGCAACCAATAATGTACCTCCATGTGTTGATTTCAAGAACGTGCCATCAACAATGACAGTGGGTATGCAATTTATCCAGCCTTTCATCGAAGCATACAATGCCACGAAAGCGTACCTGAAACATCCATCGTCATCTTGTTTTGTTATAACCGCTGATCCTGGATTTGAACCATGCAACATGTATAGATAAGAGAAAAGTTCATAATACGATTCGGTTGCATTTCCTCTCATCAGTTCCAAAGCTTTTTCTTTAGATCTCCAAGCTTTTCCATAGTTGACTTGTACTTTGTGATCTTTCTTCATGTCTCTCACGATATCAGCAACCGTGTACTTTGTTTTAATATTTGAAAACTTACTTTTAATCATATCTGCAATGAGCGATGCGCTTGCTTGTCGCTGATCTTTAAATCTGATCCCCAGATCACATGTATGAATATCATGAAACTTTCTGATGACGAAACAACTTCTTTTCCCTTTCTTTGATGCTCGTAACATCCACTTGCAACTTTTGTCAACACAAGAAACAAGATACTCTTTTTTACAAGACTTTTGCACACTATATTGGAAGTTATTGTCGATCGCATAGTGGCCCAAAACAATCTTCAATGTCTCTTTATCTATGTATATCTGATCAACTTCAATGTGCTTATAGTATTTGTTGCTAATGACCACATCCTTGTTCGACTGGTTTTCTTCCAAGGAGTTGTCTGCAACTTCATCAAGAATAGCAACCTGCCCAGCAATAACATTAACATTTAAAAGTTGTTAACTACAACTATTATTGGTATAGCAGTTGCAACTACTGCAACCTTGTTTGCAACTTCTGCAACCATGGTTGTGAAGGTTGCAAAGAGGGTTGCAAAGGTTGCAACTGATAGCAATATTAGAATCTGACAAATTAGATTGGTGCCCCTGCGGGGCCTGTTACACATAAAATAAACAAATTAACAAATCCATAGATGTCATATCAGTTCCATTCATAACGATTCAATAAATGAACAAATTATATTAACAAAATGATATTGTCTGCAACTTCATCAATCATAACTACCTGCCCAGCAATAAGCTCTGCAAACTCAACATAGTCCGTAACCACATCCGAAACACTACCAATAGACTGCTCATGAACAACATTTGATGCAACATCTTCTGATTGTGTAGCCTCAAAGAACAATAAATCGCTTGTTGTGGAAAAAGGCTGGAGGCTTTTAATTTCATTAGTCAAGCATAGAGGGAACTTTGTGAAATCAGACTCCTTTTTCTTGAGCTGCATATAGAACATGAGTTGACTATCATCTGTTATCTTAAAAGGAGGGTATCCATCTCTTACTTGATACTCTATTCTAATCCCAACTGACCCGGTCTCCAACTTGAGTTCATTGTATATCATTGCGACCAAGTTGTTGTAGTTGCAGTCGTTAGGAATCAACAATCCACATACATCAAAGTTGATATAATTTTTGCATTCATCCCATACCCCACTGTGTTGGAGAATAACAGCAATGTTTTCCATTTTTCTGCAACCAATTATAACATTAACATTTAAAAGTTGTTAACTGCAACTAATATTGGTATAGCAGTTGCAACTTCTGCAACCATGCAACTTCTGCAACCATGATTGCAACTACTGCAACCTTGTTTGTAACTTCTACAACCATGGTTGTGAAGGTTGCAAACAAGGTTGCAAATGTTGCAACTGATAGAAATATTTGAATCTGCCTATTAAGATTCATAAATGTCACATCAGTTCCATTCATATTGATTCAATAAATGAACAAATGATATTGTATCGAAACAAATGATCAATCAAAATCAACAAATGAACTATTTAAATTCAATAAAGCATAAATTGTATTGATTCTTTTTGTTCAATTTGTACAATATGGCTATCATATCTAGAATAAAAATGTTGAACTGCCCTAATTACGTTGTTAATTGAAATCACTCCCGACTGATCTAGATAATTCATTACATGAAACCTAAATCTAGAACTAAAACCCTCAGCCGATGGTGTCAAAGTCGTCCAGAATATGAAATTCATCCAGCATTTGTGGATTCCTAGAGATCTTCGGAGGTTCTTGTTAAAACGAATCTGGATTTCTATAATGTCCAGATTCATGTTAAAAGGTCTTTGCAGATGCCTTACTACCGTGAAATACAAAGGGTTTGAAATATCCCAACTGAACACTCCAATAATGCATTGAGAGAAGGTCAATTCTTCTCCGGTTCTTTCATCCATTATTTTAATTAAAAAACCCCTGCAATGTAGAAGGCCTTTTATATAATGATTAACTATTGATCGTCGGCAAGTGATATACTCATTTCACAAGGGTACTTACAAACCTACTAAGTAGCACACACAATATACAATTGAAAATGTATGCCCCTGCGGGGCCTCTTATTCAGAATGTCACAAGCTAATAAACTCCAAATCTACCAAAGCATTAAAAACATCATCAAACCAGCAAAACTAAAAACAGAGTTCAAATCGACGTATATCATCATATCTTATTCAGAATGTCACAAAGTACTAAACTCCAAATCTACCTAAGCATTTAAAGCATCATCAAACAAGCAAAACTATAAACAGAATTCAAATCGACTCATAGCATCATATCATAAATACGCAAAACACAGAACTAGACTCAAAACAAACAGTTAGGGAGTTAGTAAGATCAATACGCAATTGAATTTCGTCCGCATTTGTTCATTATCCTATGATTAATCCTTATCTACATATTCAATTTAAATCACGCTTATAAAATCATTCTATGCTGCAAGTCTATAAAAAACACATAAACAAACACACACAAATCAAGCAGCTAGTGCATCAAATCGGTACCAAACAGGATTTCATCACAATTTTGTTCCTGACCTTGGACTTAATAAATCTCTATGGACTTAATAAATCTCTATATATTCAATTCAAATACACACAATCAATCAGCCTATACTACAATTATACACATATACATACATTAAACACATAAATGGACATACATACACACTTTCTCATCCTATAATTAAATCTCTCATCTAAATTTGATCTCTATATTCATAGATACATACATAAAACACATAAATTTACTTACAAATCTCAGCTGGTGTTGTAAATCTCTTGCTGCCGCTCCGATTAAACCTCAAATTGTCATGAATTTGCCCCTGCGGGGCCAGCAAATTGAAGGAGAAGAGGTGAGAGACAGTGAATCGAAGATTGGAGTTACGAGTGGATGAGAGTGCGTGAAGAAAGGCAGGTGCGTGAAGATTGGGGGGGTTTTGTTTAGTTATAACAGAATTACCGTATTTTTAAAATTAAGAAAACATGGGTTGGTACCGCCAGAATTTAAGAAAGTTGGGCTCATATTTTTAAAAACCCAAAACTTTAGATGGGCAGGAATAAAACTAACCCATTATTTAATAATTATATTTATTTCCAATAATGAAATATTTAATAGTTTAATATCAACCGGGTATCAGTTAGTATTACTTAATTAACTAGTATAATAATCAAATATAAATCACAGAATCATATCAATGCACATCACATAATTTTTTTTCACCCGTAATTGTTTTTTGGTGTGTCGAAATCTAAATTTATATTGCACTTATGTTATTTATATTACTCTATCCAACACGAACAAATTGTTAGATCTACCTAAAACTTATCAATTAGGAATTGTATTTAAAAATTGACATCGTTTTGCTTTGTCTTAATAACATAGAAATTGGGATCCACCAAAATTATTTCCGACGAAATAGTACATTCATTTCCTACCACGTAAGGATGGTAGGAAATATGTTAAGGAAAATGAGACTTAAATCTCGATATGAAATAATCATTTGATTGAAAATTGGTAAAAAATGATCTATAATAAATGATTCAATGAAAAATAAATGATAAAAAAGGCTGTTTTTCTTGTAACCATGGTACATGTGATGTACCTGATGGACAAGAACGAATGAATTAACGATTATTAAACACAGACTGTATTACAACTCATCGAACAATTTATTGTCTCCTGAAGTAGCTGAAAGACAGCACAATATAGGATCCGTTTAGCAATTTTTTTTTGTTAACTTATAAATTAATTATTTTGGAAAAACTTTCGTATTCACATACTTCTTTTTAGAGAAAAATGTGTATGTGAAGTTTAATATTCGTTAACTTACAAAAATAAGTTACTTATTTAAAAAAAGTACATATTTGCCAACTTTTTTCCAGAATAAATAACTTATTTATGAAAAATAAAAGTTTCCAAACGGACCCATAGTTAACAGCTTTAATTTCAACTCCACTGAAGTCTGAAATCAATTTAATATCTGATCACCACACTAATAATAATAGAATTATTTTGTAAACGAAAAGTCATGTTAGATTCCGCCGACGAACAAGACAAACTTAGGTTTCATGTTTTTCGAATCTAACATAAGCTACCCCGCAAATATAGAAATAAACAATATATCCAACATATCTGGACTGCAGGTTCATGTGTAATGACTATATTTGGGAAAAATAAGTGAAAACAACTTCCGGTTTTGTGTTTAGGTCTGTGGGCCGAATGCCTAGTTGCTCTTTAACTAGATTTTCGCACACAAAAGCTCAACGACTGCGATCACAATCTTATACTCCGTAGCTAATTAAAAAAAAAAATGAGTTCTTAAATATCGAAAACTGAAATCATTTGTACGATATGTCAGGTTTGATTGTTCCACCCTTTCTAATATGAGTAGTAAAATTTGAGTTATTGGAATAAGAAAACATTAATTATTTGCTATATATACAAGCTTTAATTTGTATTTACTCATTGGATTAACGTTAATATCTGAGAGTATCATCTAAATTACGCATATAACCACCCAAAAAGGGCCCTGACAACTTATACGCTGACGATAGTAATATTTTACCGACACTGGTTTAAAAGAAATATCCAAGAGGAAACTAGCAAAATATGAGGCATGGGATTCACTGTAACTGTCTACTAAATCTGAACAACTAACTAGCTGGATATGTTTGTATCGTAGCTCTCTAGATACATTCACTCCCTTTTTTAATCAGCGAGGCAAAGATTCTGATCGCGTCTCTGGTTAAGGACTTCAAACTTCTGCAGTGCCCAACTCAGTATAAGGCTTAATTTGTGTTCCAACGATGATGAAGAACAAATTTACGGAATTACATAAAATTTAAAATTTTTAATAATCACAAAATTAAACTTAAATAATTGCATACACATATTTTCACCATATTTGATTACCAAGCTAAGAGCTGCAGATAATAGATACTATTTGTTTTTTTTTTTGAATCACTAAGAAAATCCATATGTTCAAAATAATACTCCCTCCGTCCCACAATACAAGTCTCTTTTAAGAGAATTTTTTTTCCCATAATACATGTCCATTTTCAATTTTCAAGGTAAATTTGTGATAATTTTCCTAAACTACCCTTTTTGAAAATTGTATAGCAATTAATGAGGAATGACCAAGAGTATAAAATAGCTCATGTTTTTAAAAGTCAATGCATTTATAATGGGTATAAGAGGAAATGTATCATCTAATTAATGTTTTCTTTAGATACGTAATTTTTTCAAAAGAGACTTATATTGTGGGACGGAGGGAGTATTTCTGTTTGTTTCGCTTGATTTCAAGTGTATGTTCAAAATTAAAAAAAATGATGATGCCCTTCTGAAAATTAATTGTTTATTGTATGGATTACACGTTCCACGTTCCATGTTCCAAGTGAAAATATATATAGATTCTTCGGAGAGAATAAAGAACTCGGAATTAAATAAGTTGGACGTTCGAAGTTACCAAGCAGCATTTGGATGGAACATATATAGTACAGTAAATTCACTAATCACTAAATATAGGAGTAGCATGTTTTATGGTCACATAAATGTACCCTGCATTTCCTCACTTCTCTCAAAGAAAGATTTTCTATACTCTATATAGACACTCAAATAAAAGATACACGAAAACCATGAATTCACAGATGAATTATCCCAAATTTCATTACTCTTGGGATGAAGTACTATATCATCACAGCTTCCTTCCATCTCCTATAGATTATCAACACAACTCCGAGCAAAACTATTCTTCAAGCTTCAGTGCCTTCACAGATCAAGAATCATCAGAATCAACCGATACATGTTGGTCGAGGAGCACGAAAAATGACGAAGAAATGATCTTGAAGATTAAACAAGAGCAAGAACTAGCTGATCATGAGACAAAGAATGAGGAGAAACGTTACATAGGCGTTCGAAAAAGACCGTGGGGAAAATATGCAGCGGAGATACGAGATTCAACAAGAAACGGAAGGAGGGTTTGGCTCGGAACATTTGAAAACGAGGAGGAGGCGGCACTTGTGTATGATCAAGCTGCTTTTTTGATGCGTGGATCTCTAGCTCATCTCAATTTTTCTGTGAAAAGAGTAGAAGATTCTCTCCGACAAATAAAGTATAGGTGTAAGGAGGGATGTTCTCCTGCCGAAGCCTTGAAGGAGAGCCATAAGTTGAGATGTCATACAATGAAAAGTAAAAATAAGAAGATTACTCGTAATTCTTCACTTATTAACAAGCAAAACAATAATATGCTTATATTCCAGGACTTGGGAGCTGATTTGCTGGAGGAGCTTCTAATTAAGTCAGAATCTTGTACAAGTTTTTAAATGTACCCCCCTGTTTTTTTTTTTTTGAACAAAAATGTACCCCCCCTGTTGATTACCTTGCTATATATATATATCTCCTGCATGCACCATGTTAAACTACCAAATGATTTTTGTTTATGGGTCTTTCTAGTGTGTGTCCAATACACGCATTAGTCATTTACTAATTTCATGATACTTTTTATGAGGTGACTTCTTTTTATTAGTGGGGTTTTTAGTAATACATATAGGGGTCCATTATTATTAATAAGCAGGAGTCAATCAAAATTTGACAACTCATCTTTTATTGTGTAACCTTGGACACACACTAAAAAAATTCTTTATTTATTAATTTTTCACTTTGACTCACAAATTAATTAAAGACAAAAAATTTATGAAATATTTTATATGGAGTACTAACTGAAATACACTATATTCTGCTTAAGAATTGTGTAAAAAATGTTACCAAATATACTATAGGATGTTAAATAAAAGAATACCTGTAGGTCTAAGAATCCTATAAATAGACAGGATAGGGTAACTTAAACTTTGTTAGAATATAATATAAGATTCATATAAGGCCTTCCTCTAATAATTTAAGGTTTTAGATGAGTTGGTTACTTAACATGGTATTAGAGCTCAGGCACGTAGAGGTAGCAAGAGTGGTCACTAGGAGCCCATATTTGGAGCAATACCTTAGTGCCAAATTAAATGAGTTGGTTACTTAACATGGTATCAGAGCTCAGGCACGCAGAGGTCACAAGAGTGGTCACTAGGAGCCCATATTTGGAGCAATACCTTAGTGCCAAATTAAATTGAGAATATTGAGGGTGGTGGGGTTCGAACTTGAGACCTCCACAAACACCAGAGCTCTGATACCATGTTAGAAATCATTTCACCCAAAAACTTAAGATTTTAGAGGGAGGCCTTATATGGATCTTATATTATATTCTAACAAACTTAATCCTTTTTTCCTCAAAATATTTACTTGATATCAGAGCAAATTAAACCTTTTAATCCTTTTTTTCTCAAAATATTTACTTGATATCAGGGCAAACCTTTGCCCTTGACAGCAGCAGATTTCAACAATGGTTCTTTGACAGTTTCTGTGGCCGGCGGTGTTACTTGTGTTTCCATAATTAAAAAAAAAAAAAAAATCATATCTCACTTCCTTATTGTAATTATTTCTGTTTCAGTTTTTGGTAGATTTAAATATTAGTAGCATATTGCAGGAGATTTAAGAAAAAAGATGTTTGATTGTGTACATGAGTACTGAATGTCTTACTTGATAATTATCTGGTAGGGACAACTTTGTAAGCTATCTGAGAGTAGTCCTTGTTGGAGTTATATAATCTCAAACAATAAGTTTAAATAAGTTAATATGATTTATTTGCTTGATTTCGTCAAATAATCTGTTGAGATCTTCTGCAAGTCTGTAGGAGCAGTGGAAAATAAGTCTAGTAATTGAGTTATTTTAGGAGTTTTAGTTTTAGTCTTTCCTTGTATGTAGGTCATTCCGTGTTATTTTCATTCTATAAATTGTAAATTGTATCATGCAATTGAAGGAAGCTGTTTTAGCACATATCTTTGTTCCTCTTGAATTTCATATATACTATATATCGATTGTTTTATTTTCTACATTTGGTATCAAAGCAGGTGAGGTTGCTCCGCCACCGGCGGTGGTGAAGTCACTGCTGACGGTGGTGAAGCCACTGCTGGTGGAGGCGTGGTGACGATGTTCTAGGGCGCTGCCGTGTTTACCTGGAGTCCCGGAGATTTTATCTTCGGAGGAGCCTGTTAATGCGGATGGCTCCTTGTTTGGGTTTTTGACGATGTATGGGTGTATGGCTGCGCAAATGAAGGTGTTAGTGTCGGGTGTATTTGAATAGTGGGAGAGATCATCATGTGCAGTATGGGATGCATATGGTGCTCTCTTGCACTGCCCACGTTTGAGATTTGCTGTTGCCATGTTCTCGTTTGGAGAAGTGCAATGAGTTTCCGGGGGTGGCCATTGGGTCCCTTTGTGGTTTGTTTTGTGTAGTTGGTGATGTTTTCTTTTGCTGGAGTCAGTTTAGGAGATGAGGACGTTACCGTCGTTCGTGGAGCGCAAGGAGACGTGACATTGAAAGATGAAAAATGAGTTGAAGTGCCAGACGGGCAAACAATAGCCATACGGGCTCAGTGTAATAGCCATACGGGCTCAGTTCAATAGCCATATGGGCTCAGATTATTAGCTATACGGGCTCAGTCGAAATAGCCATACGGGCTCAGTCAAATTAGCCATACGGGCTCAGTCGAATCAGCCATACGGGCTGGACGGATGCATCAGACATGTTTGAGATTATGGGGGAGATTGTTGGAGTTAATCTCAAACAAGACATGTTTAAGATTATGGGGGAGATTGTTGGAATTAATCTCAAACAATAAGTTTAAATAAGTTAATATGATTTATTTGCTTGATTTCGTCAAATAATCTGTTGAGATCTTCTGCAAGTCTGCCAACTGTAGATGGACGTGGTCATCTAAATTTGTGGAGACATTGTAGGAGCAGTGGAAAATAAGTCTAGTAATTGAGTTATTTTAGGAGTTTTAGTTTTAGTCTTTCCTTGTATGTAGGTCATTCCGTGTTATTTTCATTCTATAAATTGTAACTTGTATCATGCAATTCAAGGAAGCTGTTTTAGCACATATCTTTATTTCTCTTGAGTTTCATATATACTATATATTAGTATATCGATTGTTTTATTTTCTACCGTCCTTTACCTTTGGAGTTTTGTTAGAGTGATAAAGTGGTGTGATTAAGATGGACATAACAATCACTACGGCTGAATTGAAGGAAATTTTGGAAGGCATGGCCATAATGTTTTCATGGAAAGGAGAGGTTTGTAAAAGAGAGGGAACCTCTTCCTAGGAGGCAAATTGCAAGAAGTGAGAGTTTACGATCATTAGAACTATTTCCAATGTACGAGACTTTTAAATAAGAAGTAAGTAATTTAAAAGTGTTAATGATTAAGGGCTATATTTAAGATTATGTACTCAGTGACTATAAAGACCGGAAATCATCATTTTCAACTTTTTTGCAAAAAATTTTAAAACAACTCCACCGCTCTTCCTAAAAACATCAGTTTTGTCAGCTTCAAACTCCCGGTAATTAAGTATAGAGAAAAAGGTTCCTGACATTGACCTCAGGGAACTTTTCCTGAGATACATACAAAATATTCTTTAAATTTGCTTGGGCCCGCAGAGCTAATTAAACAAAAATGCCCACCTCATATTTTATAAGAATTTAGGCAAAGGATCTCAGGTAAGTCCCTGAGGTAATCTCAGGAACATTATATTCTTAAGTATATATACTTAGCTTATTAATTTATATAATGAACCAGAGCTAAAATTACAGTCTCTCACCTTTTAGGGTTTTAATAATTTTCTTTAATTCGTCCTTCCGTCTTTAATTACTTTGTTGGTTTACACTGTTTTGCTTATCCCCACAAAATGGAGCAGAACACCCAGCTAGAATATGTCATTCTTAACGATATATCACTAATTAAGCAGCAACATCTCTTCGACAAGACAATCGATAAATAAAAAGACACAGATACAGAAACGTACGAAACAAAAACAAGCCACAGCAGTAAGTTTGTAACAAAAGTAGAGGATTAAAGAAGGTAAATCTACAAACTTGTTGAAGAACTTGATGACTTAGCAAGAAGCTCCTCAAGCAAATCAGTTCCCAAATCCTGAAATACAAGCATACTAGTCTTTTTTTTGTTAATAAGTGAAGAAGAACCACTTCCCTTCTTACATTTAGTTCTCATCTTATAGCTTTCCTTTAAGGCCTCGGCAGGTGAACATCCCTCCTTACACAGATACTTTACTTTTCGCAGAGAATCTTCTACTCTTTTCACGGGAAAATTGAGATGAGCTAGAGATCCACGCATCAGAAAAGCAGCTTGATCATACACAAGAGCCGCCTCCTCGTCGCTATCAAATGTTCCTAGCCAAACCCTCCTTCCATGTCTTGTTGAATCTCGTATCTCCGCCGCAAATTTTCCCCACGGTCTTTTTCGAACTCCTATGTAACGTTTTTCCTCATTCTTTATATCATCAGCTAAATATTCTAGTTCTTGTTTCCCCTTCAAGATCACTTCTTGTTCGTTGTTCGTGACACTTGACCAATACGTATCTGATGATTTTGTTAGTTCTTGATCCGTGAAGGCCCTCAGGTCAAGTGGTAAATTGTGTTGACAATCATCTGTTTGAGATATATATGGAAGGAATAAGCTGTGATTATAAAGTAGTTCAATATCCCAAGAATCAGGAGAAGTGGGATAGTTCATCTGGGAATTCACGAAGCTTTTATAATGTAACTTCTATTGAATTTGTATACGGAGTACGAAAAATGTTAATTTCTTCCGCCCCTGACAATTAACAGCTTAGTTTCTATATATAGAAAATAGTAAGGAAAGCCCTATTCTTGACATCGAACCCTATTTGGAATTCTGACCAAAATATTTATGACTGATTATGACTTGACCCACTTTCGTTGGAAATCCAGATGTGAGTACTACTCCCTCCGTCCCAGCCAATAGTTAACATTGTGGGATGGGGTTCGGCATACATTTGAAGGTATATTTTAAGGATAGTTCCATAATTTATTTTTGAAATTTTCTTTTTTTGTATAAAAATAGAACAATCCTATTTTTATACAAAAAAAAAATTTAAAAATAAATTATGAAACTATACTTTATAAGAGCTTTAAAATGCATGCCACGCAAGTGAAAAATTTATGTTAACAAATGGATGAGACAGAGTGAGTACTATTTATTCCTTAAAAAGCATTACCCCCTCCGTCCCACCCAAATGTAAACTTCCTTAAAAAGCATTACCCCCTCCGTCCCACCCAAATGTTTACATTTGGGTTGGGCACAAAGACTAAGGAAAAATTTAAAGAAAGAGGAGAGAACGAGGAAAAATGAGTAAAGTGGTGGGACCCATCAATATATAATGTATAAAATGAGTTAGTGGAGAAAAGTAATGGATGTAATTGATTTTTATATTGTAAAACTTTACTAATTTGGGAAAGTTTTGAAATGTAAAGAAATGGGTGAGACGGCCAAAAAAGGAAAGTATAAAGAAATGAATGGGACAGAGGGAGTATATTTTTTTTGTTGAATTGTACTCCCTCCGTCTCAAAATGAGACTCTCGTTTGAAATGTCGGTTCGGTTTATTACATGAGATAAATTATTAATTTATATTTAATCTAAAAAATCAAATATAATCATGAGTAATCTTGTTGGATTCGTATTTGTTACTTGTTAGTACTTTAATACAATTAACTTTTTATATATAATATTATTACGAAATTAAAGATATTAATGATCAAAAGTGTGCGATGACAAAAATGTCCACTCCAAACAGAAAAAATAAAATGAAACGGAGAGAGTATTGATTAATGAGATCAAATTTAATCGATCAAATGAAAGCATGTCGTGCAATTTTTAAAAAAAATGGTAAATACAATTAATTTGGTCGATATAAATATCATAATTTAAATTTTACATAAGAAATATTATTTGCATATCAACTTTACAAAAATAAATCTAAACTATTTAATTTCAGTGTCAACGTACGAACATCACGAACCATTTTTTTAAATGAACACAAGTAGCACAGATAAGTCCAAACAAATACGGAGTATCCATTATAGAATAAACAAAATTAACCAACAAAATCATAACGAGTAAACCTACAAAGAACCATTATAATCAGGGGTGAGGAAAAAACCGAATTGAAACTGAAACCGGCCAAAACTGAACCGAAAAAACCGAAACCGAAACCGAACCGGAGGTTGCAGTTTTTGATTTTTAAAAACCGAGACTTTCGGTTCCGGTTTCGGTTTTAGGTTCAAACCGAACCGAAAAAACCCGAAACTGAACCGATTATTTATATAAATAAATAAATATTTATATTTTTTATAAATATCTAAAATTAAGCACATTCACATATATATATATAGGCTTTTGCTCAAATACAAACCAATCCTTAAATACAAACTACAAACTAACACTAAATTAATTATATTTCATCTATTCTAAGGTTCCCGCCAAGGGTACCTTCACGAAAGATGCTTAAAATAATTGGCTCTATCCAACAAAAAAAAAATCTTGCCGTGGAAATGCGAAGCATTTAAGACAGTAAACGGATGAGTTAGGTAGTCATGAGGGCCGAAGGGCCTCGACACACCCGTCAATCGTCTATTGCCTTTACCATTGATTGCCATTCCTTACAACTTTAGAATGATAAAGGCGCGAAGCGCCGTACAAGAAGGTGCGAAGCACCGTTAACCAGTAAAATCCACTGCCACGTCATCACGTGAACAATGATTTTTTTTTTGTTGGATAGAGCCAAGTATTTTAAGCAATTTTTGTATTGGGGTACACCTAGTTTGATGATCATTAGATTAGATTAGCATGAAATGTTGGATTAGTGTTTAGTTTTTAGTTTGTAGTGGAGTAGGACTATATATATATATATATATATATATATATATATATATATATATATATATATATATATATATATATATATATATATATATATATATATATATATATATAGGCCATTGTTCCATGGAGAACCATGTTACGTGGAGAACCGTGGAGAACCACTTAAAATGCATTAAAATTGCTTTATATATAAGGACCCCGCCAAGGGTACCTTCACAAAAAATGCTTAAAATAATTGGCTCTATCCATAAAAAAAAAAAAAAAAAAAAAAAAAAAAAAAAAAAAAAAACTTGTCGTGGAAATGCGAAGCATTTAAGACAGTAAACGGATGAGTTAGTTAGTCATGAGGGCCGAAGGCTCTCGACACACCCGTCAATCGTCTATTGCCTTTACCATTGATTGCCATTCCTTACAACTTTAGAATGATAAAGACGCGAAGCGCCGTACAAGAAGGTGCGAAGCACCGTTAACCAGTGAAATCCACTGCCACGTCATCACGTGAACAGTGAATTTTTTTTTTCTTCCTTTTTCTTTGACAAATGGATAGAGGGTAGAATTATAAGACTTTTTTGTAAAGGGGCCCCGCCATGGGACTTATATAAAGGACAATTTTAATGCATTTTAAGTGGTTCTCCACGGTTCTCCACGTAAGATGGTTCTCCATAAAGTGGGACTCATATATATATATATATATATATATATATATATATATATATATATATATATATATATATATAGGCCTACGTTCAAGGGAGAACTTGGCTTATTGAGGGAACCAGGAGATCTACTTCATAGCCATTGATCTTTTGTTGATCAGATGGTCCAACAAATCAATTCATTAATTAAAAATAAATTATAACAATTCCTTATTTAAGTCAAAAGGGCATAGTAGGAATATGATGTATAAACTTTTTCAGCTTAATCAGTCGATATCTTCTTTCATCAATCAAATCTGATTGATTCTAATTACTGACTTTATAGACCAAAAAATATTTAGAAACATATGTGTTCTTTTTTTTGAAATCAAGAATAAACGGTTGTAAAACAACAAAGATACACATCACCTAAAATCTTACTGTAGTTACTATCCGCCAAAAAAAAACCTTAATTACTGACAAAAAAGGAAAACAGATCACAACCACTCTGATCCTTCATCCTGTAAAAAGGCAAATTCCAAAATTAAACTCTAATGAGCATGTAATATTAGTGATATAAACAAAGTAAGAAAGTAAAAACTAAGTCCACTACATGTTTAATAAAAAACAAAAAAAACTAAGTTCACTATACAACACACAAAATGTACATAATACCCATTAAAAAAAAATCGTATAACAATATTATATACTCCCTCCAGTCCATTATATAAGGCGTTTGACTTTTCTACACATAACTTTAGGTGCTTCGACTACATAGCTAGACTTATTATTTTTTAAAATTTCCTTTTCTAAATAAAAATATAATATTAAAATTTTTATTTAGAAAAAGAAATTTTAAAAAATAATAATTTTAGCTATGTAGTCAAAGCACTTAAAGTTACGAGTAAAAAAGTAAAACGCGCATAATGGAGCCTTGCATAATGGACCGGAGGGAGTACATAATATTGTAATACACTAAGATTCTCTTAGGTAAGATTCTCTTAGGTATTTTGTTAATTATTTTAAAATTGTAAGATTATTGATTTAGATATTTATATTAAGATTCTACTCGATATTTTAATAATCCAAAACAAGTTTTTGATTACAGTTATGTATCGATTTAAGTAATTTATCCAACATGTAAGAAAATTTATACATTATTTTTTCGAATTAAAATTCAATTTTCTTATAACACGTTTTCTAACCATTCTCCAAGGAATCTCAAAAAGATAATAGAAGAAAATAAATGATATATTCATTTGAAACACGTAAGAGAATCTTGGTGCATTATATAATATTTTTGTATGTAACTTAATTTTAAAAGAAATATATATTTTTTACAAAAAACAAATATGTAAAAATATTATGTAATACACCAAGATTCTTTTGGGTATTTTGTTAATTACTTTGAAATCATAATATTAATTTATTAGATATTTCTTTTAACTTTATATTAAATATTTTATTAATCTAAAATAAACTAGAAATATAATTATGTACAAGCACAATAAATAATTCATCGAACATTTAAAAAAATCTATATTATTTTTTTTTAAAATTTTAATTCAATTTTTTGATAGCATGTCTTTTAGTATAATCCTCAAAGGATCTCAAAATTTTTTTTTTTATAAAATAGACTTAAAACATGTAAGAGAATTTTGGTGTATTACATAATTATCTTTTAAGTTATGTTAAAATATTTAGTCGTGATAGAAATGAGTTGTCTACCCTAGTAAGATATTTTAAATTATCATTATTTTTGTAACAAAACACTTAAGAGATCCATGTAATTTTTTAAAAATAATCTTACAACACTAAAAAGAATCTTACAACTTATAACGTTTTTAGAAAAATTGAATAAAAAGTAGAATTAATAAGATACATGGTTACATAAGATACAAAACATCTAACGGAATGTCGTTATAAAATTTAAAAATGAGTTTTAATGATACCTAAAAAGGCCACAAAATTAAAAATATACTATGGTTACACATAAAGAATCTCATATTTATTAGAATTTTTTAAATTAAGAGGAAGATTAAATTTTTAATATAATACAAGAAATATGAGGATGACCACTTAAAAGTTGGTTTTATGGATGTCCAAAAAGGTTCCAAATGTTTTAATTGTACTTTTTCCAAATTCTTTAAAAGTGATTCAAGATTCTTTATGGTATTTTAGTATTTCTAGTTATTAAAATTCGTTTTTTGAAATGTACATTTTTCTTTTTTTATTTAATTTTTTAAACATTGTTGAGATTTTTTAAGATGTTTTGTTATTTCTCTAAATAATTTCGAATATATTGATAGCAATTTTTAAATTATCTTACTATAATTATTACAAAAATATTTTGTTTATTAAAAAAAATTATTTTTTAATATGTATGAGCTAATAACTTATTAAAAAATATTACATTAATTTCAAAGTAATTAACAGAACACCTAAGAAAACATCTAATATCATCTAATACAAATATAAATATCTAATAAGGATTTCAAAGTAATTAACAAAACACCAAAGAGAACCTTGGTGTGTTATATAATATTTCTATATATTTCTTGTTTTTTTAAAAAAATTATATTTTTTTCTTAAATTAATATATATTTTAGAAATATTATGTTACACAACAAGATTTTCTTACGTGTTTCAAAAATAATTCTAATTCCAAAAAAAATCATAAATAAAAAATATTATTTTAAATAGAAATATTATAATGCTTTCAAGAATCTCAAATGTTTTAAAAAAATAATATAAATATCTAATAAAATACTACTACAATTTAAAAAAAAATTAGAAAACACATAATAGAATATTGGTAGGTTAAATAATATTTTTATGCATTTAAAAAAACATTTTTTTTTTTGAAAATAAGTAACATCTAACAGTATCATTTATTAGATTCTCTTACGTGTTTCAAATCATTGAATCAATTTATTTATTTTATTATCTTCTTAG
Organism: Kitagawia praeruptora; assembly: GCA_037693485.1. Classification (NCBI taxonomy): domain Eukaryota; kingdom Viridiplantae; phylum Streptophyta; class Magnoliopsida; order Apiales; family Apiaceae; genus Kitagawia; species Kitagawia praeruptora. The sequence goes on from CM075345.1 coordinate 137,539,087, forward strand.
ATTCCTTCGAGAATTATTTTAAAAGACATGCTATAAAAAAATTATAGATGATTTCTTAAATTTTTGATGACCATTCATAGTGTTGTACTTGTGTCTAACTAAATTCAAAACTTATTTTATATCAATGAAATATTTAGTAAAATTGTAATATAAAATTCTAATAAAGGAGTATTAAGATTTCAAAGTAGTTAACAAAACATCTAAGAGAATGTTGGTTTATTAAATAATATTTCTAAATATTTCTTTTAAAAAATATATATATACATTTCTTCTAAAAATTGAATTACATTGCCACGAAATAAAAAAAATTCCCCTTCTCTCCTCTACAAGCCGCCGACCTCTCCCTTCTCTCTCCTTTACAAGCCGCCCCCTTCTTCTTTTTTTCTTCTGTCCTCCTCTTCTTCACAGATTTGCGAGTTTATCTCCGATGAGAGTCGATTAAGTTTTCTCCTTTTTTTCAGTTTTCCAAATAAATCGAACTTGATTTCAGAAACCTTTGAAGAATCTATTCCGATTTTTCAGTTTGGTTCTTAGATCTTCGCCGATATGTTTTTTTAGTTGTGCTTTGTTTTCAGTTTGAATGTCTTGCTTTTTAGCATGTGTCTTGCTTTGTTCGTTTAACGGTATGGCATTTTGGTTCGATGAAGGCTCATTTTGTAGAGGCTTACGGGTGGATTATTTGAGATTCCATTTAAGAGGGAGTTATCATGTCTATAAAGATTATCTTGGATCAATGGATATCTGCTCAAAAAGAGCGCGAGATCAATTTAACGGAAGTCAGGATCCAGATCAATGTAGATGCAGTAATTTTTGAAGTTTATGGGCTCTTTTGTTCATATGTCTCGATATTATGGATTACTTTTGTCATTCTTGGTGTTGTACTATTTTTTATTTTTTAAACGGTCTGCGAACCACTTAGCTCAATTTGTAGCGAGTTATTGTAGTTCTATAGCTGATCGTATCTGGACGATGAGTATTGCTCATTTCATTCATGTATTGATGAACGCTTTGAAGTAATGAAATTTATTTCTTTCTTGGCAAAAAAAAAATTATAATTACATTTAGAAATAATTTCAAAAGTTAAAAATCTAATAAAATAAAATAATGTATTCGAACAAATCTTAAAAATTAAAAATAATATTAAAAATAAAAATATTATAATACTTTGAACAATATCAAAAGTTTAAATGATATTAACATAAATATCTAATAAAATAATACTACAATTTTAAAATATTTAATAAAACACTTAAAAGAATCTTGGTGGGTTATATAATATTTTTATACATTTTTCAAAAAAAAAGAAGAAAACTACACGTTTCGTTTGAAATTAAGTTACATATAAAAATAACATCTAATAAACCAAGATTCTCTTACGTGTTTTAATTCATTACATCAATTTATTTAGCTTTTCAAAAAAAATCAATTTATTTACTATTATTATCTTTTTGAGATTATTTCGAGAATTTTTTTAAAATACATGATATAAAAAATTGAATTCTAATTCAATTTTTTTTATATAGATTTTCTTAAATTTTCGATGAATCATTAAAGTGTTGTACTTAGACCTAACTATATTCAAAACTTATTTTATATCAATGAAATATTTAGTAGAATTTTAATATAAAATATCTAATAAAATAGTTTTAAAGTAATTAACAAAATACCGAAGAGAACCTTGGTGTACTACATTTAGAAATATTATGTGACACGGCTAGATTCTATTACCTGTTTAAAAAAAATTCTAATAACAAAATCAAAAAATTTGAAAATATTATTATAAATAGAAATATTATAATACTTTGAAGAATCTCAAAAGTTTTAAAAAACTTAATATAAATATTTAATAAAATAATATTACAATTTTAAAATAAATAACAAAATACCTAAAAGAATATTATAATACTTTGAAGAATCTAATTTTTTTTAAAAAAATTAATATAAACATCTAATAAAACAATACTATAATTTTAAAATATTTAATAAAACACTTAAAAGAATCTTGTTGGGTTACATAATATTTTTATACACTTTTCAAAAAAAAATTATACATTTCTTTTCAAATTAAATTACACCAAAGATTCTTTTAGGTGTTTTGTTAATTATTTTGAAACCATAATACTACTTTATTTGATATTTTATATTAAAATTCTAATAAATATTTTATTGATATAAAATAAGTTTTGAATATAGTTAGGTACAAATACAATATTATAAATGATTCATCAAAAATTTAAGAAAAGCTATAGAATTTTTTTAATTAGAATTCAATTTTTTTATAGATTATCTTTTAAAATAATTCTCGAAATAATCTCAAAAAGATAATAAAGAAAATAAATTGATATAATGAATTAAAACACATAAGAGAATCTTGGTGTATTAGATCATATTTTAATATGTAACTTAACTATTTCATTAAAACAAATTATATACTATATTTATATCCAGAAAAAACACATTAATGAATCTTAATGTACATTAAAATATATTTCAAAAGATAATAATAAATATTTTAAAATTTTTGAGTAGTTTACTAAGATTCCGTAGAGTATTCATAAATATTATGTTATCTTATTTTGGTAAATATTTTTATCAAATGATTTTATTAATATATTTAATGATTTTATTTTTTTGGTAAGTACTGCTACAATTAGGTTCTGTTAAATGTTTACGAATTTTCTTAAGTGTTCCGGTGACCATATAAAGCAATATTAAGGAATAGTAATATTCCTCGAATTTTGATTTGTTTCCATGTAAAGCAAGATCTTTGATTTGAAAATTAACACAATCATCAAAGTTTCCTTGCGTGATAGTATCTTCATCAGTGAACATATTACTACTAACCCTTAATATTGCAAAGAATCACAACTATGCCACTGAATATTCCTATTTTTAATTTTTAATAATTATTAATAATGAATGGTCTTAGATCTAGTCTCCTGGTTTTCTTGATAAGGCGGTTCTCCCTTGAACCTCACTCATATATATATATATATATATATATTTGGAAAGTACATTCACACATATATATTTGCAATAATAATGTACTAAAAGGATACTGTAAAATCTGTAATGTATCTGATTCTGCCCCTTATTTTATCAGATGTGGTAATAAAATGATGGTCCCAAAGTGATAAAATGTCTAATCGCTCACTTTTTCAGCTTAGTGCCTAGTTCTTTTGTGGACAATTTCAGGTTTTATAAACTTAGGTTAATCTTAAATGAAGAAATATAGCTTTCTTTCTTTATATTCATTCGCCATTGTTTGTAAATTTTAGTAGTTGATTTGTTTTACCTCTTTGAATATGCAGTCTTAAGAAAGGAGTCGAGCTTGATTGTCAGTGGGTTGAGTTTGACGATGTGCGATACCATGTTCGGTTTTATTTTTTATTTTTATTTTATTCTATTTTAAAATCGAAACCGAACCGATAAAAACCGAACCGGGGTTTTAAAACCGAAACCGATGGTTCGGTTGCGGTTCCGGTTTCGGTTCCGATTTTACCCAAAAACCGAACTAAACTGGGGTTTGCTCTCCCCTAATTATAACCTTTCATGAAAGCCGAGCCGAGTTTTGATCGAAACGAGCCGAGTTTTGATCTTAACGAGCCGAGTCGAGCTTTGATCTTAACGAACCGAGCTGATTTCTTAACGAGCCGAGCTTTGACCGAACCGAGCCGAACTCAAGTTGTTCACGAACAGCATCGAGCCGAGCCGAGCTCGAGTTGTTCGCGAACAATTAATTTGGTTGGAGATATTAGTAGATCACTACTATTCTAAGTAGTACTAGTAACTAGTGCTTTGTCACAGATTGTTGTTTCTATTTTTTAAAAAATATTTCTCGATGATCCAACCGTACGGATGTCGAGATATATCTAATTTAGTGATATTCCCAAATTTAAAAAATAAAAAATTATTTTGGTTGGAGATCTTAGTAGATCACTACTAATTTAACTAGTAATAGTAACTAGTGCTTTGTCACGAATTGTTGTTTCTATTTTTTTTTAAAAAATTTTGTTCAACGATCCAACCGTACGGATGTCAAGATATATCTAATTTAGTGATATTCCCAAATTTTCAAAAAATAAAAAATTAATTTGGTTGCAGATCTTAGTAGATCATTACTAATTTAACTAGTACTAGTAACTAGTGCTTTGTCACGAATTGTTGTTTCTATTTTTTAAAAAATATTTCTCGACGATCCAACCATATGGATGTCAAGATTTATCTAATTTAGTGATATTCCCAAATTTTCAAAAAATAAAAATTAATTTGGTTGGAGATAAAAAAATAAAAAGTAAAAATTTTGATATATATTTTTCGAGTTTTAACGAGTCAACGAGCCGAGCCGATCTTGAGCCGAACCGAACCGAGCTCTTATTGAGCCGAGCTTGTTCGAGCTCGACAGCTCGAGAGCTCGAGCTGTTCATTAAAAACTCTGTTCGTTTACGGCTCTATGTAGAATCACGAGTTGTTTACTCGTGTGCTGAATGATAGAACATTTTTAACCATATTTTATATATTTGCGTTATAAAAAACTTCTAATTAATCTCTACTTTTTAATTAAGTCAATTCAATATCTTTACTACAATAATTGTGAACAGTTTTCCAGATTGTCAGCTACGTCAGATTCCGCCGACGAACAAGACAAATTAAGGTTCCAAGTCTTCCAAATCTAACATGCACTTCCCTGCAATTATAGAAACGTAGTATCACAATCATGCGAGGTACTTATTTCAGGTGTAAAATTGTACACAAGAAAAGTGGAGCAATCTAAGAACTACCGTATCTCAGGTGAGAAATGTGGCCCGAGGGATAGATTTCTCTTTACATTTTTTTTTATTATCGTAGTGAATTTACATTCCAGTGACAGATCATTTTATGAAGTTGCAGTCGAGTTTCGGTACAAACTTTCTTAAATATAAATTTACAATTTTTTTTAATACATATATAATTTCGGTTCAACATCATTACTTAAATAATAATTTAAATTTTATTGAATACACATAATTGGGAAAAAAAAATTATTTATAATATTGTATAATTTATCGAAAACATATTTACAACATTTTTACGAAAAATTGAAAGTCTTTTATAACGAGTGTTCGATCAACAGATATAATTTGAGTTCAATATCATTTGTTTGTTTTTTTTAAAAGAGTTCAATATCATTTGTTGAACAATAGTTATACTTGTGTTGAATTCAAATATAAAAAGTAATTTAACAGTAATATAATTAAGAAAGTTTTATTAAATTAATAATTTTTCATATTTTTATACCCTAATTTGGTATTGGTGAATCCCAGAAGGATAATTGAGAATTATGTAATATTTATTAAACAAATTTTTAACTACAGTTTAACACACCCCATATTAAAAAAATAAATTTCATATTTTTATACCCTATTTTGGTTTTGGTGGATTCCAAAATAATTTTGAAGAATTAAATTATTTGTATCAATAAAATTTAAATTATTATCTAATAAATGATATTAAAATGAAATTATAAATATATTAAACTAAAAAAATTATATTTAAGAAAATTTTATATTTAATCTTGATCCTGAATATGCATTCAATATTAATATTCATTATTAATACGGAGAATCTAAAATGATTGTTATGACTACAAGCCGTAGGTAGGCGCCCATATGCCTAGTGCTGTAAATGAACCGATACATTCGCGAACGGTTCGACGTTCGGTTCGAGAAAAGCTCGGTTCGGATTCGGTTCGATTCACAAACGAGTCGATCTTGAACATAATTTTAAGGATCGGTTTATAAACGAGCTGAACTTGATCATGGTAAAGTTCGACTCGACAGCTCGCGAACAAGATCGTTAATGTGTTCGTGAACAAAGCTCGTGAACATAGCTCATGAACATGTTTGTGAATAAGTTCGATAATTGAGCTCATTAACATGCTCGGTATTCGAGTTCATTAGCGGCTCATAGACAATTTCGATAGATAATCTCCTATATATAATATATGTTTGATTATTAGAATATAATTTCGAAACTCTTATTAATTGTACACCGTTAACTAGAATATCTTATATTTAATGCTAGATATTATAATTGTTTATTTTATATTCTTATTATTCTAGTTAATGGTGTACACCGTTATGTAGTATTTTGTATGACTAACGATATTTTATGTAAGGAGATGTGATAATTTTATTGGTCGATGATTTATTATTATTATTTTTAGTGCTGAGACATAAATTTAATTATTTAATTTTGGACTTTTTAATTTTTTTAATATTAGATTTTTGTATATAAAAATAAGAAAACAAGTTTATGAGTTGTTCGTAAGTGAGCTCTTGAACATAAGTTCGCGAGCAATATTTAAGATTTATTCCTGAGCATAATTTCATGAACAAGCTCGTGAACAAGCTTAATGAGTTGTTCGAAATCAAAAGTTCATGAGTAAGCTCATGAGACATGTTCGCGAGCTGTTCGTGAACGGTTCGCGAACAACATTTCATCTTAACGAACCGAGCTCAAACATATATATTTTTTAGCTCGATTCAAATTCGAGCTCGAGTTCGAATTTGATAATTTCTTAACAAACGATACATAAATATTTTAGAGTTCGGCTTGCCTCGACTTATTTACACCCCTACATATGCCACAGGGCAAAGCAAGAATCGGAAAGCGGGATGTGAGCATAGAGTGCGATAATTTATGATTCGATCAAATATTATACCATCCAATTAATTTCATGCGTGGTTTCAAAAAAAAAAACAAATAAATAATTTCATGCGCCACGATGCCACGTACACAACATATGTAAAAATTTAGAAATAATGATATTTTTACCATTTTTTTTTAATTTTTTGACAATAATATCATTTCTGAATTTTTTGACCAAAAATACCATTTTATTACGCATTTCAAAAATGGGTAATAGTATTACACATTTGCCAAATGGGTAATGCATATAAATTATTAAAAAAAAATAATTATTCGTGTCACGCATTCCAGGAATGCGTAACACCTCTATTGTTTGGGGTGTTACGCATTTCTGAAATGCGTAACACGAATAAACTTTTTTTATTTTTTTTATTTTTTTTTCATTTTTTTTTAAATTCATACATGATACCCATTCCTCAAATGCGTAATAACATTACCCATTTTGTAAATGCGTAATAGATTGGTATTTTTGACCAAAAAATTTAAAATTGGTATTTGTGTAATAAAATTTTTAAAAAAATGGTATTTTTGATCATTACCCAAAAATTTATAATACGTTTGATGTTATTGAGAGTTCCGTACCGTAAATTAATCGAACGGATCGAACTTTGAACTTTGATTTCATTTGTTGTGGCTATTGAAAAAAGCAACAACTTAGTTCTGAAAAATAGATAAAATAATATTTGGCAAAAAATTATTTTTCAAAAAAAATGCTTTTGGTTCAGAACTTGCTTTCAGAGAATGTATGCCCCATGCTTTTAGAAAAAGTTGCTTCTCAATTTTTGTGGGAAGATTTTAATATCAAATTTCACCAAAAACATTATTTTTAATAAATTACAAATATAGTATGTATATATAAAAAATATTATCAAAAAGTTATCTGATTTTCGCGATAGTACTTATTTTAATAGCACTTTTTTTCAAGAATATGACAATTTTTAACAACAATATTAAATAGAGCCTTTGTCAAATTGGATCAAATTTAATTAATTTAACAAGCTTAACTTTCTAATCAATAAATGTTCTTGTTCAAATTTAGTTGGATAATAAAATACCTATATATCAGCTTGTTTTAACAAATGACTCGAGTTCAACTATTGACGAACATTTTGTATGCTTACAAATATAATACGAAAATGTTATAAATATGTATTCTAGAATTATAACCCAAATTTATATTATAATACGCGCCCAATATATTATTAACACTAAATATTAACCATAAAATTTTAATTGAAAAAATTGCGCGACCGCCCCCCATATAGGCTATAGCACACCTAGATTCTTATATACTTTTTTAATTCAATATTCTACTGTATTATGTATTCTTCAAAATACGATTCTGTATATACATATTTGTCTTAGAGCATCTCCAATGGTATTAGTTAAAAATGGTTGGCTAAATCAGATAAAATATCAATAATGTAAAATTTGTTGAATTTGTAAGAAGTTATGCTCCAATGGTATATTGGCTATAATGTTGTATATATCGTAAATATAGTAATGTATTATTATTTCAGGTTGTTATTAATAGAATCTATTTTTTTAAGGTAATAGATTATGTAAAATCTTCCTTACATGTCTCTAGAGATTGGCCAAATATAGTCAACGAAAAGTAATTATCTAAATTTTTTGCTAACAGTAATGTTCCATTGGAGTGATGTTTTTTTTACATAATTTCTATAAAATTTATTTATGATAATATATTTGTGATTTTAGCTAAGGGGTCTTCTCCATTGGAGATGCTCTTAGTGTTTATTGAGATAATATCGAGCAGTGTTCCAGAAATTGTTAGAAGGGCTTAATCGAATGGATTAATCGGAACATTAATTGGTTTTATTAAAATATTTTTTTAATATTTTTATTTATTAAATATTTTTTCCAATTTTTAAAACTTTCTACATTTTTTGCCGATTTTTGATCGCATTTCAGCCATTTTTGACCACCTAGACCTTTTTTGATCACCTAAATCAATTTTATCCGTTTTTGAACGATTTATACAAAAATCGTCTAATCTCTGCCTAGCCCCACCCCAGATGTTTTGGTGGCACCTAGTGATTAGGCGCCGCCTAAACCGATTTTTAGAACACTATTTTTAAGCGAAAGTGTAAAATTGAAGTGAAAATAAAATTTTAAAATAGAACTGAATTTACTTTTTCGTTTGATTAGAACTTTCTAATTGTATATATTTTAATCTATTCTGAAAATATAATTTATCCAGCTAGCAGACCATCCCTAATTTAATAGTATATATGAATTTGTGTTTTTAAAAAAATATGAAATAAATGAATTTAGTGGTATATTATGGGACTCCTATTTCTAACCTTGTAAAACACTTTTCTACCGATGGAGCTAGGTACGATTCATTAGTTACATTTCACTAATTGATACGATTCTCAAAAATAATTTCTTCTGATTTAATCTGACATTTTCATCAACTTATGGACAGAAATTTGATCTGTTTTTTGACGTTTTTGATGCCCCTGCCAAAACAAGGCCGATACATGAATGCAAACCAATTAAAGAAAACAAAAAACCAAAACATCATACAGGACCTAATACTGAAACCGGCCCCAAAAAGCACACCACATGATAAAAAGTCCAGCCCAGAAATCAACGAGACCGAATTCAGAAAAACAAAACATCTTAATTCTTTCTCATCCGTGTTTTTTTTTTTTGACAAAAAATCGGTGCTTTTCTAATGCAATAAATTAGGGGGGGAAATAGGTAAAGTAACGTAACCGAAATATAAAGCTGTATTATGATAAATAGAAAATGTAAAGCTATATTTGCTTACGAGAAAATTCAAGAAAACGTTGTCTACTTTAGATGTTGTTAAAAGATACAATAAATATTAGCGTACATATTTATTCATTACAAAATTTCACTATCCCGTTTTTAGGATGTTAGGATCCCCCCTCACACAGGTGAAAACCTTCAATAATCAAATTATAAAATGTTGTGCCCAAAATAAGGAGCGGCGGAAAAACTATCCACAATAACCAAGCGGTTGCGCATGTAGGAAGACACTACGTATCTAATACATGTGTTGGCTTTGTATTTTCTAAATTTCTTCAAAATCATCTCAGACCGCACATGTGTATATTGCGTGAACTGTGAATTTTTATGAGCTGTCAGAAGCATGCGCATGTAGGGCTGTACAAAGGTCCAAAATCGGACCGGACCGGATCGACCCGGACCGGATCGAAGATCGGATTTTGTTGAATTCATGGAACGGGGATCAGACCGGTCATAACCGGTCTTTGGGACCGGACCGGAAAAACCCGGGCCGGACCGGTTAGTTAATATTTTATAAAAAAAATTAAATTTTATAATTTAATTTTCATTCTTTATTGATTTATAAATTACTTGGTAAGTTAATTTAAATTTAAAAATAAGTAAATGTCATATTATTTGTAAAGTAACATTAATTTGTAAACGTAATTATAAATTATAGGAGTATATAGTATGAAATATGAAATTTAATCATTTATATTATAGTGTTTAGAGAAAAATGGCCCTGAGGTTGACCTCAGGGCACTTACCTGAGGTTATATTCATTTCTAGTATAAATATTCAGTGGCATTTTAGTAATAAAAGAAATTACCCTCCTGTATTTACAATAAAACCCCTGACTTGTAGTGTATAATGTCTTAACCTCAGGGTTGTTACCTGAGGATGTCCTCAGGCCCAGGATACTCATAGTGTTTATATATACTATTTCATAAATTTATAATTTACCAATTTGGAACACTAAAATATGTTATGTGTGAATATTTAATCATTAAACTATATAATTTAAAAGACAAAATAGTGTAAAATTAACTATATACATAAAACCCGGTCCGATCCGGTCCGGACCGGGTGTTTTCAGGGTTTGGACCGGACCGAAGACCGAATTTTTTTGATTTTACGGACCGGGTCCGGTCCGGTCCTTGGAGCGGTAGACCCGGTCCGGTCTAATTTACCGGTCCAGACCGGAAAGTTGTGCAGCCCTATGCGCATGAGCTTCATGCATAGACTCCATATGAATTTCTTTAAAATAAATAAAAAATACGAGATTTAAAACCCAAAATGGAACTATTGAATCCCCAATAGAATATAAATAAAATTTAAAAATTTTAATTAATAAGTTGAATATTTCTTACTGAGTCCGGCGGCCTGATTTTTAAAAAATCGGGGACCACCCCGATTTTTATGTCAGCACTGAACAATAATTTTTCTTTTTTCTTTTTGTTAAATATTGGTAAGTTAATTTATGACATTTTTGTGAAGGTGCCCCTGACGGAGCCCTTAAAATAGATGAAAAATAATATATTTATTGTTGGGATTTCTATTTATAATATATTTAGTGTTCGTATACGATTTATTCATCGTTTTGAATATTTTTAAAACCCAAAATGGAACCGTTAACCCCTCAGGACTACACATAATAGAGAGTCGTAGTGTTTGTCATGTTCTGAACATTTAAAAAAAAAAAAACCACATCCACGTCATAATAGAGAGTCGTAGTGTTTGTCGTGTTCTGAACATTTAAAAAAAAAAAAAACACATCCGCGTATTCCCTATGCACAGGCTGTTGGTTAAAAAGGGCACCATTCCCGACAAGTGGCATTTCGGGCAATACAGATCCCCAAAATCGTTATTTCGGTCATTTTCTCCTCTCACACTCTCTCACATGTCTCTTTTAATTTTCTCTATTACTATTGTTATTTGATTTCACTTGGTAAAATAATTAATTGTCAAGATCTATAGGGCTTTTTATAGGACTTTTTCATGAGTGTTAGTACCGCCGCAAGAATAATATTCAACAAAGCAAAATTTTATTTTTTTTAAAAAAATATATTATTAAAATATTATGGATATTTAAGGACATCATGCTTTTTTAAAGCAAAATGGACATTATATTTTATATATAGTGATTTTTTTTTGCTAAGTTTTATAGAGTGATTTTGTTGTGGAATAAAAACTAGGTTATTAGATTACAGCTAGGGTTTGATGTATTTAATGCTAGAGTGTGTGAGCTTCGTGCTTTAATGGCTGCTTCTGCGTTCGAGACTTAAACGGTCCTCACAGAATGCCTACGTATCTCTGTATTAAGAGAATCAAGCCAATAAAACGTAGTTCTGAGAATGAGGGGTCAGACCCTTTATATAGGCTGAGAAGCCCTAAAATCGTAGTAGGGTTAGGTGACTTGGTGGACAAGTCACCGCCTTGAGGAAGGTTCTAGACTCCTTCATTGTAGGAGTCAATTTCCATGTTGGAATATGTATCTTGGAGGCTAAGTCAAGTAGGAGTAATATCCTCTTTTGACTCTTATTTGCTGAGCTGTTTTTCTACTCTTAATATTAGTACGAAATTAATATTATAGGTAGGGGTTGGGCCCACCCGGTGGGCCCCACGTTTGGACCATTTCGGGTCTAATTAATGCCACATTAAATGTGTCTTTTAGGGCTTACTTTTAACCCATATCATTTGCCCCCCAACTTCTAGGAAAACTGATCAGGTTTTCCTTGAAGTTATAACGGCCTTATTCGAGACTCGGGTCAGGGTTTATTACTCTTGAGCGAGCATTTTCAACAATATCATCTTGATGTAAAGCGTGGAGCGACCGACGCATTTACGACGATGTTGAACGACACTAAACGGTGTTAAACGGCACTTAACAGCGCTATTCAGCCTTAAACAATGTCTAAACAGTGTTAAACAATGTTAAATGGCATAGAAACGGCACTAAAGGCACTAATCAGCGCTAAACGGTGCTAATAGACACTAAATAGTGCTTAAACGGCACTAATCTGTGCTAAGTTTCCATTTTTCTTAACTTATTAAGTCAGAAAAACAAAAACAAGAAAAAACGAAATTTTGCAAACCCGAATCGATCATCGCTATCGGTCGGCCGGGTAAAACCCGTACCGGTGACCACTTCCGGTCTGCTGAAGGGCTCCCCGGAGGCCGGTCTTCCGGGCTTCCGGTCGGCCGAAAATTTCCCGCACCGGTGACCACTCCCGGTCGGCCGAAGGGCTCCCCGGAGGCCGGTCGGCCGGGCTTCCGGTCGGCTGGAAATTTTTCCATTTTTTTTTTTTTTTTTTTTTTCGAAACGAAGGTGAAAACCCGTACCGGTGACCACTCCCGGTCTGCTGAAGGGCTCCCCGGAGGCCGGTCTTCCGGGCTTCCGGTCGGCCGAAAATTTCCCGCACCGGTGACCACTCCCGGTCGGCCAAAGGGCTCCCCGGAGGCCGGTCGGCCGGGCTTCCGGTCGGCTGGAAATTTTTCCAATTTTTTTTTTTTTTTTATTTTAAAAATGGAACCGGCTTCGTCACTATCAGTGATTTTGTTTTCGCATACCGATATCGATCATCGATATGGAATCATATTGGCCATTCATGGCTCCAGTTACTTATTTTCGCATACCGATATCGATCATCGATATGGAATCATGTTGGCCATTCATGGCTCTATTTGTGGTTCTTGATTCACATCAATAATCCAGTGATTAGTCTTAATCTTCTCATTAAACTTTTCTTAAGTATACTTAGCTTTCCTAGCTCATCTGACTGTTCTGGTAAAATTCTTTCGCCGGCCATTCACTTAAATTCTCCGTTTCTTTCCCAACATATCATGAGTTTTAACGACTCTTTCTGTTCTTAACAGATAGCTTTTGCTCCCTCTCCGGGTTTTAACGATACTTGACCTGTAAACGCGAACCGAGCTGTGTTTCAACCTGAGATTACAGGTCACCTTTTCCTTATAAAAGGAGGGGAGCATCCTTCATTTTTCCTCACTTCTTCACTTCTCAAATTTTCTTAAGTTCTAAAGCTTCTTGAGCTCTCTAGTTTACAAGCTTCCCATTTCAAGATTCAAGGTTCAAGATGGCTGACCAACAAGCTGCTGCCCCCCAACTCTCCATGGAGGAGGCTTTCAGAAAAAGGAGCATGGCGCGAACAATGAAAGGTAAGCTAAAACTCATGCCTCCTAAATATATTGAACGTCGGTTTGAGTCTACGCTAGATTTGCTAAACACTATGGGAGAGTCATTCCCAAACAGCTCCAGCTTAGTTGCTTTTAACAGCCCTTCTAAATTAAGTGAGAAGGATGTTGAGAAGATTAGGAACACTTATGGCTTGCCAAGCGCCATCAAAGTATGCCTTCCAAATCCAGGAGACAGAACATGCAACTGGCATCCCGAAAGGATTTGCGTCATGAAAGGAGCATTGGAGGCGGGGTTTAGGTTCCCGGTCCATCCATTTATCATCAGGTTCTTAGCAGAACTTCAAATCCATCCGTGCCAACTATATCCTAATTCTTGGAGGTTTTTAATCATCTTCTTGTTAAGATGCCATGAGTTGGACATTCCTTGGAGTACAACCATGTTCCGAAGCATATTCGCGATCAAGAACTCCCCTGAGACTAAGCCGGGGTGGATCGGCTTTCAGCTTAGACATAAGCTTCCACATATAGTAAATTCTTTCTCCTTTCCTGGCTCCCATCATTTCTGGGAGAGGGAGTTTGTTGTTCTGGAGTGGGAAGGTGGCGACTGGGGCCACTTCTTCGTTAAGAAATTCGGAGTTGTAGAGGATAGTTCACACTTCGTGTGTGATCTTGACCTCAAAGAGTTGGCAGATCGAGATCGGCTACTTGCCGATAATGGCTGCACCCACTATAAAACCATCTTGAAAGAAAAGAATCTCGTTGAAGCTGGCTTAAGTTTCCTTTCTTTAGAGGGTAATTTTTCTTTCATTCTACCATTATGAACTATGTTAGTTCTTATTCCAATGTTTTTTCTTTCATCTTTCAGCTGCTGAGGAGATAGACAGTCGACCCGTGAATCAACCTCAAGTTACTAGAAGGATGGTAAAGAAAGCGACAGAGCAATTGAATCCTCCTGACCGAAGGTTGCCTTCATTCCTAGAGGGATGTTCCCAAGGGGGGAAAAGGTCCCGTAATGCTGGTGAGAGTGTGAGAGTCCCTTTTGCCCCAGATTGGGGTATCTGCGAGCAAGACTCCATCTTAGGGAGTACCAATTTAGCTGTGTCCTGGTCCCGGCTATCCATCACCGCCCCTGATATCCTCACGGCCATGGCAGGAGACAAGATTGATGAAGCTGAGCAGCTTGGTGCTCAAGGTCTTTACCAGGTATCCAATCTTACGTTCGAGCCCCTTGTTTGCTCTTTTTTTTTCTTTAAGATGTCTTACTAATTTTTGTATCACAGGCCAATGTTTATCTTCAGTCTGCTGTTCGTCAAGGCCGAGCCTACAGGGACAATAATGAGGAACTGAAAAGTGAGCAAGAAAAGTTCAAGGAACAACTCCAAGATTTAAACTCCAGAGTTGTCCGTTCTGAGGCCAACTGCTTGTCTTACCGAAAGCAACTTCGCTCTCTTGGCAGGAAAAAACTTTCTGATGCACATAAGATAATTGACTCATACCACAAGTCGGAGGACTTTGTGAATTTTATGGACAAGCACGATGACGAGCTGCGGCCTTTTAACATGGAAGTTGGGTGGAACAAAGCTATCGGTGCTGTGAGCAATAGATACCCTTCGGTGGTGAATCCTGCAGACTTCCCTTGCCCTAACTGGGCTGCTGCCAGCGGAATTCAAGATGTGGAGCATGCATCAGGCTCTTGGGGTAGTCGCCGTCCTTCTGGTACGAGGAAGGCAGCTAATGCTGTTAGCTCCGGTTCAACATCTTCCCGTTCTGCAGGGAAGAAAGCCATGTCAGAGAGAGAGGCGGCTGCAAGGCGGGCTTTTCCCGGTAAGCAGCTTCGTGCTAGAGTTGATTCATCAACCGAGAGTTCGGAAGAGGAAGGTGACGTGGCAAAGAAAGGGACGGTGCAGCCGATGGAGGCAGAGGCCGAAGAAGCCGAGGAAGATGAGGAGAGCTCCGGGGAAGAAGGCTCTGAGGAAGATGGGGAAGAAGATGATGCTGAAGAAGAAGAGGGCGAGGAGGTGGTGGAGGAATCCTCCGAGGAGTGAGTGGCCTTGCATGGCCTTGTTGGCCGCTTGTGGCTTTATGTTATTCTACTTTCAATCAAGGTCCTTCGGGACTTAACTTTATTTGGTGATGTAATTTAACTTTGACCTTAGCCCCACGAGGGTGTTTATTTATGCACTTGTTTCATTTCCACTTGTGTTATCCTTATTTTCGTTACTTGCACTCATCAGGTGCTTGGCACATAAATAAAAATTACATAATCACAAATGAAAAACAAACTTGCATTAATAACTTGAAGCAGGTTCAACCCTTACATAAATACTCTATCTCCTACTGGGAGCAACATGCTCTGCTATGGTTTCATGGAACCTTATTTCTATTTCTTCTAATAGATAGATAAAAGCCAAGTCCTTACTAGGAAGGCTTACACATAATAAATCTTGAGGTTAACTGCATGCCAAGTTCGGGGCACTTCATTCCCATCTAATGTCTCCAACTTGTATGATCCTCGTCCTAGCATCTTTCTGACTCGGTACGGTCCTTCCCAGTTGGGGGCTAATTTCCCTTTCTGGCCAACTCCAGAAGCCTCGATCTTCCTGAGAACCAAGTCACCTTGCTGAAAGAACCTCTCCTTAACCCTGTGGTTGTAAAAGAAAGACGCTTTCTTTTGATGCTCCGCATTTCTGGCGTTTGCCTCGTCCCTGACTTCATCAATAAGATCTAGAGCGAGCCTCATGCCTTCTTCATTAGTCTCAGGTTCATATGCCTCAACTCGAGGTGACGCCTGCATGATTTCCAACGGCACAACTGCCTCAGCCCCATAAGCTAGTAGAAACGGGGTTGCTCCGGTAGTCACCTTACAAGTAGTGCGATAAGCCCAGAGTATAGGCAGCAACTCATCCACCCAAGTGTTCCTCGAGCGTTCGACCCTTTTCTTTAATCCATCCAAGATGATTCGGTTGGCCACCTCGGCCTGCCCATTCGCTTGCGGATGTGCCACTGAGGTAAAACGAAGTTCAATAGCATTTTCCTCACAATACTTCTTGAATTCCTCATTGTTAAACTGTGTCCCATTATCAGTCACAAGAATTCGCGGGATTCCATACCTACAAATTATGTTCTCCCAAAAGAACTGGGAAACTTGCTTGGTGGTTATCTTGGCTAAAGGCTTAGCCTCAATCCATTTAGTGAAGTAATCAATGGCGACAATCAGAAACTTCCTTTGTTCTGAAGCCATAGGGAAAGGACCAAGAATGTCCATCCCCCACATTGCAAATGGGATGGGAGAGCTGATCGAGGTTAATCTCTCAGGCGGCTGCCTTACAATAGGAGCGTGTTTTTGACATCTGTCACACTTCTTGACATAATCCTGGGCATCTGCCAACATCTCTGGCCAATAGAATCCCAGGCGGGTAATCTTATGAGCTAGGGCTCTGCCCCCCAAGTGTTGCCCACAGATCCCTTCATGAACTTCTTCCAATGCTTCTCTTGCCTCTTGGGACCTTAGGCACTTCAAATACGGGATGACAAACGATCTCTTGTATAAGATGCCTTCAATCAAGGCATATCTCAATGCTCTCACTGATAATTTTCGTGCCTCCAAGGCATTGTTAGGGAGCCATCCGGTTTCTAGATGAGCTTTAATAGGATCTATCCAACAGCTTCCAACATCGATTGGTGCTACTAACTTAGAGTTGATGGTCGGGGCCTTCAAGACCTGGAAGTAAACACTACCTGCATAATTTTCTATCTCAGAAGAAGCGAACTTAGAGAGGGCATCGGCCTTAACGTTCTCTTCCCGAGGAATGTGCTCCAGATAGCACTCCTCAAACTGAGTCATAACAGCTTTCACGACTCTGAGGTATTTTGTCATAGTCTCATCCTTGGCCTCAAACTCACCATTTACTTGCGAGACTACCAGTCTTGAATCTCCACACACTTTGAGGTTTTTAACCCTCATGACTCTGGCCAATCCCAATCCAGCTATTAATGCTTCATACTCAGCTTCATTGTTGGTTGTTGGAAAGTCCAACTTCAAAGCATATTCAACTGTGAACCCATCGGGGCTTTGCAAAACCAAACCTGCACCACTAGATTTTGTTTTTGATGCTCCATCAAAATAGAGCACCCAATACTATTTCTGGTCAGCTATAAGTTCTTCATCTTTATCTTCGTTCCCAGGGGTGGTTATCATCTCCTGCCCCCCGACTTCTTGGTTGTCAATAGTGCATTCAACCACGAAGTCAGCCAATGCCTGAGCCTTAATGGCTGTCCGAGGCTTATACTTGATATCAAACTCTCCAAGTTCTATGGCCCATTTGATCAATCTTCCACTTGCTTTCGGACTGTGCAATATGCTTCTCAACTGTTGGTCTGTCAAGACTTCGATTTTATGAGCCTGGAAGTATGGTCTCAATTTCCTTGAGGCGGTAACCAATGCCAATGCAAACTTCTCAATGGGAGAGTAATTCAACTCTGCCCCATGTAGCACCTTACTCACATAGTAGATGGGTTTCTGAACCTTCTTTTCTTCTTTGACAAGAACAGCACTCATTGCTTGTTCGGATACCGCCAGGTATAGGTAAAGAATCTCTCCAGGACTAGGTTTGGCCAACAACGGGGCTTCAGCCATGTAATTCTTCAACTGTTCAAAGGCCTCTTGGCTCTCTGTGGTCCACTCAAAATTTTTCACTTTCTTTAATGCCTGAAAGAAAGGCAAGCATTTGTCACCAGACTTGGAGATGAATCTCCCTAAGGCCGCCACTCGGCCAGTTAATTTCTGTACATCCCGTACTGAGCGGGGTGATTCCATATCCAGAATAGCCTTATCTTGTCCGGGTTGGCCTCTATGCCTCTCTTTGAAACCATCAGCCCCAAAAATTTTCCCGAACCGACACCAAAAGCACACTTGGCTGGATTTAGCATCATTTTATGGTGCCTTAGCACTTCAAACGCCTCTCTGAGGTGCCTTATGTGATCTGCCTTGAGTAGGCTCTTGACTAACATATCATCAACATAGACCTCCATGGTCTTTCCAATTAAATGGGCAAATATCTTATTCACCAATCGTTGGTAAGTAGCCCCTGCATTTTTTAACCCAAAAGCCATAACAAGATAGCAGAAAACACCAAAATTAGTTATGAAAGATACCTTAGGAATATCGTCCTTGTGCATCTTAATCTGATTGTATCCGCTGAAACCATCCATGAAGCTCAACATTTCATGCCCAGCGGTGGCATCTATCAACATATCAATTCTAGGCAGAGGAAAACAATCTTTTGGGCACGCATCATTCAGATCAGTGAAGTCTATACACATCCTCCACTTTCCATTTGCCTTTTTGACCATCACAGGGTTAGCTAACCATTCGGGGAATTGAATTTCTTCAACAAATCCAGCTTCCAACAATTTATCAACTTCTTGTTTAATGGCCTCTTGCCTTTCAGGAGCAAAATTCCTCTTTTTCTGCTTTATTTTCTTCCGTTCAGGATCAACGTTCAACCTATGAGTTATAAGTTGGGGGTCAATCCCTGGCATGTCCGCTGCTGTCCAAGCAAACACATCGCTGTTCTCTTGCAAGAATGCTGTCAATTCGCCCTTTAGGGGTTCCTTCAGAGATGCTCCTATATATGTAACCTTTTCCGGGTCGCCTAGCTCTAGAGGTATGGGAATCAAATCCTCTGCTGGCTTCCCTCTATGCTCTTCATCATCACGGACATCCATGTCTTCAATTGGAAGGACCTGCCCCCCTACTCCATCGGCCCTCAGTGCGGCTACATAGCAACTTCTTGCCATCTTCTGATCACCCTTTTGTTCTCCGACACCATTCCGTGTCGGAAACTTAATCTTCATATGATAGGAAGAGGCCACAGCCTTAAACGCATGTAATCCAGTCCTTCCAAGGATTGCGTTGTATGTTGAAGCTGCCTTAATCACCAAGAAATTCAGCATCTGAGTCGTCTCCTTAGGCTCCTGCCCAATAGTTACGGGTAACTGAATAGTCCCTTCAACGCTGGACTCCACTCCGTTAAATCCGTATATGGGCATGTTTGTAGAGGTCAACTGAGAGTCGTTGTATCCCATCTTTACAAATGCATCGTGAAATAAAATATCCACAGAAGCTCCATTGTCTATCAAGACTCGTTTTACTTCTAAATTTCCAATCACAGGAGTTATGACCAGTGGGTCATCATGGGGGAACTTCACCCCTTCCAAGTCTGAATCATCGAAACCAATTACCATCTCAGTTTTAGCACGCTTCGGGGCCTCTCCCACGATGTGCATTACCTCCCTTGCGTATGCCTTTCGAGAGTTTCGAGTTGTACCAGCCGCTGTCGGGCCTCCCCAGATCATGTTGATAACTGGCCCTCGTGGCTGCGTGCTACGATCACGATCATTATCCCTTCTGTCATTGTTTCTCCTGTTATAATCCCCTCTTTGAGTTCCATGATCTCCACCCTTTGTGAAATTGTTCAGCTTTCCTTTACGGATCAAGAATTCAATCTCGTCCTTCAACTGTCTGCAATCATCCGTGTCATGTCCTACATCTCGGTGGAACCTACAGTATTGATCCTTGTTCCTCTTTGCGGGGTCTCCCCTGAGTGGCTTCGG
Source organism: Kitagawia praeruptora (assembly GCA_037693485.1). Taxonomy (NCBI): domain Eukaryota; kingdom Viridiplantae; phylum Streptophyta; class Magnoliopsida; order Apiales; family Apiaceae; genus Kitagawia; species Kitagawia praeruptora. The sequence continues at coordinate 137,559,325 of CM075345.1, forward strand.
CCATCGGAAGTCCTTATCTTTCTCAATTTCCAACAAGATTTGACTTCTAGGGGCATTCAACCTTGCATAGTCAGAGAACCTTGGTCCCAAGCTCTTTTTTGGTGGCGAATCAGAGTCTTTGCTAGTTCGGGGATACTTGTCCCTAGCATCGTACTCCTGCCCTTGTTTGCGCTTTTTCGTATCATTGTTCCCCTGACCATTGCCTAATGTGACATCCTTCTTCGTGCTATCCTCGGCCTTGATGTACTTATCAGCCCTTCGTTGAAGATCAGCCATATTCTCCGGGGGATGCTTTGCCAATGATCTCTTAAAGTATAGGTCGGTGGTACCATGCTCCAAGGCTACCATTGCAACCTTATTGTCCAGATCAGTGATGTTCATAGTCTCCTTGGTGAACCTCTTAAGATAGTCTCTCAGACTTTCGTTCTTCCCTTGTACCACATACATAAGAGATGCAGAGCTTTTCTCATGCGTTCTTCCGCTGATAAACTGACTAATGAAAGCAGCACTCAACTCCTTAAAAGAACCAATCGAGTTTGCAGGAAGCCGACTATACCATCTTTGAGCCATGCCTGACAAAGTTTGAGGGAAAGCCCTACACTTCAAAGCGTCGCTTGCAGGCTGCAACAGCAGTGCGTTTGAGAATGTTCTAACGTGGTTTGCAGGATCACCCATTCCATCATAAGCCTTGATAGTTGGCATCTTAAACTTCTTCGAGATACGAGCATTCATCACGTCCTCAGTAAACGGAGGTGTGGGATCATCAGGGTCCCCAAGTGGCATCAGATCCTTGGGGTTGCTCTTAGGGGTTTCCACCCTTGTAGTTCTTCCAGTTGGGACGGTAGCCCTTCTTTGGCTCCTTGGAGGCCTCTCCAGATCTATAAAGGGAATCGGTCCTGACGTGGGAGGTGGCAAAGTTTGATTTGATCTGGCTTGCTCCCTGGCCATATCTTCTTTTAATTTTTGGATCTCGGCTTCATAAGCCTTAATCCTCTCAGCAACTGTTGAAGGGAGTCCATCATGGATAGTTCGAGTTCTCCCTATAGGCTCTTTACTTGCACGTCGCCTCCTCGGAGCTTCATCACGCTCGTAATCATCGCCAGAAGATGATTCATCTGAATAAGGACCAGAAAAATCGCGATAATCTCGATCTCGAATATACAGGGCATGTCCACTCGGTCCAGCTCCGTAATTGGGCATCCCATACATTGGATTGGTGCTTATGGGGAGATCCGTAGTGTGGATCTGAACCCCTCGTGTAGGGTTGTTGGGGTCTACAATCAGGGACCCTTGAAGGGGGTTAGTCCCTGGAACTGTGTGGACGATCGGAGGTAGCGTACTCTCAACATGGGTAGTCGTCCCTAAGGATTGAGAAACTTGATACGGAACGATAGTCCCGGATGCCGGAGGTACTTGCTCAGATGTCGGAAGTACTTGTTCAGTAATGGGCGGAGCAGAGCTAAGAGGTAGAGCCTCAGTAGCAATTGGCTCTGTAGTGCTTGGTGCAGTTCTTCGTGTTTGAACCATGGTTGATGTCCTCTTCCCACAGACGGCGCCAAATGTTGTGGAATAAAAACTAGGTTATTAGATTACAGCTAGGGTTTGATGTATTTAATGCTAGAGTGTGTGAGCCTCGTGCTTTAATGGCTGCTTCTGCGTTCGAGACTTAAACGGTCCTCACAGAATGCCTACGTATCTCTGTATTAAGAGAATCAAGCCAATAAAACGTAGTTCTGAGAATGAGGGGTCAGACCCTTTATATAGGCTGAGAAGCCCTAAAATCGTAGTAGGGTTAGGTGACTTGGTGGACAAGTCACCGCCTTGAGGAAGGTTCTAGACTCCTTCATTGTAGGAGTCAATTTCCATGTTGGAATATGTATCTTGGAGGCTAAGTCAAGTAGGAGTAATATCCTCTTTTGACTCTTATTTGCTGAGCTGTTTTTCTACTCTTAATATTAGTACGAAATTAATATTATAGGTAGGGGTTGGGCCCACCCGGTGGGCCCCACGTTTGGACCATTTCGGGTCTAATTAATGCCACATTAAATGTGTCTTTTAGGGCTTACTTTTAACCCATATCAGATTTCTATTGCATATTTATGATAATTTACATGGATGAATTTTTTTTACTAAAATTTATATGTTTTTTAAATGAGCTCTTTATTGTGCTTCTAAATTTATTTGATTTTTTTTACTTTAAATAGTTAACGCATGATTTTTCGGGTGAAAACCCTCAATAACCAAATTTTAAACTAAAGTACCCAAAATGATCAGATGCGCGTGTCCAAAATAACCAGACGTATACGCATTTTGAAAATGCGAAGCTGATACACGTATTTTGAAAATGCGAAGCTCAATTTCTTTAATTTGTTACAATCCACCTCCTGCATGCGTGTTTCTTTTTTATATTTTTTTCAATTTCTACTACGCATCTCCATGATGCGTGGTTTGTTTGTTTGTTTTTTTTTTTAAAATTTCAACAATCTAGCTCTCGCTTTTGGATCATGCGTGGCTCTGTAAACGTATTTAAAAAATGCGTGGCTGGGAGAGAACCACGCATTTTGAACATGCGTAAATTTTATTTTTTTATTTTTAAACAAAATTTCTTTAAAATAAGTTAGAATCTACCATATCTAAAACTACAAAAGAATATTTCTAAAGAGTAAATCTTGGGTTAAACCATTATACACTACTAGTATTAGAAAAGTGTTCTTGACGGGGCCCATTTTAAGAAAAAAAAATAAAAAATATAATTATAAAGTAATATACTAATCCTATAATCTAGATAGTGTTTTAGTAATGTATAAGGGTGTAAACCAAGATTTATTCTATTTTTAAATCCTAAATGTAACTCATTGAACCCCAAATAAAAAGTATTTCCCAAATAAAATATCAATAAAATTTAAAATATTAAATTTAAAAATAAAATATAAAATTTTAATATTTAAATAATTTGAATATTTTAATAAATAAAATTGATAGTATTGCAAGTATTACATTTATTCAATGTACCTCAAACGAAACATGATCTAATCATCTGCTGCAGTGAAGTCACGGTGCTGACTCAACCAGAAAAAGGCGGGACAGCTTTCTCGACAATCGGTAATTTGGGCACAAGAATACCCATTCTAAGTTATTTGGATCATTTTCTCTGATTTTTCGTTAAAAATATTTCTCAAAATTTTAAATATGTTATGCATGAAAATGAATACATAAATTTTAATTTTATTCCTATACAAGTTAAAATGGGATGTCAAATAAAATTGTTACGATATTTTGGCATACCATATTTTCTTAAAAATATATTAAAGTTTTGTAAAAATTTTAAAAATCTTGTAAAATATTTGTAACAAATATTCATATATTATATTAAATATTTTTATAAAATACTTCATTTCTAAAATATTTTAATAATATACTTTTAAAAAAAAATTGAAAATTTTATTTTAGTTCTTTGAATATTATTCTAAGTTTTAGCAGTACTAAGATTATGGATGAAACATGTGAGAGAGGATCCTAACTATTGTCCTAAAAAGATTTTGTAGTGAATATATATGCATACTAAAATTTATTGCCATTGGTAACGTTTACAATTAAATCAATCCATTTTCTAAATTTTTTATTTTCGTTTACCGAATCATCGAAGAAAACTACAAATTTAACATTTTGGTATTACGGCAGGCTGCAGATTGTTCAAAAGGGAAAATGAAAAATGTTTTTGAAGAAATAGGTAGTACTAAATAATGTAAGAAACCAACTGTGTTTCGTATTCCTAAGATACATTTTCATTTTTTTTTCCTCAAAAACTTGTGTCTAACAGAACCAGCTGACTAAACGTTACTGTAGTAAAGTTTCCACCGCTCAAAAGCTTTAATTTAATTTATTATTAAGATATATATGTTAGAAATTTGGAATAAATAAATAAATTTAAGGCTTTAACTATGTAATACTTTATGTGCTTAAACATTGACGTACAGTTATTTTTAGCAGAAACAGCAAAGAAAAGTGAAAATAAGTCCAGTTGCCCAATGGCACAACACAATTTCCAATTCATATTTCTTTTGTCCCAGTTGATCATCTCTTGATCTCTCTACATGTAGAAATAAATATTAAAATCAAAATAAAACCGAAGTGAAAAACAAAACTAGTAAGCATCGATCTATACTACAAAAGAGAAGTTAGCATGCATGCATGCATGATTGCTGAATAACCAATTCTTCAGTCTTTCTGCACCCGGATCAACATTTTTTCATTTTAGTATTCTTCTTTTACCATGAAAATATCTTCAATCATCAACACAAGACACATTCTGGGAATACTTTAAAGGAAAACCAAAGGGACACACATGCATGATTAACGATATTTCGAATTAGGTCCTCATTCGATTCAACCTGGTCTCCCTAACGTGAATTCCAGGCTTGGGTTTTTGTGATCCAGACTAGATCCTAAATAGCTCTTCAGCTGTGCTGAATCACATTCCTGTATTGCACAAAATTAGACATATTACCAAAGACATGTCATCAGATCTATCACTTAATGATTTGATACAATTTCGTATTGCGGACAGACAAGTTGTTTTTACCTCAATCTGTTGTGCTGCGGATCTTTCCTGTGATGGAAAGGTTGACAGCGGTCTGATCCGGTCGGGGTCGACTGAGTTGGTCTGCAACCAATCCTCTCTGTTGCTGAAAGTATTATTTCAGAAAAACAGTGAGTGTCGATCTAAATATAGTGATGGCAAACAAAATGGCCTTTTAATTTCATCCATACAGTATCCCATATTAGGGAGCTAGGCTTGGCATGGGGATAATTAGATCAAATTCTCAGTCTGTTAGTACCCAGCAAGTAGTTTCCAACCTCACTAGTTCTTATTTAGATTCAAATGTCATCACTTAAAACCTTCTTATATTACTTCAAAATACCCATATCAATTCCAAGAGCTAGCATATGATTTGTTTTTTGTGATCCAAATTACATTTTCTAAGAGCTAGGAGTGTGATAGTCTTATGTGTTCCTAATGAATGGTTTATGTTAACAATGCTTATCAACAAGACTCGGATCACTAACTTGTTCCTAATCTTCTGATGCTGAATAAAAGTTCGAGTTTCTCTATTCTAAATTTGGGTTTTATTTGTGATCAGAGTTAACAAAATTCTGAAGTCTAATTCATTGACAACATCCAAGCAAATCATAAACTTATTAGGTAATTTCTAGTTTCACGAACTCTTGTGATTCAAAAGCTTATGCTACATCACTCGACATCAAAACCACGTTCATTTCATCTATAAAAGATTCCACCATAACGCAGGCAACAAGATCAAGAAGACGACTAGATGCAACTAGAGCAATGAATCCATGAAGGGCACAGAGTTTTTTTATTTTATCTTTTTTGGAGGAAATTTTTTTATGTTTTTCTGTTATTTTTAAGATCTTATGACTTACGTAATAATGAATTACTGTTAGCTACCTTGTCAAAAAAAAAAAAAAAAAACCTAGCTACTATAAATCTGTAAACTTGCTAACTTTCAGTAATTGAGGTTTTCTATCCTCACGATTATCTTAACTGTTTCTAGCTAGAGGGTTAATTTATCAGGCCTTCTGCTAATATCTGAGACCTCTATTACCATGCATATAAGTATTGTTATTGTTATAATGAACAACAAGTCAACAACAAAAAAATACATAAAAAGAAGATTAATGTTAAATACCAAAAATATCCCAAATTTTTTTCTCAAATGACACACATGACACATTTTCATACGGGATATATATGTATGCACAAGGAATCCATTTCATTTATGAGAGAAAAATCAATAATACTGAGACAACACAGCATTTGCAAATGGTTTTGAGTACAAATTCGGGTACTCTAGCACTTACCCAAAAATATTTATGTTATGGACAATTTTGATGAGGGAGATAACTCCAATTTCTACCGTAGCAGAGACTGATGAGCAGTACCATTGAGTCCAAGACAAGAATTCAAAAAACCAGCAGCAATACAACTGCAAACTGACCAGCCAGTCCTTTCTTTGTCTGGCTTCATTACATAAATCTTGTTATTTTTATTTTCTCTGATTTACAAAAGGTTGACATTTCATTTCTCATCTAACAGGGTTTTGTGGTTTTGGCAAAGGACACAAGACATCAATTGACAGCAGTACCCCAGTCCCTCATTTAGAAGCTTGAACGTACCAAAAAAATAATAATAATATAATATTAACATAGATGCTATATGTAGCTCAAACTTTGAGAAAGCAGGAGCCCTTAAAAGTCAAGGCACAGGTACTGATCTATTTCCTGGTCATATTTGCTGAAGACCTCGTGAAGAGAATAACAACAAGACAGCTTAACAATTAAAAAAATGTATAATAATCCCATTATTAGTACTCCACTATAGTTCTAATTAGAAAAGCTAAGGTTGACCAGTACTTTGCTTTTTATCTCACTATCTTAAACTAGTATTTTATCTAATTCAGCGCGATTGTGAATTTACTTTAAATCTTTAATAATGTTATAATAATACGACCCAACATATCTCCCTCGTTTGCTTTGCGGGATGTGAGGGTTCGAATTTTGTTATAAAACAATGAGAGGGTATTGGGATTTAACTAGTAAATAATAATGTGATACTAATAATTTAATAATACGCCTGAGTAAAGGAAAGGAAAGCAAAGCTGCACAGTCTCCGTTATCATCAGGTGAAATCAAAATATTCCAAACACGTACAAAAGAAAAAAGATAAGAAAATCAGAAGGAAGCTGAAAAAGAAGCAAGATTTGAAGGAACATAGAAGGCAAAAGCAAAAGCTGCCACCAGAAGAACCCTTTTTTATTCCCTTCAAATATGGTGGACGTGGGTTGGTTTACCATGCAAAAAAGTGAAAACAAATTCTCCACATACATTATTAGCTACTTCCTTAATCATAGGATCTTTATATTATGCTTTGTGTGTATCATGTATGTATGTATTATGTTACCTTGAAGAGTTACTCCATAGTCTTGGATCAGAAGAGGGTCTGGGATCTGCAAATCTGCCTGAGCTGCCCAAAGTAGAAATGTCTTCTTCTCCAGATCCATCTGACTGTCCTGCATTTGAAAAAAATAACATAATTAAATATACCAACAATTAACAACTTAATTATTAAGATAAGAAAAGAAGATAAAGTGTACAGTATTGTTTGTAGTACGAACCTGAAGAAGCTGCTGGTTTGTCAGTTGTTTTTACAGTCCGATACATCTGCCACATTTACACCACCATTTTCAAATATTAGTAAAAGTAATGCATGAACAAAAATCAATTAATCTTTAAAAACATCAAATTTGACACGATCTGAATCCCGATACGAAAAAATACAAACTTATAAATTATTCTAAGTAATCCTTTTTAATCTTATGGTAAAAGTTAACAAAACACACACATTTATAAAATCACTAATCACGAGGGTGATGAGTAAGTGAGCTGTAAGAGATATACTATTATTGAAAAATGATGACTTTCTTACTTTTTTATCTGTTACATTAGCAGTACATTCATTCATTCATTCTTTTCTTAGTTGTTTAAATTAATTTTTGCTAGTTGTACCAGCAGCAGTGCCAGTGATTAATTACACTTGTCTCACTGCTGCTGACTGTCCCAAGATCAGATTTCTTGCTAACCCAACAGTACATTTCTTTAATGTTCATTCATTCATTCACTCACTGCCTTTCATCGGCTACTGTGCCGGAGGGATAGACGGAGACCCCCCTGACATCTTTTCATTAACTAATTCTATCTGTTTTAATATCACATAAATTTATTAGGGGAAAAAAATTAACAGAGTTTAATTATCTTATTTTGGAGAAAAGATGTAGCATATTAGTACAGTACTGTGCTCTCCATCTATACCTGTAAATGGCTCTTGACATGGGCTAGTGTAAGATCTTTGACATCCATTAGCTCAAGAACAGACTTTGGAGTTGCCCCTATATGGATACACGACAAATTCACAATTTTAGCACTAGAAATCCCGATAAAATTTAAAGGAAATTCCGTAAAATAATTTTTGAGTATGTTATGTTTAATTAAGCTACTTAAAATTAAAATGGAGAGGAAGAACAATATATATGTAGAAATTGATGTATTACTTTCATGGCCACCAAGAAGCTCAACGGCATGAACGAAACGAGCATGAAGCGTGCTTGTCCATCGCATCCTAGGAGCCCTCATACTTCTTTTAGCAGGGAGCTTCGGAAGAAATCTTGATCTCATCATAGCATGATGTGACGGTTCAGAAACCCCAACTCCGAACTGATTATTAAGATGATGAAAATTAGATGAGAGACCGTTATACCTAGAAGCTCCTCCGGGGATCCTGTAACCCCCGGAGAAGGATCCATTAGGTCCAGAATTATTCAAGATTGAGGACATTTGGTCCAAGTTAGCACTAAAATAAGGTGAGTGAGAAAAAGAAGATGAATTATTAGGATAAGATTGCATTGGATACAAGCACATCTTCGGATCTAATTTTTCTCTTGAGGGATGATGATCTGATGGCAAGAAGGGAAATGAACGGTTTTGATACACGGGGATTCCCTTTATCGGTCTCATCAAAGATGCATCCATACTCGATGTAGACGATGAAGTAGCATGATGAAAAGGGTTCATTATATGATGTGCTCGTTCTTGATGACTAATGTTAAAGTTATTGTGAATATTGGATGGATGAGTAAGTGAGAGCTCAGTAGTAGTATTGTAAGGTTGTGAGGATTCATCAATGTGATTCATGCCATTGCAATTAGGTGAAGTATTTGGAAGACTGATGTGGAGAGAGAGATCAGGAAGTGATGATGAGTTTGAAGTTGTTGTATTAGGTTCTATGAAAATCCCCTCCAAGGGCATCTTTTTTTTAAACAAACAAGAACTTGAGTGTCTCTTTTTTCTGGCTAACCAAATCTAGACTACTAATTAACTAATATATATATATATAAAGATGTGGGATCTTGCTTTTTCTTTCTTTCTTTCACTCAACACACAAATGCACAGCCAGCCTGGAGGAGAAAAAAGAAACAAAAGAGAGGTAAGTAAAAAGGCAAAAATAAAAACTCAAACTAGGAGGTTTTGATGATGAAGATAGATTTGGTTGGTCCGATTCATGAAAATACTTGATCAAGTATCTTGAGCAAAACAGCAGCTAGCCAAAGAAGATAGAGAAGGATTGAACTAACAAAAAAAAATTAGAGAAGGGATCCAAGTAGTAAGATTTATAGGTATAAATGATTCTTTCTTGATCTCCAGGAGATTAATAAAAAAAAAGTTGGGGATAAAATGTTTGTGGATTATATTTAATCAGAAGCAATGAAATGGATGAAAGTAAAGAAGGAGAGAAGGCTGAGGAATTTCCAGAAAGGCATAGAAAGGAAAATAAGGGAAGGGGATGAAAGGCAGTAATGTTAAGTTCCTCGAGAGTATATATTAGAAAATGACACTAGAGAAGAACAAGGTCGACCCCTCTCTCTCTCTCTCTCAATCTCTCTGTATCTCTCTCAATCTCTCTCTTTTCATTAGTCAAAACACGCAAAGCACAAAAACATAAACACAACATATTGGAATTACTTTCTAAAGTAGAAAAGCTGAACTATAAACAATCAAAAATACTTCCCCGCAGAGGACGGGTCTCATTTATCTTTTTTTTTTTTTCTTGTATCACTCTTTCTCTCTAGAGTGAAAGATACCACTCCCACGCCCTTGTGATTCTTTTTCCCCCACTCTCCTCGCTTCTCTTATTTTTCTCTCTCCTTCTGATGACACCTACAGTGGTACATAGTCGATAAAGAACATTGATTGAAATTCTATTTTTAAAGCTACAATATTCATTGAGCTAGGTACATAATTGTATAAGAGTATAGAATTTTGTATTATTACACAAACTCAAAATACATTACGATTTCGAACATTATTTCTCATTACATTTGTTAGGACCTACCAGTCCAGTCCTTCACTGCATCAAGAAAAGTCCTATCTGCCTTGTTGTTGCTTATCACTGCTGACTCGTAATAAAAGTAATTAACACTTGTACGTACCATAATATAATAATGCCTGCCTTATACTTATATTGTACTTCTCAGTTCTTTTATCCATCTCCTTCTCTATACTTATAAAGATACTTATGATTAATGAGTAATAACTTCCTGATTTTCGATAAATAATTGTTACAACATATTTATCAAACTTATTACTCCTATATAATAGAAATACAAGTAACACATGTGTTTTATGCGAATGTGACTCACTCATATTTATCACACTTAGCTAATTAATTACACAATTTTCACATAATCTTGCTTAACAGTGATACATATGTACAACATGGTGCTGGACTACTGAAAATATATAAAAAAATATTTACTTGTATGCATGTACACATAACGTAGTACATTGAAGAGCCATTGACTTGAGGGAGAGAGACAGTAAAGCCTAAAGGTGTGTTTGTTTGCTAGCAAATACTCCCTCCGTCCCATTTTATGTGACCCTCTTTCCTTTTTGGGATGTCCCAAAAAGAATGAACTTATAAAACTTTCCAAAAATAGTAAACTTTTTACAACATAAAATACTATTACACCCACTACTTTCCTCCACTATCTCAATTTTATTATTAAATACTCACTATTACACCCACTACTTTACTCCACTATCTCAAATCTTTTATTAAATATTAATAGGTCCCACCACTTTACCCACTTTTCAACTAATTATATTCTTTTTTACTACCTTTTCTTAATCTCCGTGAAAGTCAAACTGGCTCATATAAAATGGGACGGAGGTAGTACTAACTATAGCCTATAGCTAGGTACTAATATATGTTATGATTAACATGCGTAAACCCATAATAATCTGGGAGTATTAAAATGAGTAGAAGTAAAACCTTCTAATTCCCTTTCATACTCCCAAATATTCCCTCCTAATCTTTCAACAACTTTGTCTGGCATCTTGGGTTTTATTATGTCTTCAATCACATGACCCTCCACCCAAATAAACCCTCATTTACTCCACTGAGTTAGGGTTTCAAAACCCTAGGCTGAATCAGTGGCAATATATTCATTTCTTTATTTTGGGATCTTTCCTCATTACATATTTCCAAGTAATTACTTCTCTAGCTCTTTTAATGCTTGCTTCTAGATCAGTTTCTAAATATTTATACATACAGTATATTACATACAGTAGCCCTCTTTTCTCTCATTTGTCTTGTATACTTGCTACTAGTATATATACTCCCACAATAAAAATTTTTGGTACACCGAATGATGCGAACAGCCCACATTTGGTGGTTGGCTGGGCCATTTAATGCATTTGTTTCGATATGTATCTAGATAGATGCTCTGAGTGTCCCAGTTTTCAAACAGTGTCCTCTTTCTACTTGCATCTTCATAGTGAACAAGTGAAATATTAAAATTTCTGGCTATTCGGAACTAGGTTCTTTGAGTGAGGGACCTACTTGAACTTTGTTTAGAAACGAACTAGAGCATTATTGAAGTTTAGAGAGGTCCATTTTAACTAACTCTAAAGAAAATGGTAAGAAGAAGAGGTTACTTATTGTTAAATGTTAAATAACCAACTCATCTAAAATCTTAATGGATCAAAAAAAGGCATTTTCCAGAATCTTATATTATATTCTAACACTCACCTCACTCAAAAGCCCATTTATAGGTTGAATAGTGGATCACAGACGCTCATCTTTGGAGCATAGTTTATCTTTTCTGTCCATAATAAATTGTGAGAATATTGGGGTGGCAGGGAGGCGAACCTGGGTCCTTTGCTGCCTAAACTCTGCTACCATGTCAAGTAACCAACTAATCTAATATGGGCCTATTTGGCACAACTTATTTTAAGGACTTATGGACTTATTTTCGGGTAAAAATTTTATATTTTGATAACTGTTTTTATACAAGTAGTTAATGTATGTTTGAGATTCAATAATTTGCAAAAATAAGTTGAAAAGTTAGGAATCTTAACTTTCAACTTAAAATAAGTTGACTTGTTCTGGAAAATAAGTTCCCCCCCAAAACACCCTCTTATATTCTAACACTTAGGAATGGAAAAATGCCAAAAGGGTCCCGATATTATGCCACATAGACATCTTTATTAGCATTTGTTGAAATTGTTGTGATGTCATTGGAATGTCAAGTAAAGTGGCATGAGGTGCCAACTTAGAAGTCAAAATTTTGCATCTTATGAAATAGGGTGTCAATTTCATTTATAGACCTAAAGATAAGTAAAGTTTTATTTTTCTGATATATTTATATTATATATTTTTTTGTGAAGTTGACATTGAGGGATGTCCGCCATTATAGAGGAAAGAAGGAAGTCAAAAGTGATATAGAATGGAGAATGTAAAAACTAAATTTTTTGACTATGTGGTAAAGTTGACTTCTTTTGAAAAATGTCAATAATTGGAGATGCTCTTTGTTGGGTTTGTGGAGTCTATCAGGTTTCAGAATTGGAATTGGATTCTGACTTGAGTTAGGAATCATGAATTGGACTCTAATTAGAGTTAGGATTTCAGAATTAGACTCTGATTCTTAGACCCAGTTTCTTCTCTTATAAATACTCATGTAATTGTAACATAACATAACAACACAACACAATTGTGAGAGATCAATACAAAATTAGTGCGACTTGTGGAGTAGGAATTTCCGAACCACGTTAAATCTTTGTCTTGTGTGATTGTCGTTTATTTTCTTGTTCTTGTTTATTCGCTTTGGATTTTGCTTTTGTTGTTGTATACTCAACAACTGGTATCAAGAGCCTAGGTTTTCAGGCGAGTGGGAGTGATGGCAGAAGAAGGGAAAGTAAAGATCGACAAATTTGATGGCAAAGATTTTGGGTTTTGGAAGATGCAAATTGAAGATTATTTGTATCAGAAAAAACTACACGAACCGCTGGAGGAGAAGAAGCCAGAAAAGATGGATGACAAAGATTAGAATCTATTGGATAGGTAGGCTCTGGGTGTTGTCAGATTGACTTTGGCGAAGAACGTTGCTTACAATATCGTCAAGGAAATGACAACTTATGGATTGATCAAGGTGTTATCAAATATGTATGAGAAGCCGTCTGCTTCGAATAAGGTATATTTGTGTCGCTTGTTGTTTGCCACAAAATTGAATGAAGGTGATTGTGTTGTTGATCATGTGAACGAATTTAACTCTATCCTATCAAGATTAACATCAGTGGATATTAAATTCGATGATGAAGTACAAGCCTTATTGTTGGTATCCTCGTTACCTGACAGTTGGTCAGGATTTGTCACTGCTATTTGTAATTCATCTGGGAGCAGTAAGATGACTTTTGATGGAGTTCGAGATGCGATTCTTGGAGAAGATATTCGTAGAAGAAACTCAGGAGAGTCGTCAGGTTCCTTGTTGAGTACTGAGAGTAGAGGCAGAAAGTCCGATAGGGGGCAGAATCAGGGGCGTAGCAGATCGAAGTCACAGAAGAGAAGAAAGTCCAAAGATCGCAAAGAGATTGTTTGTTGGAATTGTCAGAAGAAAGGTCACTTCAGAAATTAGTGTACGGCTCCCGTAGCTCCTAAAGGAAAGAAGAAAGAGGATAATTCAGCTAATGTAGTTGAAGAAGTGGCGGATGACGATGCTTTGATTTGTTGTGTTGAATGTTCCTTTGAATCATGGGTTATGGATTCTGGTGCATCATTCCATGCTACCCCTTGCAAGAATTTGATGTTAAATTTCAGACTTGGAAATTTTGGTAAATTAAGTCCGTCTTGATGATGATGAGACTTTGGATATTGCGGGCATGGGAGATATTAATCTCAAGACCTCTTTGGGGACTAGCTGGATGTTGAAAGATGTGAGATACATTCCTGGACTGAAGAAGATGTTGATATCTGTGGGCCAGTTAGATAAGGAAGGGTATCGAGTTACTTTTGGAGACGGACAGTGGAAGGTTATAAAGGGGAATTTAGTTGTTGCTCGTGGAGAGAAAAAAGGGACGTAGCACATAGTTGAACAATCTAGCTATGAAGCAAATGCAGTTGCTGATGAGATTGGGTCTTCAACTTTGTGGCACCAAAGACTTGGTCATATGAGTGAAAAGGGTATGAAGCTGTTAACTTCGAAGGGAAAGATTCCAGAGCTGAAGAATGTGGAAGTTGGGTTCTGTGAGCCATGTGTTCTTGGAAAACAGAAACGAGTTACTTTTGCAAAATCAGGGAGGACACCCAAGGCTGAGAGGTTAGAGCTAGTTTATATAGATGTATATGGTCCAACAGCAGTTGCGTTGTTGGGAGGATTTCGCTACTATGTCACTTTCATTGACAATTCCATTAGAAAGGTATGGGTTTATTTCTTGAAGAAAAAATCAGATGTGTTTGCTACTTTCAAGAAGTGGAAGACCGAAGTTGAAAATCAGACCGGTTTGAAGGTTAAGAGTCTGATGTCAGATAATGGTGGTGAGGACAGTAGTGATGAGTTTAAAAGCTATTGCGCAGAATATGGGATTAGAATGATTAAAACAATTCCAGAGACACCGTAACAGAATGGTGTTGCAGAGCGCATGAATAGAACCTTGAATGAGAGGGCCAAGAGTATGAGGTTGCATGCAGGGTTGCCAAAGACTTTTTGGACAGATGCAGTTAGCACAACAGCGTATCTCATAAATAGAGGACCTTCTGTTCCTTTGGGGTTCAAGATTCCTGAAGAAGAGTGGCAGAAAAAGGAGGTAAATCTTTCACACTTGCGAGTTTTTGGTTGTGTTTCTTATGTGCGTGTTAAAGATTCTGACAGGGACAAGCTTGATCCAAAAGCAAAGAAGTGTATCTTCATTGGTTATGGCTCAGATGATATGGGTTACCGTTTCTGGGATGAACTGACGAAGAAGGTCGTTAGAAGTAGAGATGTTACTTTTAATGAGAATGCAGTGTATAAGGATAAGCTTGCAGTCGATTCTGAGTTTGCAAAAGAAAAACTTGAGAAAGAGAAAGCAGTGCTTGAAGATATTACAGAAGAAGATCGTGCAGGAAATAGTGGGAGTTTGGGGAATGGTGATGACACAGTTCCAGTTACTCCACAGGCTGAGGTAAGAAGATCTAGCAGAATTGTGAGGCCACCACAAATATTTTCTCCTTCAGCATATTATATGTTATTGACCGAGGATGGAGAGCCTCAGTGTTATTCAGAGGTAGTTCAGGTGGATGATTCAGTTCAGTGGAAATCAGCCATGGAAGAAGAGATGAGTTCTCTTGAGAAGAATGAAACTTGGTCTTTAACAGAATTACTAGCTGGGAAAGAAAACCTTGTTTGCAAGCTTATAAAAAGCTTGTATGGTTTGAAGCAAGCGCCAAGACAATGGTACTTGAAGTTTGATAGCTTTATGATGAAGAATGGGTACACTAGGAGTGCTATGGATCATTGTTGTTATTTTAAACAATTTGATTCATCTTATATCATATTGTTGTTGTATGTTGATGACATGTTGATAGCAGGATCAAACATGAGGGAAATCAATAGGTTAAAGAGACAGATGTCTGAGGAGTTTGAGATGAAAGATATGGGTGCAGCAAAACAGATACTTGGTATGAGCATCATAAGGGATAGATCTGAAGGTACTTTGAAATTATCTCAAGAGAAGTATATTGAGAAATTGTTGCAGAAATTCAGTGTCCAGGATGCGAAGACCAGAAGTACACTATTAGCGACTCACTTTAATCTCACGAAAAAGCAGTCACCTAAAACGGATGAAGGCAAGAAAGATATGGCTAAAGTTCCGTATGCATCTGCAGTTGGCAGTTTGATGTATGCTATGGTGTGTACAAGGCCAGATATTGCTCATGCAGTGGGGGTTGTTAGCAGGTTCATGTCTAATCCAGGAAGAGAGCAATGGGAAGCAGTCAAGTGGTTGTTGCGCTACTTGAAAGGCACATCCAAGGTTGCGTTATGTTTTAGCAAGAAAGATGTTATCTTGGAAGGGTTCTCTGATGCAGATTTGGGTGGATGTTTGGATACAAGAAAAAGTACTACGGGATATATTTTCACGTTGGGTGGCACAACAGTTAGTTGGATGTCTCGACTTCAAAAGAGTGTTGCTCTTTCAACCACAGAAGCAGAATATATGGCTATCTCTGAAGCTAGCAAGGAGATGATTTGGTTGAAGAATTTTCTTGAGGAGTTTGGCAAGAAACAGGCGGACAGTGCTTTGTATAGCGACAGTCAGAGTGCTATTCATCTTGCGAAGAATCCTGTGTTTCATGCTAGGACGAAGCATATTCAGCTAAGATATCACTTTACAAGAGAGTTGATTAGCAATGGTACTTTGTCCTTGAAGAAAATCCTTGGTTCAAAAAATCCTGCAGATATGTTGACTAAGGTGGTTACTAATGAAAAGTTGAAGCTTTGCTTAGCTTCAACTGGCCTTCAGAACTAATTGTTGAGAAGGCGCTGCACTAGTTAGAGTTATTGATCGAAGGATTATTTGTTACTAGATTTACAAGAGTGAAGCGAAGATGTGGTCAGACTCCAAGTGGGAGATTGTTGGGTTTATGGAGTCTATCAGGTTTCAGAATTGGAATTGGATTCTGACTTGACACTACAACACAGAAGGGCTAAATTCAACTGTTTAAATTCGACTGCGGCTTAAGTCGACTGATTCTGGTCGAAATTAGTACGGGCGGCTAAATTCAACCGTAATCACTCGATCGGAGAAACAGTCGAAAAAAAAAACGGTTGAATTTAGTAGATATTTTCGACCGAAATTCAGTGGCAGTCGAAATTAGCCGCCGGCAAAACCCACGTGGGAAGAGACCCGCCAATTCCTCTCCCTACACGGCTAAATTCGACCGGAAGTGGTTGAACAATAATTTGAGCGCCAAAATTTTCACTGAAAATATTCGAAAATCCAATTTTCCCCCGTAAGGCTAAATTCGACCGTTATCAGTCGAAGGCTAAATTCGACCAGTTTCTATTGATTTTAGCCGTACTATATTCGACCCTTGCTGGTAGAATGGATATGCTAAATTCAACCATATTTAATTGTATTTAGGCGCGCTAAATTCAACCAGAAATGGTTGAATTTAGCCGTCTGTTCTTGGAAACCCTACTGCCTCTCCATGGCTTGCATTTGCAGTAGCCGATTTTTTCAATTTCACCATTCTCTTTCCACCATTTTTCTTCATGTGAGCATCTTAAATCTTTAAGTAAGTGTATTTTTTCTGCATTTTTTTCATTTTTTACTCTATTGTATTTTAAATTTGATTACTTTTTGTTTTGATTAGTGTTGTTATGATAATTTGTTTTAATATGTGTTGATATATGTATGAATTTTATGGGTTTAAATGTGTTGCTAAAAATATTATGATAGTTGTTTATTTTGTGTTGTCCACAATAGAATTATGATGAGTGTATTATGTTAATAAAATTTGAGATATTATTAGTTCTTAAGGATTGTATTGATATATGTATGAATTTTATGGGTTTAAATGTGTTGCTAAAAATATTATGATAGTTGTTTGTTTTGTGTTGTCCACAATAGAATTATGATGAGTATAATATGTTAATAAAATTTGAGATATTATTAGTTCTTAAGGATTGTATTGGAAATTTATTTTATTTATTTAAAATTGCATTTGCCTTATATATATTCACGTTTAATTTGTAGATGGCATCGGATCGTAGTTGGATTGGTCGTAGTCGGTATAATGAGGCAAAAAGAGTACAAAATTGGTGTCGATAGTTTCATTAAATTTGCTATGGATCATCTTGAAGAAGAAGACAATGGCCTTATAAGATGTCCATGTAAAGAATGTGGAAATCAGTACTATAAGAATCCTAGTACCGTGAAAGTGGATTTGTATCGACATGGTATCATGCAATGGTATACTAGATGGGATTGTCATGGGGAGAATGATACATAGCGGGTGGAAGTTGGAACGTCTTCCAACTACAGAGATGATGATATGTATGATGCATATGATGATGATTTTGAGGATTGTGAAGATTTCGAGGAAGAACCCAACGCAGAGGCAAAAAAATTTTGTGAGAAGGTGAACAGTGCTTCTGAACCAATTTATCCAAACAATGCCAATTTTACAGCATTGGAATACGTAATGGAGTTGCTTTCTTGGAAAAACAAGCATAATTGTAGTAACAATGCCTTTGATGAGTTGCTTTACCTCATTGGATTAGTATTGCCCGATGATCATAAGTTGCCTGAGAAGTACTATACGGCGCGAAAGATGCTTAAAGAGTTGCATATGGAGTATGAAAAGATTGATGCTTGCGAGAATGATTGCATGTTATATTACAAGGAAGATAGCAATAAGACACATTGCGATGTATGCAAAAAAGACAGATACAAAGTGCAAAAAGATCCTAAAAAACAGAAGATCCCGCAAAAGATCTTGCGTTACTTTCCAATTACCACGAGATTGCAGCGTTTATTCATGGCCGAGAAGACTGCAAAATGTATGAGATGGCACCACGATAGAGTTGTGGTTGAAGGTCAGCTAAGTCACCCAGCAGATGGAGATGAATGGAAACAATTTGATCGTAGATTTCCAAGATTTTCAAAAGATATTCGTAATGTTAGACTTGGACTCTCCACTGATGGATTTGACCCTTTTCGTGATGCACATGCTAGGGATTATACTATATGGCCGGTGATTGTTTTTGTGTACAATCTTCCACCATCTATGTGTACTAAGGCTTCGTACATGTTCATGCCTCTTCTTATTCCCGGACCAACGGATCCGTCAAAAGACTTACATGTCTATCTTAGACCACTCATTGATGAATTGAAAGTGTTGTGGCATATTGGGGTGGAAACATATGACATATTCTCGCGCACAAATTTTATGATGAAGGCGGCACTTTTATGGACAGTTAGCGACTTTCCTGCACTTGCCATGCTTAGCGGGTGGTCCACAAAGGGTAAGTTGTCATGTCCAGTTTGTATGGGAGAGGTGAAAGCTAAACAACTCAAACATGGTGGTAAACCTAGTTTTTACGGCACTGCTAGGTATTTTTTGGAACCAGATGATCCCCTAAGAAGGAGTACGAAGTTTGGAAGTGTTGAGACACGATCAGTGTGTGCTCGACATTCAGGATTGTTCGCGAAGACCATGGTTGAGCATATACAGTTTCCCCCACCGGGAAAGTCATTGAAGAAAAAACCGAAGGATTATGGTGTGACACATAACTGGACTCACAGTTCTCCATTTTTTGAGCTTCCATATTGGGAGACACTCAGCCTTCGTCACAACATTGATATTATGCACACTGAAAAGAATGTCTTTGATAACATATTCTACACAATTCTTGGTGATGCGAAGAAGTCCAAAGATAACACAAAAGCAAGGAAAGATTGTGAAGACTTACGTGTACACCGTGAGTTGTGGATTCAAGGTGTTGACACGAAACCAGATGCACCATATGTTCTTTCGAGGGAACAAGTTCAGAAGTTGTACAAATGGATTGAAGCATTGAAACTTCTAGATGGATTTGCCTCAAATATATCAAGGTGTGTGAACTGGAAGACAAATTGCATTCGCGGGATGAAATCACATGATTGTCATGTCTTCATGCAAAAATTGTTGCCTATCATTTGTCGTGACCTACTTCCGAAGCATGTAGCTGATCCTATTATTGAGTTATGCAACTTCTTTCAAGATTTATGCTCATCAAATCTCAAGTACACAGATTTGCAAAAGATGGAGAAAGATATAGTGAGGATATTCTCAAAGTTTGAAACTATCTTCATTCCAGGTCTTTTTGATTCGATGGAGCATGTGCCACTACATTTAGCTACCGAGTGTAAGTTGGGTGGCCCGGCTAATTTTCATTGGATGTATTTTGTTGAGAGATACTTGCACAACTTGAAATTGAAAGTTGGAAACAAAGCTCGTGCGGAGGGTTCGATGGCACAACGCTACATTGAGGAGGAATGTGTACACTTTTGCTCGTTATTCTTCCATTCCAAAACTAGAATAATGGGAAATAAATTAAGTCGAAATGAGGCACCTCAAATGTTTCATGTTGGCAATTTGTTAGAAGTGTACACATATCCGACACATCCTATTCTACGGAGTAGAGATAGAATCTTGACTAGTGATGAGCATGGACTCGTGGCATACTATGTTCTTATCAATTCTCCGGAAGTTGGAAAGTACTTGCGGTAAGATTTTGAAGTCATATTCATTTCAAATAAAATGAATTAATTTCACTACAAGAAAAAGGGTCAATAGACATCAGTTTCTGGCCGATGTCTATGTTATTTTGGATGTGATGTCTAGGTAGGAGATGTCTATTCTAGACATCAGTCAAAAACTGATGTCTATGCTAACATAGACATCGGTTTTGCATTCAATACACATCAGTTGTTCTACAAAATAGGTTAGATATAATTAATTTTATAAACAACTTGCATGCCTTATATTCTAGAAAACATATAATAAACTAAGTTATTTTTCACATACACATCACTTTTTTTTGGAAAAGATGTCTATAATTATCTAAGACATCATCCAAGACTGATGTCTAATGTTATTATAAACATCAGTTTTTTTTCGGAAAAAAACGATGTCTATAGCTATCTTAGACATCATCCTATACTGATGTCTAATGTATATATAAACATCAGTTTTTTCTGAAAAAACTCATTTATATGTATCTCTTAGACATCAGATTTTATAAATAAAAAGTGATTTCTTTTTGTTTTTTAGACATGGGACATTGTAGAAAAAATGTGATGTATATTAATTAGACATTTGTTTCTGAGTAATTAAATAAACCATTGTCTTTCAATGCATACCAAAAAATTAAAAACTGGACCATGCATTTATATTAAACCATTCACAAAATACATTCAAAAAATGACCAACATGTACATCATCCATCTGTTACTTTAACAAGATACCAATTAGTTGAGTCACATCAACTATTTTACCAATTGAATTATTTGCAAACCATGCAGTATAATCTGCTATGTCATTCCTCAATAAAGTTTTAGCTGATCTTCCAGTGTTTATATGATCATAATGTTTAACTTTACTCTGTTGTTCAACTTTACTCTGTTCTTCATGCATCTTCACTGGAGGCTTATGAGGTACCAGACAAGAGAGACATAACTGTCGTCGACATCTCTCCCCAAGATAGTACTCCCAGCTGTCTAAGCTCATAAACCGTACCCTACTTTTAGCAAGAGCAATTGAGTGTCCAATGCCATTGTACGTTTCACAGTCCAAGTAAGGTTCCCAGGTGACCTAAAGAAATGTAGAAAATTTAGAGAAGCAATATACAAGAAGTAAAACAGCCAACCTAAAATTGTTTGATCATCAACCTGGGCCTCATCATCAATGTAATCCAACTGGAAGCGAGAAGCAGTAAGTTCTGAATTATCAAGAGTGCCAAGATTCTCTGCAAACTTCCAGCGCCTAGCTCTTGGAAAGACATTCCCATCCCCCTCAGCGTGCTCCGGACGAGATATATTCAGATACTCAAAGGCCCAGAACTAGAACAAGAACAAAGAATGAAATTGACATACAAGCACCGAAAATAAAGACCTTTTGTCGAAGGATTCTGTAAGTTAAAAACAACCATAATTATGTTATACTATACAAGGCAAATAATGGACCTGAAGAATAATAGTACATAGATATATGTCGTACCTGTCCTTCTCTAGCACGAACCGAGGGGTGCTCCCGTAGGTTGCGGAGAAGTTGTGTACCAGGTTCTTTTCTTTAAAAATTGTAACTAATCAGGCTAGATAGAGTAGCTAATGTCAGGGCAAGTATGGCTATGTATGCAGTAATAAAATACTTTCCTATGGACATAAGGTGATGTCATGAGAATCAGATTTAAAATGGAAAAATTCTGTCAATATAAATTATTCAGAACATTTATATCTAGAGGATGCTTCTGAGAACAGAATAAACAGATATAGGTCTAGGAATCTAGATTATTGACTAGATATCTGATTTATGCAAGCATATGGACACGAGGAACACATCAATGTTACTGATCTTGAACAATAAATCGATAAAAATACCATAAAGACATGTAATTCAGATTAAAAGTGCTTGTTTTAACTGTAAAGCTAGATCTGTTACAAGGTAATACAAGGAAAGAGCAAAATTACCTTTGAAGTTCTGAAATAAGCAGTGGTGGTGTAAGGATTTTGTGATTTTCTTTTCGACTTGATTGAAATAAGCAGTGGTGGTGTAAGGTAATACAAGGAAAGAGCAAAATTACCTTTGAAGATAAGCAACTAATTTAAGAAACTATGTTATATCAGTGCAGACAACAAAATTGTCAAAAATTGATCTGGCACAAATGTTACATATTAAAAATTGAGGCTTTTGATGAGAGAACGATGAGGTGTAACAACTGTGAAGTACATCAGAAATTTACATCAATCAACAAGGTAACATAGAGAAACAGGTTCTACAACATTTATAGAGACACAGAGACATACTTCAATGCAAAAAAGCTTGCATGACCATGCAAATAAAGATAGTAGTTTTCGGGTACTGTAAATAGAACAAGAAATCTAATAGTAAATTGTTTTTATAGGAATCAGCTGTTTCAAGGAAAAGTATGGGTTGATAAATGTTTCTGCTATTCTTCGGTTTAACAGAAACATAGTCAGATGAGCTCATTTCTGATATGCAAAAACAAATATACGAATATATGACCAAAAGAAGAAAATGAACAACGTACAATAAGTTTGACTGCAGAGCAGGCACATTACGTAGAAGTAATGTAAATACTGTAACTAATCCAAATGCAGCTGCTGCAAACCACTCTGGGACGGCTGTAGATGATAAATCAAAACCATTAAAAGACAAAAAGCATATTCAGCAACGTCAAATCTGATCACATAGGATTGGTCTTATACAATGAGCACATGACTAACAAAAGGATACCAGTTGTGTCTGGCTACAAGGTCTTTCTAGGAACCACAACTGCAATAGGTTTATCATCTTCGGGGTTGATTAGTAAGAAAAGCTTAAATTGATCGTCAAATCTGTCCTGCACACGACATCCTCATTAACTATAAATTGACATAAGACTTGCCACTCATTTGATAAAGATAGCCTCACTTCTGAAACTAACCTTTAACCTCTCTGCTATCTTTTCATAACTCTTAGCAGCCTCCCCTCGCAAGTTCCCTTTAAATAATACTCCACCTTGTAAAATTCATAAATGGACACTAGAATTTGTTAGGAGCATATGCATTCATAACAAAAATAAAGTAGAACATCAGACGGGTTATTGGAAAAGAAAAAAACATACATGAGAACTACAGGATGCATGTCTCCCAAATCATTCAGATGATAAATTTAGAATATAATAAGGTGATTAGTTGCAAAATTCACTCTCCATTAAGCTAATGTATATTAAACCAAATACTGGAAAGTCTGTTTTAATAATGTGTTTTAGATGGTAAACCTGGAAGATTATGATCGACTAACTAACCCCCCCTCTCTCTCTGAAAATTCTGTTTTTAAAATGTGTTTTAGATTGAAAACTGGGATGATTGTGATTGACTAACTACAAAAGTTTGTAATTAGTTTGCATATTAAACAATAAAATTAATAATTATAATGTCTAGAGTAATTTGTCTCAAATAGAGATTAGTAAACCAGCATCAGCATACCAACTTGACCAAAATAAAAACAGCATACCGCAAGTCTAATGTGTTTGTACTGTAAAAGTGTTATCACAAGACTTTGATACTTTTTCTGCATCTTGAGCATTCCTCAACCTGCAAAACCGTTATATATTAGAGTGAAATGATTTCAGAATATAATTCTAGCACATCTTTGTATCACTTTGAATTGTCACATGTTGCTGACATAAGTATAATGAAGTATGAACAAGTGTTCAATTAAGTACTACGGAACAGAAAACTGAAAGAAAAAAAAAAGAAATGGAACAGAAAAAGGTGAGAAATATGAATTCTGTAGAGCAGCTATGATCAACAATTTTTACTTTAGTAAATCTTTTTATCTGTCAGAAGAATATGTAAAAGTACTACGAAGTGTTTTTATCACTAATAAAACACATTACAACAACTTAGCAAAAAAAAAACACATTACAACATTATACTGCATATTTTTGGACAAGAACCAAGAAAAACATGCCAATAAAAATTAAAAAGAAAAAGAAGAATGCAGCATTGCTCATGTCAAACAAGAAAGTGAACCTCATTGTAATAATTTACATAAATTGATAAATAATCAGAAAACAACTAAAAGGCATCAAAATGATGAACTGAATGTGGCAGAGGAACTAACCTGAGCCCTTACAAAAATAGGGATATGACGATGAACAGCCTGCATTATCACGAAAAACCAAAGATATTCGAAAGATTTAGCAAAAGTGAAAATGAGACATCTGGTACTTGCTATTCTCGAATCCAAGTCTAATTAATTACATGAGCATTACTTCGATCCACAAAACATGTATCATGTGCATTTACCAAGCAACAGAAACATATGGAAAATTTCTGACCACCAACAATAATAACTTTATTTCACACCAAGTCAACAAAAGATCAGATGAACGACCTGCTTAACAGCTCTTGGAGCACGCGGATAGTTATCAAATACGACTTGTAGGAGAGTAGGCTTCTATAAGAGAATAAAGCAAGATGTTTCAGAGACACATAGAGTTTGTTTGTCACCTGCCCAACAGAGAAAACAAAATGTTTAAACACACAAGATGTCCAAAACAGGGTAAATAATTAAAATTTAACTAGCTAGACAATGCATAAAATTCTTATAGATTGTAAATGTCCATTACCAGTCGGATAGCTTTGGCACGAATGTCATCATGAGAATGAACTGCACACTGCCATCGGAGAATGCATCAATTATAAATAAGAAAAATGAAAAAGATAAACAAAGTCTACCCACGTTCATCCTTATTTTTAAAAATCAAAGTAAATTGTTTCAACCCACAAGAACATAGACATACCATTTGTTTCACAAATTCAAACTAATTAGGGTATAACCAAGTAGATGACAACACCCAATTTAAGAAATTAGGGTTTTGATTTAAAAAACCCCAATTTAAGAAATTAGGGTTCTGATTTTAAAAAACCCTCAAATTAAAGCTTATCAATTTCAATATAGAAAACCCTAGAAATAACAGAGGAGACCCTATTCGAGCAGAGAAGACCCAAATTAAAGCTTACCAATTTGCACAAGAGCAAAGAAGAGATGAGAGCAGTGGTGAATAGAGTAGGCCAGATGGAGGTGAGTAGAGCCTCTGGTGAGTGGTAATGGTGGCGGCGGCGAGTAGAGCAGTGGTGGTGCAGATGAGTTGTGGTGGTGGTGAGAGATGAGAGAGAGAGTTTCAGGGAGAGAGTTTAGACGAGAGAGAGATGAGAGTTGTGTGTATTAGTTTTTTAGTTTTTTGTTTTAGTTTAATTAGTTTTGTCTGAAAAGGGGGAAGTAATTGTGTATAGGCGGGGGAATATTTGGTTTGGGGGGGGAAATTTTGACTTAGAGGCTAAAATTTTGTTTAAGGGGGGAAACAAAAAGAAGGGCGCTCTTTTTATTTTTTAAAGACTGACTTTAGACATCAGTTTTAAAAGAAGTGATGTTTACAAATAGCAAAGACATCAGTTTAATTCGGGGTGATGTTATTACATCTTTTAACATCAGCGGCATTTACAACCGATGTCTAAAGTGTGATGTCTATTGAACTTTTTCTTGTAGTGTTTAGTTCACAATTTAAATTTTTATTGTTCAACTTGATTATGTAGTGGATTTCAAAGATTGGTACACCAACAATTCACACATCTCAATGATGAAGAAAAAGAACAATTTCAAAAGGAACAATTTAGAGATTGGTTTGAAAGAAGGGTATGTGTTTCATTTTATACATACACACATGTGCACACAAACATTTACATATTATGTTTCTCACATATTTTTTTAGGTACAAGATGATGAAGAGCTCAAGGAGAAATTTATAGACCTAATAAGAGGTCCGATATTTAAGGTGGAGTCTTATAAAGCGTGCAAATGCAATGGTTACAAATTTGATTGCATAAATGCTAATGAGCTCCCTTCACCAAATTCCGGTGTAGTTGTTATTGGTGAGAAATTTTATTAATCCTTAACATCTAAATTGTATTTTTTTTCTACGTTCTTTGTTCATAAATCATTTACATTCATAATTGTAGGGACTTCTTACAAAGAAAGTCATGGAAACTATTATGGAAGAATAGAAGAAATTTTAAAACTCTTCTATCGCAATGGACATCAAGTGATCGTCTTCAAATGTCATTGGTTCGATCATACGACACATGTTAAAGTTGATAGACACCGAATAACTACTGTGGATGTCAAGTCAAAACTGAATGCGGATGATGTTTTTGTGTTGGCTAGCCAAGCCCATCAAGTATACTATGCACCAAATATTTCGAATCCAAAATCATCGTGGTACACGGTTCTAACAACAAAGAGTCGACAAGTTGATGAAAGTGTGTCAAATCAAAATTCGACCCAAATCAATGATGATGCTTTACAAAATGAAGTATCAAATGCTTCATCATCACACGTCGAAAGAATTATTATTCGTGATCCCTCAAATTTTTTTGTTGATTTGAGGATGTTCGAAAATGATTACTCGATAGATCAAAATGACGAAGAAGTAAGAGAAAATGAAAATGAAGATGAAGACAAAAATGAAGACGAAGACGAATTGAGTGATAATGATGATTTAGTGTAATTTACGAATTAAGTGATAATGATGATTTAGTGTAATTTATCAACTTTAATCAAATATGTAACAAAATATTTATTTTTAAGCATTTATTAATTATGTAGAGTTGAATTGTGATAGTGTTATTTGGTACCTAAAACAGGGGTTTAGTGCAGTAGCTACTGCCTTCCACAAAATTATAGTTCATTTATTTCAATTGATTTCGGTTGAATTTAGGGCCCCGGCTAAATTCCACCGAAAATAGTCTAACGACTCTGTCGGCTAAATTCAACCAATTTCGGTCGAAAATATAGAAAATATATAAGACAAATTTTCCCCTCTTTTTCTTTTTCACCTCATTTTATCCGCCGCTCAGCTGTTTAGGGTTACGCGCTCAAATATCAATTACGCTCAAATCCACTCAATTCCGTTCGATGGCTGAAGCTCAGATTACACAAAAAGCTCAGATACTCAGATTACACAGTTATCAGCTCAGATACTCAGATTGACAAAAAGCTCACAGGTACTCTCTCTCCTTCTCTCCTTCTCTGTTGTATGTATAATAAATTAGGGTTTTTTGTTTGTTTTTCTCTGATTCGAAGTTCGTATATGTATAAATTAGGTTCTTTCTCTGTTTTTGTTGTAATTCAATGTTTTAATATGTATAAATTAGGTTCTTTCTCTGTTTTTGTTGTAATTCAACGTTTTTATATGTATAAATTAGGTTCTTGTTTTGTTTTTGTTGTAAATTTGGGGGTTTTCATTGTGACTAAGGTAATAATACCAAGTACAAGTAGTTCTGTAATGGTGTTAATTATGTCAGGGTTTTGTTTAATTGTAATTAATGTCTAAATTAGGGTTTCTCTGTTAATTCAAAGTTCGTATATGTTTTAACAATGTATAATCAGGGGGTTTTTGTTTAATTGTATAATTTTCACAATGTATGTTTCACTTTTATATATTTTTAGATTCATAGATTAAAGATTTTATGTCATGTTTATCGATGATGTCTTATTGGTGAACTCTAGTTCTGTAATGGTGTTAATGAAGTTGAGGCAGAGCTAAGCTGGGTACCCAAACAATAAGTCCAGTGCAAATTGTTAATTGTTCGTAAATTAATTATATTGATAAACTAATTGTTTTATAGGTGACATGGGCCGATCCACATTCAAAGAAGGGAAAAGGTAACAAAACTAAGAATGTTGGGACCAGTGGAGTGGGTGATGAAGAAAGTCTCATTGAAGGAGAAAGTAGCCAGAAACTTATCTTTGAGAGGAAAAGGCGCAACTGTTGTGAAGGAGACTACCCGAAGAAACCACCAGTGAATGAAAGGCCAACTATTAAGTTTCTTCCGAACCAAAAAGGGTAAATACTTAGGTTTTTCGTAATTTCTTTGCTTCAATTGTATATGTACTTTATTGTCTTTCGTTATATTGTTACAGTTTCAGAGAGGCTAAACCCAAGAAAACTCTGGGTTACATTGTTCGTATGAAATGGGATGAACATACGATCTATACAAAGGGAGCCAAACGTGAAGCTTTCTGCAACACTTGTATCAACTGTTTTAAAGTAAGTAAATACTTATGTTTTTTTTTCTTTCAGTCTAATAACTTGTGTGTAATATGTAAACTGGTATGGCAATCTGGTCTGTTAGTGAATTTCTTTTAATATTATGCAATCTGGTTTGGCAGGAGTATTATGTTTATCCCAAGAAATACTTACCTGAAGAGGGGGATAGAGTAGTGAGAGCGCATTTAAAAAGAAATTGGAAGTATTATATTGGTTGTGAGAGGGCCAGACTTGTGAAGTTGGTGAACACTTGTTTGGATGCTGGATATACAGAAAAGGATATTGACATTACTCTGATTAAGCCTCACTACTACTCACAGCGTGTATGGAATTCTTTCTGCGAGTATTGGGGAAGACCAGAATTTAAAACTTTGTCTGTTAATGGACAGAATGCTCGAAAAATGGTGGAATTTACTTCCCGCAGTGGGGCCAAACCATATGATCAAAGACGGGAGGTATGATTTTCTGGATTAAATAGATTAATCAGTCTTCATTTTCATATTTTATATTTTTTATTCGACTGATTTGGTGTATATTTTTCATATGATAGGAAATAGATGAAGAAAGAGAGGCTAAAGGAGAATTGCCCATCCAAGATGATGAATTTTTGACTATGATGTACGACCCCACTGAACCTGCTGTGAAAGACCTACAGGTTTGTATTCTGTCATCACTAAAATCGGAGTGCTTGTGAAAGTAGCATTTGATCCTTGTGTTATTTGATTAAATCTCACACTTTTGTAATCTGTACTATGTAGTATGCATTCGGGTTTGGTTTAGTCTAAATGTTTGTGAATCGAGATTTGACATAATATAAACTCAAGTTCTGTTGTATTTGTTAAAGTATGCCAGAGAACCATTTGACACTGCTACAAGTGTGATCGTAAAAATATAATATAATATAAAAGCTAGATTGGAACAGAAAAGCTAGATTGCCAAGAAATTGAGATAGATTTAGCTTAGATTGTTTTTTTTTCAACAAGAAAGTAATATTCTTGATTTATGGTGCTTTAAATTTAATTATTTTGCTGCTTTGTTTAGGGGATAGTATTACTACTTTTCATTTTGTTAGTTTTAGAGTTTACTTTTTTTTTTGAAATTTTATGAGATGAATTTTGAATATGTTCGGATTAGTTTTGATTGAAAGGTAAACCTAGAACATATTTTCTATATGTGGACTTCCCAGAAAACAGTGGGATAAGGAGGTTTTTGTGTTTTTTTTTGCTGTAAAAATGTGTGTGAATGTGTTGATTTGGTATTGTTATTTGTTCACTTATCACAAGTGAACAAATGTGCTTTTTGTTGTTGTAAATGATTGATTTTGTGGTGAGTAATTAGGTTTAGTTAATATTCCTGATTCTTGATGTAAAACGGTTTGAGTATTCTTGATTGTTAAAGTTTGCTAAATCAGGGTAATATATAGCTCATAAATGTGAAATATCGACTTTTATATGCTTTCAACCTTGATCATTTGTTACCTATTTCGTCAACTGCATCACTGCAAGTCATTTTATCTAGTCATTTATACGCTAAATTTCTTTAAAAATTTCATTTGCATTTATTTATTAAGATGGAGTTGCATTTACCTACTTGATTTACTTGAATGAAAACTCTTACTTTCATTTGACTTCACATATTGCAGGAAAAGATGAAAAAGGTGCGAGCTGACTTGAAACCCGAATTTAATTATCCTACTGATGAACCACCATCCCCCCGTACCCAAAGGGAAATTCAGCGAATGAATGATCTTGCTGTGGCAGTTGAAGCTAGAGCCCCGAAGAAGGGGAAAATCCTTCTTCATCCCCAAGAATCCTTGGCGGAGCTTATGGGAGGAAAGGAAGCACTGCGATTGATCAAGAAACGAAAAGCAGAAGACTGTCAGGCTGTGATTTGCGGTCCAGGTGTTCCAGATGACATTTACTCGATGATGTCTATGATCTTAGATCAGGTGACGCGGATGGTTCGCTCCTTACCCATGCATGAGGTGCAGCAATCTATTTTGGACAAGGAGGTGCGTAACTTAGCCACTACTGCTTTTCCGGACCCGAGTCAACATTCAATGCACAACCATTATATACGGGCAGCAAATGGTTTGCTTCCCCAGATCTTGAAGGACAATGTTAGGATCATTGCAGAGGTAACATCCTTTTATTTATATAAATGATAAGACCTGCTTAGTTTTAGAATGATTTACGCCCTTTTGTTGTGCATGTTTTTTAGAATAATATTGGTGCAGATATCGAAAAATAATTTTTTTAATCTTAATTCATCTTGTTGTGCTAATCTGCTCTATTTTGATTTCTTATTTGGTTGGTTGATTGTTTGATTTTCTTGTTGTTTGTGTTGAATATAAGTCTATGACTAAGTGGTTAAGTTTTTATATGCACGTAACGTTTCTCCAGAAGTTTATGGTGATCACTTGGATCTCTCTTACCCCAATAAGCAGGTTTAATGTTTTTTGCCACCTTTTCATTGTTTTTTTTATTAATGGGTCATTGTTATAATTAGTGTATGTATCATTTTTAATGTCTGTTATGCATATTTGAAATTTATTGTATGCACACTGTTTGTGAGTGAGAATGGTTTAATGTGTGTTTGATTATAATTAATGAAATGGGGTTACTGTAGTTGTATGGAATGTTTGCTTGGTCTGTTTTTGATCTGACAAGAACGTTTGGAGTGAAGAGTGGTAACAATGTTAATATGACCCAGAACCCGTGTCGAGGCAAAATATGAAAATAACTGAAATAACTTAATTGATCAGATAGAATGCGACTCTTATGTATATAGTGAATGTTATCAAATTTTAACAAGTTCTATGTCAACTTATATTTGTCATGTTTACGAACACAACCCTTAATCCCAAAATTGCCTGCTGTGAAGTGGTAAAATACAGTGCAAGCTGTGTCTTGTGATCACTTTCATGGGTTGCTTAATGAAAATGAGATCAAGTGTTGTGGCTAAGCTTGTATTAGTACATGGCATGCAAATAGGTTTTTTTTAATCCCAATGGTAAATGAATTTTGCTCAGCATGACAGTGAATTGTATTTAGAAGTTTTCACTTTCACATAGATCATTTTCCAGTGCTGACCAGATTTGCAAAGTAATATCTAGTCACACTTGTAAGTACTACATGGTGTTTAATTGAATTGTAACTGTTCCGTGTAGGAGAAGCTGACAAAGAAGGAGGCTGTGGTGGAGGGCATCACTGAAGATGAAGATCCAGGCAACAATGAAGATGAAGATCTTGAAGCATACAAGTTTCCTCTGGTTTAGGTGAAGTTGGCTAGAATCAAATGGTATGAACTGAAAAAACCTTGTAGGTTTTTTAGAACTTTTAAACTTATCTCTTTTGTTAAACTATTCTGGCCTTTTGAGCAGAATTTAAGTGCATGTAACTGTTGGGCTTTTGCAAACTTAAGTGCGGTTTTATTTTCTATATTTTAGGATAATTTTCAGTTTTTTTTTTGTATTGTGAATGCATGTTTGGGGGTAAAGTTTTGGCACAATAGTTTTGGGGTTAGAGGTTGCTAAAAAACAGGGCTGAATGATTTTTGGATGGTAATTTTGATTGAAAATGGTTGAATTTAAAATATCATGAATTTCAATAAAATATGGTCGAATTTTAAATTCAACAAAAAACAGGTCGAAAATAAATTCCACAAAATCTGGTCTGACATTTATAATTCAACTACAACTGGTCGATTTTAATACTCAATAAAAGATGGTTGAATTTTAAGCTCGACAAAAGTAGGTCGAAAATAAAATTGCAATACAGCTGCATAGCTTTTAAACTTAACTGAAAATGGTCGAACTTAATATTCAATGAAGAACGGTCGAAACGAATTCGACTCTAGTCAGTCGAATTTAGTACTCTGGGCGGGCTTTTTATTTTTTTCACAAAAAGACGATTCCACCGCAGTTGGTCGAATTTAGTATTTTGGGCGGGAAATTCAAATTTCAACTGAAAATTTGAATTTTAAATTGAAATTTATGGTCTGACCAAAAACCACTGCTTTCGGTCGAATTTAGCCGGTCGAATTTGGCCGGTCGAAATTAACCGGTCGAATTTAGTTAAATGCGACCGACTTTTCTAAATTCGACAAAGCTTAAAACGACCGTCAAGATTTCGGTCGAATTTAGCTAAAAACGACTGATTTCGGTCGAATTTAGCTTAATTCGACCAGAAAATTTCGGTCGAATTTACCCGATTCTGTTGTAGTGTGAGTTAGGAATCATGAATTGGACTCTAATTAGAGTTAGGATTTCAGAATTAGACTCTGATTCTTAGACCCAGTTTCTTCTCTTATAAATACTCATGTAATTGTAACATAACATAACAACACAACACAATTGTGAGAGATCAATACAAAATTAGTGCGGCTTGTGGAGTAGGAATTTCCGAACCACGTTAAATCTTTGTCTTGTGTGATTGTCGTTTATTTTCTTGTTCTTGTTTATTCGTTTTGGGTTTTGCTTTCGTTGTTTTATACTCAACACTCTTAGCACTATAGAAATTGTGTATACATTTTCTCGAATGAAGTTTAAACAATATGTAAGGTATTTCATTTTAAAAAGGTGGAAATTTTATAAAATAATATTCTCTAAATTAATATCCTCCAAAAACTAATAGAAAAACTCGGTCCCATCCAGTATAAGATCGGTATTAAAAGTTAGTAACTTATCTATTTTCATAATGTAAAATCAGTTGAATAATATTTGTTGTACCATAAGATATTGTTGGGGCATTCTTTTGACACCTTAAAATTTTTAATGGACTGATTATTTAATATGGTATCAGAGTTCTGTATATGAGGGATTTCATGTTCGATTTTCTCCATTCCCATTTATTTAATTTTAAAATTTTGTTGTTGGTATTGATATTGGTATTGGTGTTAATTAGTTATGTTTGTTGTTGTTGTCATCAATCGTAGCGCAACATATGGTACAATTAATTATGTTTGTTATTATTGTCGTCAATCAATAAAGCGAAATATTTTGTACGATTGAGTATGAGTGTTGAATAATATTTGTTGTAGCATATATAAGCTCCTGTTGAGAGTTTCATATGACACAATAAGGTTTTAGATGAACTGGTTACTTAACAAAATCCTGGTCCTAGCTTTTATATAAAATAATATTTTCAACCACATACACATTTTTATATATTTCATGAATATAAAAAATAAATATTCATATTTATTTGTGTTATGTCCTTATATCTACTGAATATTAAACATTTGGTTACCATCTTATTTTCCTTTTAATAGATCTTTATTGTGTTATAGTTCTAAAAAATATTTATAAATTAAAATAAACTTATCGACTTTATAGGTAATATTGTGAAGTAAAAATAATTAATAGCGTACCATAAATGATAGCAAATATTTTAGAAATGCAAAAAATTTTGTATAATATATGAACTAGTGGCCATAAAATCATTTTAATTATTTTAAAGTAAAATTATATAATTTTTTTTATGTGTTAAGCTCTTTGATGTGATAATTTTTATTGATTCCTAAAATATCATTTTGGAAGGTTCTACTATTGTACACTTAGTTATATCTAGAAAGGATAAGACTTAAACTTTAGGTTAATATATCAAAATTTTATGATAGCAAAACTTTCCAAATGCATATTGACATCAAGTCCTGCGCTTATGATATTCATTGTTTAAGAGTTACAGTCCATAGTTACAGTCCATAGTTCAAACAAATTATGGGCATATACATAATCTTCTTCATGTTTAAGAGTTTCAGCCTCATTTTGAGATCAAGTCCTGCGCATCTGATATTCATTGTGTTGTCACCATCATTTCCCTGTTGCATGTCGAAGTTACCTATAATCTCTTGTATGTGCTTAGAGCATAACAAAAATCAATTATCCTCCTAACCATCCGCAAAAATAGAGCAATCTAGAAAAGTGATCGTATCAAGCAACATATGATCATATTGACTTGACTTGAAACCTCTACCCATATTTGAGCAACTAGGACAATCCTTATAAAGCAAGTGAATTAGGAAATTAGTAATGGGTTAAATCTCAAAGTGGTCACTAAAGTGAAGGTCATATATCATTTTATTCACGTTATCGAGGACTCATATGCACCACTAAAGTCACGAGTAATGACAACGCCGTTAGTTTAACTTGTTGACTGACGGAAAACGTTAGGGTTAAGTATCAAAGTGGTCATTAAAGTGAAATCCATATATCAAAATCTTCACTCTAGTTATCAGGGTCTCTATTTCATCATTCGTCGTTTTATTTTTTTCATATAATTTAAAATTACTTAAATTTTTTTCATCATTACTTAAATTTCAGAGATTTGTTCGTAATTTAAAATTATATTTGTGAACTCATAACAACTTCTAGCAGTTAAAATTAATAAAGTGGGTTTATTAAAAAAATTAATAAAGTGAGAATTTTTGAAAACTAATCGGATATCCATACACTTATTTTTAGAGTATATTAATAATATATTTTTACGAATGAAATTACGAGTTTGTAAACAATCGTATCCCTTAGATATATATCCTTGGATAACAATAATAATATTAACAACACTCAAAAAAATAATTTACAGGCATGCAAAATGAGAATTTTCGAAAACTAACCAGAGAGTACTAATATTATTTTTTTACTCTTGCTATCATCTCCAAATATATGTTCATTTTTAAATTTAAATCAATTCTAATCATTCGAAAAAAATTTAAAAATTCAAAATTCAAAAAAAATTACACTTTGGATTAAAAAAACGTAATATTTTCAAATATGTGTTCGCATGTATCGATTAATATGCATATAAATTGAAGAGGCATGTTCAATTTAAATTTTATAAAATTCTAATAATTCGAAAAAAAATAAAATTGAAAAAAAATTATACCATGACCTTATTGAAAATTAACATAAACTTGAGTGATAGATTTGTAGTTAAACTTCATCTCGTCAGCATATTTCATCCATTTTTTTAACTTGAGTGATACTACTTTTATATTTTATCACATTTTTTTAATAATTCGAATGCGTATTTATAATAAAAGCTAGATTCGAATTCATTAATTATTTACTTTATTTTATACAACACAATAATATGCATAAATTAGTTTAAATTTTGAATTATAAATAAATATGTTTATTTTGAATTATAAAATAAAATTAATCTTTGTATTTTGAATTATAAATCTTTAAATTTTTTTGAATTATATTTAATTCTATTCTAGAAATATATTTATGTTAGAATAATATGTGTAACCCGTTAATTAGAATAAAATAGGTCCATTAAAATGATTTTAAAATAAAAAAATAGACCAGATTTAAAATGCACGTGTTGTGAACAGCAACTCCACTTCAGTGACCATTTTGATTCATAAAGCCACTTTGAACAGTAATCCTAACCTTTTCCGTCAATCAACAAGTCAAACTAACGGCGTTGTCATTACTCACGACTTTAGTGATACATATGATTCCCCTATAACTTAAGTAAAATAATAATATATGGCCTTCACTTCGGTGACTACTTTGACACTTAACCCAATTAGTAATTTATGATTATCAAAGACGGGAACCTACTGTTGAAATAGTCTAACTTGATTAGAATGAAACCTTGTTAATTTACAATAAAATAGTTTACGACATCTCAAAGGTAGGCTATTATGAGTAGTGCTAGGGACCCCAAATTGAGTCCTCAAAAAAGTCTCCAAATGATATGGCATGGGTGACTTGGTAAATTGGGCAATTTTAATTGGGGAGATTAATGTGAATCCAGGGGGGCCATTATGATATAACCAATTAAAAGATGACACATGGAATTTGGAGATTTTTTTGGGATCTTTAGTATTTTCCATATATTATATGCCAACAAGGTTTTTCATGCATATTTAGTAATTTAGTATTTTGTCCTTCCATTTAGTGATTTACTAATTTGTCCTTCAATTCTATTAATATTAAAAAAAATATTTGTCATGGGAATTGAACCCATGACCTTTATGTAAAGAAAGGATTGATTTCACATCTTCAACCACTACACCAAAGAAGTTTTTAAAACTTTTTAGTAACTCATTAACTACATACTCCAAAAACTTATTTGTTATAATGTTCAATATTTGCCGAATTGTTCATCGGACTAATCGGAGCTTTACCGAGCAAAGTTCAAGTTTTAAATTACTCGATTCTTGAGGTTCGCGAAACTAATCGAACTTTTAATATTTAAAATTTATAACTATTATAAATATCATTCAATGTAAATATTCAATATTTTATAAAATTCATAGATTTTATTCATCTTATATATATTATATGCCAACAAGACCTTTCAAGCCTATTTAATAATTTACTAATTTGTCTTTCCATTTAGTAATTTACTAATTTATCCTTCCATCATATTAATATTAAAAAACTATTTGTCATGGGAATTGAACCCATGACCATTATGCACTACACCAAAGAAGTTTTTAGAACTTTTTAGTAACTCATTAAATACATATTTCAAGAACTCATTTGTTATAATGTTCAATATTTACCGAATTGTTCATCGGACTAATCGGAGCTTTACCGAGCAAAGTTCAAGTTTTAAATTACTCGATTCTTGGGGTTCGCGAGACTAATCGGATTTTTAATATTTAAAATTTATAAATATCTTTCAATGTAAATATTCAATTTTTTATAAAATTCATATATTTTATCAAGTTAAACCCGTGTCGAACATAAGTCGAACCGTTTATATTCAAACTTTTTTCACAATAGGTTAAATCGATTCGAGAATTCAAGCTTTATGAGTCAAGTTTCGAGATTAAAATTAAAGGACCAATTGAACTTGAGCTTGAGTTCAAGCTCGACGGAACTCTTTAGTCGAGCTTGAGCTCGAGTGTGGCAATGTTCGACTCGACTCGATTACAATCCCACTCTCATTGCTATTGGGCAAAATATTTGATAGACTAGAAAAAAAATAAGGAAAACAAAACAAAAATTATTGCAAATGAGATTTGAACTTCATATTACATATTAGATAAACATTTAGATAAAACACATAGTTGAGTCAAAAATATTTATTAAAAATAGATTATTCATATATTTTTAAAAATAATAGATTTAAAATGTCTAACTGTATTATTGAAATATGATACTTAGTAGATAATATATCACAATGTACATGAATACAAACTAAAATTTTAGCTAATTTTAATATAAATTACAAGAATATTAAATCACTATCACATGACCACTTCCACGCCACCACTACCACGACCACGACATGCACCACTACCAAAATTATCAGAATTTTGTCTGTAACAAGATGAACACCACCACCAAAATCACTAGGAATTCAACTAAAGTTACGAAAACTTAAATGTAAATCAATAAAAAAATTCAAACGCAAATTACAAGAATATTCCAAATTTAGAATTGTGTAAATATTCGAAGTAGTTGGTAATGGTGTTGGCGGTAGTAAATTGAGTAAAAATATCATCGATCGACGTTACAAACTTAGATGTATTGAAAGAGGGATGAATGAATTAGTGGAGGTGTGGTCATGGATGTGACTGGAATTCGTGACAAACATGTTCATCAGTTACTTTCGGAGTGGTGGTCGATTTGGTGACAACAAAAGATCACTGAGTGATGATGGTATATACGCACACTCCCTCTCTCTCACGCATTCACACATTATACATATGTGTGTGTATATCATGGACGATGATGACAAATGGAATGAGGTGATCATGATAACGGCGGTGTAAAGTAAGTGATGGTGTCTAATATCGCCGAAAATGGAAGGGGCATAAGAGTGGATGTTAATGAAGGTTGAGATGTAAATTAGATTTGAATGTGTGGTTATGATTAGTTTTTGATTCTCATATCTATAAAAATCTTATTTAGCACTTAGCTATATATAAACACGTGATTCTACTTACTCGTGATTAAAATTTTAAATTATGTAGTGTTTAATTATACCAAGATATGTTTTTTAAATTGTTAGATGTGATTGTATTGTTATAATCATATATGAACTTTAGGTAAGAAATTTGAGTTATTATTAGTATCCATAAAAAAATACCACACTATTGATGTATAGTGTTTCAAAAGGCGGTGTAAAGCAAGTGATAGTGTCCAAGGTCGCCGAAAATGGAGGGGGCATAGGAGTGGATGTTGGTGAAGGTTGAGATGTAAATTAGATTTGAATGTGTGGTTATGATTAGTTATTGATTCTCATATCTATAAAAATTTTATTTAGCACTTAGCTATATATAAACACGTGAATTTATTGACTTGTGATTTGATTTTTAAATTAAGTAGTGTTTAATCATACCAAGTTATGTTTTTTAAATTGTTAAATGTGATTGTATTGTTATAATCATATATGAACTTTAGGTAAAAAAAATTGAGTTATTATTAGTATCCATAAAAAATACCACACTAATGATATATAGTGTTTTAAAAATTATAAATAGTCTATTTAAAAAAATCAAAACAACAACATTTTATGAATTTAAATGATGCTCATGCTTTTCACGGGCTTTCATGCTAGTTTGAAATAGAAGAACATCCATGATGTGTCAAATTATACCTAACCGCAAGCGCACGGTATCAATTGTAGTAGATACTAGCAAATACGGGTCGAATCCTCAAGGAGACAGTTTCAGTTTCAATTCAATTGCTATCAATTGTTTCTAGTCACAACGATTGTTTTGGAATTTTATTAACTACTAAAGCAAATTTAACAAAGTTTTAAATCAATTAATTAAAGGATCTAGGGCAATTCAGGTTCACCATGTTTACACCAAACAAATCACAAAAGTATAGCTTTTCAATGGGATTAAGTAATTAAAACAATGGTTAATCTTTCTCAAGCATTAACGCTCTCAGAATATCTAATGATGTTCTCACACTCACCTTCAATTCTGCTAATTGTATGTAAGCCTCTAGTAGTAAAATCTCTCGATCTATTACTCCTATTGCAATTAATTAATCCATGATATTGCGCAATTACACAAATTAAGAATTATAACATATCAATCAGAATTACTCTTTACCCATCAATCTACTAATCAAATTAAGCCCAAATCATGGTGCAAACATGGCTCCCCTTAATACCCTAGAATTAAACTACTCACTCATGGTAGAATAAAAACTAATAATAATAATAATCAAGAAAACCATAATAAACATGTACTAATAAACAAGATGAGATAAAGAGTACCTTAAACTTTGTATAAACGAAGAACAATAAAGATCCAAATTAAACCAAGTGCTTACAAAGGAAGGGATGAAGAGAGAAAAACCAAAACCCTAGCTTATGTCAAAAAAAACGTCTGTATATGTCTATATATCTCCATATCACGTTTTCTCTTCCTTTTATAATAAAACCCCTTAATAAAATCTGATATCTATCTCCTAATAAAAGTATTTTTAATATCCTAATCAATTTACAAAAAGATATCCATAATTGAATAGGATTTTCTTGTAAAATTCGTCACTTCTTTTTCTCCTCTGTTTCTGGGCTCTTCTAGTTGGATTTTGCTTACTGGACCACCTCTGAATTAAAGATAATTCCACAAGCTTCGCGTGGACAGTAAGATCGTCAAATTCTGACTTCTGGAACTCAAGATATGGCCCAAACAGTGCAGGCAGCCCGTATAGCCCAATAATACGAATTTTCTCCTATTTTATCTCCAAAATAGCTATTTTTGCTCCAAATCCTTCCAAGTCATGAATTCTTTATTTCCTACAATAAAACAATAAAA
Organism: Kitagawia praeruptora; assembly: GCA_037693485.1. NCBI lineage: Eukaryota > Viridiplantae > Streptophyta > Magnoliopsida > Apiales > Apiaceae > Kitagawia > Kitagawia praeruptora. The sequence continues at coordinate 137,599,335 of CM075345.1, forward strand.
TCTATTAAATAAAAATCCAAATCAATGCAAAACACAATAAATATGAGAATAAAATCATCTAAAATATATATAAAAATATACTCTATCAAACATCCCCACACTTAGCATTTGCACGTCCTCGGGCAAATAAGTGAAATAAAAACTAAGTCCTAACAAACATCACTTTCGTAGATGACACGATTGCATTGAGCATATGCAACAAGCCGTTAAACCCCTAGGCAGCCCTAGTAGGACGAGTGTTGTCTCGTGAGGCTTTATAGTGAATGTACCCACAAAATTCATCCAACCATGCAAAAGATCAATGCTAACACAACACCACACACACAAGTCCTCTCATGCCACATCAACTTAAGAATCAAAGTAAACATACAATGTCTTGGTGTCGAAAGTGCAAGTATTCACGTAGTCTACTCAACCAACATGCAGAAGGTCATAAAAATTCATGTCAAATGTAAAAATCGTTGGTAATCATGCTAAGCCCACAAGAAATACATCTTTAAGTCTAAACCCGGGATCTCCTATGCCAAAACAAGTAATAACTCACCTTTCACTCAAAAACGAATATTCACTCAAGAACAAGGTTAAGTGTATCACTCAATTCCAACAAAATCATAAACACAACTTGACACTCGCAATCAATCTCACTCTCAACACAACATACATCACTGATGATAATCAAAAGGTCTTTATTCGGGTTGTAGCGTGGGCTAGGGACCAGGTATGTCAAGTAAAGCTAAAACAGGTTAATGTCAAAAGCTAGTACCCAACAATAATCATTATTCAATTCCCTTTCTATCTTCCCCACACTTGGATTTTTCAATAACCCTTACATAATAACTTGACTAGTCGAATGAAGAAGGATCATACAAACATAAGAATGCTCTCAAATTTATTCATTTTTTCTTTTTTCTTTCTTTCTTCTTTTTTTTTTCTTTTTTTTTTCTTTTTTTTCTGTGAGAGCTAAGGAATAAGCACAATGATCCATAGATATTATTATGAATTTCGACTAACAAGCATCAACCAAAATCAATATTCCCCAATGGTATGATCATCAATAACCCCCCCCTTTTATGAACACCTTATTACTCCCTTAAGCACGATACTAGCCTTTGACAATTTAGGTTCAAATTCAATGTAAGGCCAATAGAATAAAAAGGATAATGGCAAGTAATGTAGTATGTCACCGAAAAAATAGGATTAGGCTCAAAGGGTTAACTAATTGATCATGTATAAAAGGTGTGGAAATATGGGAAACACGAGGTTAAACCTAAGTGCCTTTATCATCTCATCATCAAGTAATGTCATGCATTTCAAGAAAGATCTCAAGTAAGTGCTAGCAATGTAAACAACATGTGGACACTCAAGCAAACAAAAAATCATGCAAAAGATATGCATATAGGCTCAAAACTCACTTGGTGTGACAAAACATAATCAATCCCAAGTAACAAGACTCTCTAACGCACCTACTTGTACTCAAAGCATGAAAACCAAGTCATCTTGCACATATTCATGTCATTCTAATCACTTACAACATCCAATTAAGTCTACCAGCTTCAACTTGCTAGTGTAAGTGTGTGCACAAGAACAAAGCACGTCACTTCTCATACAAAAGCGTCAATAAACACAAGAATTCTACGCTTGCATGGGTGTATCAAGCAAAATACAACAACTAATCAAATTGCATGGCTAGAATTATTTTTGGTATTTTTAATTTTTTAATTTTTTTGGATTTTTTTTTTTTTAAACAAGTAATACACTACGTTGAGAACACCTCCCCACACTTAAGCGGTTCATTGTCCCCAATGAACTAATGAACAAGATACAAAACTACAACTAAAAACAAAATAAAACTACACTAAAAAGAAAAGAAAGAAAACTCCCCTGGAATCAAGATGTCAAGTGTGAAAACCATCCCTCATTTGCTTAGGAGCCATCCACTCACCACTTCCGAACCACTCACCAATCATATGAACCAACCCATCAATTTTTTTCCTCGCAAAAATCCCCTTTCCTTAGCAATTAGCCTCACATCAACCGATTAAATTTAACCTCCACCGTCGAAAACGAAAATTTCCCAACATTAGCACCATCTCTCCCATGCTTACGAGCCAAAAGAATCAATACCCAACTCACAAGAAGCTCCACCAAAAATTACCAAGAAATATCACACCAAAAATACCCCAATATATCAAGAATAATATAAATCCCAATTTACAAGAACACAAATTCGTAATCAAAATAAAATTTGAGAGAAGAAAGAAACCCACTACGAATTAAAGAGGTGAACTTGCAATTAATTCCTCTTTAGAATTGAATTTTTGGAGATTTAAATAAAATAGAAGAGGAATTGGATTTTTATGGATAGGTGTGTATATATATAAGATGATGGATAGATGAGATTTAAAAATTTAATTGTGTAGGAGAGATTTGGAGAGGTTAGGATTTGATGTAGGATAGATATAGGAATTAGGGATTGAAAGAATTTGGATTAGGATTGAATTTGGGGTGGAATTTATGAGCAAAAACACAATTTTCGAAAAAAATTCTGGGCAGACATGGTGTAACGCAGCATCAGGCTGCGTTTCTGGGTGGAATGGCACGGAAACAGGGCTGTTGCGCAGATCCGTCCTGCGTTACTGGGGCTCCTGCGCGGCCTTGGCGCCTGATGCGCATGCTCTTTCTGCGTGACAGGGCGCTTGATGCGCTGTTCTGGCGCCTGATGCGCTGGATGCTTCTGCTGTACTCGTGTTTTTTTTTTTTTTTTTTTGAACAAAATTTTTTTTTTCCTATACTAATACATGGGTTGCCTCCCACGAAGCGCTTCTTTAACGTCAATAGCTTGACGTTACTTCCTCAACTCAAGGCGGTTTCAAAAGAATTACTGAACCATCCTCAACAGAAAGACCATTCCTACAAACGTTGACATCTTGATTGTTTGCTTTCCACAAAGCTCTTCCATCAGACTTCAACTTGATTTTATTACCCAACGGCCAAATCTTCTTCTTTTTCTTCTTCACACCCCTAGAGTGCTTCTTCGACTCAACCGGCTGAACAAAACTTTCTTCTTCCTTATCATTGGTTTTCCACCTTCGCAACACGTTATCATGCCCCTCTTCAAAAATCACTAGCTCATTATTGAAAAGGACATACCTCAAATGTGGTGGAAGTTTCCCAAGCTTAATACTCGAGAGATCTCGAACTGAAGAACTGTCAATGGAATCAATGTTGTGATCATTCAACTCAAGAATCAATGAATCGACTTCAGCATGTCCTTCTCCTTCTGAAGCTTCAAGCATGAGCACTGCTTCCAATGTATCATTCAATAGAATCTGAGGAGTATAATCTTGGACAATTTCATCTATAACATCAATACTGCAACAAGTATTCTCAAGCAAAGGGGATTTAAGAGCAGAGGTTAGAGTAAAAGCAATTTTATCATCACCAACACTCAATGTGAGAGTCCCACTTTTAACATCAATAATAGCACCTGCAGTGCAAAGAAATGGTCTACCTAAAATAATAGGTATCTGACTATCCTCTTCCATATCTAGAACTACAAAGTCTACAGGAATATAGAATTTTCCAACCCTAACAGGCACATCCTCTAAAATTCCAAAGGGATATTTTATCGAACGGTCTGCCATTTGCAAAGTCATCTGTGTACATTTTAATTCTCCCATATTTAGTTTTTGAAAAACCGAGAGAGGCATGACTGAGACACTAGCGCCTAAATCACATAAAGCTTTATCAATGAACAATGCACCTAAATGACATGGGATCGAAAAACTACCAGGATCTTTAAGCTTAGGTGGAGACTTATTCTGTAAAACAGCACTACATTCCTCAGTAAAAGCTACTGTCTCTACCTCACCAAAAGACCTTTTCTTAGTGAGAATATCCTTAAGAAACTTTGCATATGATGGAACTTGAGAAATTAAATCAGTGAAAGGAACTGTTACCTCAAGATTCTTGACAAGTGTCATGAACTTACCAAACTGCTGGTCCACCTTAGTTCTGTTCATCCTGCTAGGGAATGGGAGCTTTGGCACAAATGGTGGAGGAGTAACTGCAGTCTTCTCTTTGTCATTTTTCTTGCTTTCCTCAGTTCCATCTTCGTTTGTATCTTCCACAACTTTCTCTACCATGTCTTTCTTAGAATCCTCTTTTTCTTTCTCAGTAGGAACATCGTCAGTAGGCATTGGAGGAGCATCATATGTACGACCACTCCTAAGAGCAATGGCATTCACATTTTCCTTTGGCTGAGTTGATTGTGCTGGTAGAGAGCCTTGTTGCCTTGTAGATGAAGAACTAGCCATTTGAGCAATCTGAGTTTCTAGCATCTTGTTATGTATCTCCATCTGGTTCATCTTTGTTTGCATTTGTAACAATAACTTCATCATATCACCTTGATTATCAGCCTGTGCAACATGATTTGCTTGAGGAGTATAATTCTGAGGAGGCCTTTGGAATCCAGGGGGATTCATAGGTCCTTGAGGAGGCCTATACTGCTGCTGTGGAGGAGGCTGGTACGACTGCTGATATTACTGCTGCTGATTAGGAACATTTGAATTCTGAGTATTATTGTTCCTATACGAGAAATTCGGATGATCCTTCCAACCAGGATTGTAAGTGTTGGAGTATGGATTGTACTGCTGCCTCTGTTGAAAAACATTTGCTTGCTCCATCTGAAAATTTTGTGAATTTTGAGCATTGTATTGGCAATCGTTACCATAGTGGCCTTGGATGCCACAGACTTCACAAACAGGATTATTCATAGGAGCCATGGATGACAATGCATTGATACTCATAGATTGAGTAGAGGGCTGAGATGTCTTCAATGAGTGGATCTCTTGAGTCAGTGCAGCGAGTTGAGATGATAATAGAGAATATGCATCCACTTCAAGTTTACCCCCTTTCTTGGTTGCTCTCGGATTACTGAAGTGATTGGCAGCCAAATTTGAGAGAAAAGCATGTGCATCATCAACTCCTTTATCCAGAAATACACCACCTGCAGCGTTATCAACCATACCTTTTGTCTCAGGATCTAGACCATTGTAGAAGCGTTTAAGCAGAAACCACTTCTCAAGACCATGGTGAGGGCATGCACGTTGATAATCCTTGAATCTGTCCCAAGCATCCCGAAGAGATTCACCATATTCTTGCTTAAAACCCATCATCTTGTCGATCAAATCGTCGGTTCTGTTAGGAGGGAAGAACTCAGTTAAGAAGGCTTGAGCAATCTCATCCCACTTGGTCAATTCAATATCGTTCAACCACTTTTGAGCTTTATCACGAAGAGAGAAACCGAACAACATGACTTTCAACTGATCTAGAGTGACTCCCTGATGTTTAATTGTAGAACAGAGCTGTTGAAACCTTTGCAGATGATTTGTAGGGTCTTCAGAAGCAATCCCAGCAAATTGATTCTGTTGGATCATAGTGAGCAAAGCAGGCTTGATCTCGAAATTTGCTGCTTGAATTGCTGGCATAGCAAGGCCAGTAGGTACCCTACTCGGAGAGGGCTGTGAGTAGTTCTTCAAAGATTTGGGAGGAAGGTCCGCCATCTCAATCTTTGGTTCAGGTATCCTTTGCTGCTTCTCTTTCCTTTGTAAATCTATGTATTGTTGACAAGTAATTCCAGAATCTGGACTTAGAGGAGTTGTATCCTCTTTCGCTTGATCTTCTTTCGTTTGAGACCTGGTCCTGGGCATCAACAACTAAACAAGGAAAAGCAGTAAGATCGGTCTCAGTTGGAACAAGAGTTCCAAAGAGACAAGAGAAACAATTTAAAACAATCAAACTAAAATTATAGAAACTAGGCGTCTCCTCGGCAGCGGCGCCAAAAACTTGATGTGTCAAATTATACCTAACCGCAAGCGCACGGTATCAATTGTAGTAGATACTAGCAAATACGGGTCGAATCCTCAAGGAGACTGTTTCAGTTTCAATTCAATTGCTATCAATTGTTTCTAGTCACAACGATTGTTTTGGAATTTTATTAACTACTAAAGCAAATTTAACAAAGTTTTAAATCAATTAATTAAAGGATCTAGGGCAATTCAGGTTCACCATGTTTACACCAAACAAATCACAAAAGTATAGCTTTTCAATGGGATTAAGTAATTAAAGCAATGGTTAATCTTTCTCAAGCATTAACGCTCTCAGAATATCTAATGATGTTCTCACACTCACCTTCAATTCTGCTAATTGTATGTAAGCCTCTAGTAGTAAAATCTCTCGATCTATTACTCCTATTGCAATTAATTAATCCATGATATTGCGCAATTACACAAATTAAGAATTATAACATATCAATCAGAATTACTCTTTACCCATCAATCTACTAATCAAATTAAGCCCAAATCATGGTGCAAACATGGCTCCCCTTAATACCCTAGAATTAAACTACTCACTCATGGTAGAATAAAAACTAATAATAATAATAATCAAGAAAACCATAATAAACATGTACTAATAAACAAGATGAGATAAAGAGTACCTTAAACTTTGTATAAACGAAGAACAATAAAGATCCAAATTAAACCAAGTGCTTACAAAGGAAGAGATGAAAAGAGAAAAACCAAAACCCTAGCTTATGTCAAAAAAAACGTCTGTATATGTCTATATATCTCCATATCACGTTTTCTCTTCCTTTTATAATAAAACCCCTTAATAAAATCTGATATCTATCTCCTAATAAAAGTATTTTTAATATCCTAATCAATTTACAAAAAGATATCCATAATTGAATAGGATTTTCTTGTAAAATTCGTCACTTCTTTTTCTCCTCTGTTTCTGGGCTCTTCCAGTTGGATTTTGCTTACTGGACCACCTCTGAATTAAAGATAATTCCACAAGCTTCGCGTGGACAGTAAGATCGTCAAATTCTGACTTCTGGAACTCAAGATATGGCCCAAACAGTGCAGGCAGCCCGTATAGCCCAATAATACGAATTTTCTCCTATTTTATCTCCAAAATAGCTCTTTTTGCTCCAAATCCTTCCAAGTCATGAATTCTTTATTTCCTACAATAAAAAAATAAAATCTATTAAATAAAAATCCAAATCAATGCAAAACACAATAAATATGAGAATAAAATCATCTAAAATATATATAAAAATATACTCTATCAATCCACCATCAAGAAACTAATGATACACATATCATTCTCATCTATAGAATGATTATCAAACATTTTCATTTAACGGAACATCTTTTCTCTCAATTTATTAATAATATTAAAATAGCAGTTCAAGTTGGTTAAATAGAGTGCCTCTCTGAAGTTGTCTTAAAAACTACAACCTCCGTCCTTTTCATTTCTTTACACTTTCTATTTTGGGCCGTCCCTTCCATTTCTTTACATTACTAAAAATAGTAACTTTTAACAATAAAATACATTATTACATCCACTACTTCACTCCACTTTTTCAACACTTTACACTATTACACCCACTACTTCACTTATTTTAACAATAAAATCACTATTGCACCCACTACTTCATTTATTTTAACAATATTACGCCCACTATCTTGGTCTCCGTGCAAAAAGCAAATGATAAGAATTCCACCGGACGGAGGGAGTATAAAATCTTTGTAATCAATCTCACGGCTAACCAAGAAAAGTTTTTATCAAGAGAGTTTGAAATAAATTTGGACCCAAGATTATCTTGTCAAGTAACTAGCCCATATAAAACCTTAAGGTGTTAGAGAAAGAACCAAACGGACGTTTCAACACTCCTCTCGATCGTACGATTGAACAAATCGATATAATAAACCAAACAAATAGACAACACATAAATATATTTAAATAGAGGTGAGAACATCGATTTATTGGGAGCGTTATGGGACAAGGTCTTCTTGGATGAGGCTAAAAAATTCTATAATTTGAGGATGTGATCCTAGAGGAAGTTCCTGGCTCCTGGGTAATAAAAGCATTGGCATCATTTATTCGCGCACTTGGATTTTGTGCTCTTCCACAAGCTTATGTAAAGGCTGGCTATGTTTCTTGGATGTAATAAAAGCTTTACCCTCTAGGTTCCTGATATTCTTCAAGAAATTTTTTGTTGTCCTTGATGATGTAAGTGAAAGCACATTATTATGTGGTGGCTCTACATGATCATTTTAAATATTTATCTTTGGTGGGGAGGTTGGGAAAATTACCCTTGAGATGAAGAACCTAGTTGTTTGCACTAGTTTTCTTGTTGAAGAAAACTCTGTTAAAGCATGGATTGTTGACAATGATGTTAAAGTCTTAAGATGCCAAAAGTTACTTGTAGAGTAGGAAGAAGCTATCCAAAGAAGGCAAACTTAGATGTTGGAAAAAAAACGATTAAGAAATTTCAACAAAAACAACTAAAAACAAAGAGACGTTCCCTCAAAAGGTTAACTAAACTAATGGCGACTGTCGATATACTTGAGAATGTGCCAATTGTTGAATCATCTAGTCCATTCCAATCTACATGTGATTTATATGCTTTAAAAGATCATAATTTCTCACTTTTTGAGGTTGTCCACGTCTTCAACAACGAAGTAAATAGATATATCGATATCGAAGGTGGATACAACAATGAACTCTTGAATTTTGATAGATGTAAGAATATTGCATTGACAGAAAGTGAGGGTGTTAACACAAAATCACGCAAGCGTACGTGGTCACAAGTAATATAGAATTAAGTTGAGTTCGTTTCCACAGAGATCTGGTTTAGGTTTCAATTCAGTTAATGCACCTATGCAACAATGTATGGTTTTTATTCACTGCTAAGACAATTAACAAATTGAAGTTTTGATTAACTAAAAATTAACTAAGAAACAATGTTAAGTCAGCTCAACAAATTACCTGCTTTGTCACATTTCTGGAAAAACAGGTCAATTTCTGTGTCACTTTCGTATATGCTTTTAATAAGCCTCAACAGCGCCTTTCTTTATGGAGGGAGATTGAAATTTTAAGTCAAAATATTACTATGCCATGGTGTGTTAACGGAGACTTTAATTGTGTCCTATCTCTAAATGAAATTAGAGGAGGGCGTGAGCATTGGACTACTGACATGCAAGCTTTCTCGGATTGTGTTTCAGTTTCGGGTCTGGGAAACATTAGAACAATGGGCTCTCTCTTTACTTGGAATAATAAACGATCTTCTCTAATTCACAAGCGTTTGGATCGTATGTTGGGGAATAAGGATTGGTTTAACCTCCATACTGAGGCTTTTGTCATGGTGAAGAATAAGGGGCTAATGGACCACTGTCCTTTGCTGTGTAATATTCCTGTGCAGACTGAGAAGATTAAAAAGTCTTTCCAATTTCACAATTATCTAACGGGGGTCGAGGGGTTCACTGACACAGTTCTTAAAACTTGGTCTACACAATGGTATGGAGATCCTATGGCGATTTTAAATCGTAAGTTGAAAGATGTGCAGACGGCCATGGTAGCTCTTAACAGGTCTCATGGAAACGTTCATAATAACGTCTCCAGGGCTCGTGTTACTCTCTCAGAGGTGCAAGAATCTCTAACCAGTGATTGTGATAATCCAGGCCTGCTTCACCTGGAATCTCAGGCTCTTCAAAAACTTGAGGCTGCTCTGACTGATGAGGAACTTTTTCTTCATCAGAAATCAAGAATAAAATGGCTAACGGTGGGTGATGGTAATAACAGGTTTTTCTACAATCAAACAAAGGCTAACTGGAACAGAAATAAAATTATGGCAATTGAGAATAGTGATGGGATTACTGTTTCAGGGCATAAAAACATTTCGGAGGTGGCTGTCGATTATTTTTCAAACACCCTAGGGGCCTCTCAACAGCTGGATTTATGCAACTTTGATGACCTGTCTTGTGATACTTTGTCTCCGACCCAGACTCTATTACTGGAAGGTCCAGTTACGGATGACATCATCTTGAAAACTTTAAAATCTATGGGAAAAAACAAGGCCCCGGGCCCGGATGGTTTCACCGTAGAGTTTTTTCTCGCTACTTGGGACATAGTAGGGGTGGATTTTTGTAAGGCTGTTAAGGATTTCTTTGTAACAGCATCCATGCACAAATCTATGAATGCCACTAGCATCGCTCTAATCCCAAAGATTACTAATCCTACTACTATGAGGGACTTCAGGCCAATATCTCTGTGCACTATCCCATATAAGTGTATCACTAAAATTCTTGCTGGTCGTCTTAAGAAAGTCATGCCTTCAATCATAAATATTTCTCAGTCTGCCTTTGTGCCTGGGCGCAGCATATCTGACAATATTTTAATGGCTCAAGAGCTGTTTCGAGGATACCATCGGGACAATGGTGCTCCAAAATGTGCTTTGAAATTGGATCTTCATAAAGCATTCGACTCGTTGGATTGGGGTTTTATTATGGGAGCGCTTGAGAAGCTAAACTTTCCGGTTATGTTCAGGAATTGGATATATTCCTGCATCTCATCTCCAACCTACTCGGTCAAAATAAATGGTTCTTTATGTGGTCTTTTTGCCGGAAAGAAAGGTCTTCGCCAAGGGGACCCTATCTCGCCATACCTGTTCTCGATAGCAATGAATGTTTTGTCTGCTATGCTTGCTAAAGTGCCAGTGGATTTTAAATACCATTGGAAATGTAAGGATCTTAAACTTTCGCATCTATTTTATGCAGATGATGTCTTACTATTCTCAAGAGGTGATCAGGTTTCGGTCTCACATCTAATGAGTTGTATATCTAATTTCTCCGATGTTAGTGGCCTATGCCTGAGTATGGCTAAAAGTACGGTTTTCTTTGGAAATTGCGATGTCAATCTCATTAATTGGTTTGATTCTGTGTTTGGAGTTTCGCATGGTGATCTTCCTGTTCGCTTCCTAGGCGTGCCTCTAATATCTTCGAGATTAAGTCACAACCATTGCATTCCTTTAATAGACAAAATCACTGCTAGGATATCATGCTGGACTTCTTTGCTTCTTTCTTTGGCGGGTCGTGTTCAATTGATTAGGGCAGTTCTGTTTGCCATTCAAGCATTCTGGACAAATCACTTTATCCTTCCGGTTTCGGTTCATGGGACTCTGCAATATTTGTTCACTCGATTTCTTTGGAAGGGCGATGTAAACTCAAAAGGAGGAGCTAAAGTTAGCTGGGACAAGATATGTCGTCCTACGCATGAAGGGGGTCTCGGACTTAAAAACACTGAGGACTGGAACAAGTCTCAAATGATGATCCATCTATGTAAGATTGTATCTAAAAGCCCTGCTCTTTGGGCGAATTGGGTAAACACTACTGTTCTTAAAAGGCAACACTTTTGGACAATGCAGATGCCTTCGGACTGTTCTTGGATTCTGAGAAATGTGCTTAAACTTAGATCCATGGCGCGTCAATTTCTTTCCTACAATTTGGGAAATGGTCAAGGTACGTCTTTATGGTTTGACCCATGGTGGAACTCTAACTGTTTGGCTATGGTAAATACGGACACTATCATTGCACAGTCTGGTTTGCCTCATGCTGCTTCTGTCAACAGCTTAATTCGAACAGGTGCTTGGGTCTTACCAAGACCTTCTCTTCGAATTCATCATATAGACCCTGGTCTAACTGCTTGGCTTGACAATTTTTCTTTTCCTACTTTTAACCTGGACTCTCAGGACGTGATATGCTGGGGCTCTCTACCAATAAAAAAGGTTAAAATTTGGGACGTATGGAATTCTATTCGAAGGGCTTCTTCACAGGTTTTCTGGTCTGACCTTGTTTGGCACCGTATAAAAATTCAAAGATTTGCTCATCATGAATGGCTTTTGTGTTTGGGTAGGCTTCCAACTGCTCAAAGACTTATTTCTTTTGGATTGGATGTTCAACCTCACTGCTTGTTTTGTGTGGGAGGCTTAGAAAATGATTCACACTTGTTTGTCTCCTGTGCATATGCCACTTATATTCTAACCAAGATGGCCGGTGTCTTGCATGTCCACATAGTAGGGGATAACTGGTTAGATCTTTTATCGACATGGGGCTCCAATTCTGACCGAGTACATAGAGTTGTCCTCTTGCTAGCAGCTCAAATTTTTGCTTATCAATTATGGAGAGAGCGCAATGCTCGTTTTCACAACAGGGGAGCTCTTCGACCTGGACAGCTCATTGCTATCATCATGACGGACTTGAAGACTAAGCTTAGGAACTCAGCTTGGTTCTTAAAGAATGCTAATTTACCTCATTATAGGTGGATCTACATTTGATTAGTTTGGTTGGTTTTGTAGTAGTTTGTTTTTAGCAGCTTTCTATCCGCATGATATGTGGACCAAGGGTTAATCCCTATTTTTCCTTTTAAATATATATACATTTAGTAAAAAAAAAAACAAACTAAGAATTAATTAACTAACGAGAATTTAAATCTAATTACTTATGCAAGAGAAAACATGGGATCCTAACTTCATTAAATACTTCGCTTAGAGTTGATGCATTTAATCAATGCATGTGATGGTTGATATCTGATCAGACAACATGAAACAAGTATACGCTACTTCTCAGTATACGAATACCAAACTAAACATACATCCACAAAAGAGATAGAAGATGAATAGACACCAATTTTGCTTAGACCCTATATCTCTATAAGATTTGAAAACATAACGGTTGAAGATCAAGTTGTCCATTAAGATCACATAGGGAAGCATAATATCTCTATTTACGCTACAAATCATGATGTTAAAACATCAACCTATCCTATGCTAGCATGGCAAGTTCTAAATCTCAAGATCCACTCTCGTTTCGCAAGAGATTAATAAATTAGATGTTCGCGATGCATCTAAACACATGAAGCATAACCATACGAGAATATCAAATATACATCACACATAGATCTTTAAAGCATCAAGATACTAAATCTCCATAAATAAATCCGTTAGAATCCCATGACAACGATTAGTTCATAATCTTTGTTACAATAAACAAAGATATGAATTTTTTGTTATAATATGCTAACTAATGATACAAATTACAATGGTAGGATATGTTTAAATAGGCCCTAGAAGTCTTGTCCATCAAGAAAATACCTAAAAATACAACTTAAATTCGAATTAGGGCTAAAAATCAGGAAAAACAGGAATTTCAGCGTTCTGGTACGCACCCTGCCCACTTTCTGCGCAGTCTGCGCACTCTGGCCCGGTTTCTCGCGCACCCTGCGCACTTTCTGCGCGGTCACTTTCTGCCAGAATTATTTTTTGCTTTAGACTTCAAGAAAATTTCCCAAGCTTCGCGTGGACAGTAAGATCGCTGAAAACGGACTTCTAGAACTCCATATATGGCCAAAACAGTGTAGACTGCGCAACCTTCCCGGAAATCCGAATTTTCCATAAATTGCTCATTTCTCCTCCGTTTTCTCTTCCGATTCTTTTGCCACTTCCCGTTCTTCAATTCTCTTAACTTGGAATCCTCATGATGGCTCAAAACAAGACTCCATTCTTCATTCTTCAGCTCGAATTCATCTCCAAAATCGATGGAAACATTAACCCTAATCGACATTCTTACAAACCTGCACAACTACACAAAACACATCAAAAATACAACAAACTTGAGTTCAAGACAATCAATTTAAGCCGATATGGAATGTTCCAAATGGATATAAAACCCACTTATCACACCCCCAAACTTAAACCGATGCTTGTCCTCAAGCATAAACAATTTAAAACTAACTAACTAACTAGTACCACTTCCGTAGGTGATCACGGTTGCATTTGGCATATGCAACAAGCCCTTTAAACCCCTAGGTAGCCCTAGTGGACGAGTGAGGTCTCGTGAGGGCCAATAGTGAATGTACCCACAAAATCCATCTAACTAAACAATGCAAAAACAATGCAATGCATGAATGCAACTAAATGAAAATGCAAAAATCCCCTTCAAACTAACCAAAACCAACTAGCAAGCAAATATCTCAAAGAATGCAACTAAATCCAAATAGAGCTCGACTAAATCCTCGTACTTTAACAATACACGAACAAAAACGTGCGTGTGTGCGAAGCTCATCAGAAATACTCCCAAAACTAGGGGTGGGAATCGGATAATTAGGATACGAATTCTACTATATCCGGATCCGTATCCGGGAGTTTAAAAGCATTTCCGGATTCGTATCCGTATCCGGGAAATAGAGAAGGAAAATATTCGGATTCGAATCCGTCGGATAAATATCCGGATACGGATACTATCCGGATCCGTTTTCGTTTAATACATGACTCAACTCAACAACATCACATTCGTTTAATTCACACAACATCTCCACCGTCGATCCACTCACACTCTTCACCAGAAACTCAACCGTTCGATTCCGCAAGTGACGGTGGAGACGCGATCTCTAGCAAAGTCGATCGGTTAATATGCGGGAGGCGAAGCTGGAGATACTGGTCGGGACGAGTGTAGGAGGAGATGAGAGAGGGAGAGGAGGAGACGTTGAGAGAGATTTGGAAGAGAGAGTCGGTGGCGAGAGAGATTGAGGAGAGAGAGACGCAGTGGAGAGAGACGGTGGAACGGAGAGCGGAGGCGGTTGAAAAGAAGCGACGGAGGAGAGTCATGAGAGAGATTTGAGGAGAGAGGGGAGATGGTCAAGGCTGGCGCCCGATAATTTGGATCCTCCTTTCAAAGTTGGGATTTTAATTAAGGTGTAATATACTCTGTAAATTGGAATTGATTATTGAGGAGTGAGGTCTGAGGCGGCGATTAGGTTTTTACTTTTTGTTAAGGACTCGAGAGCTTGACTTTAGTTTAGCTGTTTAGTTTAGGACTACATAATACATATTCATATATTCTTTCTTTTTTGTTCGAAATTAATATTTTTTTAATGTTAAAGTCTTCTTAAGTAGTTCATATAGTAAGTGAAAATATATTATAAAATTTATATTAATAATATATTATTAAATTTAAAGAAACTATATATATATATATATATATTTATTTATTTATTTATTTGTACCTTAGTTTCGGATTCGGATATTTTCGGATACGAATATGCCTATATCCATATTCGTATCCGTATTTGTCGGATGCAGATACGGATAATATCCGCTTTGTTACGGATACAGATAATATCCGCTTTTTCTCGGATACGAATGCAGATATTTCGAACGGATATCGGATTTTCCGAATTTTTTTCCCAGCCCTACCCAAAACTAGATCAAAATCATACTCATTCTTCGCCAAGACAATCACAAGTTTATAAATAGAATAGAATGTAGACACTTCATAACCTAGGAACACTCCATCCTTATCTGAGTTAGTCAGAAATTCATGCTTTATTACTACACTACGGCACATAATAATATACAAGCATGCTTATTTAACCGTGCAATGGATGAGACCCCAAAAGGCTTATACAATAATACCTATGTAGCGAGCGTTAGGTTAGTGGATCCCAGACTATAAAAGCCTTAGGTCACTAGGCACAAAGTCCCCTAGAACTTAATTGCTCGAGTATTAAAGAGCTCACCCTGGTTAATTTTGCATATAAACATTCACATAACTTTTTTTCTTTTTTCTGATTTTTTATATATATGCAATCTGGAATGAGAATTCTCAATTCCAACCCTAGACTACTCATATAAATATGAGCCGGCTACTAGCCATTTGACACCTAGCCATTATTAACAACTAGCATGAACTTCCTGGTTTCCCCCAAACTTAGACTTTAGTGCTCCTACGTCATCAAGGGAATAACGAAAATTCTAAATATAAACAAGTGATTAAATCTCAAAATATCCAAACAAGCATGACCCTAACCTAGCTCAAAAGCAAACGATGAGACTGTGTAAAAGTTTTGTTCCCGTAACATGCAAGTCAATTCCATAAGGACTATAAATCAACCCCCCACTCATCATTACCACACTCAATTAGACATCGACCTACCAATCAGAATTAGCTCATCCTAAGGGATCATGAAATATGCATGCCATTAAAATGCAACTAAAATGGACTCACATGGTATAAAAACAAAATAACAGAATGTCCTACATGAACAAACATAAATAATAAGAACGAACATGCATGAATTACTACTAATATGCAAAATATGATATCCTACATGAACACAATGACTCACAATCACAAATAACTACATATACACTACTTATCCCCCAAACCACCCCCAAACTTAAAAGAATCAATGTCCACATTGAATGGAAGTAAATACAAGGGATAGTAGGAAACATACCTAAAAATACCGAAACAGGTGGGTTGCCTCCCACGAAGCGCCTTTGTTTAAAGTCTTTAGCTAGACATGGCAATGGCTTTTTCTCTTGAAAATTTCTACACCTTAGCTTAATATGGCCATTTAATTATCTTTTCTGGTGCTACATCCTTGATAACAATTTTCAGCCTTCTTCGCTCTTCAAAGGTGTCAGCAACAATGTTCTCTTCACTACCTGACAAGTTAGCAACAATAATAATAAGCAAAGTAGATGATTGACCCAAATATTCATACCTCAGCTGCTCTGATGGTTTAAACTCGAGTCTGGAAGCTTGTTCAATATGATGATTTTCATTTTTTACTTCCCAAGACTGATCAAGAGTAGGAATAGATGGATTGGGAACGAAAGTGGGTGGTTCACCAACAGAGGTCTTAACAACGGACTTAGGATCAAAAGAATTCTCCTCAAGTTGAATTTCATGCTTAGAACAAATAGCATTCAATTCATCTAACATCTCATCAGAAGTAAAATTCCTATACAACTCATGAAGTTCTTTATTGCTCTCATACTCTAACAAAGCATCTTCCTCAAGAAAAGACTCAATTGCACTATACTCAAGATTTGACCATGAAACAACCTCATCAATCAGCACCTTAGAATCCCAGAGATCAGCCAAGCCTAGCGACTCACACTCTTCCTCCTCATCACTATCCACCACAGGTTCTGACAAAACAGAATGTTCTTCTTTTTCTGTAGGGTCTTGATCTTGAATTTCTTCTTCATTCTCAATTGCTAAATTCTGATCGTTCGTGACTTTTCCAGATCTGAGTGTTACGGCATTCACCTGCTTCATGTCATCTTGTTTTCCTGGATTCACCTCTGTGTCACTAGGAAGAACTCCCTGCGGTCCGTTGAGAAAGGCACTTGCAATTTGCCCAATCTGATTCTCCAATGTCTTGAGAGATACCGCCTGACTTTTAATCATCATCCTCAATTCATCCAATTCAGATTTTTCATTCGAAGATTGACCATCATCCCCATGAAACTGTTGTTGCTGAAAATCTTGATTGTTGCTCCAGTCGAAATTGGGATGATAGGTGGCTAGAGCTGGTTGCGAAGGTTATTGGAAGTTGCTCACAAACTATGCCGATTCAGAAGATATGGCATATTGACTCGTCTCATGTGTGCCCTCACATAGCTCACAAACACTAGCAACTTGAGGCACCCCATGCTTTGACATAAAATCCAATTTCTTATTAAGTGCCTCTAGCTGAGCTGCTAGAGCTGTGACTGTATTAACTTCCAGAATTCCTGCTATTTTGTCTTGTGATAATCTCTGAGTTGAATTCTGATATTCATTCGCAGCCATCATCTCAATCAACTCATAAGCTTCCTCATAGCTCTTAGCCCATAGAGCTCCACCTGATGCTGCATCTAGCATAGGTCTTGACTGGACACCCAAGCCATTATAAAAGCAGTTAATCACCATCCAATCAGACATCCCATGACGTGGACACTTTCTTAGCATCTCCTTATATCGCTCCCAAGCCTCGCATAAAGATTCTTCAAGCTGCTGTGAAAATTGAGTAATAGTGTTCCTGATTGCTACGGTCTTTGCCATGGGGAAAAATTTTGTGAGAAATCTCTGAGCAAGATCCTCCCATGCTAAAATAGAACCTACTGGTAGAGAGTGCAACCAGCCCTTAGCTTTATCCCTCAAAGAGAATGGGAAAAGTCTCAATTTGATAGCATCTTCCGACACCCCGTTGATCTTGAAAGTGTCACAGATCACAATGAAATTCCGGATATGCATGTTAGGATCCTCCGTAGGAGCACCCCCAAACTGAACCGAATTCTGCACCATCTGAATTATGCTAGGAAAGATAATTAAAAGCTCTGGCGATGAACATACACCGACAAAAAATGGAGCTGACCAAGAAATTGAGCCCGAGAAGGAGGTCGCCAATCAAGATATATTGGATTATATTATGTGGATGGGCTGGAAAATCGAGTCTCTGGAAAAAGATTTACAAAGAGATGAAAAAATGGAGGAAAATCATGGCTTATCAGGAAAAAAAAAAGGAAGAAGAAGAAGGAAGGTTACCCATAACCTTTATTCTGGTCATTTGGTGGTAAAACGCATGACAGAAAAGATGTGGCACTGAGGTCTTGGAAATAATGGCTGGAAAATAAATGGTTTGGATGCTAAATTTTGATAGGAAGGGTCCTGATTAGGGGTTCAGTGATGCGGGGTTCCGCGACCCAGAAACTCCTCACATCAAGAGCATTAATATGTATAACCTAACGGACGAGGAACTAAATATCCACTTGTTGATAAAGATAAAGGCCATCTGGAGAGATACTAGTTGAGAGGTTCAAGGGATAAAGGCAGGTTAAACCTCAACCTAGAGGCCGCACCCATGAAAAAAGGGTCCTCGTAGATGAACCCCAGTTTTTCAGCTAGAAGGTTCCTCACAATTGAACCCCCAGTTTCTCAGTCAGAAGGCTCCTTGCAGATGAACCTCCAAATACTCAATTATGGAGAACGTACTCAAGGTGGAGATTATCGATCTAGGGGTTCAACCAGTTGGAGGTTAAGCTCTATCACAGCTCCCTTTCAACAATTTTGGGGTTAAACAAGTCTAAGAGTTTCCGTTAAAAATTGTGGAGCACAACACTAGTTCGCACCATAGCTCAATCCATGAAGGGAGTAAAATGGGTGAACTTGAATGATGATGGGGGTACGAACATCATGATTGATGAGTTGTAGGTGAATCTCAGTACTGATAAGGGCGCGAACCCCTTGATAGATGAGTAACAGGTGAACCCTAGTGCAGACAAGGGTACAACCCTCCTGACTGAAGGGGTACGGGTGAACCTAAATTCAAACAGGGATGCGAACCCCATGATTAATGATAAGTATGTAAACTTGGATGATGGCAAGGATATGAACTCCCTTATTGGTGAGCTACCGGAAATATTGTACATTATTCTCTTAGATACCTCTTGTTTCTTACAACGAGCTAGCTCAGGTAAGCTTAGAGGTGTCTTATTGATAATTTACATATTTGGTATGAAGGTTTTCCATCAACATTTACCATGAGAACACGAATGAGCTAGAAGATTAAGCTTCCATGAAAAAGAGGTTTATTGGTGGGAGGAACCCGGACAAGGGTTCTATGATGACATGTTCAAGGAGATAAGTCCTAGAACCCTGAGGCTTCACTTAACAGAAGCCCGAGTATGTTCAATACATAGACTGGGCAGGAAGCTTAATATGAAGCTTGTCAAATTAAAATATGGAAAAGATTGGTAAAAAGGACTCCCCCAGAAACGAGCTTCCTAGAAATAGGGTTCGTATACGATAGGTTCGATGTTGGAAGGCCCCTTAGTCATAAGCAATAATCTGAATAATGAAAAGGCTCGCAATAAGCAAGAAGAACCCGGGAAGCAACTTGGAAAAGGGTTTAAGCATGGAAAATCCCATTCAAAGGCTTTAAGCCAAAATGGAAAATATTAGAAATCAATATAGGGGTTCAACCGTAGCAGTTGTATCACTCGACATGAGAACCCCAAAAAGAATTAACTAATGCCTAAAGGAGATTCCTCAAGAAAAAACAATCTTGACCATGTCTTGCTTATTATGACACAAATGGGCGTTACACAACTGGTGTGGGATACTCAAATGGTTAAATCAAGGAAATGGTCAGAAGTGGACACCTCACTGTACGAGTACGATGGAAGCTCCATTCAGAATACATCGGGAATCATGTCACCGATAGCCTTGTTGATGGAACCCCATAAAGTGGTTCCAGTTTTTTGGGGGGTACCACCACCTATAGCATTGATGTAAATGGCTGCTCTGATGGAGGATTATGTAGGAACCTGAAATACTTAGTAAAAGGCATACTGGGGGGTATTGGTTGAAGCGCCTAAGCGGAGGCCAAAGAAAGGAGGTTTCATCATCTAAATAAAGAAAATGGTTACATACCTCCCATTTATAAGGAGGAGCATGGCTTACCATGTGGACTATAAAACTTGTTGAAACTACGGTAAGACGTGTATAGCCAGCTTCACGGATGTCCATTTAGATTTCTGCTCAAAGAGGATGAGAATCTGAATATGTTTCAATATTGGCACTACACCATATATGGCCTGCGGTAACCAAAAAATTATGTTACCTTAGGGTGTTAAAATGTTACTATAGACCCATTTTTGGGCTAAGGTAACATAAATTATAAGTTACATATTTTGATGTTACCTTAGGGTACCTAAGGTAACTTATTTCACCCCTAGGGTAACATGTCCTTTTTGGTTACCTTAGAGGTCTACTGTAACATAAAAATGGCATATTGCAACATAAATATTTGGTTACCTTAGAGTGCTTCAACTTTTTTTAAAAAGTGGGCCCCACTTTTTGGGACCCACAGGTGGGACCCACTTATGGCTATGCCAACACAATTTCTGTCTGCTACCACATTTTTGGCACCTTTTTTAACATTAATTATCCTTTTTACTAACACTTTATAACATCAATGGCAACACTTTTTTATTTACAACAAAAATACAAAATTTGAATATATGCATTTCCAAATTAACCAAATCAATACAATTATAATAGTTCATAATCCTTAACCCCAAATAAAAAATTACATAGCCTGATTACATGTAATTCTTTCAAATAGTCCAGCAACAAATTTGACCCTCAGGATTCTTTCAACAACATCATCAATTCTGGACACCGGTATATCCCCTGATTCCACCAGATCAAAAAAATCATCCAGAAACAATTCATATAATCACATCTGGAAGGCACTATCC
Organism: Kitagawia praeruptora; assembly: GCA_037693485.1. Taxonomy (NCBI): domain Eukaryota; kingdom Viridiplantae; phylum Streptophyta; class Magnoliopsida; order Apiales; family Apiaceae; genus Kitagawia; species Kitagawia praeruptora. The sequence goes on from CM075345.1 coordinate 137,620,270, forward strand.
CGTCTATTTCCAGGCCATGCAGATATTCCCAAGTGTTGTAGAACAGGTTGGCTAGTCACTGTCCCGTCTATTTCCAGAATCTTTTCCTCTCTTGCTGATCGTAAGGTTGAAAGAAGAGAGGACTCTGTTTGAGACTTTAATCTTCTTAATCCCCTGAAAAGAAACATACATACATATATGTGAAGATTGGGGAACTTGATTTATGCTTGCCATGTAAATTTATTTTATTTTCTAAATACAGCTAGATAGCTTATAACATAGGCAAACGATCACAATGTTGAGGGACTGCTGAACTGACAAAACCAGCAGACAAGAGCTACTACAAAGCTTTCACTAAGATAAAGAAGTAAGTCCTAGAATCCAGAGAATCAATAATTAGGACACGGAAGTGTTCTAAGAAGATAATGTTGTTACAAAGCTGCTACCATTTTCTCTATGCTTTCTATTGTTAACAGTTCACTCAACCACTTGAATGATCATTGGTGATTCACTCAACCATTCTTTAACTAAGCTAGTGCAACATACTTTAGAGAAGGTATTAATTGCAATTGTATAGCCGACATACTTTAGCAACATACTAGTTGTTAAATGAATTTACAGTAATGATCTTAAGATAGTTCATTTTTAACTGGTATTTTGCTAACATTTTTATAATTTAATTCTTATCTCTTGCCGAATTGTTAATTAACTGAGAAGTAAAACCATCAGCAAACCTTTTAAATCTATGTTGCTTCCCTTGTTCTACTAGGTAATCCAAACCAAGGCGTTATCTAATCTTCTTAAAGTCTTCAACACTTGAGCCTGGGACCTAAATTGTTTTGGCAAATATTGACCATTTGATTAATCAGGTAGACTGCCAGTAACAGTCTACCGTTATATAGTAAGGCTAATCTGTGGACAAGACAACTGAAAAATAGTTCAGGCAGGAGGGTTTTAACTAGTCTGATAAGACTCTTCAAAAACCAAGCTTACCAGACCAACATCCAAGTGGCAAACACATTACGAATATTAGGCAGCATTATGAACAGAACATTCCTTGCTCTAAGTAGAAAAGCGGAACTTATCCAATGTGATCTACAAATCTCTTACATTGTAAAATTGCTAGGACTGCATAAAAACTGCAAGAGCACTTATTGGGAAAGAAATAACACACACTTAAACTGGGGATCAATACAGGTTGGAATCATCAGAGGACATTTCTGCATTGATATCTACCCTAGTGCAACTTACAGAATGTTTTCTAAAATGTAAAAACTTTCATCTTGTAATAGACTTACAGGATCATAAAAATCATCCCTGAACCTAATAGTTCTATAAATTATGTTGGTAAGAGATACAGAGTTTGAGCCTACATGTCAAACTGAAGCTATGATTCATATCAATCACTGTTCACTGCTTATATATTCTGTTTTACCTGCTTGCAGATGGCAGATCCATTGACTGCATTGATGTATGCTATACAAGTCATGAACTTTCTCAAAGCGCTCATTTCAAAGATGCTGAAAGAAAGGGAGAATGTCATATTACAAGCATCCCCTGGGTCGCAAGTGGACCCTTCTGGTGAGAATGGGCATCAGGGTGCTTTACAGCTGTGCCGTAAAGCAAGTGCTGAAGATACAGTAAAGGAACAATCCTTTATTGCTGAAGATCCTCAATCAGAAACTGTGTGTGACAATCAAGTAAGCTACATCAGTGATGAAGAGTATCTCAGTTGCACTACTACTGAGGATTCTGTTGGTGGAGGATACGTTTACACTCTCAGTCGTAATTCCTCTGTTGGACATTCAACAGAATATAGCTTGTCTAGTGCCTCAAAAAACAAGGTTGAAGCAATAGGTCAGTCAAGTAAATCAAATGACAGTAGTAAAATTTCTGAAAAGATCGGCGGCCAACAAATTGCGGTTCAAGCTTTGGGATCTATCGATGGTAAAGGAATCAGAAATTTAAACAGAATAGACTTATGGTCAGAGCGGATTGAAGCCTGGCGATGAACGCAAGTCAAATATTGTTGATGCTTCCAACTAGTTTAGTTAAATGAATTTACAGTAATGATATAATTCAAACCAATCGCTTATCTAAACCATTAGCAAAATACCAGTTGCAAATGAACGGATTATCAATTGCAAATACCAGTTAACATACTTTAGAGATAAGAGTAAAACCATACCTTGATTGAATTTGCAAACACTAAATCTCTCTTCTTACTCCTAACTGCTCCTGACCTCCGTTTCCCAGTATATAAGATTGTGTTCTGTCTATCTATTGTGCTTTATCAAAACCTTGTAGGAAACAATACCACCTTCTCGATCCTTCTACAATGGCACAACCATTATTATAATAATAAGATTGGGACTGCGTATTACTCATGTCCCTCCACTTGTCCCTCTCCTGCATCTTACGTATTGAAATTCTATATACACATATATTAAATATAATTAGACACAAATCTCCAATCATAAATCACTTCAACAACGAAGGTTTAAAACCCCAATTAGACACCCCAATGTCAACATGATAGAACAAATTACTTCAACAATCACAAATCTCCCAAACAACGAAGGTTTAAAACCCTCAACACTAAAATCACATTTATCCATTCCATTGTCTTTCGAAAACTATTAAAATTAATCAAATCCTCGTACACAAATTACTCGATAAGTTAATTTGCACACAACATGAGCAATGAAACCACATTTAATTAACCATTCCCAACACTCAAAACACATCAATCGTGAAAACCCTAATTATCAGCACATAAATAATGAATATTAATTCAATTAAACACAATACAGTCAATTAAATCATGAACAGAGCAATAATAAAACAACAAATCAATCTACGAGAAAGATTAAACAACTAAAAATCAGTGAAATTAGATGTACCGCTCAATACAGGCGAGAGATTTGCAGAATCAACCAAGAATGAACCTGGATATTAATACATTAATACAGGCGAGAGAGTATGGAGAGAGAGAGAGAGGAGAGTATTGAGCGTTCGAGAGCACAGAGTGTATGTGTGTGCAAGTAACGGAGAGAGGAGTGGAGCCGAGAGAGAGGAGACCGAGAGGGAAGTCAAAAAATGGAGAGTAAAGTTAGTAGAAAGAGCGGTTCAATGAATTGGTTGGGCGGTCTTTTTACCGCTCCCCAATATCTCCCCAATTTTCATGTTCAAATTTTCACTTTGTCTCTTTCAAGGAAAAAATAATTTACTTTTACATTTTTAATTTATTTGAAACAATTATTTATATAATCTGACACAATATATTCAAATATTTTTAATCATATATGAAAATATTTTTATTTTATTGATATATTAAAATATATTTAGAAAAAAATATTAATTTTAAAAATTTTGTTTAATGATTTTTTGTTTTTTTGTTAAATAATATTTTATTCAAATATTTATAATTTAATATAAAATTTTATTAAACAAACATGAAGTATTTATTAAAAAAATAATAATTTTGATATTTTTTATAAAAATTGTTTTATTTGCTTTTTTAAAAAATTGGAGAAAAATATTAACAATTTAAAAAAAAATCTATACAAAAAAATTCTGAGCAGAATTTAAAAAAAATATAATTTCTAAAAAATATTACAATTTCTGAAAAAAATTATTTTTTGGAAAAAAATTGATTTTAAAAAATAAAATAATTTTCCAACTCATTTAATAAAAAGTTAACAAATTTTAAAAACTAAATTTATTTAAAAAATTTAAAAAAAATAATAAATTAGATGAAAAGAGTTGGCATGGCCAACTCTAATGTAACACCTACATATTTATGTTACATGCTTCAACACTTTCTAGCTAGTGTAACATCATATTTTTGGCTAAGGTAACATAAAAAACACAATGTTACCTCAGGATGTAAGTAGTATAGCTAAGGTAACATATTGGGGTAACATTTCTCCGGTAGGGGTTACGGTAGACCATATATGGTGTAGTGTGGCCATGGACAAACTACACTGAAGAGTCGGGGGGTAGTGGATACCAGGCTATATAGAGGATTTCTAATATGCACCTATTTTTAAATGAGAAGATGTACAAAGGAGGTTCAGGTTCGCAAACCCTTGGCGGCCTTCAGCCTCAGAACCCCTTATTGGGTTGCAGCGACAAAACTCGACACAAAACATAATCTTCAGCAATCAACATGGTTGGATTTATAGGTGGTCACAACTATATTCACGGCATACACCTGGAGTAAGATCTTAAAGGTAGGTGTACCTGAACCCTATGACGGGAGGTTTAGTCAACTGAACTCAGGGAAGCTTGATTTATATGAATTTCTGGTACCAAGGAGGGTTATGAAATATGGTTTCAAACTTGTAACATGGAGGAGATCATTGGAAAACCATATCGGGTGGCATGGATATAATCATCAGGATGTAGAAGTGTGTAAGGTTGGCAAGTATGTGTGGGCGTACGTGCATCAAACGTAAGTTGCTAGAAATTTAGTGGAGGCAACCACGACGTAGGGGTACGACAACCGAATCCCGGAGGTTCAAGAATAGAAATTATTGAATCATCATCGAGGAAAAATAACATGGTCTTTCTTGGAAGGAATATTAAGTAGTAGTCACTTCACCTATGATACCCCTTGTTTCTGACAATGAGTACGCTCTCGTAAGCTTAGAGGTTCATGGTGAAGGTTGATTGAACCTGATTGCGGATTACATAAGGTTCCTATTGCATGTATTGGCTACAAGGAACCGGGGGGTAGTGGATGGTATACTGCCATGATGGTATCTTGAAAGTGGTAAATTTTTAAGCAAACGAAACTTTTATGCAATGAAGGGGTCAGATCCATGAGATTCTTGAGGTTCTGGTATGCGAACCCCTAATGGCATTTAACTCTAAGGTACCCCTGGAAGCTGGATCAAGGAGTACAAGCGGATTGGATTTCACAAATTGGTTTAAAAAGGATTTTCCGTGCATGGATTATGCATGAGCTGGATTTATAGCATATGGATAGTGCTAAAGGAATGGATCGCATGTGGATTACGTGCGCAAGGCTGGAACATGTATGGATTATACATGAATCACATGTGGATTACGTGCGCAAGGCAGGAAAGGAAGCACATGGATTATGTGTTAATTGATTACACGGACTATATGGAACATGTATGGATTATACATGAATCAAGGCAGGAACATGTATGGATTATACATGAATCAAGGCAGGAACATGTATGGATTATACATGAATCAAGGCAGGGACATGTATGGATTATACATGTATCACATGTGGATTACATGTGAATGGATTGGAACCACAAGGTAGGCTGGTCCTAGGGAAACTAGGGCCATAAGGTTCCCCTATATTGGAGGTTCACTCGTTTGAACCCTGAGAAGGCGTAACGTCGATAAACTTCCGTGTAATCACGTTGGTGGATAACCAACCCCGTTATGGGACTTATGTACATCTGTGGAAGCTACGTACAATTTGGCAAATGGCTTCGCTACGACCCCAGGGAAACTAGGTGAGTGAGGTCTAACTCTTGGAAACTGGAACGCTAAGGATTTTAGCGGTGTGAGGAAATCACATTGGATGGCAGACGGCTTCGCCACGACCCCAGGGAAACTGGGTGAGTGAAGTTTAACTCTTGGAAATTAACATCGTGAGGGAATTAACATCGTAAGGGAACTAACATCGTGAGGAAATTAACATCGTGAGGGAATTAACATCGTGAGAAAATTAGCATTATGAGGAAATCACATGGAACCTCGTTGAGGGAATCTCCGAGGATGGAACCTGGTTGAGGGAAACTCCTATGATGGAACCTCGTTAATAGGAATTCTTCATGCATTCTAGGTCTGATCCCGTAGACCGGTCTAGGATTAGGGGTTCAGTCGGTAAGAGGATCTAGCTTATTGGAAGCCCGGGGGGTAAGGCATGAGCGCCTATCTATGAAATATTTTTTATGATTTGATTAAAACAATGATCACTTTATCTTTGCCTTTATTTGCTCAACTGTTGTGAATGACTATGTGTACTTATATGCTTTATGTGCTATGTGTACTTATGTGCTTCATGTCTTATGTTTGCATGCCTTCTCTGTGTGTGTCTATGTGTTATTGTTTATTGGAACCTAGTTCTTTACTATAAGATAGGTTATGCCAAAGTGCTCTAGGGGTAGTGGGTGTATGGACCTGCTAGGTGGAAACCTTTTAGGTCCGAACCTCTTAGGTACGAGCTTCCCCGGGGAATATGGATTGGATCCGGATTGGATTGGATTGCATTTAGACTTGGATTGGATCTGGATCTAGATTGGATTTGGATTAGAGAGGATCTGGATTGGATTTGGATCTGGATTGGATTTGGATTTGGATTGGATTTCTCATGTATGGATTATGCATAAGTAAGTTTTAGCATGTATGGATTATGCATGTCATGGGTTCGCGTCGATCCTAGGAACACTAGGCTAGCGAAACTCCCATCAACTTAAAGCCCACGTAAGCCCTTGGCAGGCAGTGTGGTTAGGCCCACGTGAACCCTCAACAGGTAGTGGTGCCCTTTCACTACTTATATCATGGGAATGCATTAATGCTCCCATCAATCTACGACCCACGTGAACCCTCAACAGGTAGTGTGGTCAGGCCCACGTGAACCCTTAACAGGTGGTGGTGTCCTCTTATTATTTACATTATGAGTACGAAACAATGCTCATATCAGCTTCAAGCCCACGTAAGCCCTTGGCAGGTAGTGTGGCTAGGTCCACGTGAACCTTCAATAGGTAGTGGAACCTTTTTTTCGGGTTCGCATTGACCCTAGGTATCCTTGGTGAGCAAAGCTCCTATCAGTCTTACGCCCATGTAAACCCTTCATAGGTAGTGTGGTGACACCCACGTAAACCCTTCATAGGTAGTGTGGTCAGGCCAAGGCGAACCCTTGACTGGTAGTGGTGTCCCCTTATCATACACGCCATGTGAACAAATTAAGGCTATTGCGTGAAGCCTCGATGTTTATAAAATTTTAATGGTATAACTAGGTGAACCCCTATGGCCTGAACGTACCCCTAAGCAGTCTACTTTACACATGGCATGTGCACAAACAAAGATTAAAGGATTCAAGCAGAGGTAGACTTACATATCGTGCGGGAAGGAAATCTAGTCCTCGGGGGGTAATTCAACATCTCACCATGGAAGGGCTTACATAATGGAATGGGTTCAATGGTTGAACCCTGACTTGGATTGACGTGCTAAAAGAAAAGATAAGTTCTACTTTTATTCTTTTACATATTCTCTATCACACATGTTTTCTATGCATACAAGGAAATTGATATAGCATCTAGCTAAAAACTTCATTGCGAAGTTCATCTTTTCAAATGGATCATTATCTTCTATCATACATTAATTCATATTCATCTGGATGTGCGTATCACATGATTTCACACTTGCATGGATTTATACACAAAGGGTCATCATGACATATATTTACTTACATTATGCATGAGTTTCAAAATTATTTTCAAACTTGTTAGCTGATAAGTACTTAGACATACTATATGCCTCATAACGTAACCACTTGGAAAGACATAATTACAATTGAGGAGGTTTCTATAACCTTACCTTGGTCCCTCCTCGCGTACGCATATAAGATCATCTACATCATATGGATTATAGGTTCACTTGGGAAAAGCCCCATAGTTTATGGGCCTGGTTTGGCAAAGTCCCATGGTTTATGGGAACAGTTTGGAGAAGTCCCACAACACTGGGCATCATTGGAGAAGTCCTCAAAATAATTAGCAATATCTTGGGAGGTCCATTGTGATTGTTTCACGAAGATCTCTAAATATTGTGGCATATGTCTTGAGGAGTGCGTTCGCTAAGGTTCTACTTGAGTGTGAAGGCAGTAATGGGTCTATTTATACAAAATCATATGCACTCGCATAATCATATTTGCATCTATGCATTATTTATCTATGCGTTATGTACATTATATATATGAGCTACTTAGCTCATATTACTAATCACTTTTTCTAGTTGTCTTGGTAGCTTAGGGTTCTGGAAGATTAAAGCTTATTTGCAACAGCGGAAGTTTCATTGCTTCACCCACAAGGATTCACACATGGAGACCAACCTCACAAGGAAAAGAAATATATCGAGAAGTCAGGCTATGGTTTTCAAGGAAGAAGGCTGGAAGTTGGTAGGTTCAGGTGATAAGGATAAAAAGCTCATGATCGATTGGAACGGGTACGTCATGCATGGTATAAGGTATGTGGAAGGAGTTCATTTAAGGATTCAGACGGGGTACATATGTGGAAGCATTATGTTTCCTATTTCTTACGCCGGGTTAGCTCATGTAATCTTGGAAGCATGATGTGGAAGCTATGTATTTCTTTGAGGAAGATAAGGAAGGATTAGACCATGTCATACTTTGGTTCCTTTTGCAATCAATGGCTACAAGGAACCGGGGGGTAGTTGTTGTGCCCAAAATCAGCCTTGGGCTTGATTTAAGGCACATTAAGGTTACAGAATCGATTAATGTAGATATGGAAGGATAAGCTGGACTAGGGATGGATGCTTTGGCCCAATATGCCTTAAAATATATTGAAAGATGAAGATTCTGGCATCAGGTTCGGGGTTCGTCCATGTAGGGATTCAGGTGTTTGAACCTCATGTAGGGGTACTGCTGTGTGAAGTCTTGATAGGGGTTCACCCAGGTGATAGGCTTCCAGGCAGGGGTACGTGCATGTACCCCGACAATTTCCAGAAATCGGCCCAGCAATCCCGCAACCTCCTAAATTGTAGGAAATCGGATAAGGAACGCTCCAACAACTTAATGGATAGCTCCAAAACATTAGGAACGACCCAACAACATCAATTATCATAGATAATCATTATATATACATGGATTATGTATATATATGATGGAAAATCATATAAATATTGAGATATTTACGCTCTTATGGATATATAACAACTGGATCAGCTTGGTTGAGGAGGATAAGGCTTATCAAAACGTTAGCTGAGCTATCAACAAGGAGTCCAAAACCCTAGAACTACATGTGACTTGATTCCTATAAATATAGGATATGTAGGCACTTTGCAAGGGTTGAATCTCACTTCTCTCTAAAAAAATCATGTAAAAACTTGAACAATACACATCTCTGGCAGCTGGGATCGACTGAGTAGGAATTACTCCGTCCTTGCTATCCGGTGACCTTGCAAACTCAGTCCCAAAATCATTATAAACAACCACCCACTTTGGCAATTGAACGCCGGGCTGTAAACGCTTGAACGCCGATTATGCAGCCGGAAATCAAGCGATTCATCCATTATTCCAGCGATATTCTCTCGAAGTGTTGTACCAAATTCCTCTCACAACAGTTCATAATCGAACCGCTCGTCATCATGGGATCTGATGAAACCATGATAATAAACAAAGATATGAATTCTATGATATAATATGCTAACTAATGATACAAATTACAATGGTAGGATGTGTTTAAATAGGCCCTAGAAGTCTTGCCCATCAAGAAAATACCTAAAAATACAAATTAAATTCGAATTAGGGCTAAAAATCAGGAAAAATAGGAATTTCAGCGTTCTGGTGCGCACCCTGCCCACTTTCTGCGCACTTTGGGCCTGTTTCTCGCGCACCCTGCGCAGTCTGCGCGGTCACTTTCTGCCAGAATTTATTTTTTGCTTTAGACTTCAAGAAAATTTCCCAAGCTTCGCGTGGACAGTAAGATCGCTGAAAACGGACTTCTAGAGAAAACATGGGAACCTAACTTCATTAAATACATCGCTTAGAGTTGATGCCTTTAATCAATGCATGTGATGGTTGATATCTGATCAGATAACATGAAACAAGTATACGCTACTTCTCAGTATACGAATACCAAACTAAACATACATCCACAAAACAGATAGAAGATGAATAGACACCAATTTTGCTTAGACCCTATATCTCTATAAGATTTGAAAACATAACGGTTGAAGATCAAGTTGTCCGTTAAGATCACATAGGGAAGCATAATATCTCTATTTACGCTACAAATCATGATGTTAAAACATCAACCTATCCTATGCTAGCATGGCAAGTTTTAAATCTCAAGATCCACTCTCGTTTCGCAAGAGATTAATAAATTAGATGTTCGCGATGCATCTAAACACATGAAGCATAACCATACGAGAATATCAAATATACATCACACATAGATCTTTAAAGCATCAAGATACTAAATCTCCATAAATAAATCCGTTAGAATCCCATGACAACGATTAGTTCATAATCTTTGTTACAATAAACAAAGATATGAATTTTTTGTTATAATATGCTAACTAATGATACAAATTACAATGGTAGGATATGTTTAAATAGGCCCTAGAAGTCTTGTCCATCAAGAAAATACCTAAAAATACAACTTAAATTCGAATTAGGGCTAAAAATCAGGAAAAACAGGAATTTCAGCGTTCTGGTACGCACCCTGCCCACTTTCTGCGCAGTCTGCGCACTCTGGCCCGGTTTCTCGCGCACCCTGCGCACTTTCTGCGCGGTCACTTTCTGCCAGAATTATTTTTTGCTTTAGACTTCAAGAAAATTTCCCAAGCTTCGCGTGGACAGTAAGATCGCTGAAAACGGACTTCTAGAACTCCATATATGGCCAAAACAGTGTAGACTGCGCAACCTTCCCGAAAATCCGAATTTTCCATAAATTGCTCAATTCTCCTCCGTCTTCTCTTCCGATTCTTTTGCCACTTCCCGTTCTTCAATTCTCTTAACTTGGAATCCTCATGATGGCTCAAAACAAGACTCCATTCTTCATTCTTAAGCTCGAATTCATCTCCAAAATCGATGGAAACATTAACCCTAATCGACATTCTTGCAAACTTGCACAACTACACAAAACACATCAAGACTATAACAAACTTGAGTCCAAGACAATTAATTTAAGCCGATATGGAATGCTCCAAATGGATATAAAACCCACTTATCAAAGGGTAAGAATAATTATTATTGACAGTATATCGCATGTGTTAGAATCAATGAGTGAACATATGTGAACTCTTGGATAAAGGCACAACTAAGAATGTTGAATCTCCAAAAAGTGAGGGTAACAATAATCCTCATATAGTTGACAGTAAAACACAGACATTGGAATGAATAGGTGAACTAAATGCCCTTCATCCTAATCACAGTCTTAATATTGTGAAATCGGATCCTCTTCAAAGCAATTTTCCCCAAGAATTGTTCAAGTTAATAATAGTAAAATTGGGACTAGAAAAGGTAAAGTAAAAAATAAGTTGGAATATGTTGCTCTGATATCATGTTAATTAACTAGTGCATCTAAAAATTTAAAGTGTTAGATGGAAGCCTCAACTAGATTTTATACTATTCAAACATGTCCATTGAAATTATCATCAATTTTTCCTCGACCTATAGGGAGTTCCATTCCAAGATAAAAAAAATGAATAAAGAAGAGCCCATTTGAATCATGAGGATGATCATTAAAAATATGGAAATAAGGGTTGATTTCATAGGGAAGGGACATTGTGAAAGACAAATGAAAAAGGAATATGCAACGTCATGTGTACGAAGGTGGGAATTAAAGATGAGTTCATAATAAAGTTCTATCTCTTGAAAACGAAGTTGGTGTCTTGGTTCATGGTCAAAATCACGTGACAAATGTGGTTGTGAAGTATTACAAAGACTTGTTGGGCACTGTTCAGTCAGGTCTCCCATTGATCTTTTGCTCATAATTTGTAAAACCATTACTAAAACTCAAGCTGAATTTTAGGTGGCCCTTGTCACTCGAGATACTGTGCTATACACACTCAGAGCTATAAAGAAAACAAGGCGCCAGGGCCCAATGGATTCATTCTAGAGTTCTTCTTGGCTATCTCCGGCATCATATGGAAAAATTTCACAAATGCAGCTCTTTCTTTCTTTCGAACAGGCATTTTAACTATAGTATCTCTTTTATTCCAAAGCATGTTTCTCCTGCTTTTTTTTTAGCATCACTGTCTATAAATGTATATCTAAGATTTTAGCAAATCATATAAAGCATGTGTTTTTTTTTATCATCGATTGTGCACAAGAGCTATTTAGAGGTTATGGGAGGGAAACAGGGATCCCCAAATATGATCTTAAGCTTGACATCTACAAAGTATTTGATTTCGTACATTGGGACTTTATCTTTTCAGCTTTATAAAGAATACAATTCCCTATTGTTCATATAGCTTGGCTCAAAAGTTGTATTTGTTGTGCTCACTATTTAGTTAAATTAAATGGTGTAATACATGGTTACTTAGCGGGTGCTCATGGTATTAGACAAGGGAATCCCCTATAAACATTACTGAAAGTGTAAAGGAATTGCCCTTACACATTTATTTTTTACGGATGACGTCCTTCTCATCTCCCGGTCTCGCTACGTTTAGCACTTGGAATTTACTTGCCTCAAGCATCCACAAAAAAAACTTGTTTTATGAGTAATTGTAAGATGACCAAGTACTATAGGTAAATGAATATAAAATAAAGATCCCGAAGGATCATGAGTTAAGTTACAACATAACTGAATAAAAGTCTAAGTCCATAAAGGACCCTGAATAAAAGCTAAATCAACAAAGTGTTAAGTTACTGTGGGCATATCGTACCACCTGCAAAGTTACAACTGGAGCAACCCCATTCTTGTTGGCTTACAGAGCCAAAACAGTTGTGCCCTTGGCCGAGATCACACATATATCACCAAGAGTTGAAGCTTACGAGCCATAAAATAATGAAGAAGGTATGAGGCTCACCCTTGACTTGATTGATGAAGCGAGCGCTAGGAATGCAGAGCATCAAAACAGAGCATCTTTTCATTACAACCAAAGGGTTAAGGAGAGGTTCTTTCAGCAAGGCGATTAATTTTTGAGGAAGATAGAAGCATCTGGCCGTGTGACAGAAAGGAAAGTTAGCTCCCAATTGGGAAGGGCTATATCGAGTTAAGAAGACATTAGGACGAGGATCCTACAAGCTGGAAACCTTGGATAGAAACGAGATGCCTCGCACTTGGCATGCCTCAAATCTTAAAGTTTATATCCTAGTAGGACATAACTTCATATTTATAAGGAGAACTAGAAATAAGGTTCGATGAAACCAATCCAGGGCTTATTACCCCGAGTAGGATAGTAGTACTTTATGTAAGGGTTGAGCCTATTTCAAGTTATTAATGCTAGTTTGTTTTCTACTCCATAATCATATGATTTTATTTATGTGCCAAGCACCTGATGTGTGTAATTCTAAGATGACCAAGTACTATAGATAAAGGAATATATGAATGAAAGCAAACAAATGCATAAATAAAGATCCCGTAGGATCAAGAGTTAAGTTACAACATAAATGAATAAAAGTATAAGTCCATAAAGGATCCTGAATAAAAGCTAAATCAACAAACAGTACACATGTGGCAACTAAAGCCATGCAAGGCTGTGGAGGCTAAAGACTGGCTACTCATCTCTTCATTGCTGCTTTTCTTCTCCTTCTTCTCCATTTTCTTCTACTGTCTCAGATGAGGAACTGGATGCGGATGAGGAACCGGAGGCGGATGAGGAGCTAAGCTGGTTCTGAAGCCTTTTCTCAGGTAGTGGCTGCCTGACTTTCCCTTTTCCCTTTCCCTCTAGAGTCGGAGCCAAAGGCCCTTGTGCCCGAACCAGAGGCAAGAACAACTTTCGTGCTCCCACCAACAGCCCAATTTGGGCTAGGGAAGGCTTTCGGGTCAATCACCTTGGGATGTCTCATGTTAACAGCAGGAATAGCCTTGTTCCCACCAGTAATTTAGGATTCAGGATGCATTTGATCATTATATTGGTCCATGAAGTCAAGAAAGGCATCTGACTTCAAATAGCAAAAAATCACAGCTCCGTGGCTAGAATTAAGTTTGCCCTATGAAATCTCATACTTCCCTTTGTAGGAAGCAGCCTCGTCCTCAGAACATAAGCTCTTGACTCCCACTCCTTGATCTCTTTATCCAACTTGGCATTCTCCTTAGCCAGCAGCCTCTTTTCCTCCTTTAACACCTTACCTTGATGGATTGATGACTGAAAGAAGGCATTAGTCTGGAAGACAAGGAATGTTAAGTCAAAAAACATTAAGGCAAAAAGGCATCTGTGATTCATGAATGATGAAATACATGCCTGATAAATGGTTTGGGCACCTAGTTGCTCGGCCTCGACTAGACCCGTGCCCGTGGTAACATTCACCATGTCAATAGGAGTAATGGAACACTTAGACCAGTGGAGTGCCAGCAGGGAACTTATGAATATCGAATCATGTGAACAAATACCCCATTCTGGCACAAAAGCCATCTTGATGTTCCCCTCAGCTAGGGATGATCGTCGGGACACTTCGGGGCCGGGGAGTGCTATCCCCGCCCCCATCCCTAAATTCAAACCCAATCCTCGTCCCCAGCCCGATCCCCGTCAGGGACTATTTTTCATTCCCCGTCCCAAACGGGTAACGAGGATCTCCGCGGGGAATCGGGGAATTTTATTTAAAATAAAAAATAAATTTAAACACTATAGTGAGCTTAAATGCATTAAATTAAGATAAAAAATATTACTTAAAGAAACAATTATAAATAACATGAAAATGAAGTTATTTAACTACTAGAAAGACAAACATAAAAAATTAAAACATCATTTTACTTCCAATATGAAGTATTGGAAATTCGTTTATATTAATATATGATTATTAATATATATATATATATATATATAGGGGGCTACTCCAATACAAACCTACAAACCAAGCAAAATCTAATATTTCAAGCTAATCTAATGCCAAACTAGGGGTACCCCAATACAAAAAATGTTTAAAATAATTGGCTCTATCCAACAAAAAAAAATCACTGTTCACGTGATGACGTGGCAGTGGATTTCACTGGTTAACGGTGCTTCGCACCTTCTTGTACGGCGCTTCGTGCCTTTATCATTCTAAAGTTGTAAGGAATGGCAATCAATGGTAAAGACAATAGACGATTGACGGGTGTGTCGAGAGCCTTCGGCCCTCATGACTACCTAACTCATCCGTTTACTGTCTTAAATGCTTCGCATTTCCACAGCAAGTTTTTTTTTTGTTGGATAGAGCCAATTATTTTAAGCATTTTTTGTGAAGGTACCCTTGGCGGGAACCTTAGAATAGATGAAATATAATTAATTTAGTGTTGGTTTGTAGGTTTGTGTTTTAAGAGTGGTTTGTATTTGAGCAAAAACCTATATATATATATATATATATATATATATATATATATATATATATATATATATATATATAGAAAAGTTCTATGGACTACTTGGAGTACATATATGTTCTGCATTCAAAATATATTAAAATTTATTATTTTGCAAACCTTGTTATATGAATATCATATGATAATCTTGAAAATCATATATATCATCTTAAAATCCTTTATGTTTTGCAATCATAACATATATGTTTTGCAACCCAAATGTGTTTCGCAGAACAATTCGTTTTGCAATATTTTGTTAGAAAAATATATAAAATTTTCAAGATTTTCAATGGAAAAATGATATTCATTTAATAAGCTTTGCAAAATAATAAAGTTTGCAAAATTTTGAATGCAAAACGTATATGTACTCCAAGTACTCAAAGTAAGACAGTACTCCATAGAAACTTCCTATATATATATATATATATATATATATATATATATATATATATATAGGAGGAGGTTCAAAAGAGAACCCTCATTAGCAAGAGAACCAGAAGACCCTATTATTTACCATTGATTTCCTTTTCATCCTATGGCCTAGATTATATACATATTAGATACTATTTTACTTATTTCTAATTAAAAGGGTAGTATTTTGAAACTGAAAATACATAAACATAATAAGTACATTTACGTATTATACAGAATCATTTCCATGTTTGTAAAGATTTTGCAGAGATCTTGTGCACGATGAGCGCTCTACATTCCATACACATGTTTACCAGTTATGTTGATTGCTTTATTTCATTTAATTTGACGTGACAACATTACATTATCAGTTTTACAACTAAGTCGTGTTTATCAGCTATGTTGATTGCCTGTATTTCATTTAATTTGACATGACAACATTACATTATCAGTTTTACAAGTCGTCTTGTCATTTTCTTTTTTTTCATCACAGAACACTAGGTTTTAGATTGTCAATGGAACACAAAAATTAGACAAAAACGAATCGTAATCCTGCAATTTCGTTTGCAAAGATGTAAGAGTCCAAGAAATATTACTTACAGATGTTTTGGAGATGACATTGAAGGTGTTCAATGAAGTGTTCTTAAAACGTTATTGAAGGTGTTCTGAAGTGTTTTTAAAAATGTTTAATGAAAGTTTCATGATTGTTATCTTAACTATCTTTTGCTCTTGTTTGTTTAGTGTTGTTCTAGTTTGTTAATTGCTAGTCACCGGTGTTGTTTTAGGTTTTGGCCTCTCACTTCTTTGCTCATACAGGTCATGTATCAGATGTAATGTACGACATGGCCTAATGGAATCTTAATGAAATTTTAATATTCAACAGTCTGTCCCCATATTGAGGATCAGTGTTGATTTTTATTTCTCCATTATTGTAGTATGAGGATCGAACAATACATGGTTCACGAAAAGGTTGTGAAGAAAGTTGGATTTAGGAGAAGGCATAAAAGGTTGTGAAGCGCTTGGTTTTGTGATTCACGAAACTGTACACAATAGTTATCTTGATACCATACGGAAGAAGAAGAAGACATAAGTTAGATGTTTGATTCCAATGTGTTAGTACCATTGTTGGTTCTTGTTTTTTTCAATATATGTAATTAAGATCATGAACATGTGATCATGTTCATAGTGTTTTTTTAAGTGTTCCTGATTGTTCTTTTAGATATTCATTCAAATCTCCTGCAAATTTGGTTTCCTTCCCAGAACCAATATATTTGTTTTGACATGTTAGGCAGAAAGCCAAAAATCATTACACCCATAAAAGATCCAAAAATAAGAAAATTAAGTGTAGACAGATTTTGATGCATCAATTAACCAAAATCTTACGTAATGAATTCTTTTAAATCACTTAACAGAATCTAGGATTAAATTAAATAACTTATATGTTAATGAAAAAACACTTAATGAAATTTGAGATTGAAACCTTAAAAATTGATTTTTAAAATATCCAAAAAGGTAGAAAATAAATTTAATAATATTTTTACATGAAACTTAATAATAGTTTTAATTTAATAATAGATTTGAAAACCTATTTATTAGGAATTAATCAATGATTTATATTACACCCTCTTTCTAATTTCCAAAAGGAAACAAATCAAAGCATATCATCAAAAATCTTTACAATACATTTTTGTATGAAAGGAACCAAATATAATCATATACTCCATCATATTAAATTGTAAAGATATATATTCACTCGTATAATCAAGTAGAATCTCGAAAAACCTAGTAGAATCTCAAAAATATAATAAAAAAATTGAAATTTTGATTTGAAACACGTAAAAGAATCTTGGTGTATTAACTAAGATTTCTATATATAATTTAATTTTAAAATAAATGTATAATTTTTCTTTTAAAAAATTAAATATATAGAAAAATTATGTAATACACCAAGATTCTGTTAGGAATTTTGATAATTACTCTGAAAGAATTTCTAAAATATAATAAAAAAAATTGACATATTGATTTGAAACACGTAAAAGAATCTTGGTGTATTACCTAACCTTTCTACATATAACTTGATAGAATTTTAACATTACTTAATAGAATTTTAAAAAATACTTAACAAAATTGTAAAATATCAAGACACCTAGTAGAATTGGAGTGTAAGATTTTGTAATTATTTTTATAATTTAATAACTTCTTTTTAAATTTTTTTAACATGATACGTACTCAAAATATTTTTAAAAAAATAATTGAGGATGAGTAAATATATAAACAAATTGTCAAAAATTACAAAATGAAATTGTTTCCAAATAAATACCAAAAGAGTAGAATCTAAGGTGTTATACTAATTGTTTTTATTGAAAAATTATATTACATGATAATTTATCCAACAGACCAACACTATAAACAATTCATGTACATGATAATTTATCTAATACTATAAATAAATATTTCTTAAAAATATTATTTTTTATAAAAATATTTTATTGATCAATAATAAGTTTCAAATATAGTTATGTACAAATACAACACTATAAATAATTTATCAAACATTTAATAAAATTTGTAAAATAATTTTTCGAATTAAAATTCAATTTTTTGTAGGAAGTTTTCTAAAATAATTCTCAAAAGAATCTCGAAAATATAATAAAAAATTGACATATTGATTTGAAATACGTAAATGAATCTTGGTGTATTACCTAAGAGTTCTATATATAACTTAATTTTAAAAGAAATGCATAATTTTTCTTTTGAAAAAATAAATATATAGAAAAATTATGTAATATACAAATATTCTCTTAGATATTTTGTTAATTACTCAAAAAGAATTTCTAAAAGATAATAAAAAAATTGACATATTTATTTGAAACACGTAAAAGAATATTGGTGCATTACCTAACGTTTCTACATATACTTTGATAGAATTTTAACATTACAAAATAGAATATTTTAAAAACTACTATCAAGACACCTAGTACGTAGAATCTGGAGTGTAAAATTGTTTTAATAATTAATTATCTTTTTTTTTAATTTTTGTACATGATACGTAGTCAAAATATTTTTTTAAAAATAATTGAAGATAAGTAAATATGTAAACAAATTGTTAAAAATTAAAAAACAAATTGTTTCCAAATAAGTATTAGAAGACCTGGTAGAATCTAAGTTGTTATACTAATTGTTTTTATTGACATATTGATATTACATGATAATTTATCCAACAATATAAATAATTCATGTACATGATAATTTATCCAATACTATAAATAAATATTTCTTAAAATATTAATTTTTTATAAAAATATTTTATTGATCTAAATTAAGTTTCGAATATAGTCATGTACAAATACAACACTATAAATAATTTATCAAACATTTTAAAAATCTATAGAATATTTTTTCGAATTAAAATTCAATTTTTTATAGCAAGTTTTCTAAAATAATTTTCAAAGGAATCTCGGGAATATAATAAAAAAAATTGACATATTGATTTGAAACACGTAAAAGAATCTTGGTGTATTATCTAATATTTCTATATATAACTTAATTTTAAGAGAAATACATAATTTTTCTTGTAAAAAAATAAATATATAGAAAAATTATGTAATATACCAAGATTCTCTTAAGAATTTTGTTAATTACTCAAAAAGAATTTCTAAAAGATAACAAAAAAATTGACATATTTATTTGAAACACGTAAAAGAATCTTGGTGCATTAACGTTTCTACATATAACTTGATAGAATTTTAACATTACAAATTAAGACAGTAGTACGTAGAATCTGGAGTGTAAGATTTTTTTTTATTTTTTATTTATAATTTAATAACTTTTTTATATAATTTTTAAACATGATACATAGTCAAACTATTTTTTAAAAAATAATTGAAGATAAGTATATATGTAAACAAATTGTCAAAAATTACAAAATAAAATTGTTTCCAAATAAGTATTAAAAGACCTTGTAGAATCTAAGGTATACTAATTGTTTTTATTGACATATTGATATTACATGATAATTTATTCAACACTATAAATAATTCATGTACGTGATAATTTATCTGATACTATAAATAAAATAATTCTTAAAAGAATCTCGAAAATATAATAAAACAATGACATATTGATTTGAAACACGTAAAAGAATTTTGGTGTATTACCTAAGATTTCTATATATAACTTAATTTTAAAAGAAATGCATAATTTTTTTAAAAAAAATAAATATATAAAAAATTATGTAATATACCAAGATTATATTAGGTATTTGTTAATTACTCAAAAAGAATTTCTAAAAGATAATAAAAAATTCACATATTGATTTGAAACAAGTAAAAGAGTTTTGATATTACATGATAATTTATCCAAGGTGTTATACTAATTGTTTTTATTGACATATTAATATTACATGATAATTTATCCAACACTATAAATAATTCATGTACATGATAATTTATCTGATACTATAAATAAATATTTATTAAATATAAATTTTTTATAAAAATATTTCATTGATCTATAATAAGTTTCGAATATAATTATGTACAAGTACAACACTATAAATAATATATCAAACATTTAAGAAAATCTATAGAATATTTTTTGAATTAAAATTCATTTTTTTATAGCAAGTTTTCTAAAATAATTCTCAAAAGAATCTCGAAAATATAATAAAAAATTTACATATTGATTTGAAACACGTAAAAAAATCTTGGTGTATTACCTAAGATTTCTATATATAACTTAATTTTAAAAGAAATGCATAAATTTTCTTTTAAATAAAAAAATATATAGAAAAATTATGTAATATACCAAGATTCTCTTAGATATTTTGTTAATTCTAAAAAGAATCTCAAAAATAATTTCTAAAAAGATTCTCTTAGATATTTTAAATAATTCTAAAAAGAATCTCAAAAATTTAATAAAAGTAAATAAACTGATATATTGATTTGAAACACATAAGAAATTCTCAAAGGAATCTCAAAAGGGTAGTAATTAATTGATATATTGATTGGAAAAACGTAAGAGAACCTTGGTGCACTTTATAATATTTTTACATGTAACTTAATTTTAAAAGAAATGTATAAATTTTCTTTTGAAAATATTAATATATAAAAATATTGTGTAATACACAAAGATTCTCGGGTGATGGCCCTAAATGCCCACCTCCCAAAACAAATGGTCCAAAATACCAATTTTCGGAGGGGAAGGCCCTATTTGCCCACCATACACGCATCTGGGAGAGGCGTGTATGAGACACGCATTTGAAAGATGCGTGTGTTTTGTAAATTGAAAATCAAGCATCACATGCGTGTCTTGAGACACGCTGTTGGAAAATGCGTAGCTCAAGACACGCAGCTCCAACATGCGTATGTATCATCTTCTTCAGACCTCCCAGAATCGCGACGACGGAGCTTATTTATCGATGAGATTTTTCGATTTATCAGTTTATTCATATCCCTAACTTTCCATACACATTCTATATACCAAACGAATCGTCATTCGATCCTCTACAAGTCCATACCAATTTCATACCATTTCAATTGCCGGATTGAAAACGCCCAAAACCATTCCATTTTCCGTTTTCGAGTTTCCGACGAGACCTTGACACGCCCCTGCGGGGCCAACTGAGACAAACGGACAACAGATCGAAGGAGACGACGATTAGTTGGTCCTGTGGTGATGATTTGGAGGGTGGGAGACGACGTGAGGGTGGCAGACGGAGCTCTCGACCATTTTCCGGTCAAAATCGCCATAGAAAGAGCTCTCGTTTTCCGGTTGTTTTTGTCAAATTTCTGGCAGCTACAGTACGTGGGATACGCATGTCCAAATGGCGTATCCCGTGGGCATTTAGGGCCACAGCTCGCGCAGATCAGTATATGGGGCCATTGTCTCTCAAATATAGGCATTTTGGGCATTTTCTCAAGATTCTCTTAGGTGTTTTTTAGATTTATTTAGATTTTATTGATTGGGAACACGAATTTTGATCTATTACATAATATTTTTATATGTAACTTACTTTTAAGAAAAATTGCATAATATATAACTATAATGAAATACCGAGATTCTCTTACAAATCAATATATCAGTTTATTGCATAATAGGAGTATTGCATAATCTTAAAGAGATAATAAAAGGAAATAAACTATATAATGATTTGAAACGCGTAAGAGAATCTTGGTGTATTAAATGATATTTTTATATGTAACTTAATTTTAAAAGAAATGCATAGTTTTTTTAAAATGTATAAAAATATTTTGTAATCGACCAAAATTCTAATAGGCGTTTTTTTATTTAATTTAAATTATTATATTATTTCATTAGATATTTATATTAAAATTTGGTTTAAACTTTTGAGGTTTTTTCAAAGCATTATAATATTTCTATTTGAAATAATATTTTAATTTTTCTACTAAGTGGTTTCAACATATTAATTGTGATTGATATTAGTTGAACACTTAAGAGAACATCACACAACACCACACTTAATAGAATTTTAGTGTTTAAGTTGAAACACTTAAAAAAAATCTTCTCCCATCTTAAAAATGACAGATGAATGTTTTTTTATGATTAATATTTTTTAAAAAAATACTTCAAAGAATATTGTCTATTCGAAAATTTTGTTTATTTATGAAAGTTATTATTTTGAATAATTAATATATTTTTTAATTAAACACTTAAGAGAATTTAAGTCAAACACAAAAAAAAAATTAGATAAAAAAGAAAAAATTTGTATATGTTAAGATTTTATTGAAAAAATTCATTGTCCTTATAAGATTTTATAGAAAAAAACTCCTTATTTTAAGATTCTATAAAGTATTTTAAGATTTTAGTAAGTGTTTTACTATTTTAAGATATTTTTATGAAAAAACAATTATATACTTTTTTAAAACACTTAATCGAATCTTAATGTTATTAAGAAAATCTTATCATGTCTTAAAAATGACACTTAATAGTATTCATATAAGCATTTTTCAAAATAGACAAATTTTCTAAAATATTCTTTGTAAATATAAACCTATATTGGTTCACCCTTACCATTTTTTTTTTCTTGGAAAATAAATTGAGAATCATATTTTTTAATTTTTCACTCTTTGTATTTTCATATCAAAACCTATATTGCTTCAAAAGTTAGCTAGTTTATTGTTCATATCAAAACACATAAACACCAAAATGACAATATGAACGCTCATCATATTAGAGAACTTGATTGTACAGATATGCTTCTTTCGAATCTAGTTTATCTATGTTAAAATGCACCAACTTATTCATTATTTTTACCAAAGATATTCCCGGGGCACTGTTGGCATGGCCTTCGTTGCTTTCTTTCACATTCTCCTCCAGAACATTACACTCAAACTTCCCATCTATATTTGTAAGATCAATTTCTGGAGCTTTCTTGATACAGACTCTACCAAATCTAGATCAACAAGGTTGACATAAGCTTGAGCCCTTATATAAAATTATTTCATATTCTTAGCATCAATTTTCAAAATCTCGGACATAGCTTTCCTGCTTCCTTGCAATTCTTTTCAGTTTTAGTTTGTAAAATGCATAATTGAGATTGCAAGTCACCTTTAATACCTTCTCCAAACATTGTGTCATGCTCAATATACTTGGCAGGCTTCTCATAGGGCTTAAATGGATGCCTTTGCATATGTAACAGTCTAAGTATTAATCTTCTCCTCCATGTATCCAATAATTCCTTCTCTTTAAAAAAAATTTACAGGATCATAGTAAAGGGATGACTCCTGTTCTGATCCACATAAACAATATACACATTCACGAGGATTTTGTTAGTATAAGAATTCCTACGAGAACATATAAGTTCTTTTCACACCATCATAACATATACTTAAAGCAACACTTAACAGAACCTTATTGTAAAGCATATTAAATCCTTTAGACAAATAAAAATACATAATTAGAAGTTAATTGAGCAAGTGAATTCTCACACCATAAGAGTCCTCTGCATAGGAAAATTTCTGGATTTCATAAATACATACCATTCACAAAACACCTAAGAGATTTTTATAAAGAACAAAGCTAAGAATATAATAGAGTGTTATATATATATATATCCTATAGAACACGTTAATGAATCTTTACAATTTAGGGAATCTGCTAATCTAAATAACAATATACCCTACACCAAAAGAACACCTTAATGAGTCTTACCTAAACTGCAATTTAACACAAAATTTCATTAAGGAGTGATGAAGAATCTAGCTGATAAGATTTTAAAACAAACAAATATATATTGAATGGATATTCACTTGTACTGGAGAACAAGTTCGAGCAAAGCCATTCCATTAATCCACTTTTTCTGATCATCTGTCAAAGAAGAAATCGCATCTGTCAAAAGCTCTGGTTGAAATCCTGCCATATGATATTTTCCTCCAAATCTTATTTTTTCCGATATCCTTGATACCTTGATGAATCCATATAACTTTTCATAAAAGAAAAAAGATTCTTGTTAGGAATTTTATGAATGGATCTGTTGTAAGCTCAGTACAAAGTAAGAAACCAGTACCTTGAAGCCTCAGCCTTTCTCACCATTTTCATCTAGGTCAAAAAAGTGTGTTCTGAATCGCATTTTTATATATTGCATATTCATATATATCACGGCGATGTAATTTATTCAGTAAGATATTTGTTTCCAAAACTACAAAAATTCTATTCAACAATCAAATCCCCCGGTTGTCGTCGTTTCCTTATATGAAAATATTGTAAGCGTATAATACATGTAACTGAATTCTAATCAGCCTACAACTTTCAAGATAATTACACAAATGCCATTACTCACAGTATTATAAAATATATTTAAAATTCAATTTTTGGATGGCTAGGATTTAGTCTCTTGGTTCTCTTGATAAGGAGGTTCTCCCTAGAACCTTACCCTATATATATATATATATATATATATATATATATATATATATATATATATATATATTAAAGTGTGGTGAAATCGAGTCGGAATTGAAAATCGGGGCGGGGGTCGGGGATCGGGCCGGGGAGACATAAAAACCCGGCCCGCTCCCCGATTTTTTTTAAAAATTGTACCCAAAAAAATCCTCGAATCCCCGCCCCATTCGGTGCGGGGATCGGATCGAGATCGGGTGGGCTGGGATGAATGCTCATCCCTACCCTCAGCATCCCTGAACCTCATTCCTGCATTTAGTGAATGCTTTAAGAATTCAAGATTCTTAGAAGAGGAGAGGTTGGTTGCCTTCTCCGCATTTTTCACCATTCTCTTGGTGATCATTTCGTCCATCCCGGGCTCTCTGTCGATAGCATTAGCAGCTGAAACAAAACAAGGTAGAACATCGGAATAAGAACAAATATAGTTCAATACAAGTAAAACTGCATTGAAGAGTTACCCTCAAGGGAAAGGCAGCTAAGGCCCGCCTCTACAAGTGCACGCTCAGTTAAGATGGCTCGAAAGTGAGTTTGACCATTATCAGTGTTAACACAAAATCACGCAAGCGCACGTGGTCACAAGTAATACAGATAGAAGTCAAGTTCGTTCCCACAGAGATCTGGTTATGGTTTTAATATGTATGATTATTATTCACTCCTAAGACAATTAACAAATTGGGTTTTGATTAACTAAGATTAACTAAAAAAAACAAATTAACAAACTAAGAATTAACTAACTAACGAGAATTTAAATCAAATTACTTCTGCAAGAGAAA
This sequence comes from Kitagawia praeruptora, assembly GCA_037693485.1. Lineage (NCBI taxonomy): Eukaryota > Viridiplantae > Streptophyta > Magnoliopsida > Apiales > Apiaceae > Kitagawia > Kitagawia praeruptora. Next base: position 137,645,588 of record CM075345.1, read on the forward strand.
ACATGGAATCCTAACTTCATTAAATACTTTGCTTAGATCTGACGCCTTTAATCACTATATGCAATGGTTATGATATCTGATCAGACAACACGAAACAAGTACACGCTACCTCTCAGTATACGTATACCAAACTAAACATACATCCACAAAAGAGATAGAAGATGAATAGACACCAATTATGCTTAGACCCTATATGTCTATAGAATTTGAAAACATAACGGTTGAAGAGCAAATTATCCATAATGATCACATAGGGCAATATAAGTATTCTCATCTCATACGTACTACGAATCATGTTGATAAACAATTATGAACCTATGCTAGCATGGCAAGTTCTAAATCTCAAGATCCACTTTCACTTCACAAGAGATTAACAGATTAGATGTTAGCTACGCATCTAACAATTAAGCAGAACCATACGAGGATATCAAATATATATCACACACAGATCTTTAAAGCATCAAGATAATAAAGCTCCATAAATAAATCCGTTAGAATCCCATGACAACGATTAGTTCATAATCGAACCTCTTGTCATCATGGGATCTGATGAAACCATGATAAAAACAAAGTATGAAAAGATACAAATAAAACTAAGTAATTGATATGTAATGGTTATCTAAATTACAATGGTAGGATATGTTTATATAGGCTCTATAATTCTTGCCCAGCAATAAATTCAACCTACAATACAATTAGAAATCAATTAAGGTACTAAAAACTGCCCAAAATACAATTAGAACTTGAAAAGGGCAAAATGGACATTTTCAGGAATTTCCAGCGAATTTATGCGCCCCCAGCGCGTGGTATGTGCTCCCAGCGCACAAAGCTTCTATTAAGAATTATAGAAAATTCCCCAGGCTTCGCGTGGACAGTAAGATCACTGAAAATGGACTTCTAGAACTCCAGATATGGCCAAAACAGTGTAGACTGCGCAACCATCAGAATTTTCCACAATTTGCTCATTCCTCATCCGTTTTCTCTTTCGATTCTTTTGCCACTTCCCTTTCTTCAATTCTTGAGCGTGAATCCTCATGGTAGCCTAGGGAAATACACCATCTTTCATTCCAATGCTCAAATTTAACTCCAAGATTGACGAAAACATTAACCCTAGTCGACATTCTTACAAACCTGCACACTTAAACAAAACACATCAAAAATACCACAAACTTGAGTCCAAGATGATCAATTTAAGCCGATATGGAACGCTCCAAGTGGATATAAATCCACTTATCAATCAGCAATAAGTTTGTCACAGTTTGATAGCTGAACCAGATCAAGCTCAAATAGAGGATATCCACTATCAACAACATGGTTGAACGAGGATCTAAAATACTCCCCCCAATCATCTCCTTTAAGGTATAGGATAATGAAATGACGTTGCCAGTGGTGGATGGAATCTGGAAAAGAAGCTTCATTTACAATGTGAGGAATGCCTGATCGGTGTTGGATGAGAATACAGCCTTTCCTTGTAGCTGGACTATTATTGAACACAAAGATACTCTTAAAGATAGGGATGTTTAGGGGGATATTCTCCTTGAAGCATTTCAACATAAAGATGTAAAGATGTAGATAAATTTCAAAGCATTTGGATATAGTTGACAAGGATTAACTTTGACCTCAGCTTGCAACCTCGTGACAAAGGGGTGGATGGGAAACCTAAACCCCGATTCGATAGCACCTTTGTAAATGAAAAGCTTCTCCGGGTGCCAGTTGCACGTCTTGTCGCTTGGACTAGGGACAACACTTAAAATGAAAACCATACTTTTATTAAGAGCATTAGTCTCGGCTCTAGACATTGAGCTTTGAAATTGGAAAGATTTAAACTCGGCATTGGTGGGGAAGGCATCCCCCATTTTATTGTGTAAATGTATTAAAGAAGGTATTGAATGATCAAGAACAAGGGGATGAAGAGTTTTGTTACCTTTTGAAGTTCGAAGCTTGCCCCGGGCAAACAACATCTCAGCTATAGATAAAAGTGGAGGAAGTTCTTCAGCCATCTTGGTCTCTTGTTGACTGGATAAGAAACTTGAACTTAAGAGAAGAGAGCTTGTAAGTGAAAATTCTACAAGTGAAGGTGTGAATGAATGCTTCCACCACTCGCTCTTTTATAGGAAAAGAGTGACTTGCAACACCAGTTCGTATCTATAAGCAACTCGCATTTGCAGGTTTAATAACACTGAATGTTTGAAAGAGTCGAAAAACTCAAGAGAGAATTGACAAAATAACGATCTCTTTGAAGATAAAACGAAAGAAACGAAAAGGGCCAAAAGAAAATATATGTAGTAATCCAAGCAGCAACAGGAAGGTTGCATAGCCTTTGAATTTTTACAAACTTCGGTATAGTCCTCTCATCTCATATACTCCACCACTATCCTTTGTTATCAATTGAAAATTTTACACTCATCTTCATTCCAAAATACTTTTAATAAAACCTTTATACTCATCTTTACCTCTATTCTTTGTTATCATATAATTTGGTATAGTACTCTCACCTCATATAACACAGAACGTTTGAAAGAGTCAATAAAATCGAGAGAGAGAATTGAAAAAATAACGATCTCTTTGAAGATAAAACGAAAGACACAAAAAGGGCCAAAAGAAAATATGAGTTAGAAAGGTAATTATAACAACCAGTTCAAAGGATAGGGCTAATTATGCTTAGAGAGCTAAGAAGGCCACTTTACATCCTAACTAAGGATTGAGATATAAATCAATATTTTCAAAAGCCTGAAAACTTGGATTGAGAATCCAAGGTTGAAAACCAACAAATAACCTTGAATCCTAGTTCAAGGATCAAAGAATATAAGAATATCCTTGGTCAGGGATCAAGGAATTCAAGAAGTTCAATCAAGTTGAAAACCTTGGTTTAGAAACAAAAAAAAAAGATAAAGATGGAATTGAAACCTTGAATTCAAAAACAAGGAACCAAGACAAACGTCGAAGCCATGAACGCCAACTAAGCCGAGAAAGGTCATTTAAGAACTCAAGGTTGATCTCAACCAAGAAGAGAAACTTAAAACCACAATCATGATATATATATACATGCATATATATATATATATATATATATATAAGTGCTCAAATGAGAATCACTCTTAAAATGAGAACTTAGTCCCCAAAGCATATCACAAAAATCTAGCAGAATCACCAAATCGTTAAACTTATTAAAAAAAAATAAAAAATCAAGTTAGTGTTTACATCAGAATGATGACATCACTGCTGACATCAGCATGCTGACATGGCAACAATTTTCCTGCCAAAAAAATTTTCCCCAAAAAAAATTTCCCGCCAAAATTTATTTTTTTTTGGACAAGTTTTTTTCTACCAAAGAAATGGTGATTTGGCAGGTGTTTCTGCCAAATAATGGTGATCCACAAATCAATTAGATTAGCATTTTCCCGAAACATAACAGTTAACCTTTAGGGTTCAATAATCCATTTTGGGCTTTAGAAATATTCAGAATGACGTATAAACCGTATACGGACTTAGGGTTTAGGGTTACAACCCTAAACCCTAAATTATCCTTATTTTTTAAAAATCGGGGCTGGCCCCCGATTTTTTAAAAATCAGGCCGCCGGACTTAGTAAAAATAAAATTTGAATTTTAAAAATTCCCGCCAAAAAATTGGTGATTTGGAAAATTTTCCCGCCAAAATCCCCCCCCCCCCGCCAAAATTTTTTTTTGCCCAGAAACAGCATTTTTGTGGGCCCCACTGCCATGTCATCATGCTGATGTCATCTATGATGGCATGCTGGCGTCAGTAGTGATGTGGCGCTGGAAAATAATATTTTTTTTGTGATTTGGTGATTCTGCTGGATTTTGGTGATTTGCTTGATGGACTAAGTTCTCATTCTAAGAGGTTCTCACTAAAGTAGCTCCATATATATATATATATATATATATATATAGGCCTTTGCTCCATAAAGAACACTCTTATATAAAGAACAATAAAGAACACTATAAAATCATTTATTCCAATAGATCCATTGGCCCCGCCAGGCACTACGTCAAAAAAGGGCTTTAGTCACACTTTTGAACAGTAATCCCTGCCACATTTTCTTCAAAAAGCGTAACTAAATATAAATGTCCTGTGTTTTAGTTACACGTTTAATATTTGTAACTAATATTACAAACTTTTATACCTTTAGTCACTCTTCACAAATTTAGTAACAAATAATGGCCATGTTAATAATTATCGTAACAAAAAAATGCCAACTGCTACGCTTTTCCTTTTCAGGGACATCTTATAGCTACATTTGTCGAAAAAAAATGTGACTCTTTTTTGCCACACAAAATAATAGTGACCAAATATATATAAATACCATTCATGAAAATAATGCGTCACTAAAAGCTAAAACATATAGCCACTAGTATTGTTTTATGTGACGAAAGAGTCGGGTTTTAGTGTAGCCAAATATTCTTTTATGGTCACAGTTTTGTAGAAAATCGGTAGCTTAACATTTTTAATAGCCACAGTTACTATATTTATGTGTGATAAAAGATAATACCAACTGGATATATTTTTTTTGTATATCTTAACAAACCTGGCATATCAAATTGCCAAACCAAACGCAAATTAATAAACATCCGAATCGCACACCATAATACCAAATCCTGATATATCAACCATAATAATTCAAATATACACTAGAAAATCATCCAACAAACTTACAAGATAATTATCCAACATACAATCCAACCATCAACTTACATATTTTTCACTACATACAAAACAAAGAAAATGATGATAACAATGCCTACATGATACAACTAATACAACTTGGTATCCATATACTAAGACATTCAACAGTTGAAATGGTTTTTTGCATCTCGATCTTGACATCCTCAAGTTCTTTTTGGATCTTCAGCACATCTTCAGCACTTGTATGCTTGGTCACCAAGAAGTTGGTTAAGTTGGCTGAATAATCCATTACTGAATTAACAAAAAGAAGCAGCCACATAAATGTACATCTGGTTCCATGAAAAGTGCTGCAGGCAACAAAACTATTACATCAAGGGTCTGAAGCTGGTTTCCAGTAGGTATTCTTCCTGATAACATCAGAAGGGGTGGAACCTTTGTCATCATTGGTGATTGTGATCTGGTTTCCAGTAGTCGCATGCAATTCCTTTCTTCTTCAGTCTCGTCATCTGGAAAACTAGTGATGTCGTAGTTAGCTGGTATCTAGGAAACTAATGTAAGTTGTAGTTGTTTTATAGTCTAAAGATAAGCGGACAAATACCTTTATCCTCAGAAATTTGGTGCGATATATCTTCAGTCATTAGAGTACATGAATCGTTTGCACCATTGTTGCTTCACAGATTCAGGAACCATGGATCCACCAATGAAAGGGTTTCAATCGTCTCCTTCAGGACTTGCAATTACCCAATTGATTTTCAAAGGGGGGCTGCTAAATGTTGCTTACTGCACTTTCTCCCTCGGAATATTGTTATTCTATAAACTATTAGAATCTGTACAGCCAAACCCACAACTAGATATCACAAAAGAATATAGTAAATGGTAAAGATTAAAAGGCACATTCGAAATACATTTACTCTCACCTTCGCATGATTGCCTATTTTAAATGCCTTCTCTTTGCTCACTGTCAAAACAGGGCTCCTCTTTGCTATTGCCAGTGCTAGCTTCGTCACAACAATTGTCCTGTATAAAGATAGTAATTTGGATATACTCAGTTGTAATAGAAAATTTACATAAGTTACTTGCTCTTAAGAATATTAGCTCTTAATAATATTTAATAGAGAGTGAACTACTTACTAATACAAGGTCTGAAGCTTCAAGAAATTCCAACTGATGTGTTACATATATAACTGTCTTCGTATTTAGTAATTCCATCATACATTTCTGAAAAAAAATCTAGAGAAAAGTAGAAACATTTAGAGAAAAAACACAACTGAACCACAACTCATGATATTATTGCCAGAAATATAATATAATATATGCAGACATTTTTCTAACTGAGCTGTTTCAGTGGAGACAACCTTCTGTGATGTAAGATCACACTTATTTCCAACTAAAAGCTTGTTTACACTATCACTGGCATAACGATCAATTTCATTCAACCATTGCTTGACATTGTTAAAGCTTTCTTGATCTGTCACATCATACACTACCTGCCAGGGAAAATAAATTTCAGTTGTCATGGGTCATGACTGTAAGGGTCGGAACGACGTCATTAGAACAAACAAGGGATTACTTACAATGATTCCATTTTCTCCGCGATAGTAGCTACTTGTGATTGTCCTAAAACGTTCTTGTCCATCAGTATCCCACTGTATGAGCATGAAAAGAGTAGCACAAAAGATTATAGATATAAGCAGCAACCATAAACATATAACAGGAAACTGATTCAAACATGATCATGAATGACACTCACCTAGCCGATGTACATGACATTCACGTTGTAATGTTATAACCTCCTTTCCCATGGCTTTATCAGAGTTGCAACTACTGCACACACCCAGCCACAAATCTATAATTACTTACATTCCGCATAACATGGTGCTTACGCAATCAACTACTAAACAATTTGTTCACAACTGAAAGGACGAGTAACTTAGAAGTAAAACAGTATTGTCTATCAACTAGCTTACATTCCAAGATACAGATTCCAAACATATAAAACATGTACAAATTTTATAGTAATGAAAAAACATGTACAAATTTTATAGTAATGAAAAAATCCAACACTAATAACAAGAAAATAGCAATACTCTTAACTCATTAGGCACGAACGGAGGAACTACTCTGATACATATCAAAGTTCCAACTTCAGACTCAAACCTGAAGTTGCGGGTAATCACCTCTGTCAAGAAACTCGATAAAAGGAGGAACTACTCCAGTTGAATCACTTCCTCAATTGGAGAATTACGCTCTACAAATAATAAGTTACGAAAAATAAGTTACTTATTGATGACTCACACAGAGATGGGAGAGAGAGAGGGAGAAAGAGATTGGGGGAGAGACAGAGATAGAGAGATTGAGGGAGAGAAAGAGAGAGAAACCACAAACCCCATCTTACCCTCCATCTCCTTAACCTTCCTCTCCGACTTCTTCAAAAGCGCTTCCAATTCTCATTTTTGACAATCTCCAACTCCGCTCTCTCCTTATTCGACCTTTCTAACACCGCCTCTAAATCATCAACCAAACTCTGCAAATCCCTAATCTTCACATCCCTCTCCTCAATTGACCGGTGAGGTGTTTGAGGCAATTGATTATATAAGTAATTAATTGAGGGGTTTAATACAAGAAGGAGAAGAATTATATAACAAAATTGAATGAAAAAAGGCTAAGAGGTTAAAACTAGAGAATTGAAGAGCTGGTTAGTGAAATGAGAAAGGGATAGAAAAGAGTGGGCGACCGATCTAGGTTATTGAAAAGAGAGAGATGGAAAAGGGGGGAAATGAAATGCTGACAAAGGGGGGAAATATTAACAAGGGGGAAATGAATTAGAGGAGGGAAATGAAATATGGATCAATTTTTCTACTAGCCCATGAAAAAATTAATTTAAATAGACAAATTTCATGTAAGATAAATTTGAAATTTTTGTAATTTTTAATTATTTTATTAATTACTATTAATAATGACTATCGAATCGAACGAATGTTAATAAACACTCATTTTATTATTTAAAAAAATAATAAAATAATAAAAAAAGTAGGGTTGTATGAGATTTAAACAAAAATGTAGTAAAAGTGTTGCTTCCTATAAGTTTATAATGGGGCAAGATCCAGATTCACTGAATGATTTTTTTGAATACTTTTTTCGATGATCGAACCGTACGAATGTTAATAAACAGTCATTTTAGTGTTGGGAAAAAATAATCGAAAAATAAAAAGGTCGGGTTGTACGAGATTTTAACAAAAATAAAGGAAAAGTGATGCTTCCTATAATGGGGCACAACGCAGATTCACTGAATAATTTTTTAGAATGATTTTTTCGACGATCGAACCGTATGGATGTTAATAAAAACCTATTTTAGTGTTGGGAAAAAAATAATCAAAAAATAAAAGGGTCGGGTTGTACAAGATTTTAACAAAAACGTAGTAAAAGTGCTGCTTCCTTTAAAGGGGCACGATCCAGATTCACTGAATAATTTTTTTGAATGATTTCTTCGACGATCCAACCGTACGGATGTTAAAAAACACTCATTTGAGTGTTGGGAAAAAATAATCAAAACATAAAAAGGTCGGGTTGTACGAGATTTTAACAAAAATGTAGTAAAAGTGTTGCTTCCTTTAACGGGGCACGATCCAGATTTTGAATGATTTATTCGACGATCCAACCGTACGGATGTTAATAAACACTCATTTTAGTGTTGGGAAAAAATAATCAAAAAATAAAAGGGTCGGGTTGTACGAGATTTTAACAAAAACGTAGTAAAAGTGTTGCTTCCTTTAAAGGGGCACGATCCAGATTCACTGAATAATTTTTTTGAATGATTTATTCGACGATCCAACCGTACGGATGTTAATAAACACTAATTTTAGTGTTGGGAAAAAATAATCAAAAAATAAAAGGGTCGGGTTGTACGAGATTTAAAAAAAAACGTTGTAAAAGTGCTGTTTCCTTTAAAGGGGCACGATCCAGATTCACTGAATAATTTTTTTGAATGATTTCTTCGACGATCCAACCATACGGATGTTAATAAACACTCATTTTAGTGTTGGGAAAAAATAATCAAAAAATAAAAGGGTCGGGTTGTACGAGATTTTAACAAAAACGTAGTAAAAGTGTTGCTTCCTTTAAAGGGGCACGATCCAGATTCACTGAATAATTTTTTTGAATGATTTATTCGACGATCCAACCGTACGGATGTTAATAAACACTAATTTTAGTGTTGGGAAAAAATAATCAAAAAATAAAAGGGTCGGGTTGTACGAGATTTAAAAAAAAACGTTGTAAAAGTGCTGCTTCCTTTAAAGGGGCACGATCCAGATTCACTGAATAATTTTTTTGAATGATTTCTTCGACGATCCAACCATACGGATGTTAATAAACACTCATTTTAGTGTTGGGAAAAAATAATCAAAAAATAAAAGGGTCGGGTTGTAGGAGATTTTAACAAAAACGTAGTAAAAGTGCTGCTTCCTATAACGGAACACGATTCAGATTCACTGAATACTTTTTTGAATGATTTCTTCCACGATCGAATCGTACGACTGTTAATAAACACTCATTTTAGTGTTGTTAATAAATTTTTAAAAATATATTTATAATTTTAAATAACATTTTAAAAAATATTATATATAAATTATAATAATTTTATAAAGAAATAACATATTTTGTGTTATTTCGTGTATATAATTATACAATTTATAATAGATATATGTATATTATACAATTTATAATAGATATATACAATTCATATTATACATAAGACATAAATAAATAAATATATATATATATTATACAATTTATAATAGATGCCAAAAACAAAAACCCTAATTTAAAATATTTCCCCCCCTTAGCCAAAATATTTCCCCGCCCTTGGCCAAAATATCCCCCCTTAACATATTTTCCCCTTTCCCCCAATTTAAAATAACCAAAAGCATTAGAAAATAATCAAAACCCTAAAATCTAAACAAATCTTTCTCTCTCTCGTTCTCTCTGTTCTCCTTCTCTCTCTCGTCGCTTCTATCTTTTTCGATCAAAACCCTAATCCTCGATCTTGTTCAAGCGTTCTAAACACTAAATTGAGTCTCTCTTTCAATTCGTTTGTTCGATTAATCTAAGAATAGTTCTTGATGTCTCTCTTTCTTGATGTCTTCGAGTTGTTACCAATAAAGTTGTCATCTTTAGTTTCAAGAACATCACCTACTCACCAGTTGTTTGGTCAATTGGGTCAAAACCGAAGTCGAAGAGAAGGCCAAACTCGGGTTCTTGGGTACAAGTTCAAATGAATGGGGATGTTTATGCGGGTGAATTTTATAAAGGGAAGTGTTCTGGATATGAGACATTTAGGAGTGATGGGTGTTGACCTTTCTGGCAATCCATCCTAAAGGCACTGAAGGTTTACCATTCAAACTTGAAGGTTTTAAATTCTGATGCTTCATTATGGGTTGTTGTAAACAGGGCAAAAGATATATGGCTTGACAAGAATAAGCAGCAAGATTTTCCATCTTTGTAAGTTCATATATTCGGCAGTTTTATGGGTCTGAGCATGAATTTATACTTGGGCATGCTCAACCAACACACACTAGTAAGTAGTAACAAGTTTTGTTATTGCATTACTTCCTACAATATATACAAGCAAGAGTGGTTGTGTATTGAGCATTTGGGGTGCCAGGGGCTGAGCATAGTATACATGTGGTCAAAATCCCATGGCTTTTTGGGGTAAGCCCTTTTCTTCTCTTCACATCTTACATATACTTACACATATCTATGTGCCCTTTTTTTCTTACTTTTAATTACTATGTTCATTTTACTTCCATTTTGTTTTTCAAGATTGTTAAAGGCAAAATCTTTCAGGAGTCCAAGTGAAGCCCGAAAGCCCATTTACTCTGAAATTTGATGCTGGGGTTCGAAGGAGGCTTCATATTTCTCAGGTTACATCGTTTCTTCTTCTTGCCTTTGTTTTTATTTAAATATTTTAATCTTTTTGGTGAAAATGTTATCTGGATTTTTCTTGTTTATAGTTAAAATTAATGTGTAGGATGAAATGTATGTGTATGGGTTTTTTTTGGTGAAAATGTTATCTGGGTCTTTTTTGTTTATAGTTAAAATGTATCTGGATTTGTTTTTTTGGTTTTTTTTCGAGTTTTGGAATGGTTGAATGATAAAAATTTGTTTGTGTAAATAGGCCACATTGGCGGCTGGGACTTCGAACAAAACTAGTGTAGTCCAGTGTAATGTTGGAAATAAGAGTCCTGTTCTTTTGTGTGCATTGTTGCCTGATAAGGCTGAGGCGTTTACCTTACAGGCTTCTTCACTGGTGATGCTCGTAACGATGATCATTCGTATCCTTTTCTTGTTTGTTAAAATTTTAACTACTTTTACAATTACATATATGCAGGATTTTTTCAGAATTAGCAGCTTGAACATCACATAATTGATTATGTATGGTTATATAATTTTCTCTGAACAGAGTTAGACCATTTCGTACTACGGTAAGTAATTATTTTGTGATTGGTTGGGGGAGTTCAGACTTGTTATTTGTTGAAAAATGAACTCAACAATGATCTATTTTAAATGTATGCATACAGTTGTGCATGATAGACTCTGAAGGCAATGCTCGGAAAGTAGTTGGATGTTCATGCGTTGTTGTGAAGGTAAGAACAAATGAATCAAAAACTAATAACCATCTTACCAGCACGGTCGCACACTGCTCATAAATCTGTTGTTCCTCGAGTTTTGTTTTGAATTTCTTATATGTTTTCGCAAATCAGATATGGCTGAGAGGTACACAGCACAAAGTTGGAAGACTATCAGCAGGTAGTAAGATAACTAGCATACTCACAGCAAATGACATGGTTCTGTGTGGTACTGAGACCGGACTAATCAAGGTAAATAAGCTTCATCTACTCCAAACTATACTGATTTTTTTTTGACAGCAAAACTATACTGACTTAAACATTTTTTGAGACTTATCATAGTTTTTTAAAATTTCTGAATAACAGGGTTGGATTCCCCTGTAGTGGAAAATTGAGGTGCAGAAAGAATGGTTCTATTCTCCTATATCAAATTGCAATATGGCTACTCCTTTGTACAATAGCACACAGTGATAATGTTGTTTTTAGTTTCCTTTTCTGATATTAGAGTATCTTTATTAATGTTGTTTTTACTCTACTTGACATAATGAATTGCCATCTTTTCAGAGTTGCAGCACAATAGCACTTGCTGCTGGTTCAAATTCAGAGGTGTGCTTAAGGGGCCTTCTGCATCTATGCACTCTCCAGGAGTCCAGGTACATGTTTATTTAATTGTGTTGTGGTCTACGACTACTACTATATTCATATGATACTTTAATTTGGCTAGTTAGCATTTTTTAGTTAAACAAATCTCTTTAAGCAATCATTGGAAGTAGTTGTTTATCAATTTTTTATTACTAAGATCACATATCTTGGATAAAACTTGCACGGAGATTGTGATGTTGCTTAAAGCATACTATGTATTTCGCAGGTTCATTCACAAGGCACCATTTCTAATTTCTGGTTGCAAAGTAGCTAATGGCTATGGCACAAGGATCAGAGATAGTACCAGCAGCACCTTAATTTCTTCTGCGCAGACCAGCAAAACTACAACAAAAGATAAAGCGGTTGGAACGCCTCACTTGCGTTGACTTACGTAGACTAGCAATTGATTTTTTTCCTTCAACAATTGAATAGGTTTCTATCGCACATAATTTTTATGTAGACGAGAATTGATTTATTTATGGCTAAGTGTTTGAATTTTAGAATAGCATTGTGTTTCAATTTTGGCATTTTGGTATTATTACTTATTATGGATCATTTATAATACAAATAAAATCTTGAATAATTTAGTTAAGTGTGTGTGGCTATTACTATCCTTTAGCCACACTATATATTACAACATTATAAATAATGTTTATAAAAGCATTTAAGTCACAATTAGGACACATACATGTTACAATATAATCAAAACAGACACGAATATATAAAGAAAGTATAACAGTTATGGTGCTTTAGCTACACATTACATAAAAAAAGTGTAATAGTTGACGTCCTTTATATACACTAATTAGCAAAAACTGGCCAATAAAAATATCAATTTGGTCACGAAATTATCTTGAAAATGTGGCCATAAATCAAATAAATGTAGCTTTTGAAAATGTTTAGCCACATTTTTAATTCCTGCTGTAACGGTATACCCTTTTTAGTTACAGTAAGCAGGCTAGAATGTTTGTTCCCAGCATCAAATATTAAAAGCCTTTAGTCACTCTATAAGTCAATACAGCTACTAAGAAAAAGAGTGGCTATATCATGTCTACGGTAGTGGAGGCTTTGGTGACACTGCATGTGAAAAAAATACGTGTGACCAAAACCATACCGTCACAGTTTTTTGATGTGACTAAAGCCCTTTTTTGACGTAGTGAGGGGCACCCAATACAAAAAGTTCTTATTTTTTTAGGCTCTATCCATCCTGCAAAAAAAAAAATTGAAAATTTTACTGTTCATGATGACGTCACTGATGACGTCATCGATGAACAGTAAATTTTTCAATTTTTTTTTTTTTTGCTGGATGGATAGAGCCTAAAAAAATAAGAACTTTTTGTATTGGGTGGCCCCGCCAAGGGCAATGGATCTATTAGATATGAGGTGTTCTTTGTTGTTCTTTATTTAAAGTGTTCTTTATGGAGTCCAACCCTATATATATATATATATATATATATATATATATATATATATATATATTGCTCCAGGCGAGGAACCAAGGCTGAGAAGCTCTCTAGGAAGCCCCAGCCGAGGTGCCTTGAATGGCCTTATTGGCGTTTAAGCCTCCGCCTTTTTGCCATTTGAGCTCTGTTGCCTTGCCTTCATTTGAGTTGCAGCCGAGGAGAACCAATGGAAGGCTCTACCGAAGAGGATTAACAAGCCTTGTGGCCATTCAAGAAAGGGTCGAAGTACCTCATGAAGGCCCCAACCGAAGAGGTTCAGCCGAAAAGACCCCCTAGGGAGGCTTGGCCAAGGAGGCTTGACTGCCCTTGTTGCCGGTTGAGGTCCCAGCCTTGTTTCAGTTGGGGAGCAACCGAGGTACCTCCAAGAAGGCCCCAACCGAGGAGCTCCCCATGAAGGGCTAGGCTGAGAAGACATCTCTCCCTTGTTGCCATTCAAGGAGCATCCGAAGTGATCTATGAAGGGTGAAGCCGAGGAACCTTGACTGACCTTGTTCTCGTTTGAGCAGCAGCCGATCAGAACAACATGGGCCTCAGCCGAGTAGCCTTTATCATCCTTGTTGCCATTTGAGTTTGTCAAGCCTTGTTGCAATTTGAGTTTGACAGCCTTGCAATAAAGTCCTAAAATATATTTAATATCGCATTAGTCATGTGTAATAAATAAGGCCCAATTGAGAGGCTCGAAACCATAATTGGGCTTAGATTTGTTATACTTGGATCAAGGACGTGGCATGTATCAGAGATGCCCAATACAAGGCATGCTTCTAGAATCCTTGGTTTAAGATTAAGAGATAAACAAGGAAACTGAATCTTTGATTGGAACGATCTTGAACCATCGACTTAAAAGGAGATTTGGCTTCCAAGTCTCCTAGCCCTACACTAAATCAAAGGCCTTGGACACCTATGTAAAGGGCCTGATCCCTCATCTCAGAATTACATTTTTTGGCTTGATTCTTAACTTTTGAGATACATAGCCATCTTGTGAGGACATGATTCAAGTCACGAAATACAAGCGCAGCCATTAAAACTTGAAGCTCAGTCGTTGCATTAAATACACACAAATCATAACCGTCAATCTCAAACCTTAGTTTTTATTTAACAAAAATTATATTTTCGACAACCCCTAAATTTTAATTTTTTTTTTACCTTTTTGGCATCAGTTTTCCCGCTTGCATTAAATTAGAAAAAAGGGCGACAATTTTTCAGCTCACTCTAATTTCTAAATTCAACAATATTATTAGGAACAATATTATTAGGGGGGTTTTCTCTCCTTCTTTTGGTAGGTACTAAAGTTGACCAAAAAATAATCATTCAAAAACATATATAAATTCGACGATCTATTTTTGACTGTTCTTAAATTCAATCAAATATGATCGAATTTAGTTACAATTAAATTAATACCTTATATATAATAAGCATAAGGGAGATCTTATCCAAATTTTTGGTCGTCGTCTGGTCGTCGTCTGGTCGTCGTCACTGTACTATCAAAATCATATGATCCGTTGGATTAAAAATAGACGATCAAGAAAATGTTGCATTTGAAGTGAATTTTAAAAAGAAAAATTATATTCTAAAAAGGATATAATTAGAAAGGGTTGTATTAAAATTGAATTTTTAAAAGAAAATTATAATCTGAAAAGGATATAATTAAAAAAGGTTAAATTAGAATTATATTTTATTTATTTTTTATTAGTATTTAAAAAAAAATCATATCTACTACTCTTTGGGTTTTATCTTGAGATCTAGAAATTAGATTTGGGTGATTTTACAATCCACGCGAAACTCATAAAATTATTTTTAATTTAGTAATGATATAATAATTATTATTCAAATGGAAAAACTAAGAATCTCAAGAGAAAATATGATTACGAGTTTTTACATTAATCCTATTTAACGTAAAATTCCTACATTGATAATGCTATTCAATGTAGAAACTTAATTATATATGATTTAAATCATTGACATATATATTTTCGTATTACAATATAAATACACTTTTTAGTTTATAACATATTAAAATTTAAATATTTTTTATGCTAGATCCAACGGTTTTCATCTATTTATTTTAAGATATTTGTCGTATAGAGGTCCAGACTACCTACACTTATTATTAAAATTGTATTTGGTTGTTAGTAGAACCATCTTCAAATAATTATAAGGGTATTTTGATAATCAAAATGAAATATAAGTAGAATTCATAAATCAAATAAAATTTTCAGCGTAAAAAATCGTCAATTTTTTCTCTTTTTTCCTTCTACGTAGATTTAATTAGAAAAAATTTATTAAACCATCACCAAATTAAAGATTATTTTGTTAATTTTACGTGGGCCGTAATTGTCCAAATTAAATTTTAAGAATTCAAGATAGAGTACAAATATTAAATCGAGCGTGTAAAACTTATATATATCAATTTTTAATAAAAATTTGTTATGTAATTTAATAACTTATAAAATTAAAATATATATAATGTAATTAAAGATATTAAAAAAGGAGTCGTGCGTTGCACGGGTTATAAGCTATTTATATATAATAAGCATAATAGAGATCTTATCCATAATTTTCGTCACTGTACTACCAAAATAATCTCAACCGTGGAATCTATTTTTTAAAAAATAGAGGATCAAGATTATATCATATTAAAAAAGAAAATTAAAATCTAAAAAGGATATGATTAGAAAATGTTGCCATATAAGTGAATTTTAAAAATAAAATTATAATTTAAAAACGATATAATTAGAAAAGGTTGCACTGGAACTGAATTTTAAAAAGAATTATAATTTGAAAAAGGATATAATTAAAAAAAAAGTTGCATTAGAATTAAATTTTATTTATTTTTTATTATTAAAAAATATTCATATTTACTATTTGAGCTCTATCTTGAGATCTATAAATCAGATTTGGATGATTTTACAATTCACGCGAAACTTATAGAATTATCTTTAATTTATTGATGATTTAATAATTATTATTCAAATGGAAACACCAACGATTTTCATCTATTTATTTTAAGATTCAACGGTTCTTATTTATTTTGACCATACTACCAATTATCAAAGTTTTTGACAAAATCTCTCATATACTTATTATTAAAATTGTGTTTTATTATTAGTAGAACTATCTTCAAATAATAACAAGGGTATTTTGAAAATCAAAACGAATTATAAGTATAATTCATAAATCGAATAGAATTTTCAATGTAAAAAAGCGCCAATTTCTTTTCTTATTTGTTTCTGAGTAGGTTTAATCGGAAAATAATTGTTAAACTATCACTAAATTAAAGATTTTTTTGTTAATTTCACGTGGGCTGTAAAATCTTTCAAATCAAATTTTAATAATTCAAGGTAGAGTACAAATATTAAATCGAAAGTATAAAATCTTATGTATTATCAACTTTTTAACAATAATTTTATATGTAAATTAATAACTTATAAAATTAAAAGAAGTAAAATTATTTTAAAATTTAAAAAAGGAACCGTGCATTGCACGGGGTTATAAGCTAGTATTATTAATGAGCATAAGTGACTAGCGTTATAGGTCGTTGGGCAGCCGGAAGGTTGCCACAAGTAAGTCAGTTTTCGGCCCTCTTATTCGATCAAAAATGACCGAAAACCTTCTTGTAGTAGTGAACTACATACTACAAATTGAATAAAATTTTGTGTTCAAGTTCGAATTTGATTGAAATACAAATATAACAACTCATTGACGAGCCAAGCATAAGCTTTATTCACGAAAAATACCGTTCATTTGCAGCCCTGGGAGGATACATAGATATTATAAAGCTTGTCCCACTAGCCACTAGCATTATTGTGATGTGTAGTCACAGTGATGAATTAGAGCTTTCATATGTTGGGCCTCTAATATTGTTGGTTTTGATTAATATATCTAGAAGGTGGCATTTACCCTTAAACTAGACCACTCATTCAGATTTGTCATCAATTGTGATTAAAGGAAACAGATATCTGCGACATTCACAATATATTCTCTAAGGTGACAATGTCTGATCGAATTTACATTCTTGGTGTGTAAAAAAACATATACAAAATAAATAAATACAAGCATATCAACATGCATATTTCATTATGCATGGTCCCATTCACTGATTTCCTAAATGATATGCTATGTATGAAGGACCTACCAATGTCTCGTGGATTGATTTTGAAAGCGAGATGACATGAAGATGTCAATGGCTTCATCTAATGGACAAATAATGTGATGGTTTTACAAAACAAACAAAGTGATAAGGACCGTGGAATGTATACTATCTGTACAATTCCATATGGTTTTTAAATTATTACTTAAAGTCAAGAACAATACGGCCAAGAGACATTTAGGCATATGAGTCCTGCGTTCAGACTTCAGATTATTCTATGTACCTCGGCTAATTATTCTGGTTTGCACGCCTTTAATCTATAATCTATTTATACTAGCCTATAACTCGTGCAAGGCACTAACGGATTATATAAGGTTTTTTGTATATGATTTAAAAAATTTAAAAAATATTACATTACAAAATATTAAAACCTATAATAATCATATTAATATGGCTTATTTCAATTTTCCAAAATATTAATAAATTGATTAAAAGTATTATTAAAATTTAACTAAAATATTATATTAGTAAAATTTATTGAATGTATTAATACATCTACTAAAGTAATATAATGTGAAAATTGATACATATATGATGAAATGGTACTAATAAACCATAGTAGTATGTAATATAATTACGCACATTATTTTTTGTTGAAAAAGAAAATAAAAGCCAAAGAAATTACCCGTAAGGAAAAACTACACTGAATTATGAAGAAATATAAAAACTGAATACAATGAATTTAAAGTCAAGAAGCTTATGGATTGAATTGATGAAGCTTGGGTACTGACAAAGAGATTAGGTTTAAAAGAAAAGAGTCTTGTTTTAAGAGTTTTGTTCTTAATTTGAAGTCCACTAAAACTTTAACGCAATTGATTTATTTTATCTTTAAAATTAATTGTAAATTTAATAAATAAAATTTAATAAATAGAATAACTAAATCGAAAACCAAAACTTTGAAAATTTTCATTGTTTCGACTTTAATATAGTAGT
The DNA here is from genome assembly GCA_037693485.1 of Kitagawia praeruptora. Lineage (NCBI taxonomy): Eukaryota > Viridiplantae > Streptophyta > Magnoliopsida > Apiales > Apiaceae > Kitagawia > Kitagawia praeruptora. The sequence continues at coordinate 137,664,044 of CM075345.1, forward strand.
ATAGATATAATTGGAAATTAATTTTCTTTGATGTCAAAAATTCTCTATAAAATAATAATTATTAATTTATTGATTAATTAATTTAGAGGTTTTAGGGTAGATATATATATATATATATATATATATATATATATATATATATATATATATATATATATATATATATATATAGATCGTGCTAAAAAATGAAATACCAAAAAACAAAAGCAAAAAACAGCTTACTATACATGGTATCTTTACTAAAAGTAGCTTATAACCCGTGCAAATCACGGGTTACTTTTAGTATTTTATAATTTATTGATAGTATAATATAATATTATAAATATTAATTTTAATATGTTATTGAAAAAATTCGAAACTTACATCTTTGTATATAATAATTTTTAGTATTAAATATAAATTAATATGTTGTTGTTAGGAATCGAACCTTGTACCTCTGCATATAACAACTTTTAGTATTATTATATCTAACGGTCATGATCTATTTGAGTTGCTGATCTAACGGTGATAAATGAAGTATAACCAATAGGAATCGAACCTTGTACCTCTACATATAACAACTTTTAGTATTATTATATCTAACGGTCATGATCTATTTGAGTTGTTGATCTAACGGTGATAAATGAGGGATAACCAAAAATGGGGATAACCAAAAAGAGATTAACCAACTACAAATTATACCCCTTTTGCTTATTATAATATAGTATAGATGCCGGCCGGGACTCCGATCAGGGCTCTTGTCACTTTCAAAATACGTATTCACTTGGTTGACAAAATAATTTATGCGTATTATAAAATTTTTACAAAGTAATTAGCCAAAAAGAAGAAGCTCGATCTTACAAAGTAAATTTACACATTCACTTAGTTCCTTTTTATTTTTGACCTATAAAATCAATTCAAATATAATGAAACAATTATGAAATCATAATTATTTCAAAACTCAAAATAATTAAAATATACCAAAAATCACACATACTCCGTCTGAAAAAAAAAAACTTGAGGTACCCATGTTCACGATTTTCAAATTTAATCTGTAACAATGATACATAAATGATATATATCTAAAATATAAATTCAAACCATTCTTTTTTACTAAATTCAAACCATTCTTATTTGTACCTTTTGTTAGGTGACAACTTAAGTTACTTGTTATGCCCGAATCTCGGCATAGATCCTAAACAGGCTCAAACGACTATACAAGGGACCCACCTCTCTTAATGGACTCAACCACCTCTCTTAATGAGCTCAATTATCTACTAATGGGCTTAAATATGGAAGAAGGATCAACAAGGCGTGAGTCCCGATCAGGGATCGCCTCACCTTTATCTCATCATTTTATTTGAAGACAATCTCTCGAAGACATGATCCCGCCCTAGGGGTCGCCTCACTATGACCTCCTGCTGCTACTCAAGGCGTCCTCTCACGCAAGGCCTCTAGGCGTCTCACGCTAGGCCTCTAGGCGTCTCATGCTAGCCCGGCCTCGAGGTCGCATCTACAAGGCCGCCTCACTACAAGGCCGCCTCACAAACAGGTCCGCCTCGCTACAGGGCCGCCTCGCTACAGGTCCGCCTCGCTAAAAGGCCACCTCGCTACAGGGCCACCTCTAGCAACAAGGCCACCTCGCTACAGGAGCACCTTGTCTATTCTCTCACGCTAGGCCTCTGCGCCTCTCATACTAGCTCAGCCTCGGGGTCGCATCTACCGGGGTCGCAACCCGGGGATCGCTTCGTTTGGCTCCCGTCACGGGATCGCTATCTCACTCTTTTCTGGAAGGCTCATGGCCTGATCCCTCGAGGTCGCATGAGTAGCTGGACACTAGGGTTCGCTTCGCATGGCCAGATCCCTCGAGGTCGCATGCAATGCCCTTGTTACTTCTCTACTAGCCAACTCTGTTCGTGCGAGACCATAGGCTTCCACAGCTGGGCCATGGATCACGGATAGGGTTGATGACTCACTGCCACATCAGCCCTAAACAAGTGGGCTTGGACTTTGGCTTATCTCTTAAAACCCTAGCCCGCCTAGGTAACTTGTTCTCCAAGAACTACGTCAGGCTTGATCCCTATAAATAGGGTACGTAGGCACCTTGTTTGGATACGCCTCAGCTCACCCCTGACTATCTATCAACAAGATCAGCCACAAACAAACACCAATCTCCTCCCGTGTTCTTCGTGTTCTTAGCAAAATATCCGTATTTTGCTCCGTAATTCCAGCAACCTCCAATTTCGTGTTGTAACGAAATTCTCCCTACAACAATTGGCGCTAGAAGGAGGGGTAGTCATTAATTTGGGAGAACGATGACTAACTCGAACAAGAAGAACGGAGAGGCCAATGCGCGAGACCCCGGGGTAGCATATGACCCCGGGCTGCGACCCCCAAGGAGCGAGACCCCGGGGTAGCACATGACCCCGGGCTGCGACCCCCAAGGAGCGAGACCCCGGGATAGACATGACCCCGGGTTGCAAGGAGCGAGACCCCGGGGTAGCACATGACCCCGGACTGCGACCCCATAGGAGCGAGGCCATGCTTGCACCTAGCGTAGCGAGGCCGGGTTCGAGAAGGATAAATGATAGAGGCCAAGGCAAGGGTCAAGGTTCTAAGTGACCTCCATCTCTTTATCGAGATCGTGAGCGGTCCCATCGTCATGATGACAGACCCCCTCTCCTTGTGGAGATCGTGAGTGGTCCCATCGTCATGACGACAGACCCCCATCTCCTCGTCGAGATCGAGAGGCCCCAATATGGAGTAACAATCGAGATCTTGAGATGCCTCCTAGTGAGATGCCTTTTAATGAGATACTTCTACATGAGATGCTTCTTCTCGGTGAAATACCTCTATGTCGAGGAGAGGGGGGACGCCCCTGATCCTTGTCGGGGAGAGGGGGGACGCCCCTGATCCTCGTTGGCAATGAGGAAGTCATCGACTATCTCAAGACATTGGGAAGAGCAAGCAACAAATAACGAGGCTGAGCCCGAGGCCCTCATCAATTAGCCTCAAGCTCGCACTAGAGATGAAAGGAGAGAAGCCAAAGTAGTTGAAGAAGTCTATTACAAGTGCTCTAGGATAGCGTTGGAGAGCCCAAATGCCTTGGGATAACATTGATGAGGCCAAGTGCCCTGGGATAGCGTGTGATGAGGCCAAGTGCTCCGAGATAGCGTAATGAAGCCAAGTGGCCCCGGATAGCGTTGATGAGGCCAAGTGCCTTGGGACAACAGTGAAGAGTACAAGTGCTCTGGGATAGCGTTGAAGGAGTCAAGTATGCTTATAGCGGGATCACATCAAATTCCTTTCATTACAAATGGTGTCAACTCCAAATAATACAAGAAGATTGCTGAAACACTTTGATTCCTCATCACATCTACAATGATAATGAGGACTCGGGGGGTAGTGGCATTACATAAACACCTCTTCTAGCAGGGCATTTGAAAATTTTCAAGACAAGGCCAGCACCTAGCGTTGCGAGGCCACACCTAGCGTTGCGAGGCTGCACCTAGCGTTGTGAGGCCGCAAGCCCGATATCTTACAATGCAAGGCCACTTTACCTCATTGGCGATGATGGGTCAATCCGTGAGTCTAAAAAATATGGAGCTATCTCTAGGCATGTGTTAAAGTCAGTCTATAAGCAAATAAGAGCATATGGAGACTCAATTAGCTATCCCAAAGCACTTGGGAAAATTCAAAATTACTAGTTTTCAAAGATGCAAGGCCCACCAGCTACATATACGAGGTGGGGCTAGAGCCAGCAATATGGATTATGTGAGGCTGCGAGGAGGAGGCCTCTCAACATATGAGGCTGCTAGGAGGAGGCCTCTCAACATATGAGGCTGCTAGGAGGAGGCCTCTCAACATATGAGGCTGCGAGGGCGAGGCCTCTCAACATATGAGGCTGCGAGGAGGAGGCCTCTCAACATATGAGGCTGTTAGGAGGAGGCCTCTCAACATATGAGGTTGCAAGGAGGCCTCGCAACATAGGAGGCTATGAGGAGTCCTCTCATTATATCAGAAAGAGAATACCTCTCCACATATGGGGAGTCCTCTCAACTTATGCGGAGTTCTCAACATAAATGGAGTCTTTTCATCATATAAGGAGTCCTCTCATCATAATAACAAGGAGTAAGCTCAGAGGAGAGTCCTCTCATCATATTCTAAGAAGAACTTAAAGACACAAGTGAAAGCATGAGCTCATATATTAGCTAAACAGAAGACATATTTAACAATTCATGACTGCAAGGCCCTATGGGCCGCCTCTCAAAGACTCTATGGGATCACATCGCACTTGGAAGGACCCCTCGAGGTCACAATCACTTACATGTATTTGGCTTTGCATCAATTGGAAGACACCACTTTACTTGATTCCACATCGTATTCATAATGGCAATATGGAATCGGGGGGTAGTTGTTATGCCCGAATCTCGGCATAGATCCTAAACAGGCTCAAACGACTATACAAGGGACCCACCTCTCTTAATGGACTCAACCACCTCTCTTAATGAGCTCAATTATCTACTAATGGGCTTAAATATGGAAGAAGGATCAACAAGGCGTGAGTCCCGATCAGGGATCGCCTCACCTTTATCTCATCATTTTATTTGAAGACAATCTCTCGAAGACATGATCCCGCCCTAGGGGTCGCCTCACTATGACCTCCTGCTGCTACTCAAGGCGTCCTCTCACGCAAGGCCTCTAGGCGTCTCACGCTAGGCCTCTAGGCGTCTCATGCTAGCCCGACCTCGAGGTCGCATCTACAAGGCCGCCTCGCTACAAGGCCGCCTCACAAACAGGTCCGCCTCGCTACAGGTCCGCCTCGCTAAAAGGCCGCCTCGCTACAGGTCCGCCTCGCTAAAAGGCCACCTCGCTACAGGGCCACCTCTAGCAACAAGGCCACCTCGCTACAGGAGCACCTTGTCTATTCTCTCACGCTAGGCCTCTGCGCCTCTCATACTAGCTCAGCCTCGGGGTCGCATCTACCGGGGATCGCTTCGTTTGGCTCCCGTCACGGGATCGCTATCTCACTCTTTTCTGGAAGGCTCATGGCATGATCCCTCGAGGTCGCATGAGTAGCTGGACACTAGGGTTCGCTTCGCATGGCCAGATCCCTCGAGGTCGCATGCAATGCCCTTGTTACTTCTCTACTAGCCAACTCTGTTCGTGCGAGACCATAGGCTTCCACAGCTGGGCCATGGATCACGGATAGGGTTGATGACTCACTGCCACATCAGCCCTAAACAAGTGGGCTTGGACTTTGGCTTATCTCTTAAAACCCTAGCCCGCCTAGGTAACTTGTTCTCCAAGAACTACGTCAGGCTTGATCCCTATAAATAGGGTACGTAGGCACCTTGTTTGGATACGCCTCAGCTCACCCCTGACTATCTATCAACAAGATCAGCCACAAACAAACACCAATCTCCTCCCGTGTTCTTCGTGTTCTTAGCAAAATATCCATAATTTCAGCAACCTCCAATTTCGTGTTGTAACGAAATTCTCCCTACAACATTACTCAAACTTGTATCCAAGCTTATTGTTTTGCCTTTTCTGATATTATAGTGCTTCTCCGTAAATGTTCCCAGAGCTAGAGCTATATCAAAACCTTAAAGTATCCTCCGTGTTATCAAATAATCAACTTTATGACTTTTTCTTTAAATGATTCCTGAGAGTACTATTTTCCAATTTCATTTCAACATACTCGTCTAGTGGATCGTTTTGACTAATATTACGACACGAACTTTAATAATTTTTACTTTTATTCATCCTTTTTCCTATTTTGAATAAATCATTGTCATTTCACAAAAAACATTGAGATTTTCTTATTGGCTACAGAATGTAAATCCCCTATGAATTAATGACGGCATATGAACTCGTGTTGCTGCTTAAATTTTGGAAAAATGAATTTTTTTTGTTACTGAACTATTGACCTTTTTAGAAATCTACCACTCAATTATGAATTTTACTTTTTTACTCACTAATGTTAGGTCCGGTTTTCATTTAATTTAGTCACTAAACTTAGGTTCGAATTTTTTTTTACTCACTAAACTTAGGTTCGGATTTGATTATTAGCGTTATGTTAATTTTTTTTACTAACTAACTTTAGTTTTGAAGTGACATAGTTAATTGAAGCTTTAATACATAAAAATGATACATTATAGAGGACAATTTGTTAAATTTTAATACTTGAAAATGATGCATTAACTTTATCTTGAAAATAAATCTATACTATTATATAAATTCTGAAACATTAAAAGTTTGGTTGGTCGGTTGGTTGGTACCTGTTGAATTTACCTAATTACCCTTACTTAATTACAGATAAAATCTTTTTTTATATTTTATCTAACTAAAATTTTTGTTTTACTAATCAATTTCCTTTTCCAGGTTAAACATGTTACCTTTAAAATTTTTGTTTTACTAATCAATTTCCTTTTTCAGGTTAAACATGTTAACTTTTCTTTTTTTTTTAATAACTAAACAGTTTCCTTTTTCAGTTAAAATATAATATCTTTTATATTTTATCTAACTAAAAAGCATATTATAATTACTATTAACTAATTAATTAATTTTTTCATTCAAATTATCTTTTCTCTTTTCTCTAACTAAAATATCTTTTTTTCCAATTATATCACGAGTTACCTTTTAAAAATCTTCTTTTATATTTTATTTAACTAAAATTTCTACATTACAAATCAACCTACTTTTTCAGGTTAAACGTGTTACATTTTTTTTAATAACTAAGCAGTTTCCTTTTTCAGGTGGTACCTATTGAATTTACCTAATTACCCTTACTTAATTACAGATAAAATATTTTTTTATATTTTATCTAACTAAAATTTTTGTTTTACTAATCAATTTCCTTTTTCAGGTTAAACATGTTACCTTTAAAATTTTTGCTTTACTAATCAATTTTCTTTTTCAAGTTAAGCATGTTACCTTTTTTTTTCTTTTTAATAACTAAGCAGTTTTCTTTTTCAGTTAAAATATAATATTTTTTATATTTTATCTAACTAAAAAGCATATTATAATTACTATTAACTAATTAATTAATTTTTTCGTTCAAATTATCTTTTCTCTTTTCTCTAACTAAAATATCTCTTTTTCCAATTATATCACGAGTTACCTTTTAAAAATCTTCTTTTATATTTTATTTAACTAAAATTTTTACTTTACAAATCAACCTACTTTTAAGGTTAAACGTGTTACCTTTTTTTCTAATAACTAAGCAGTTTCCTTTTTCAGGTAAAATATAATATCTTAACTAAAATTTTTGTTTTACTAATCAATTTCCTTTTTCAGGTTAAACATGTTACCTTTAAAATTTTTGCTTTACTAATCAATTTTCTTTTTCAAGTTAAGCATGTTACCTTTTTTTTCTTTTTAATAACTAAGCAGTTTTCTTTTTCAGTTAAAATATAATATTTTTTATATTTTATCTAACTAAAAAGCATATTATAATTACTATTAACTAATTAATTAATTTTTTCGTTCAAATTATCTTTTCTCTTTTCTCTAACTAAAATATCTCTTTTTTCAATTATATCACGAGTTACCTTTTAAAAATCTTCTTTTATATTTTATTTAACTAAAATTTTTACTTTACAAATCAACCTACTTTTAAGGTTAAACGTGTTACCTTTTTTTCTAATAACTAAGCAGTTTCCTTTTTCAGGTAAAATATAATATCTTTTATATTTTATCTAATTAAAAAAAATTATAAATACTGTTAACAAATAAAAAAAAATTTCTTTTCTCTTTTCTCTAACTAAAATATTTTTTCCCAATTATATAACGGGTTACCTTTTTCAGCCAAAACAAGTTACCTTTTTTATTTTCTCTAACTAAAACCTCTCTTTTTCAAATTATATCACGGGCGATTCTATTTAATAAAAATAAAATCATAATATTATAATGCTATTAATTAACCGATTACCTTTTCAACTAAAAATGTATCATCTTTTTTATTTTTTCTAATTAAATTCCTTTTTTTAGAAATATCACGGTAACATTAATTTCTCATTTTCTAAAAATATTACCTGCAATTTTATTTAGTAAAATAACAATTAAATTATAATTACTATAAGCTAATCAATTACCATTTTCATCCTAAAGTATGTCACCTTTTAATTTTCACGTTATCTTTTTCTATTTTTTCAAACTAAAATCTCTCTTTTTCCAATTATATTACAGACGGTTCTATTTAATAAAATTACATAATATACACTCAAAAATATCTCACCATATATTCAAATCATTATTTTTAGTAATTAATAAGAATCGTTAGATCTAATAATAAAATATATTACATGATTAAATTAATTTACTAAAAATTCAAAGTTCATAATTATAATGTTAAATAAATTTTATAACCAATCAAAAGAAACCCGTGCTTCGCACGGGTTATAAGCTAGTCGATTAAAATTAATATTCATAACAATGTCTCTATTATATTGGGAATGGAAAAAAAATATCCATTTAACAATATTATTCGTTTAACGAATATTAATTTATCGATATTTTAACTATATCTTGAAAATCATAATAAAATAAAGTTTAATAAGGTATAGGAAGATTAAATTAAAATTGAGAGAAATGTTAAAGTGAACAAGTCGATTGCAACATTAATACTTGGAAATAATGCATTAGAGAGGAAAACTTACCACTTAATACATCATTAAGTTAGACTTTATATTATTAAACTCTATCAATTTATTTTACCATTTTTATCAAACATGACCATCGTTAAGTTACTATGTATAAATTTATTTGTTAATATTTATTAATACCTATTACCTTTTAAGAATAAAATCTTACAACTACTATTATACATTTTATTGGAAACTTTAAAGATCATATAATGCGGCAAACAAAACATTACAAAATATTTTATTTTGTAGATAATGTTTTACGAAAATTACTGTTTTAATGAATATTTTTAAACTTCATATATGATCTGCAAGTAGAATATTACAAAAATCAACTAGTAAATGTATATAATTTTTAATAAAATGCTTAATTCATAATACATGTTTTTTTTTACAAATTAAAAGTAGATTTCATTAATAACTTGAAAGAGGTTCAATCGAGACAACTCCACAATGACTGTACAACTAGGTTGAAAAACAAATGAATGAGCTAAATAATTAGCCGCTTTGTTTCCGGATTGTTTAAACAACTAAATACAAGTATTCTTAAAATTAAAAATGACTTCCATGGTCGTCCGAGCAATCCAGCCTGCATCATTCCTGAAACAAGTAACTTCACAATTGACCCTCACAATAATTCCGTGGATATAGCAGTGTTCAGAGGACTCAGTTGCAGAAACTGAGCTTAGAAGTAGCAAAGGCCTCATATTATGAACAAACTTTTGTTGTGAAAGGTGAGCACATGCGATTTTCACCGGCCACCGTCCCAAACGTACCCCAGATATCTACATGCTGGAAATCAGCTATAGACATGCCGAAAATATCAACGATGCGGTAAATCCAGATCTCCCAATAAACCATATAATTCATTTTCAATAACGTAGCAAAGGGAGCACTCGCACCAGACGATACAATCTCTTTCTATATATAATAGAGCAACATAGGGGTAAAATGAGCCAATAAACCCCCTGTGAAAATACAGTTTTGCCCTTAAATATTAAAAAATTACATTAAATTGCCATTACTCTCTTATTCAAAACAAAAATTAGACAAATTATGTTGTTGTGGGGAATTGAACTCATGTCTTCCTCAAACAAACTCATCCTTATTACCATTGAGCTAAATAAGCTTTTGAGTTTAAAATAAAAAACGTATTACTTAAACCTCTGGTCTCGTCCTTTTCCTATATTTGCTATCAATTTAACTTTTGAGTATATATATTAATGATGACTTATATTATTTATAAAATTTGTATTTTAATTATCAAAAATATCATATATGATTATGTATAAAACCAATTTTTATAGATTTTTAATATCAAATTTTATTATGTTCTTTTATTTTTGTTCTAAAAGAAATTGTGTTATAACCTATATAATATATTTATATGCTACAAAACATCCTCTTTTTAGTGCTCTTATGATTTATACATAAATAAAATAATCCATAAATTAAAATAATGATATTATGATATGTATGCACAGAAAAGGTTCAATTGAATTCAAAAATATCCTTCAAATCGTAAAAATACACAAAATTTATATTGATTGTTAGAAGATGACCCGTGCCTCGCACGGGTTATTATGCTAGTTAACAATAAAACGGACAACACACGATGCATAATGCATTACTTCACCTCAAAACGATAAAAACTCAAAAAGTCAAATATCTCGGATTTACACCAAATTTTGATATGATGTTAAGCAAGAGATTTTGAGTCTAAGAATTGAGTTTATTTGTAAAAACGAGCTCTAATCCGAAGCGGATATGTGAACATTCGAAAGAATTTTTTGGGACTTAAAGCTCGATTTATTGAAGGAAAAGAACTAAAAACAAGAAAGAGGGGTTTAGAATATGAGTTGGGGTGGATGAGGGATTGATGGGAGGATGGAGGTGGTGGAGAAGGTTGTAGGTCAGAATTTATAGAAGAATGGGACGGTTGACCCTCATGGGAGAGAGGCAACTCTCAAAAATAGGTGCTACTAATATTTCTTATTGGAATAATGTCATAATAACTATTTTTAAAGTAATATATTAGTAATGTTTTCATTGCCAAACATATAAAATCTTCAAATGTTCCAATAAAATAATGAACTTCATGAATTCTCTTTTATTATATTGAATTGTATTTTATTATTATAAGGATCAAAATTATAAAAATAATTATATACACACAAATATACAATTATAATCATTATTAATAAATTATATGTATAAACATGTAAATTTTGTCTTTAAAGCATAAAATCTATAATTTGGTGAATGAGAATCGAACTAAGTACTCATAGAGAATAAGCCAACTACTATATCCATACTTAGCTGATTTTGAGTCCCTATCCATACATAGAGCATCTCCAATGCTCCTCACTTGTTAGTAATAATATCCACCTGGCATTTGAACAGTACAAGTTATAAAGATCCTTAAAAAAAAGAGCACTCCAAGGACAGATAACTGTTAGGCATAATTATAGATAACGAAAACATATCCTCTATATTTGATGAACCTCACCCCATCATATAAATACCTCCACATCATCCCCCGCTTGTTTCTTTCCCGCTGTTTTGTGTACTTTAATATATGAACATATGATTTGGTCTGACCACCATAACTTGAAGTTATGGCATGCCACCATAAGTTATGGTGCCACCCGTAACCAGGGCCGGCCCTATAGTAAGGTGATCAAGGCGAACGACTAGGGCACCACCCGAATGAGGGGCACCAAAATTTTTTTATAAACATATATATAGTATAATTAAAAAATTTATGAATACATAAAAAAAAATTAAACAGTTGGAGGGCACCAAATTCTTTATATATATTTTAGGTTCTAAGTTGAAATCTCATAAAAAGGAATAATGATCATTTTTTAAGTACTGTGAGTGCTTAATTAGTTTGAGTTAGAAGTGCATATGGAAAAGAATGAAATAATTAATAAAATTGAACAACGAATCAAATAAGAAATAAAAGTTGGTAAAGGTCCTGGTCATAGTAATTGCAATTGTAAACCCTTTCTTGCAATAATTTAGCATTTTATGAAAATTCCAAATAAAATTTGAAGAGTTTTATATACAATTTGTGATAGGTAAGGATACCAAAACACACAATTTGTGATAGTTAAGGATACAAAAGGATTTGAACTCTTTAGCAAACTTGAAGCAGTTCTTATTGTTCTTGGAATTGATGTTGACAATATTAGAGGACAATCATATTTCATAGTTTTGGATTGCTTATCAATTTCTTTGAATTTGCTGCTAGAAAGAAAAAAGAGAAATGAGAAATTTAATTTGCAACTTCATTTACAATGACATGTTGTTAGTGATATGTTCTGTACTTGAAGTTGGTTATTATAGTTAGTCACATTTGGTCGTAGCCTAATTAGATGATTCTAATATAAATGTGGTATGTTAGCATATACTTTCTTTGGATATCAAAGAAGATACTAGCTAGAAAAATGTATTATTGATCCCAATTTAGTTTATAATGATGGCCAGGCAGAAAAATTACTGACAGAAGTGTGTCATTTTTTTACGATGTTATATTCTTAACTTTAAGTTCAAATTTTTATTTTATCACTATTATTTCTCGGGGTTACTACTCATAAACAATACTATGATTACTATTTTTTTTTTGAAGTACTGATTACTATTTTATTGAGTGAAAGCACGTGTTACTATTTTTTAATATTTCACATAGATGTATAAGGGGCATCATTTTGTAACTTCGTCTAGGACACCCAAATCTCTAGGACCGGCCCTGCCCATAACTTGAAGTTACGGTGCCACCAACCATTACATGGATATATTTGTTATAAAATATAACTTAGGAGTTAGGAATAAAGATGTTGTTGGAGATGATAAAAATTTTTGTATCTTAATACCTTAAGAGGCAATATAATAATATTATTTATAGAAAATATTTGGGAGCTTGTTGGAGTTGCTCTAAGGAAAAGGGTGAAGTAAAGTAAGGATAAGGATGAACTAGTTCACGAAGCAATAGAGATGTATGAAATATAACTGTTAGAATATAGCCATTTGAATTTCAAAATAATAATAAAATGTTGTCTTTGAATTATAGCTAACCATTATTGCTAACACCAGTGGCGGAGGTATGCTGGGGCAGGTGGGGGCCCGGACCCCACTACACTTTATAGATTTTTTATTTTTTTTAAGCTGTGACCACACTTATACAAATATATACAATATATATGAGATATTTGACTTTATCAAAAAGGGGTCTCCAGTTTTTACAAATTAAAAGACCGCTACTTTTTGGTCTCTGCTCGGCTACTGGAGTTGGAGAAAAGAGTTGGTCTCTTCCGGAGCTTAATCAAGTTTGTTGTCTCTTCCATCGCTAGTTCTTTGCTTCATGTTCTTCCGATTAAGAAACTAATTAAATAGGTACTTTTCAATCTCTCTCTCAATTCTCAATCTCTTCTTTAATTTCATATGGGTATTGATATTGATATGTACAATGATTGCTTCAATCTTTTTATGTTGTTGAATACTTGAATAGTTGAATCTCTTGATGTTCTTATTTTCCATTTTTTCAGTTTTATGTTCTTAATTTAGTATAAAACTTAATTTTCTGTGTATTAAGCTATCATATTACTAATTAATTTAATTATCAATTAGGCATGGATAGATTTGTAATAAAAACAAAACGGGCACGAGTCGATTCTCAGTTTAGAAATGACCAGAGTCTACTCAAAATCAAAATACTACTCATTCACCTATGGAAGTTACAGAGGAGAACATTCAAGTTGTACCAAATAATAATTCCGATTCGGTTCAAATAATAGCAAACCCTGGATTACGGCCTCCTATGTCTATGATTGGTTTCAGTTTTGCACAGCGTGAAAAAATATGCAGAGCTTATTTGACTAAAGGCCCTTGTCAACTAAGACTCATAGAGCATCCAAGTACTTTATTTTCGGGAAAGCCTCGCAAGTTTAGTGCAGATTGGTATGGAGAATTTCATGATTGGTTGGAGTATAGTGAAAAAAAAGATGTTGTCTTTTGTTTATATTGTTACATTTTCAATATCGAATTAGGTGATCATAGATTTAACCATGACTCATTTGTTGGCGAGGATTATCGAAATTGGAAAAAGAGAGATAGGCTTGGGACACATGTTGGTGAACATAATAGTAGTCACAGAAAATGCAAGAAAGCTTGTGAGGATTTATTGAAACAAAAACAACATGTTGATATCATCATGGCAAGATTATCAACTCAAGCTAAGATTGGCTATCGAATTCGGCTTAATGCATCAATAGAATGTGTATGCTTTTAATGCAAGCATTGGCATTTCGTGATCACGATGAGTTGGAGAATTCGAATAATCAAGGCAACTTTCTTGCATTACTAAAGTTTCTTTACAAGCATAATGATGAAATAAATAAAGTTTCACTAAAGAATGCTTCAGAAAATAACAAATTGACTTCACCTACAATTCAAAAAGATATTTGTAGTGCTACTTCATTTCTTACTACAAGAACAATTATTGAAGATATTGGAGATGGTTTCTTCTCTTTGTTAGTTGATGATGAAGCTCGTGATTATGCAATTAAGGAACAAATGGCTGTGTTTGTGAGATACATAAACAAACAAGGGTGCATAATTGAGCGTATTCTTGGCATTGTACAAGTTCAAGAAACTACTTCTCAGGTTCTTAAACAGACTATTGAGTCACTTTTTGCTACACATGGATTAAGTATGTCAAAAATTTGTGGACAAGGCTACGATGGTGCAAACAACATGAGTGGAAATATTGGTGGACTTAAAACTTTGATACTAAAAGATAATGAAAGTGCTCATTATGTCCATTGATTCGCTCATCAACTACAATTAACTCTTGTAGCGGTTTCAAGAAAGAATTATAAACTTTCTTCATTATTTGACTATTTGACATATTTGACCAATTTTATTGGTGCTTCATGTAAAAGGAAAGAACTACTTTGAATTAAACATATAGAAAAAGTAGTTGATGGAATTTCTCAAGGCATTTTGAAAACCGAAAGAGACATGAATCAAGAAGTTACTTTAAAACGTACGGGAGAAACACGTTGGAGTTCACACTACAATACTATTATTAGTGTGACTTCACTTTTTTCTTCTACACTTGAAGTGCTTGAGGAAATGAAAGAAATGCCATCATTTATAACTCACAAAGGTGAAATAACTCATCTTATTGAAGTTATGGGTGAGTTTTAATTTGCATTCTTGCTATTCTTTATGAAGAAGGTGTTGGAAATTACTAATGATCTATCTCAAGCATTGTAAAGAAAGGATCAAGACGTTCCAAATGCAATGGGTTTGGTTAAAGTAGCTAAAAGAAGGTTACAAGAACTAAGAGAAAATGACTGGGATAATTTGTTGATAGAGGTAAGTAATTTTTGTGAAAAGAATGAGATTAATATTTTGAGCATGGATGAACTCTATGTCCCTCGTGAAAGATCAAAACGTAATATAAAATTACGAATCATCATCATTTCAAAACAAAATTACTTGTTGCCGTAGTTGATTTTCAACTCAATGAGATGAATGAACATTTTGACAATGTGAATGTCGAGCTACTTACATGTTTATCTTGCCTTGAATCACGTGATTCGTTCATAGCTTTTGACAAACAAAAGTTAGTCCAATTTGCTAGATTTTATCCTCTTGAATTTGATGAAACATGTCTTTTAGCACTTGAGGATCAACTTGAAAACTATATTGAAGATATGAAAGATAATGAAGATTTTAATGATTTAAAGGGGGTTGGAGAACTTACTCAAAGAATGGTTCAAAAAAAGAAGAATACTGGATTTCTTTTTATTTACATGTTGGTCAAATTAGCTTTGATTCTACCTGTTGCAACAGCGTCGAAAGAACTTTTTCTGCAATGAATCTTATTAAAAGTATACTTCAGAATGCAATGGAAGATGCTTGGTTAAATGACTGCCTTGTGACATACAATGAAAAGGACATTTTCGAGACTATAAGTAATGAAGCAATTATGCAAAGATTCCAAGATATGAAGAACAGGAGAATGCTACTGTAAATTATGTGAAGTGTAATACTTTTGTTATAAACTATTATTTATTAGTTTTGAGAATGCTACTGTAAATTATTTGAAGTGTATCTATTAGTTGTCTTCTACGATTTATGGTTGGTTTTATGGAATAAAATTAGGGTTTGTGTGTAATTAATGCTAGGGTTGTTGAGCTTCGAGCTTTAATGGTTGTTTCCATGTTTCGAGACTGATCGGTCCTCACAGAGTGCCTACGTATCTCGTTATTGAGAATCAATCCAAGACGTAGTTCTGAGAATGAGGGGTTAGGCCCTTATATAGGCTACGGGAGCCTTAGAATCGTAGTAGGCCAGGTTAGGTGACTTGGCGGGCAAGCCACCGCCTTGAGGAAGGTTCTAGACTCCTTCATTGTAGGAATCAGTTTCCATGTTGGAGTAGGTGCCTTGGAGGCTAAGTCAGGCAAGAGTAATATCCTTGTTTGACTCTTATTGCTGAGCTGGTTATTACCATTAATATTAATTACGAAATTAATATCATAAATAGGGTTTGGGCCCATCTTGTGGGCCCCACGTTTGGACCATACCGGGTCTAATTAATGCCACATTAAATGCGTCTTTAGGGCTTACTTTTAGCCCATATCATTTGCCCCCCCAACTTCTAGGAAAACTGATCAGGTTTTCCTTGAAGTTTTAACGGCCTTTCACGAGACTCAGGTCAGGGTTTATCGTTGTACTCTAGTGTTTCACGAGTATTGTCTTGATGTAAAGCGTGGAGCGATGGACACATTTACGACAATGTTAATTCGATGCTAACCGGCACTAATATGCCTTAACGATGTTTAAACAATGTTAAACAACGTTTAAAATGGCACTAGACGGTGCTAAATGACACTAAACGATGCTACTCAGCCTTAAACGACGTTTAAACAGTGTTAAACGTTGTTGAACGGCATAAAATGGCACTAATCGGTGCTTATCGGCACTAATCAGTGTTTATCGGCACTAATCTGTGCTTATTGGCACTAATCGGTGCTTATCGACACTAATCGGTGCTTATCGGCACTAATCGGTGCTTATTTTGGAGACCGTTTTTTTAAACATAACAGTCAACTAGACATACCTTAGACATCATTCTTTGATATTCAAAGGTTGTTGGTCACGTTTGAAGGTTGACAGTCACTCTGAAGGTTGATAGTCACTCTGGAGGTTGACAGTCACTCTGAAGATTGACAATCACTCTGAAATGTCGAAGATCAACGCTGGAATGGCCAACTGGCTAACAAACTGACAGGCAGTCAGCCGAAGCCTTCCCCTGCCAGCTGCTCGGCTGATAGGTGGTCGGCTGGGCCTTCCCCTGCCAGCTGGTCGGCTGACAGGTGGTCTGGCCTTCAGTTGACGCCTCGTCATGCCTCCCGGAGCTTCTTTCGTGGTATTTTTCAGTTTTGTACAACATATAGACGTTGTTTAAATGGTATTAAATAACATAAAACGGCAATAAAAGGTGAATAATTCTCACATCTAATTAACTTGGCGTTCAGAAGTTGACAGTCACTCTGAAATGTCGAAGATCAACGCTGGAATGGCCAACTGACTGACAAACTGACAGGCAGTCGGCCGGAGCCTTCCCCTGCCAGCTGCTCGGCTGACAGGTGGTTGGTTGGCCTTCCCTTGCCAGCTGGTCGGCTGACAGGTGGTCGGCTGGGCCTTCCCCTACCAGCTGGTCGACTGACAGGTGGTTTGGCCAGCCTCCCGACTTCTTGTCATGCCTCTCGGAGCTTTATTCAACCGTATTTCAATCGTATGTCCTGGTACTCAATAGTTGTTTAAACATATTCATAGTTTGAGAATCGTTTTGAATATTAATCATAACCCTAGAGATTGACCGTCACTATGGAGATTGACCGTCACTCTGGAGATTGACTCTCACTCTGGAAATTGACTGTCACTCTGGAGAGTCAGAGATCCCCATAGAAGCATCAACTGACCAACCACATGACAAGTGGTCGGTCGAGGCCTACCTTGCCAATTGCTCGGATGACAGGTGGTCGGCTGAGGCCTCCCCTGCCAGCTACTCGGCTGACAGGTGGTCGGCTGGGGCCTTCCCTGTCAGATGCTCGGCTGACAAGTGGTCTGGACGGCCTTCCGACTTCTTGACGTGCCTCCCGGAGCTTCTTCGTGCTTCTCAGAGCTTATTGTCGACGCTTGAATCCTGTCACTAACCTTGAATCATGGTCTTCTTTATCAACCTTGAATCATCTTCATCAACATTGAATCATGTTCACCAACATTGAATCATGTCCATTAACATTCAACCATGTTCATCAACATTGAATCATGGTCTACATACTTGGTTGTTAACTATCAAACTTTCTCTATTTCAAGATGTAGAAATGATGAAGTCCCTTAGTTCTTGCCCCCTTGCTTCATATGGTGGAGGTCTTGCTTCTCGGCTGATTGTTCAGGCAATCCACTTGCTCCTTAGCACCTGACCTCAGGTCTGGTGTGCCTTGGTTGGTTTTCAACTCTTTATCTTGATTCTAGGTTTCCATCCTTCTTCTTATGCTCATAGAACCTTGATTAGGTTTTAATTTGACTAACGGATCTTAATTCAAAGCCTTGAATTCAAATAACAAGCCCGATTGGAGGTAGACAGCCTTATTTGCCATCAAGGCTTAAACCTTATGTTGAGATTAGAAGTTCAAGGCTTCAATCCTCAGTTTTGGAATGTATTCTCCATACCATTCTTTGTGGTAATAGCCTTTTAGTTAATCTTCTTGATTCGATACGGCCCTTCCCAATTAGGGGCTAGCTTTCCTTTCTGTCCAACTCTAGAAGCCTCTATCTTCCTTAGAACCAAATCGCCTTGTCGAACGTGCCTCTCCCTAAACCTTAGGTTATAGTAGAAAGATGCTCTCTTTTGATGCTCCGTATTCCTGGCATTTGCTTCATCCCTAACCTCATCAATTAGGTTAAGAGTGAGCCTCATGCCTTCCTCATTAGTCTTTTGTTCATCTGCCTCAACTCGAGGCGACGCGTGCATAATCTCCAAGGGCACAACTGCCTCGGCTCCGTAAGCCAGCAAGAACGGGGTTGCTCCGGTCATCATTTTACAAGTGGTGCGATATGCCCAAAGTATAGGCAGCAACTCATCCACCCAAGTGTTCCTTGAGCGTTCGACCCTCTTCTTTAGTCCATCAAGGATAATCCGATTAGTTACCTCTGTCTGTCCATTAGCTTGCGAGTGTGCTACTGAAGTAAAATGAAGCTCAATAGAATTTTCCTCACAGTACTTCTTGAACTCTTCATTGTTGAGTTGTGCCCCATTATCCATCACAAGGATTCGTGGGGTTCCATATCTGCAAATGATGTTTTCCCAAAAGAACTGGGCAACTTGCTTGGTGATTATCTTGGCCTAGGGCTTGGCCTCAATCCACTTAGTAAAGTAGTCGATGGCCACTATCAGAAACTTTCCTAACTAATGTCAACATCTCAGTTGGTTGCCCTACAATCGGAGCGTGCTTCTCACACATGTCGCACCTCTTGACATAATTCTATGCATCGGCCAACATCTCTGGCCAATAGAATCCCAGATGAGTGATCTTGTGAGCTAGGGCTCTGCCCCCCAAGTGTTGCCCACAGATCCCTCCGTGAACTTCTTCCAATGCTTCTTCTGCCTCTTGGGGCCTCAAACACTTCAAGTACGGGATGACAAATGACATCCTATAAAGGATGCCTTCGATCAAGGCATATATCAATGCTCTCACTGACAGCTTTCATGCCTCCAAGGCATTGTCAGGGAGCCATCCGGTTTTGAGGTGTGCTTTGATAGGATCTATCCAACAGCTTCCTACATCAATCGGTGCGATCAACTTAGAATCGATGGTCGGGGCCTTCAAGACCTGGAAGTAAATACTCCCTGCATAATTTTCTATCTTAGAAGAAGCGAACTTAGATAGGGCATCAGCATTAACGTTCTCTTCTCTCGGAATGTGCTCCACATATCAAACTGAGTCATAACAGCCTTCACAACTCTCAAATACTTCGCCATTGTTTCATTATTGGCTTCAAATTCACCATTCACTTCCGATACCAATAGTCTTGAATCCCCACAAACTTTGAGATTCTTGACCCTCATGATTCTGGCCAAGCCCAAACCGGCTATCAAGGCTTCATACTCAGCTTCATTGTTGGTTTTCGGAAAGTCCAACTTTAAAGCATATTCAACTGTGAACCCATCGGGGCTTTGCAAGATTAAACCTGCACCACTAGATTTTATTTTTGATGCTCCATCAAAATAGAGCACCCAATACTCCTTCAGATCAGGTACAAGTTCCTCATCTTTATCCTCTTTCCCAGGGGTAGTCACTATCTCCTGCCCCCTGAATTTTTGGTTGTGAATGGTACATTCAACCACGAAGTCAGCCAATGCCTGAGCCTTGATGGCTATTCGAGGCATATACTTGATGTCAAATTCTCCAAGTTCTATCGCCCACTTGATTAGCCTTCACTACGTCAAATTTGGGCTTTCGTCACGCTTTTGTACAGTAAGGCTGTGACACTTTGGGAAAAACGAGTGGCTAAAGGTCATCTTCTCAAGTTTTAGCCACACAATAGTTTTTCGAGTGACCAAAAATACAATTTTTGTAAGATTCAGTCACAACTTTAAAAATGTGTGACAATTGAGAGATAAAACAGAATGTTTTTTTGTTGACTTTGACCAAATCCAAGAGTTATAGTCATACTTGAGAGATAGCAGTGTGACAAAAAATAGTGACGCTTCTTTGCTGTGTCTAAATGTTAGGAAACGGTCACAGTTATTTTATGTGATGTGGCTAAATGGGAAATAACCTATGGTCACTACAGGTTTATTGTGACTAAAAAGTAGAGTTTTCTGTATATGTCAGACCTTTGTTTGCTTAAGGAACCAAAAAACTAGTGACTGTATTATTGTGTGACTAAAAGGTACTCTGTTTTCAGGAATACCTTGAAGTAGAGTACGTACTCTGTTTTCAGCAACATATCTGTCACATTATTACATTTGTGTGTGGCTAAATATTTAACCAACTGGACATGCATGAAATATTGTATAGCAAATTAACCAACAGATGACAAACAGAAACTGATATACCACAGATGACAAACACAAACTTGATATATCCAAGTTGCATACCAGATGACCTTAAAAAATCCATGCCCTTCGGCCAACATTCAAATTCACCATTACATATTAATTATTCATCAAATAAAAAACAAAGAAAATGACAAAGACAATGATAACATTATACAACTTCTCACGTATGACATCAACCTCCTTTCGAAGATTTTCAACTGTTGACATGCAGTTTTGCAGCTCAGTCTTCACATCATCAAGTTCTTTCTGGATCTTGATCTTCATGACAACTGGTTCAGGATCAATCCATTCCCAAAATGAACATTTGGGTCCAGAAGACTTGAAAAGGGAATTCAAATTAAAAGATGTTTATTAAATTAAACAGATGAAACTGATAAATATGAGCTTACCAATGAATTTGATCTATGGCACACCCGAAATCTTCTTCCAAGGTTGTCAAGTGTATTTGATGTTCTAATCCGAGCAGGAAGACCACAGTAACAGAGATCACTTCGAGTTTGGTTTGAGCTGTAGGAATTTGAAGACGACATCATGATCAGGCCTTTTTCTTTGCACAAACCTGGAGAAAAAAACAGGAATTAAAATGGAGCATAGAATTTAACCAAACAAATAGAATTTAGCATTACATAAAAAACGTGGAAACTGACAAACATAATGATAATATTTACCGGATTCAGTTACCATTACGTATAATAATACCCTTACAGTCCGGTCTAAAGTAACCATCACGAGATTCATTACCCAAGTCACGTGGATCTACAGGTGGTAATATATTATCATTGTGAGGAAGAATTACAGTACTGAAATCCTCATTGACATCATCGTACAGATCTCTATAATTCTTGGGAGGGGTCATCAGGATAATAGACATCTTTTTATCCAGCTGGTCTTTAACATAAAACACTTGTCGTGCTTGTGAGGCCAATATGAACGGATCATCCTTGTGGCCTAATCTGTTAAGTTCGACCAACGTGTAACCCATGCCATCTTGTTTGACACTATTTCTATTGTCAACCCAGTCGCACATGAAAAGAGGAATTTTCCTACTATGATAATCAAGTACCCATATCTCTCGTAGAACCCCATAATAAAAGTTCTTTCCATAGGTTACTACTTCTTTAGAAATGTGCATCTCAGTTGCCTCAACACAAACCCCACTGTTCTGGTGGACTCTGCCATCACGGATTTTTGTACGAAATGTATAGCCATTGATGTCATATACATCGTATTTGTTCATGATTCTGCGTGCTCCATGTGAGATCCACTTCACTGTTTCTGATACACTTTCTTGGGAGATCGATAACTCGCTTTCAACCTAAATTACACAATTAAAAGGATGAGATTCATCTTGCAAAAATTAAAATTGATAAAAAACTAAGATCATGCTGATTTAAATATTACCTTGTTGCGTAACCAGTGACCAAACGTTGTGCTATGCTCTTTCTCCAGCCATGCTTGTCGTTTACCAGGATGCTTGTTTTTCAAAAATGTCATGTGTTGTCTGCAAGTACAAAAATGAGTATCAAATATGATCCTACTGTTAAATAAAACAAAAACACAAATAAACATGTTCAGTAGGAGTCCTTACTCGATATACGGTCAAATATGATAGACCGTATTGCAATTGGCAAGAACTGTTGCATAAGCATATGGTAATCATGTGATTTAAGTCCCATAAGCTTCCTATCCTTTTCATTGACCAAACTTGAAAAGTTGGAACAATAACCTTGCGGAGCCCTTAAGTTGTGTAATGTGGCACATAACTTGTCTTTTTCATCTTTAGTTAATGTGTAGCAGGCTGCAGGAAGTAATGTCTTGTCGCCTTGACTTTTAGCCTGCAACTCTTGTCTTATCCCAAAATGTGCCAGATCATTTTGAGCTTGCAACCCATCTTTCGTCTTGCCCGGAACATTTAGTAATGTTCCGATAATACTCTCAGCCACATTCTTCTCAGTGTGCATGAAATCAATACAATGTTGGACCAAATTATACCGCCAATACCTAAGTCGTCGATTCCATATGTTGAATTTCTTCCAATAGGTCTGTTCTTTCTGTCCGGAATTTGAGCTACCACCCCCTTTTGATTTTCTCTTTTTTGTTTTCCCCCCTCTTCCAGTCGAAGTGTCCATATTGAGTTCTGAATCTTTATCCTTAAATCCCTTCCCCCACTTATTCCGAACAAATTTAACGTTGTTGTATATTTCTTCCCATGTCATAGGATCTGCAGCAGTTCCCCACTCTTCTTTTCCATTGAACGCCTTAGTTTGCTTTCTGAAGGGATGACTATATGGTAGATATCTTCGGTGACCACCATAACTCTGCTTGGTAGAGAACGGAAGTCTTACATAATGAGTTTCTTTCCTGCACACCACACAACCATGGAATCCACTATAAGGGCAGCCACATAATGCACCAAGAGCAGGGTAATCATTAATCGTCCATAAGACAACAGCACGTAAATTGAACTGTTCCTGGGCATAGGAATCATATGTTTCAACACCTTCTTCGAACAAGAGCTCCAGATCATGGATCAAAGGATCCAAAAACACATCGATATCGTTTCCAGGCGTTCCCGATATTAATAACGAAAGCATGATGAACTTTCTTTTCATACACAACCAAGGTGGAAGGTTGTAAATGACAGATAATACCAGCCACACACTGTGATTCTTATTCCCTCTGTTTACGTCGACCCCGTCTGTGGAAATGCCAAGCCGAAGATTCCTTGGATCAGAGGCAATTTCCGGAAATCTGTCATCTATTGCTTTCTATGCAGGTGAATCAGATGGGTGGCGTAGAACACCAGGCTTTTTGGAACTGGTGGAGTGCCATATGAAATCTTTTGATATGCTTTTCACTTTATAAAGTCGTTTCAATCGTTGAATAAGGGGGAAGTACCTTAATACCTTTGTAGGAACATTTTCGTATATGACTTTAGTCTTCTCATCCACCTTCCACCGTGACATGCCACAAGTTGGACATACCACCAAGTCCTTGTACTCCTTCCTGTAAAGAATGCAGTTGTTAATGCAAGCATGTATCTTTTCGTATCCTGAACCCATTGCTGTCATTATCTTTTTGGCCTCATATGTGTTGTTCACCATCTCGTTACCTTCTGCAGGTAGCATCCTTTTCAACAGAAGTAGCATTTCAGTAAAGCACTTATTTGTCATTCCATGCTTACTCTTCAAGTTTAGTAGTTCTACTGTTGCAGACAACTTTGTGAAGTTAGGACAATATTTATACAAGGGATTCTCCGCATCTGCAAGTAGTTCTTGAAACTTGTGAATGTCAGCGATGAAATTGTCTTCCGTAGCTTTTACCATTTCTATTGTTTCTGCAGCATCTGTTGGAAATTCTACTGCATCAAATTGGTTGGAAGTTATTGGCTTGTCTTTCTATCCATGTTTAATCCACCTTGTATAATTCCGATCGAATCCCTTAACGAGTAAGTGGTAATGGACCTCATCCACAGAAAGAGAGCAGTGGTTTAAACAGGTTACACATGGACATGGAATAGTTTTCGTTGACATCTTCAAATTAGAAACCGCAAAATCGATAAATGCTACAACTCCATCCATATATGGTTCACTGTTTCTATCGGTTAACATCCAAGACTTATCCATAACTACAGCTTTAATACATATAAACTAAAGCAATTACGAGCATATTACAGCATAACTACAGCAATTACGAGCATATATTAAAGCATAACATTCAAAAATTAGCATATATTTAACACATGACTTACTAGGAGAGAGGAGCAGGAGTGATTAAGAGTAGAAGGGTGTGAAGCCTAATGAACTTAGGGACGGAATTAGGGATGAAATCGTTGTGGATGAAATCGTTATGGATGAAATTAGAAGCGGCCAATTGAGTAGCAGTGGTTTGAATCCGATACTGTGGTTTCCAATTGAGAGAATGAACTTTCCATTTAGGTATTTGACCACCATTTACTCACTCTGGACTGTACTTGTTTAAGGCCCAATTAGAATAGTGTTGGGCAATTATTAGAATAGTGTTGACCCAAATAGAATAGTGTTGGCCCAAATAGAAACGAGAATCGATCCCGAGAGTGGAAATAATATTTTAAAATTCAATTTTTGACGATCCAACCGTACGGATGTTAACAGATACGCATTGTGATGTTGGGGAAAAATAATCGAAAAATCAGGAATTTATCTTGTACGGCGTATTTACAAGGATCTGGCCAAAGTACTACCCCGAGAAACGAGAATCGATCCCGAGAGTGGAAATAATTTTTTTAAATTCAATTTTTGACGATCCAACCGTACGGATGTTAACAGATACGCATTGTGATGTTGGGAAAAAATAATCGAAAAATCAGGAATTTATCTTGTACGGCGTTTTTACAAGGATCTGGCCAAAGTACTACTCCGAGAAACGAGAATCGATCCCAAGAGTGGAAATAATATTTTAAAATTCAATTTTTGAAGATTCAACCGTACGGATGTTAACAGATACGCATTGTGATGTTGGGGAAAAATAATCGAAAAATCAGGAATTTATCTTGTACGGCGTTTTTACAAGGATCTGGCGAAAGTACTACTCCGAGAAACGAGAATCGATCCCGAGAGTGGAAATAATTTTTTTAAATTCAATTTTTGACGATCCAACCGTACGGATGTTAACAGATACGCATTGTGATGTTGGGGAAAAATAATCGAAAAATCAGGAATTTATCTTGTACGACGTTTTTACAAGGATTTGGCCAAAGTACTTCTCCGAGAAACGAGTATCGATCCCGAGAGTGGAAATAATTTTTTTAAATTCAATTTTTGACGATCCAACCGTACGGATGTTAACAGATACGCATTGTGATGTTGGGGAAAAATAATCGAAAAATCAGGAATTTATCTTGTACGGCGTTTTTACAAGGATCTGGCCAAAGTACTACTCCGAGAAACGAGAATCGATCCCGAGAGTGGAAATAATTTTTTTAAATTCAATTTTTGACGATCCAACCGTACGGATGTTAACAGATACGCATTGTGATGTTGGGGAAAAATAATCGAAAAATCAGGAATTTATCTTGTACGGCGTTTTTACAAGGATCTGGCCAAAGTACTACTCCGAGAAACGAGAATCGATCCCGAGAGTGGAAATAATTTTTTTAAATTCAATTTTTGACGATCCAACCGTACGGATGTTAACAGATACGCATTGTGATGTTGGGGAAAAATAATCGAAAAATCAGGAATTTATCTTGTACGGCGTTTTTACAAGGATCTGGCAAAAGTACTACTCCGAGAAACGAGAATCGATCCCGAGAGTGGAAATAATTTTTTTAAATTCAATTTTTGACGATCCAACCGTACGGATGTTAACAGATACGCATTGTGATGTTGGGGAAAAATAATCGAAAAATCAGGAATATATCTTGTACGACGTTTTTACAAGGATCTGGCCAAAGTACTACTCCGAGAAACGAGAATCGATCCCGAGAGTTGAAATAATTTTTTTAAATTCAATTTTTGACGATCCAACCGTACGGATGTTAACAAATACGCATTGTGATGTTGGGGAAAAATAATCGAAAAATCAGGAATTTATCTTGTACGATGTTTTTACAAGTATCTGGCCAAAGTACTACTCCGAGAAATGAGTATCGATCCCGAGAGTGGAAATAATTTTTTTAAATTTAATTTTTGACGATCCAACCATACGGATGTTAACAGATACGCATTGTGATGTTGGGGAAAAATAATCGAAAAATCAGGAATTTATCTTGTACGGCGTATTTACAAGGATCTGGCCAAAGTACTACCCCAAGAAACGAGAATCGATCCCGAGAGTGGAAATAATTTTTTTAAATTCAATTTTTGACGATCCAACCGTACGGATGTTAACAGATACGCATTCTGATGTTGGGGAAAAATAATCGAAAAATCAGGAATTTATCTTGTACGGCGTATTTACAAGGATCTGGCCAAGGTACTACCCCGAGAAACGAGAATCGATCCCGAGAGTGGAAATAATTTTTTTAAATTCAATTTTTGACGATCCAACCGTACGGATGTTAACAGATACGCATTGTGATGTTGGGAAAAAATAATCGAAAAATCAGGAATTTATCTTGTACGGCGTTTTTACAAGGATCTGGCCAAAGTACTACTCCGAGAAACGAGAATCGATCCCGAGAGTGGAAATAATATTTTAAAATTCAATTTTTGAAGATTCAACCGTACGTATGTTAACAGATACGCATTGTGATGTTGCGGAAAAATAATCGAAAAATCAGGAATTTATCTTGTACGGCGTTTTTACAAGGATCTGGCGAAAGTACTACTCCGAGAAACAAGAATCAATCCCGAGAGTGGAAATAATTTTTTTAAATTCAATTTTTGACGATCCAACCGTACGGATGTTAACAGATACGCATTGTGATGTTGGGGAAAAATAATCGAAAAATCAGGAATTTATCTTGTACGACGTTTTTACAAGGATCTGGCCAAAGTACTACTCCGAGAAACGAGAATCGATCCCGAGAGTTGAAATAATTTTTTTAAATTCAATTTTTGACGATCCAACCGTACGGATGTTAACAGATACGCATTGTGATGTTGGGGAAAAATAATCGAAAAATCAGGAATTTATCTTGTACGATGTTTTTGCAAGTATCTGGCCAAAGTACTACTCCGAGAAACGAGTATCGATCCCGAGAGTGGAAATAATTTTTTTAAATTTAATTTTTGACGATCCAACCATACGGATGTTAACAGATACGCATTGTGATGTTGGGGAAAAATAATCGAAAAATCAGGAATTAATCTTGTACGGCGTATTTACAAGGATCTGGCCAAAGTACTACCCCGAGAAACGAGAATCGATCCCGAGAGTGGAAATAATTTTTTTAAATTCAATTTTTGACGATCCAACCGTACGGATGTTAACAGATACGCATTCTGATGTTGGGGAAAAATAATCGAAAAATCAGGAATTTATCTTGTACGGCGTATTTACAAGGATCTGGCCAAGGTACTACCCCGAGAAACGAGAATCGATCCCGAGAGTGGAAATAATTTTTTTAAATTCAATTTTTGACGATCCAACCGTACGGATGTTAACAGATACGCATTGTGATGTTGGGAAAAAATAATCGAAAAATCAGGAATTTATCTTGTACGGCGTTTTTACAAGGATCTGGCCAAAGTACTACTCCGAGAAACGAGAATCGATCCCGAGAGTGGAAATAATATTTTAAAATTCAATTTTTGAAGATTCAACCGTACGTATGTTAACAGATACGCATTGTGATGTTGCGGAAAAATAATCGAAAAATCAGGAATTTATCTTGTACGGCGTTTTTACAAGGATCTGGCGAAAGTACTACTCCGAGAAACAAGAATCAATCCCGAGAGTGGAAATAATTTTTTTAAATTCAATTTTTGACGATCCAACCGTACGGATGTTAACAGATACGCATTGTGATGTTGGGGAAAAATAATCGAAAAATCAGGAATTTATCTTGTACGACGTTTTTACAAGGATATGGCCAAAGTACTTCTCCGAGAAACGAGTATCGATCCCGAGAGTGGAAATAATTTTTTTAAATTCAATTTTTGACGATCCAACTGTACGGATGTTAACAGATACGCATTGTGATGTTGGGGAAAAATAATCGAAAAATCAGGAATTTATCTTGTACGGCGTTTTTACAAGGATCTGGCCAAAGTACTACTCCGAGAAACGAGAATCGATCCCGAGAGTGGAAATAATTTTTTTAAATTCAATTTTTGACGATCCAACCGTACGGATGTTAACAGATACGCATTGTGATGTTGGGGAAAAATAATCGAAAAATCAGGAATTTATCTTGTACGGCGTTTTTACAAGGATCTGGCCAAAGTACTACTCCGAGAAACGAGAATCGATCCCGAGAGTGGAAATAATTTTTTAAAATTCAATTTTTGACGATCCAACCGTACGGATGTTAACAGATACGCATTGTGATGTTGGGGAAAAATAATCGAAAAATCAGGAATTTATCTTGTACGGCGTTTTTACAAGGATCTGGCCAAAGTACTACTCCGAGAAACGAGAATCGATCCCGAGAGTTGAAATAATTTTTTTAAATTCAATTTTTGACGATCCAACCGTACGGATGTTAACAGATACGCATTGTGATGTTGGGGAAAAATAATCGAAAAATCAGGAATTTATCTTGTACGATGTTTTTACAAGTATCTGGCCAAAGTACTACTCCGAGAAACGAGTATCGATCCCGAGAGTGGAAATAATTTTTTTAAATTTAATTTTTGACGATCCAACCATACGGATGTTAACAGATACGCATTGTGATGTTGGGGAAAAATAATCGAAAAATCAGGAATTTATCTTGTACGTTGTTTTTACTAGGATCTGGCCAAAGTACTACTCCGAGAAACGAGAATCGATCCCGAGAGTGGAAATAATTTTTTTTAATTCAATTTTTGACGATCCAACCGTACGGATGTTAACAGATACGCATTGTGATGTTGGGGAAAAATAATCGAAAAATCAGGAATTTATCTTGTACGGCGTTTTTACAAGGATCTGGCCAAAGTACTACTCCGAGAAACGAGAATCGATCCCGAGAGTGGAAATAATTTTTTTAAATTCAATTTTTGACGATCCAACCGTACGGATGTTAACAGATACGCATTGTGATGTTGGGGAAAAATAATCGAAAAATCAGGAATTTATCTTGTACGGCGTTTTTACAAGGATCTGGCAAAAGTACTACTCCGAGAAACGAGAATCGATCCCGAGAGTGGAAATAATTTTTTTAAATTCAATTTTTGACGATCCAACCGTACGGATGTTAACAGATACGCATTGTGATGTTGGGGAAAAATAATCGAAAAATCAGGAATTTATCTTGTACGACGTTTTTACAAGGATCTGGCCAAAGTACTACTCCGAGAAACGAGAATCGATCCCGAGAGTTGAAATAATTTTTTTAAATTCAATTTTTGACGATCCAACCGTACGGATGTTAACAAATACGCATTGTGATGTTGGGGAAAAATAATCGAAAAATCAGGAATTTATCTTGTACGATGTTTTTACAAGTATCTGGCCAAAGTACTACTCCGAGAAACGAGTATCGATCCCGAGAGTGGAAATAATTTTTTTAAATTTAATTTTTGACGATCCAACCATACGGATGTTAACAGATACGCATTGTGATGTTGGGGAAAAATAATCGAAAAATCAGGAATTTATCTTGTACGGCGTATTTACAAGGATCTGGCCAAAGTACTACCCCGAGAAACGAGAATCGATCCCGAGAGTGGAAATAATTTTTTTAAATTCAATTTTTGACGATCCAACCGTACGGATGTTAACAGATACGCATTCTGATGTTGGGTAAAAATAATCGAAAAATCAGGAATTTATCTTGTACGGCGTATTTACAAGGATCTGGCCAAGGTACTACCCCGAGAAACGAGAATCGATCCCGAGAGTGGAAATAATTTTTTTAAATTCAATTTTTGACGATCCAACCGTACGGATGTTAACAGATACGCATTGTGATGTTGGGAAAAAATAATCGAAAAATCAGGAATTTATCTTGTACGGCGTTTTTACAAGGATCTGGCCAAAGTACTACTCCGAGAAACGAGAATCGATCCCGAGAGTGGAAATAATATTTTAAAATTCAATTTTTGAAGATTCAACCGTACGTATGTTAACAGATACGCATTGTGATGTTGCGGAAAAATAATCGAAAAATCAGGAATTTATCTTGTACGGCGTTTTTACAAGGATCTGGCGAAAGTACTACTCCGAGAAACAAGAATCAATCCCGAGAGTGGAAATAATTTTTTTAAATTCAATTTTTGACGATCCAACCGTACGGATGTTAACAGATACGCATTGTGATGTTGGGGAAAAATAATCGAAAAATCAGGAATTTATCTTGTACGACGTTTTTACAAGGATCTGGCCAAAGTACTTCTCCGAGAAACGAGTATCGATCCCGAGAGTGGAAATAATTTTTTTAAATTCAATTTTTGACGATCCAACTGTACGGATGTTAACAGATACGCATTGTGATGTTGGGGAAAAATAATCGAAAAATCAGGAATTTATCTTGTACGGCGTTTTTACAAGGATCTGGCCAAAGTACTACTCCGAGAAACGAGAATCGATCCCGAGAGTGGAAATAATTTTTTTAAATTCAATTTTTGACGATCCAACCGTACGGATGTTAACAGATACGCATTGTGATGTTGGGGAAAAATAATCGAAAAATCAGGAATTTATCTTGTACGGCGTTTTTACAAGGATCTGGCCAAAGTACTACTCCGAGAAACGAGAATCGATCCCGAGAGTGGAAATAATTTTTTAAAATTCAATTTTTGACGATCCAACCGTACGGATGTTAACAGATACGCATTGTGATGTTGGGGAAAAATAATCGAAAAATCAGGTATTTATCTTGTACGGCGTTTTTACAAGGATCTGGCCAAAGTACTACTCCGAGAAACGAGAATCGATCCCGAAAGTTGAAATAATTTTTTAAATTCAATTTTTGACGATCCAACCGTACGGATGTTAACAGATACGCATTGTGATGTTGGGGAAAAATAATCGAAAAATCAGGAATTTATCTTGTACGATGTTTTTACAAGTATCTGGCCAAAGTACTACTCCGAGAAACGAGTATCGATCCCGAGAGTGGAAATAATTTTTTTAAATTTAATTTTTGACGATCCAACCATACGGATGTTAACAGATACGCATTGTGATGTTGGGGAAAAATAATCGAAAAATCAGGAATTTATCTTGTACGTCGTTTTTACTAGGATCTGGCCAAAGTACTACTCCGAGAAACGAGAATCGATCCCGAGAGTGGAAATAATTTTTTTTAATTCAATTTTTGACGATCCAACCGTACGGATGTTAACAGATACGCATTGTGATGTTGGGGAAAAATAATCGAAAAATCAGGAATTTATCTTGTACGGCGTTTTTACAAGGATCTGGCCAAAGTACTACTCCGAGAAACGAGAATCGATCCCGAGAGTGGAAATAATTTTTTTTAATTCAATTTTTGATGATCCAACCGTACGGATGTTAACAGATACGCATTGTGATGTTCGGGAAAAATAATCGAAAAATCAGGAATTTATCTTGTACGGCGTTTTTACAAGGATCTGGCCAAAGTACTACTCAGAGAAACGAGAATCGATCCCGAGAGTTGAAATAATTTTTTTAATTCAATTTTTGACGATCCAACCATACGGATGTTAAAAGATACGCATTGTGATGTTGGGGAAAAATAATCGAAAAATCAGGAATTTATCGTGTACGGCGTTTTTACAAGGATCTGGCCAAAGTACTACTCCGAGAAACGAGAATCGATCCCGAGAGTGGAAATAATTTTCTTAAATTCAATTTTTGATGATCCAACCGTACAGATGTTAACAGATACGCATTGTGAAGTTGGGGAAAAATAATCGAAAAATCAGGAATTTATCTTGTACGGCGTTTTTACAAGGATCTGGCCAAAGTACTACTCCGAGAAACGAGAATCGATCCCGAGAGTGGAAATAATTTTTTTAAATTCAATTTTTGACGATCCAACCGTACGGATGTTAACAGATACGCATTGTGATGTTGGGGAAAAATAATCGAAAAATTAGGAATTTATCTTGTACGGCGTTTTGACAAGGATCTGGCCAAAGTACTACTCCAAGAAACGAGAATCGATCCCGAGAGTGGAAATAATTTTCTTAAATTCAATTTTTGATGATCCAACCGTACAGATGTTAACAGATACGCATTGTTATGTTGGGGAAAAATAATCGAAAAATCAGGAATTTATCTTGTACGACGTTTTTACAAGGATCTGGCCAAAGTACTACTCCGAGAAACGAGAATCGATCCCGAGAGTGGAAATAATTTTTTTTAATTTAATTTTTGACTATCCAACCGTACGGATGTTAACAAATATGCATTGTGATGTTGGGGAAAAATAATCGAAAAATCAGGAATTTATCTTGTACAGCGTTTTTACAAGGATCTGGCCAAAGTACTACTCCGGGAAACGAGAATCGATCCCGAGAGTGGAAATAATTTTTTTTAATTCAATTTTTGACGATCCAACCGTACGGATGTTAACAGATACGCATTTTGATGTTGGGGAAAAATAATCGAAAAATCAGGAATTTATCTTGTACAACGTTTTTACAAGGATCTGGCCAAAGTACTACTCCGAGAAACGAGAATCGATCCCGAGAGTGGAAATAATTTTTTTTAATTTAATTTTTGACTATCCAACCGTACGGATGTTAACAAATATGCATTGTGATGTTGGGGAAAAATAATCGAAAAATCAGGAATTTATCTTGTACGACGTTTTTACAAGGATCTGGCCAAAGTACTACTCCGAGAAACGAGAATCGATCCCGAGAGTTGAAATAATTTTTTTAAATTCAATTTTTGACGATCCAACCGTACGGATGTTAACAAATACGCATTGTGATGTTGGGGAAAAATAATCGAAAAATCAGGAATTTATCTTGTACGATGTTTTTACAAGTATCTGGCCAAAGTACTACTCCGAGAAACGAGTATCGATCCCGAGAGTGGAAATAATTTTTTTAAATTTAATTTTTGACGATCCAACCATACGGATGTTAACAGATACGCATTGTGATGTTGGGGAAAAATAATCGAAAAATCAGGAATTTATCTTGTACGGCGTATTTACAAGGATCTGGCCAAAGTACTACCCCGAGAAACGAGAATCGATCCCGAGAGTGGAAATAATTTTTTTAAATTCAATTTTTGACGATCCAACCGTACGGATGTTAACAGATACGCATTCTGATGTTGGGTAAAAATAATCGAAAAATCAGGAATTTATCTTGTACGGCGTATTTACAAGGATCTGGCCAAGGTACTACCCCGAGAAACGAGAATCGATCCCGAGAGTGGAAATAATTTTTTTAAATTCAATTTTTGACGATCCAACCGTACGGATGTTAACAGATACGCATTGTGATGTTGGGAAAAAATAATCGAAAAATCAGGAATTTATCTTGTACGGCGTTTTTACAAGGATCTGGCCAAAGTACTACTCCGAGAAACGAGAATCGATCCCGAGAGTGGAAATAATATTTTAAAATTCAATTTTTGAAGATTCAACCGTACGTATGTTAACAGATACGCATTGTGATGTTGCGGAAAAATAATCGAAAAATCAGGAATTTATCTTGTACGGCGTTTTTACAAGGATCTGGCGAAAGTACTACTCCGAGAAACAAGAATCAATCCCGAGAGTGGAAATAATTTTTTTAAATTCAATTTTTGACGATCCAACCGTACGGATGTTAACAGATACGCATTGTGATGTTGGGGAAAAATAATCGAAAAATCAGGAATTTATCTTGTACGACGTTTTTACAAGGATCTGGCCAAAGTACTTCTCCGAGAAACGAGTATCGATCCCGAGAGTGGAAATAATTTTTTTAAATTCAATTTTTGACGATCCAACTGTACGGATGTTAACAGATACGCATTGTGATGTTGGGGAAAAATAATCGAAAAATCAGGAATTTATCTTGTACGGCGTTTTTACAAGGATCTGGCCAAAGTACTACTCCGAGAAACGAGAATCGATCCCGAGAGTGGAAATAATTTTTTTAAATTCAATTTTTGACGATCCAACCGTACGGATGTTAACAGATACGCATTGTGATGTTGGGGAAAAATAATCGAAAAATCAGGAATTTATCTTGTACGGCGTTTTTACAAGGATCTGGCCAAAGTACTACTCCGAGAAACGAGAATCGATCCCGAGAGTGGAAATAATTTTTTAAAATTCAATTTTTGACGATCCAACCGTACGGATGTTAACAGATACGCATTGTGATGTTGGGGAAAAATAATCGAAAAATCAGGTATTTATCTTGTACGGCGTTTTTACAAGGATCTGGCCAAAGTACTACTCCGAGAAACGAGAATCGATCCCGAAAGTTGAAATAATTTTTTTAAATTCAATTTTTGACGATCCAACCGTACGGATGTTAACAGA
The DNA here is from genome assembly GCA_037693485.1 of Kitagawia praeruptora. Classification (NCBI taxonomy): domain Eukaryota; kingdom Viridiplantae; phylum Streptophyta; class Magnoliopsida; order Apiales; family Apiaceae; genus Kitagawia; species Kitagawia praeruptora. Next base: position 137,698,863 of record CM075345.1, read on the forward strand.
TACGCATTGTGATGTTGGGGAAAAATAATCGAAAAATCAGGAATTTATCTTGTACGATGTTTTTACAAGTATCTGGCCAAAGTACTACTCCGAGAAACGAGTATCGATCCCGAGAGTGGAAATAATTTTTTTAAATTTAATTTTTGACGATCCAACCATACGGATGTTAACAGATACGCATTGTGATGTTGGGGAAAAATAATCGAAAAATCAGGAATTTATCTTGTACGTCGTTTTTACTAGGATCTGGCCAAAGTACTACTCCGAGAAACGAGAATCGATCCCGAGAGTGGAAATAATTTTTTTTAATTCAATTTTTGACGATCCAACCGTACGGATGTTAACAGATACGCATTGTGATGTTGGGGAAAAATAATCGAAAAATCAGGAATTTATCTTGTACGGCGTTTTTACAAGGATCTGGCCAAAGTACTACTCCGAGAAACGAGAATCGATCCCGAGAGTGGAAATAATTTTTTTTAATTCAATTTTTGATGATCCAACCGTACGGATGTTAACAGATACGCATTGTGATGTTCGGGAAAAATAATCGAAAAATCAGGAATTTATCTTGTACGGCGTTTTTACAAGGATCTGGCCAAAGTACTACTCAGAGAAACGAGAATCGATCCCGAGAGTTGAAATAATTTTTTTAATTCAATTTTTGACGATCCAACCATACGGATGTTAAAAGATACGCATTGTGATGTTGGGGAAAAATAATCGAAAAATCAGGAATTTATCGTGTACGGCGTTTTTACAAGGATCTGGCCAAAGTACTACTCCGAGAAACGAGAATCGATCCCGAGAGTGGAAATAATTTTCTTAAATTCAATTTTTGATGATCCAACCGTACAGATGTTAACAGATACGCATTGTGAAGTTGGGGAAAAATAATCGAAAAATCAGGAATTTATCTTGTACGGCGTTTTTACAAGGATCTGGCCAAAGTACTACTCCGAGAAACGAGAATCGATCCCGAGAGTGGAAATAATTTTTTTAAATTCAATTTTTGACGATCCAACCGTACGGATGTTAACAGATACGCATTGTGATGTTGGGGAAAAATAATCGAAAAATTAGGAATTTATCTTGTACGGCGTTTTGACAAGGATCTGGCCAAAGTACTACTCCAAGAAACGAGAATCGATCCCGAGAGTGGAAATAATTTTCTTAAATTCAATTTTTGATGATCCAACCGTACAGATGTTAACAGATACGCATTGTTATGTTGGGGAAAAATAATCGAAAAATCAGGAATTTATCTTGTACGACGTTTTTACAAGGATCTGGCCAAAGTACTACTCCGAGAAACGAGAATCGATCCCGAGAGTGGAAATAATTTTTTTTAATTTAATTTTTGACTATCCAACCGTACGGATGTTAACAAATATGCATTGTGATGTTGGGGAAAAATAATCGAAAAATCAGGAATTTATCTTGTACAGCGTTTTTACAAGGATCTGGCCAAAGTACTACTCCGGGAAACGAGAATCGATCCCGAGAGTGGAAATAATTTTTTTTAATTCAATTTTTGACGATCCAACCGTACGGATGTTAACAGATACGCATTTTGATGTTGGGGAAAAATAATCGAAAAATCAGGAATTTATCTTGTACAACGTTTTTACAAGGATCTGGCCAAAGTACTACTCCGAGAAACGAGAATCGATCCCGAGAGTGGAAATAATTTTTTTTAATTCAATTTTTGACGATCCAACCGTACGGATGTTAGCAGATACGCATTGTGATGTTGGGGAAAAATAATCGAAAAATCAGGAATTTATCTTGTACGGCATTTTTACAAGGATCTGGCCAAAGTACTACTCCGAGAAACGAGAATCGATCCCGAGAGTGGAAATAATTTTTTTAAATTCAATTTTTGACATTCATTCACCTTAATTAATTTTAATGAAATAAAAAATTACAAATATTAATCTCAAAAATACAATAAATATCTTGATATATAATTTTTTATATAATTAATAATACAACATATATACTGATATACTGATATATAATTTGCAAGTTGTCTGGAAAAGGGAAACAGTTACAGATCTGTGGCGGCTAAACTTTCCCAAAAAACTCAAACTTCCCCCACTTCACTTTCAACATCGCTTAACCCTCAATTCACTTTCAAATTCTCCCTCAATTCACTTTCAAATTCTCCCTCTCTGTGCACCATAATCTCCCCACAACTTTCAATCGGTGAAATTAGGTTACACCGTCGGTGAAATCTGGTGACCCAATGTGGTTTATGTTCTTGAAATTAGGGTTTTTCCAACGGCGTTTAAATCACCTTGCTTATCGTAGGTAAACCATTCTTTCCACAGACTATTTGAGTGAGTGTATGTTTGAGATAGTTTGAGAATAAGATATATGATTGGAGAGATTGCATGTTTGAGTTGTATTTTAGATCGAGATTGAGACTATTTGACTTGTAATTATTTGACACTTCCATCCCTTTTCAATGATACACTCTGTGTGGGTATACTTATTTTAGTTACTCGAGTAATATTTGTGTTATTTGTGTTATATGAGTTACTCTGTGTGGGTACTTTTTCTTTAATGTTGATGTATTAATAGCTGACATTGTTGTGCTTTTGTCTACAGCTAATTTGAGTACCATGGGAAAGAGGTACAGGTTGGTTTTTTACTATGGGGGTGAGTTCATGACATGTGTTAAGTGGCAATACACTGGTCCTAAGTCAAAGGTGTTCGAAGGAATGGAAGTCTACAACATGACTGTTAAACAAGTTAGGGATTTGGTAGCGGATGTAGTTTCGGATGATGATAAGCTTTATTTCATGAAAGATAGGGTGACCCCGGATAATGGATATGGTTTATTGCTTCGAGACAGTGACTTAAAAGAGTTGGCTATTGCTTCTAACATGACTGGAGTCTGCAAGATTCATGTCTTCCATTCCTGGTCCACAGCTACTGCACCAGTTTGCGTTGAAGAAGAATACCTAGATAGACTCATTTTTGTCTTCTCATATTTATTCATGTGTATGTTTATTGAACAGATCAATCCCGTAATTGCTAAGGGTTCTTATACTGGTTGTAGGTGTGGAAAATGAGGAATTTGAGGATCAATATTCAACGGAAGAGTGTAGCGAAGAAGAAGAAAGCACAGAAGGAGAAGACGAAGGAGAAAGCGCAGAAGAAGAAGACGGCGCAGAAAAAGAATGCAAACAAGTGCAACAAAAGAATGATGTCAAAGCTAAGAGGGGGCTAACCAGGTTGCCGAAGCTGCATACCAGGTTTACAAACTCTGGTGGAAAAAGACATGAGGTTGAATTTGACTCACTATGTAGGTTAATGGGGGAATACAGATCAGAATTTACGAGCTTTTTGGGAGACACGGTCAGGGAGCATGTGGGCTTAAGATGGTTAACATGGAAGGAGGTGCCAAAAGAAGTGAAGGCTAAGCTGTGGGATCAAGCAACGGTAAATCAGCTACTCTAAATATATTTTACATTTTCAATATGAAACACTATTGTTCAACTTATCTGCTTGCCTTATATGTGTATTAACACCATGTATTATATATTGCAGCATTATTTTGATATAGAATTTTGTCGTCGAAAGTTTGTAATGACTCGGCTTGGTGGGCTGCTTCGCAATTTCAGAAGAAAGATGTATGCAGGATTCATAAAACCTAACCTAAAAAAACCAGCAAAACTTGCAAAAGTTCCTAGGCTGTATAGTACACTGGTAGAGCAAGCTGATTGGGATATGTTCGTAGCCCACACGCAAACGGATAAATTCAAGGTTGTAATACTTTAATATACGGATCATCGTTTGAATTAACGTATTTTTCCAATGCACTTTGCTGAAATAATTCTTTTGACTATTGGAAGGATGTCTCCAAAACTACGAAAATTGCGCGATCACGGTCCCGTTTTGATCATCGCTTGGGACGAGGAGGATACCCTCGTCTCAAAGAAAAATTGGTAATTCAGATGTGTTTTTTTTGTGTTACTAGTGATTATTTTGGTTTTTTCCTGTCTGATTGTGTCATCGTTGCATTATGCAAGGTTTCAAAAAAAGAAATTGAAGTTGATGACGTCCCCACCCGTGCTTTTATGTGGAGGAAGGGGAGGGAAAACAAAGATGGAGAGTTGGTAGATCCTAAAGTGAAGAAAATGGCAGATTATTTAGTAAGTTTAAATATGAGACTTAGTATATCCTAAAGTGAAGAACATGTCCTTGTTACTAATTTTCTTCACTTTTTTCTTTACAGATGGATATTGAAGCACAGATAAAGGACGGAACAATCAAGATTGGGCCGGACGAGGATGCCCTTACAGTGGTTTTTGGTAGGGAGCAGGGTTCATACTTGCGAGGTGTTGGTTGTGGAGTCACTCCCAGTACGTACTGGCATTGTCCTCGGCAAACGACATCAGGAAAAGATAAAATCAAGATTCTGGAGCTTCAATTGAAAAATGAGAAACTGCTGCGTGAGAAGAAGGATGAAGAACTGAAGAACCTGTTGTTGCATATGGAGGCAACGAACAATAAACTGAATAAAGTCATGGCTCAATTGGATTCGCAAGGACTGCTTTCAGCAACAAAACAAGATGTAAGCACTACGTAATTTGTTGGAGTTTTTTGTGTTTGAATTTAGTTATTTGTGTCTATATTCCAAAACATAGTTTACAAAACTTGTGTTATCGCTTGACTTTCCCATTTGACGTTACATTCTGTAGGGAACACCAATAAGTGGGAATGGTTCGAGGGACAGCTGCATTATTGTTACCATCCCAGCATCGAAAGAGTTTTTAACACCTGTAAGTAATGGCTAATTTAATTTCTTTTTAATTTTTTCTAAGTAATTGCTGATTTCTTGTCCAAATTTCTTAAATTGTAGGTTAAATCTGTGGAAAAGCAAGTGACTCCTACTGCCGACACATCCATAATGGCGCAAAAGGTGATCACCACCAGGAGGAAAGTTTATATATCTCCGCGTACCACTAAATCACAAGAAGATCCAACAATTGTGCACCAGGTATATATTTACAATATTTCTAAATGCACATGTATATTGAGATTAATTTCCAACTTTAATATGTTGGAAATTATGCTACTACTTTTGTAGGAAAAGGTGATTAGATCCGGAACCAGGAAGAAGATTAGTTTATCTCAGCCTAGCACTATCTCTGGTCAACTTCCATCTCAGTCAAATCAAACCTCAACTATTGTCCAATCGGTATACATTATATTTCTAAATGCGTACGTATATTAATTCACTTTACCATTATGATGTTAATTATGCCACTAACTTTTGTAGGCAATGAAGTGTACTCTGTATACGTTGAATTTGAACAACCCGGTTGCACGTGGTACGACTTTCCTTTCAGACCAGCAAGGACAAACCATTCATGGAGTCCCCCTACAAGATGATTGCTATAGAGTTTCTGTTGATGAAGTTGTTAAGGGGGCAGCATTCTTACCGTATGAAGCCGGTGATATGCGGATAGTTGAGGATGCTTTGGGTTCTTTTGTGGCTTGGCCCAAAAACCATATCAAGATAATTGATCATCAAGCACGTTTCTTACTTTGCATTCCATTTTGGTTGTGTGCATTTATTCTCCCGCTTTATAATTTTGTTTAAACTGATGGAGCTTTAATTAAATAACATTACTTGTCCAACGGTCTTAACTTGCTTATCTATAGAATTACACACTACACCATAAAAGGCCTACGGCAACACCGAAAAAATGTTGCTGTAGGCCCGAAATATGTTGTCATAGGCCCAAAAAACCCCAAAGGCAACATTTTGCTGGTGTTGCTATTTTTGCCGTTGCCTTTGGGGGTCAAAGGCAACATTCTACTTCTCTATGGCAACATCAACTTTTCTGTTGGCGTAGACTAGCTATGGCAACAATATTATCAGTTTTTAGCAACATGATATTATGTTGCCTTTGTGTTAAACATTTTACAAAAAAAAGTGGACCCACTGTGGGGCCCACTTTTATGCCAACACAAATTTTACCTACAGCAACATTTTTTACATTTTTTACCAACATTTCTTAACATTAATTTTCCTTTTTGCCAACACTTTACAACATTAATGCCAACACTTTACTATTTACGACAAAAAATATACAATATGAATATATACATTCCCAAATTAACCAAATCAACATAACCTGTTTTTTCATTACCACCAAACATAACATAGTATAATATAATAATTCTTACAAGTATGAAAATAATTAAAACTCCCAAGCATTGTAATCTATTCAACCATCTACATTACAATAATCCAAACTCATTTTTTTCACTAACTCCAAGCCTCTTATATCTATCCTTGCGTCTATTTTTTGTCACGATAAACCTGCAACACAGCAGAAAATATTATTCATGTCTAGAAATACAAAAAAACTGACCAACCAAAAACACTAAGTTTAAGATATGTGTAAGTTCTCCAACTGGCAGTATGTGTAAGTTATAAACATTGCAAGGTTGCAGGCAGTTTCAAGGTTCAGCTCAAAAAGCGAAGGGGTTGTGATATCAAGCAGTAACAATTACAAACATTTAAAAAAAAGAATTATAAGACCTAGGGAAGAGGCATGGTAGAGAATACCTTAAACCGGGATGTGCAATGCAAGGGGTGAAAAACCACCCTTGTGTGCAAGTGAAACAGGAGTAAATAATCTGCAAAAAAGAACCCATCTATTAATCAGAAGTTATTAATTACAATGTAACAATAAAAATCTGAAAATCAAGCTTGTGCAAGGAAATTTCATTCAAGTGGCAGAAATAGTAAAGTTTATACCTTATTTGCAATTGGACCTTGTGCAAGGTAAGGTTTTTCGTTGCGCAAGTGATGAAATCCATAGGCAATTTGGGCATCCATTCCTGTGAGCAAAAATAGAAGCAAAATCATTGCAGCTCACAAGGTAGTAAAGTAAGCATTGCAGAAAAGAAATAGTTCTAAATAACTTCTCTAGCTAAGTACGGACTTCTTCTTTCCTGTCCTTATGTTAAGCGAGTATGTGTAAGTTATAAACCAGCAGAAATTTTAATTGTATTTTTTTTTCTTGTATATTTCTATTGAAAAGAGCAAGTGGAACTTTCAATTTCAAGATCAACAAGTATAGTGAGAAGAGATTAACAAAAATATAAGTATAGGCAGAAATAACAAATATAAAACAAAAATTCTAGGAAGTGAATGACATTAACATAGTTCATATGATATAAGGGTTCTATAAAATCCCGGATGAATCAATATCGGTTACTCGAAAGCAAGCAGTTTTACATGCAACACCTACTGAACTCAAAACCATGGAACAGATGAGTCATATATGCACCACTACTTGCATTGCTTTGGACACCTTAGAATGCAACTATAAATAGAAGTTGCATTCCAAGTACTATAGATCATCAAGAAGTAAATCAAATACCTAGTAAACATAGTGAGGGAGCAAGCAAACTTACAGAGTTATTACTTGGTTTTACTTGGTAAACTTGTGTACCTTGTAAATGCCACTCCTACCAAGCCAGACAATTTGGTCTAGAAACAAGAATGTTGATAGTAATGCATTTTTGGACTGAAAGAGAACAAGAGTAGAAGCATTCGTATTCTTAAAGAGATCCAATGGAATTTGGAATCAGGCCAGCGAAGCCTCAGCCAACCAAGATTCGGTCATAAAACCCTCAAGTAGTTGAGGAACTTAAAACAATTAAAAAAATTAGCAACAACTTCTATCAATAAGTAAATATGCTTACAAGTTTTTTAGATTGAATTCCACAGATGCTGCAACATATCCTTTGATTGAAGTCTTCCAAATTCAACATCTATAATTGCCATAAAAATATATATCTGCACACAAAACTAATTAAATGAGTGGAACTTAAAAAGAGAAAGTGAAAGTACCTTAAAAAGCCCAACTTAATCCAAGCCCTAATTAAGTCCTGAAAAAAGATAAACTCTAATTAATCGAAGTGATTGACCTCTCAGCTTTAGTAGAATTAGATTGCTTTGAACCTTTTTTACTAACAGAACACAAAACCAATTGTCCATCAGAGAACAACACAAGACCATTTAAAATTCTAAGAACAGCACAAAAAACCTACAATTAACCAAATTTCTAACTTACATAATCATTGTGATTGTCTTTTAACCAAATTTCACTAAATTTCTGATGACACAGATTTGACACCTTAACGAATAAATACAATTAATTAATTCTAACAAATTTTAACTTCACATTTTCTGTAACCTCTCACAAACTCCAAATGGCAATTGCAGTAACACATGTCCAACCAGCACTAATACTTTTGGATCCTTCGTAAACCATCCTGCAAGATAAATGATAACCATATAGTTCAGGAAATTGCGAAATAGCATCAAGTGTCTTTAGTTTCCAACAATTGCAGAAATGTTGCTTAGAAAGACTTGAGGAGAGACAGAGAGTATTTGTGAATCCAATAACACCCCCCAAATTAGTAAAATTAATCTAAAGGAACCAAAGTAAAGGCTCAAAAACATACAAAACAGACTAACAAAACAAGCAAAACAGACTAACAAAACATACTCATAAGTTCAAATACTCACAAAACAGCAAATACTCAAAACAATGAATAGACTATGATATAACTGAACATGTAAATATATAAGATACAACAGATATAACTGATGGCGGTTAATAAAATAAGCAGCCATACAATAGATGTTGCATAAAATATACAAGGATGCAGAGGAGACACCAAACACGAAGAGAATTGGGACATATTCACTTCTTAAAATGGCAAGTAAAAAAATCTTATTGCTTTCCATTGACTTACAACTCATATTTTTTCTTGTTTATCGGCTATGCAAGGCAAAATGGCACCTAGAATATTAGCATAGTAAGGAATAAGCTGGTCCCCACCAAGTTTCACAAACTCATTTATCTGAAGACAAGTCATGACATTAAGAAGGATATGACTGAAATCTAGCTAAATAATCATCTTAATTCGTGAGAAAATCATAAATAAGTGGAAAAAGGAAACTATAGCAAGAAACTAAACCAATATGGAAGAATTTAAGAATTTGGATGTCTACATATCCAATCCAAGTAATTGCAGTCAATCGAGTAAATTCATCTGGGGAAGCTGCCCTCTGAATAAGTATTTCAGCCGTGCGACCATAATCTACAGACTTCACAAGCAGAACTATTTGGTTATACTAAGCAGAACTAGATAAAAGTAAGCGGAAAACAAGACGCAAAACTAATAACATAACTATTCAAATTCAAGGTAAGCAATTAGCAAGTAGTACATACTAACGCATATATACACACATACATACCGCATATACACATACACTAACAAAATCTTGAGCACAAAAGACCACTACTTAAAAACGGAGAGAGTATTAGTAAGCAAAATACTTGTACTGCCGAATAAAACATGTAATCGAACCAATAATTCACAAAACTATAAATGTTATATAGGGGAATAGAGTAATACCTGAAAAGCCTTAAATCGGAACCCTAATTGACGCATTAAAGCCAATCAGACCGTAAATCACCTGAAATTTCAAATTAAAGAACAAAGTAAATAAAAACCCTAAATCGAAGAAACAAATCACCTAAATCAAAGAAAAATATCACCCTGGATTGAATTTACAAATCGAAGATGAAAGAGTGTGAAACTTATAGAGAGATGATGGGAAAGAGGGAGTGTTAGGTGTTTTTTTGAGGTCATTTGTATTTTGTAATTGAACTAAAATTCAAAGAGGGGAGAGAGACTGAAATTTATAGAGGTTGAGAAAGATAGCGAGAGTTGAGAGACCACCGTGTGAATGTTTGTGGTTTGGGAAAGAGAGAGTGGTAGGTGTTTTGACTTGCTGAAAAAATAGAAACAGCGGCCTTTTTGCCGCTCTATTATTTCATCTTTTTTTCATTTTTCATGTGTGTGTCATCGTATTATACTTCTTATTTATTTATGTATTTAAATAAAAATTATAATGATTTAATGGTAGTTATTCATTGTAATTGTTAACTCGAATAACTTGTAGAAGGGGGGGTTGAATACAAGTTATATAATCGTGTCTGATTTTTGCTTGATTATATGAATAAGAATAAACGAATGAATCAAACTCTGTTTGTATTAATAAGATCAAATAAAAACTCTACCAAAGGTGTACAAATACCTTTAGCAGCTGCTGACAATACAAATCTCTCTCTCTGTTTGTTTCGAACTCTTGAATACAAACCTTATAAACTGAACACACGCTCTTTACAATGATATTGAGAGAGTATTTATAATGCTACCTATCAACTAATAACAGAAAGATATATTCTATACATGACAATGTTCTGCCTTCTAGTCGATAGTTTCCATCAATAGAAAACTCTTCCCTTCATAATATCTTCTTGCTTGTTCTTCAAACAACGATCCTGTTTTATAGCACTTGCCAGTTTCTGTAGCATCCATAATGACATCATCAGTAACACGACTGATATCAGGATTTCATCTTGCATCAGTATATGATCATCATCAGTATTAGACCGTCATCAGGATTTGCTCTTTGTTCCTGACATGTAGTCTCCGATACACTGTTCATTCCTGACTAAACTGTACAGATAACTGTCTTACACATAAATCCTATATAAAGTGCTAAATCCTTTATAAGATCAGGATTACAAGAAGTATAATGTGTAAATTCTATTCTTAACATCACAACTTATGAATTATTCCTAACAATCTCCCCCTATTTATGCTTTAAAATCTGAAGCATAAATCTAAGTTGTGGATGTCAAAAACATATAACAATACAACCAGAATAGAATTTATGAATGTAGAATTATGAAGTTAAGTACCTCCTTCCCAGATGTAGACGTTTATCTAGTACTTAAAAGAAAGAATTTTAACTATTAATGCTGCTCTTCCTTTACCACTTCCTAGCTGAGATTCACCACTGTCACTCCTGGTTCTTCTTTTTACTTCCCTTTGTCTGCTCTTTATCTCCCCCAGCTTTATCTCCTCCAGTCTGGTGATGTTGTTGTTGTCTTTGAATTGTCTTTATCTCCCCCTTTTTGACATCAGCAACATCAATTCCAAGAGATTCAGAAACAGAACAAATGATATTCATTAGAACTGCTTGATTTTCCATAATTGTGACTTGGTTATCTTCAAGTGATTGAAGTCTTGTTTGAATAGCAATCTGAGAATTCTGAATATCTTTCAAAACATCAGAATGAACTTCAATGTTGGAAGTGCTATTATCTTCAGTATCAGAATCAGAAAGAACTGTATCTTCAAGTCTTGTAGAAGAAGTTGCTTGAGTTGTATGATATTCAAGTAATAAAACCTGATTAGAAGTATCAACATCTTCATCTTTCTGATCTGGAACTGAACCACGATCATCATCTCCTTCACCAGTATTCTGTGTACTAACATCTTCAAATCCTGACTCCTCCTTAGAGTGATCAGAGACTGTAGATGTCTCAATTCTAGCTGATATTGGAAGTACATACAAAGGAACACTAGGATCATTAGGAACTTCATCTGGTACATATGTATCAAGAGATTGCTTTATCCTGGCACCTCTTCTGTTAATGATTCCTGCATGTAAGAACCCAGATTTTTGGGTAGAATTAAAACTTTTTATTATGGAATAATATGGGAATGAATAGTGGTTATGACTGCGATGTAACGACTGTCTATTTAATGAATGGAATGGATTTGGATTCAATTATTATATGTCATGCAGAATACCTTTGGTTGACAACATAGATAAGAATGATCTATCTCCTAAGAATATGAGAAGATTACTCCAAGTAAGATTATTCTTGTGTCATCCAAATCAATATCTATTATAAGCCCAGCGGTTCCGTAAAAAGGTTAAGGAACACTCGAAGGTGAACCAGGTTCATTTTCCTAATTATAGGAATTAAATAAAAATAAGTGATGAATAGTGATTTTGGTGGAATTTGGAATATTATTATAATAATGTTATACCCGGTATTCGGAACGGATTTCTGAGTTCGTATTAGTGATCCAGGAAGAATATAAGTGTATGTAAAAGCTGTCGGATTCAGAAAAAGAGCACTTTCATTTTCTCCGAGATTTCCCTGGACACTGCAAGACTTAAGGATTTATAAAAGGGAATTAAGGAATTTAAATTCAAGAAGTATTACGAAAGATGAGGACTAGTATTATAAATATTAAGAAGGTTTTCGGTAAAACCCTAACTAGAAACGAATGAGTTATTCCCTCGAACGATCAACGAATTAAGCAATAAACGGACAAGGAATCAAGCAGAGGAGGCAAGATGCATGCATGTGTGCAAGTGATAAATATCTAGAAACCATATAGTTACTTAAGTAACCAATACTTAGTGAATCAACTAAGTACTTAGAAAACAAACCACTTGGTTAAGCCTTAACCATCCTATCTTCAACACTTGTCATGGTAAATCCTCATCCAACAATGCATCACACTCCACTAACACCACTTTAAGAAGATATTATCCAAGTAAACACCACTTTATGCATTATTGCAAAAATCAACCAAGCAAAATACTCTCTCCCCCTCCAAGAACAAACCTTCGGCTATTTCAATAATTCCAAATCCAAAATCCAACTTCCAACCATTTGTTGATCTTGAAACTTTTATGGTGAGACTTACATTTCATATAAATGATCTCCTCAAAATCCTAGCTTCAATCTCTTCTTTTTCCATTTTCAAAAAAATGATTTAAGAGGAGGGTGAATAGTGTTTTCATGAACTAATCTTGTTTTTTTCTTGTTTTTCATGGTTGATTTAGCAAGCTTAAGCACTTCTAAGGATCATACCAAGCATAGTGAGGCTAGATCATACTCCAAGGAAGGTATAGCAACTTGAAACCCTAGGCTTTACTTTGAGATTTTGCATGATCTTGGTGGGTTTTAGTATGAGATGAGTTATTAGCATGATTATAAGCTTGATTGTGATTTAGATTTGATAAATGTTAAAAATAGTTTAGATGAACGGAAAGGCATTGCTTGGCCTCAGTTCATGGTGATATATCATGTATATGTTGTTTGGGATGGATACCTTGATTATTGGAAGGTTTGGAATTTAGATATATTCGATTTATAGCCGTCGTAATGCCGAAATTTAGTTAACATTAAGATCACGAACTGGACAGTAGAAGTAACTCACTGATTAGCTTCGACTTTTGCCATGATTAGATAGATTATGTTATGAGCTTCGTTTTGATATAAAGATCGCATGAAACGGACTTACGGTTTAGGAGTTATGATTAAATTCGTAAAAGTGGTTCGGAACCGTAATCAAAAGTTCGTAATTGAAATTGATTCCCTTTAATGTTGTTTAATCAGTGGCGAATCGTGATAATTAAATAACAGAGATAAAAAGGGAGGTGTGGGAGAAGACCGCATGTCAAATGGATCGTTTTCCGATTTTATAAAAATGTTCGAATCTAGGTTAAGTACGAAAGTACCCCTAAGAGGTATACTTGGTTATAACTTCGGTAAACCACTTAGAAAACGATCGATAAATATCGAGGTATAATCTTGATTCGTAAATGACCGACCTTAGAACTTATGCGACTTAAGTATATACCAAGTATAAGCATGATGACATGTCTTGATAACGGACGAATGTCGGATCGTATCGGTGATAAAAAGAGTTACACTAAAAGAGACGTAACGAGATAACTCGAAAGCACATTTCGATTTAAGTGGAGTTTATACTTAGCCTTTTAAGAAGCGTTAAGTGATTAATCTTAAATATTCTGATTGTTTATAGATCGTCGAGCTGACCCGGGACACATTACCCCTAACCGCACTCGATTCTCAGGCAAGTTTCCAATACTTGGAACTGTTGTTGTGATAATATATATGATGATTGTTTTATACATATGCCATAGAATGCATGCCTACTTTCAAATTAATATTGAACTACTTGTTCCCTGAATTGATATCGGCTTATAGACTATATATGAAATATCAGTTATAAGCCGGATTGTTTGGTTAAGACCCTTAGCGAAGGGCGTATGATATTCATACTTCAAATATAGACCGGGAGTCGGTATTTTGTAATATATAAATAGTCGTGGAAACCCGGAGGGATCCCAGCGACAAATTTATTACTTCGAGGATTTTTATTCGATTACGAATCTTTCGAGGAACGTTATTTGAGTATTACCTCAGTGAAGGAATATTTAATGAATATTATTTTAATATTCATTTAGAATGTCATTTATTTAATGAATATTATTTTGATCATTCATTGGAGTTATTTAGTTAATGAATATTATTTTGAATATTCATTAGAGTTATTTGGTTGACGAATATCATTCTCAAATATTCATTTGGCTTACTTATTATTATTTGGAATATTCATTTGATCTTTATTTATTTAATGAATATTACTTTCGAATATTCATTTAAGGTTTGATTTACTTAATGAATATTATTTTAAAATATTCATTGGGAGTTCTATTTACTCAAGGAATATTACTTCGAATATTCCTTTAAAGTTTTGATTACTAAATGAATATTATTCGGATATTCATTTAGAATATTATTTGTTAAATGAATATTATTTTGGGATATTCAGTTAGAATATTATTTGTTTAATGAATATTATTTTGGGATATTCAGTTAGAATATTATTTGTTTAATGAATATTATTTGGATATTCATTTGCAATGTTATTTGTTAAAAGAATATTATTTTCAAATATTCATTTAAGGTTTGATTTATTCAGTAAATATTATTTTAAATATTTATTTAAGTTTATTTATTCAATGAATATTATTTTAAATATTCATTTAAGAAGAGATTTATTTAATAAATAATTATATATATTCATTCGAAGATTACTTACGAGCAATATTATGATTTAATAATATTCCGTAATTATTATTGACTTAATAAATATTCTTGGAATATTTAATAAAATTCTTTTGAATTCTTTTTGTAATGATTTATATTATTCAAAGGTTATCCTTCACCTTCAGATATTATGTAAAATATTTCGAAGTCTTTTATGACTATTTTATCAAGGGGAGGTTCCCAAAACTTTATTTTCGTTTAAATCTATCTTATAAGAAGATTTAAATACTCGCTCAACTTCCAAAAATTATATAAGGGGACCTCACTTGGAGATGTTATTTATTGGACTGCCCGGTCCTATACTTGCTAAAACTATCTTGTCACTCACATCTTGATTCTTTAAAGCATCGATATGAGTCTTTTGGTTACCTCCTCAACGCTCGAGGGGTATGATTGATGTAACAAGTTATATCCATTAACAAGCATCAGCTTGGGAAATATTGGTGAATTTTCCTTTCCAATTAGATACGACTACTTTGTGGAGTCCTATCAACAAGTATTACACTTGGGGAAAAAGGGGAACGAACTTTACGTTTCAGAGTCATGGATGATATTCGAACTAGGAGACGCGTAAGTGGCCGAGTGGCGCCGGTCCAGCAATAGCCCAACCGTTGGCTGAGGAGTTCCAGAGGGCGGTAGATAAGTAATTCCGTCGGAGCTACCTTCTACATGTAGAGAACGACTGATGAGATGCATGACATACGACTGATCATCGTAAACGTCAGGGCATCTGGCGCGGCAATGCTCCCGTATTAGTTCATCTTCTAAAAGTGAGAAATTTCTACAACACTGTTGGTGTTGGCAATGTGAAAAAGTGTTGAAACCGGAATTGCAATATTTTTCCTGCAAGTTCCTCTTTTATGATAATTGAGAATATCTTGCTTATCTTTTGCATAGCAGATATTTATTCAAAACAAATATATTTTTGAGTTACCTTGTAACTTCATCTCATACCTTATATTGGTACTGCATCGTTAATGCATGGCATATGGTTTCAAAAATATTTTGGACTGTCATATATTATTGTCGTTCAATTATATTTTCGGTGGGCTATTGCTCACCCTTGCTTTATTTACTTATATTACAACAACAGCTAGATCAGATGGCCGCGCAAGGCGCACACAGCGTAAGCAGGTGTCAACCGTCAGAGGTTTACCGCTAAGGTCTTGGCTACCATTGTTGAGGATGCAACTACTGGTAGGCTAGTTGTTGGCAATTGAGCCTCAAATGTATTTATATTATGGTATCTATTAATGGATGGCAAAGAGTATGTAATTGTACAATTGTAATTCTTTGGGTTGTAAGAACTCAAACTTGTGATTAATAATATTGTTGGTTACTCTGATTTCATCTCTGGGACTATAACGGGTGTGTTTTATGTTGTTGTTTTGGGTCACAAGGTTGTAATTTAAATTATGTTGATTTTATGGATGGATATTGAGACCGTAACGACTAGATCCCTGACCCTGGATCTGGGGGTGTTACAGAAATGGTATCAGAGAGAGCGTTATATATCCCAGAGATGATGCGACGTTAAAACAATAAATTCATTAAGATAATAAGAACTCTTGCCAAGTTCATAGTCAGACTACATAATGTAGTATTGACATATAAAACCCTTATGGGAACCCTAAAGTATCATGATAGTAACTTAGCTCGTTCTTGTATCGACTAGTAAGGCGACAGACCTTGGGGATTACGAGCAGTAACATAATGATGCTTGTTTTGATGTTGAAGATCGGATGGTGGATTCGATAGAGTACCCTACTGAGGACCCGGAAGAGGTTCCAGCAGAGAGGGAGAATCCTGTTAGAGACAGGGAAGTTTACCTTGAGGAGATGAGGGCTGCAGCCAGAGAGACTGTAAGAATCTAGATATAGTGCTCAGAGAAGTGAGCTTAAAGAATTGAGATATTATTAAGAGAATTAAAGAGGCATATTGGATTCATAGCCGGACTACCGAATGAAGTGCCAGCAAGTAAGATGGATTTGAGGAATTACTCAAGATCTTATGTAAGGATAGATAAGAATCCTTGGAGACTTTCAGATTAATGAGAAAGGAATTAGAATGATGCATGATTATCAAAGACATTGATATAGGACGGGGAGCAGAGTCCCTAGGAACAGTTAAGACATAGGTGGCAAGTGCCATATCATCAGATAAATGAATTAGTGTGAATGTGGTTAAGGATAATTCGCCATGAGAAGGCAGATTTCATAAGTGATAATTTGTAAAGTCAAACTTAGATTGATGAGGTGGTTGGGTTCAAGGAAATGTCCATTTTATGAATGGATCGACTTAGAAAATAAAGACATTGAAAGGTGATGGCATGATTGAATAAAGTATATAAGGAAATAGTAAGCAAGACAATGATCTCAGAACCTACAAGACTAAAAGACCAGTGAGTCTATGATAAACTAGTAATGAGGCTATCGTCAAGAAACCAAGTATAAGTTCAGTTCAATTCAGTGAAATGATGAACCAGAAACATTAGTTGCATGTGATTCAGAAGAATATTAAATTCTTTCTTTTCCTTGAAGGGATTATGGTAGTTACCTTAAGTTTATTCTGACACTGAATCATAAATGGATTAGGCAAGGCGAGCAGTGGTCGAGATGTAATTGAGAATGCTTCTAGGTGCAACCTGATAGAACAGGTGTAGGACATGTTCTCGAAATAAGAGTTTTGGCAAAATGAAGTCCAGCAATAGGACACATGATCAATAAGAGTAGTGTTGGTCGGCCCTACCAAGTTAAA
Organism: Kitagawia praeruptora; assembly: GCA_037693485.1. NCBI lineage: Eukaryota > Viridiplantae > Streptophyta > Magnoliopsida > Apiales > Apiaceae > Kitagawia > Kitagawia praeruptora. Next base: position 137,716,463 of record CM075345.1, read on the forward strand.
GACAGTTTCAAATGAAGATTGGCCAACCACACTGGCAAAGGTGAGAAATTTCATAAAATTCACAAGGTATTACCAAAGATTTGCTCAGGACTTTACAGAAAGTGTAGTCCCGTAACCCGACTTATTATAAGAATAAAAGTTTGAATGGACAAGATAAACGTGAGAAGATCTTCCTGGAGCTAAAGGTAAAGTTGGTGATGACCAGGGTTGGCGTTGCCTAATGGAAGAAGGAAACTTTGGGAGATATTATGATGCAACTCATACAGGTATAGGTCTGCGCTTATGCAGCACGACAGCGTAATTTCGAATACATTTAGACAGCGCAGTTCATCGGATTCGGATGGCCTTGGTAGTGCCAATGTTGAGGAACGACTAACCCCGACGGTAGTGTTCCTTCTGAGACTAGTTGTTAAGAAGACTGGTATTTGGTAGTATCGACTAATAGGACGAATGTGTATCGGGAAGATGTGGCATGTTACTAGTGGGTGAATAGATTAACCGAAATTTTCCCAAATTCTGGAAAGGAATTCAACGAATTTTGGCAAACCTTGTCTTTCTGATTATCAAAAGACGTCATGAAGAGAGTGGAAACTGGAGCGAACCCTGTGGATTGGGTAAAGTAGCCGCTATACAGGTGGGTAGACATACCCCGATTATTACAGTTGAATGTAGGGATAAAATTATGAAGTTGAATGTAATTAAGAAACAAGCCGGACTGAGAAATTCTGGGATTGACTTAAATGAAAGGGTTGTTATGCCAGAAGTGTTAAGCTTTTGTGGTACGTGAAATTGATAAGAGAAGTTGAAATGATAAAAATAAAGGAAAGGTGACCGGAGACGGTACCGAGAAGTCAAGTGAGACTTATACGGAGTAAAATTTTTGAAAAGATCAAAAGGTATCAAGTAGAAGGCACTATGCCAACAACTGCTAGAAAAGTAATGCTATTAGCCAACCCCTAAATTCATATATTTTAGTATGGCCAGTTGGGGCCAAGTCACTAAGGATTGTCAAGTGACTAATCCAGCAATGAAAGGACAAAGCGGGGTGCTTCTAACAAAGTGCCAACCGCAAGAACTTTTGATGAAGAATGAATTGAGATACATGATGATGGAATTTTATAAATACCATGGATGTGTTGGGGAATGAGGATGGTGACCAGTAAAGGTTATGAGGATTGTCAGAGATGGTGCAGTATGATGCATAAATGTTATCTGAAACTTGGTGTCCTCAAGAGGAGCATTAGGCATTAAGAGATTCACGTTGAACATGACCAATATCTTCCAGAACATCCTTGCTACCATTACCAAGTTCTGTAAGAAAGACAGATAGACATACGTTGTCTTTTGGGAAAAGTCATATAGACTGACATTCGGTTGAAAGAAGAGGTAACATTAGGCTACCTATAGATTATCAAGATTGGAATGACTGAAAAGAGACCCTCATTATGGATATATGATTGCCAAGTACAGGATGTAAGTATTCCTCGAAAATGGAATTGAGGATAGAATGCCCATAGATTAATACGAACCCTGGGGGATGCACAAAGGATAGCATCACCCCTAACAAAGACATTGTGAATTCAGACGATATAAGTTGAATCGACCAAAGTATCAATAACCTGTAAGGATGTGTAGAAAGGAGTCTCCAAAAGTACATAGACAGAGATGTCATAGAATTGACTAATGATGTTTGATATACCCTGTAACCAGGAGATGCAGGAGGAATGATGAGGATGGCCTAAGAAACCTTATAAGGGAAGTGCTAATATTTTAAACTTCAAACGGGAAGTTTGGTAAGGAATGTATGACATAGTAACAATAAGTCCAGATGAAACATGTGTGGAACCATGTAAAAGTATGGATTGAACCAATAAGGTTGAGATTATCCTAAAAACAAGAAGAGAGTTAAGTAAGGAAATATCCTAGGTATGATTTGGAGTACCTGTAGTCAAGATCGCACTAGAAAGGTGGAAGCAATGACTTTTGGAAAAGACTGATAGATGTTTTCTCTCATTCAGCAGAATTTAAAGGAGGATGCTTCCACCCTGAGTTGGAATAGATCTAGAAAACATTGACCCCAAGAAATTATTATAATCAGGAAAGGCCAACGAGGTGGCCGACACTTTAAGTATGGGGGAGTAAGTATAAATGCTCAGATCAAAGAAATAGAATGATAATGTAAGGACCTCGATGGTCATAATGTGGTAGAGGAAGTTACATCCCGTCTAATGATTGTGTCAGGATCAACTATAGGAATAGTTTAAGTAAAGATTCGATTCCTGATGTTGCCAGTAGCACATCATCGACATTATGAGGCTCTACGACAAGCCAGACCAAATTCCCCAAGAGACTCGCCTTTTCTTTGGAAAGAGAGAGGGGAGGTTAAGTAACAATAAATTGGTAGTAAATGACCAGAAATAGAGAGGGTACAAATACTGATAAGCCAAATGGCACGATGATGAATGACAAGCAAGTTTATGTTGGTATATTTCTGTGCAAACAAGATAGAGAATTATGAGGTTGGCAAGCGATTAAGCCAACCGCTAAGCTTTTAGTCTTCTACCGGAGTTATATGATTAATAATCTCACCAGCCTGTTCCAGCTGCGATGCTGGAAGCTTTCCTACAATTTTATCTGCTTCATGTAATATCTACGTCAAGTTCAGGAAGCGTTCCTTATGGATAGGAAATAGTGATTATTTTGTTTTCCTAGAGGATCTTGAATTGATAATTATGATGCTTAGTTATTAAAGCACTGCGTAAACGATAAACGATGGTGATCCTTCTGAGGAATTAGGTGGTAACGACTGTGGAAATATCGAAGTGAATCTAAGTTAGAGAAATCATCCAGGTTTATTTCGGATGGTGTAATTTCTGGATCGACGGGATATTTGAAATGAAGAATTAGGTTATGATGGTTCATAAAATGATCATAGTAGAAATAAAGACAAGAGACTGATAGAGATGGAAATAGAATTGGGAATTAATAAGAGAGTCAGATAGGCAGACTCATGAGAAGCTCCAGTAATGAAGCGAGAAGAGTATGGAATTGGCAAGGTAAGGGTATTGGCCAAAACGGAAAGTTGGAATTAGGAGCATGAATGACATACAAATTGACTCCTTTTAAGTTTGGAAAATCCGAGGAAATATGGAATAGTTTGATTGAGTAATAAAAGAGACTCAGGGAATGAGAAAGTGAAATCTAGATGGTTGAACAAAGGAAAGTTTGACCACAAACGTGCCACGTATATTAAATAAAGGTAACACGCGTTCCCCTAATAAGGTGACGGTGGAGTACAATAACAGAAGTGAATGAGAACTAGATGATAAGATGGATGTGATTGATAAAGAAAAGAATGGGAAATAATTATGGAATGTGAAGCAAGAAATGTTACGAATGGATTGATGAATGGGTTCTTCCTAACGAGCACTCGGATTGACAACCTGATAGTGTTAGAATTATGAGTATGAAAGAGCCAGTGTCGGGGCGTGAAATGTGAGTAATAATAATGTCAAGCGGGAAATCCAAGATTTAACCTGAGAGGTTGAAGGATTTTCCAAAAAGTAAGTGGTGCTATATCAAGCAAGAGTATAGGTCCATAGAATGATGGACAGAACAGCAAGGACATGTGATATGTGAGATTACGAAAAAGTGGAATTTGATACGAATATGATTATTTCTCTTCTCTAATAAACCTCTATAGTTCAGAGGTAAATTCTAAGTATGATATTTTGACAATCATGAAAACTTTCATATATGATTCTTTGAAATTCGTTCTTTTCTTCTCCCTTATTTATCTTCTTCTAAATTGAGAAGAACAACCCTCTAAGGAGGGGAGGTAATACTACGTGACTCTCTGTCTGTGTGATAGGAGTCTAAGTGGAATGCCATTAATTGTTTAATTGCTTGTCAAGTACTAAAGGCTGGCCCCCTTCTGTACTAGCTATGCAATATAACAAATGTTCATTGATCACAGTGATCTCTCGATAAATTTTTTTTTTTTCCACCTAAATATATATACATCGAGATTGCGAAGATTAAAGCGATCAGGAAATTGCAAGAATTACGAGTGAGGTTATCTCCGGAATTCGTAGCGCCTTAGTGATACCGAAGTCACTGCACGTACCAATAAGGTTAATAGTATAAGAACGGACAAGAGCGTATACCGGATGATGTGTTATGCGAAAGTATCAAAGAATTGGTAGAACGGATAAAGGGTGTGTTGTAACACCAGTATGATGTGCTTTAGAAAGATTGGAATGTGTAAGGATCGACCAGAGAATTGGAAAGCGAAATAACCAACAAGTACCCAATTGTCTTCTACTTGATTCCGGGACGGAATCCTTTTAAGGAGGGGAGACTGTAAGAACCCAGATTTTTGGGTAGAATTAAAACTTTTTATTATGGAATAATATGGGAATGAATAGTGGTTATGACTGCGATGTAACGACTGTCTATTTAATGAATGGAATGGATTTGGATTCAATTATTATATGTCATGCAGAATACCTTTGGTTGACAACATAGATAAGAATGATCTATCTCCTAAGAATATGAGAAGATTACTCCAAGTAAGATTATTCTTGTGTCATCCAAATCAATATCTATTATAAGCCCAGCGGTTCCGTAAAAAGGTTAAGGAACACTCGAAGGTGAACCAGGTTCATTTTCCTAATTATAGGAATTAAATAAAAATAAGTGATGAATAGTGATTTTGGTGGAATTTGGAATATTATTATAATAATGTTATACCCGGTATTCGGAACGGATTTCTGAGTTCGTATTAGTGATCCAGGAAGAATATAAGTGTATGTAAAAGCTGTCGGATTCAGAAAAAGAGCACTTTCATTTTCTCCGAGATTTCCCTGGACACTGCAAGACTTAAGGATTTATAAAAGGGAATTAAGGAATTTAAATTCAAGAAGTATTACGAAAGATGAGGACTAGTATTATAAATATTAAGAAGGTTTTCGGTAAAACCCTAACTAGAAACGAATGAGTTATTCCCTCGAACGATCAACGAATTAAGCAATAAACGGACAAGGAATCAAGCAGAGGAGGCAAGATGCATGCATGTGTGCAAGTGATAAATATCTAGAAACCATATAGTTACTTAAGTAACCAATACTTAGTGAATCAACTAAGTACTTAGAAAACAAACCACTTGGTTAAGCCTTAACCATCCTATCTTCAACACTTGTCATGGTAAATCCTCATCCAACAATGCATCACACTCCACTAACACCACTTTAAGAAGATATTATCCAAGTAAACACCACTTTATGCATTATTGCAAAAATCAACCAAGCAAAATACTCTCTCCCCCTCCAAGAACAAACCTTCGGCTATTTCAATAATTCCAAATCCAAAATCCAACTTCCAACCATTTGTTGATCTTGAAACTTTTATGGTGAGACTTACATTTCATATAAATGATCTCCTCAAAATCCTAGCTTCAATCTCTTCTTTTTCCATTTTCAAAAAAATGATTTAAGAGGAGGGTGAATAGTGTTTTCATGAACTAATCTTGTTTTTTTCTTGTTTTTCATGGTTGATTTAGCAAGCTTAAGCACTTCTAAGGATCATACCAAGCATAGTGAGGCTAGATCATACTCCAAGGAAGGTATAGCAACTTGAAACCCTAGGCTTTACTTTGAGATTTTGCATGATCTTGGTGGGTTTTAGTATGAGATGAGTTATTAGCATGATTATAAGCTTGATTGTGATTTAGATTTGATAAATGTTAAAAATAGTTTAGATGAACGGAAAGGCATTGCTTGGCCTCAGTTCATGGTGATATATCATGTATATGTTGTTTGGGATGGATACCTTGATTATTGGAAGGTTTGGAATTTAGATATATTCGATTTATAGCCGTCGTAATGCCGAAATTTAGTTAACATTAAGATCACGAACTGGACAGTAGAAGTAACTCACTGATTAGCTTCGACTTTTGCCATGATTAGATAGATTATGTTATGAGCTTCGTTTTGATATAAAGATCGCATGAAACGGACTTACGGTTTAGGAGTTATGATTAAATTCGTAAAAGTGGTTCGGAACCGTAATCAAAAGTTCGTAATTGAAATTGATTCCCTTTAATGTTGTTTAATCAGTGGCGAATCGTGATAATTAAATAACAGAGATAAAAAGGGAGGTGTGGGAGAAGACCGCATGTCAAATGGATCGTTTTCCGATTTTATAAAAATGTTCGAATCTAGGTTAAGTACGAAAGTACCCCTAAGAGGTATACTTGGTTATAACTTCGGTAAACCACTTAGAAAACGATCGATAAATATCGAGGTATAATCTTGATTCGTAAATGACCGACCTTAGAACTTATACGACTTAAGTATATACCAAGTATAAGCATGATGACATGTCTTGATAACGGACGAATGTCGGATCGTATCGGTGATAAAAAGAGTTACACTAAAAGAGACGTAACGAGATAACTCGAAAGCACATTTCGATTTAAGTGGAGTTTATACTTAGCCTTTTAAGAAGCGTTAAGTGATTAATCTTAAATATTCTGATTGTTTATAGATCGTCGAGCTGACCCGGGACACATTACCCCTAACCGCACTCGATTCTCAGGCAAGTTTCCAATACTTGGAACTGTTGTTGTGATAATATATATGATGATTGTTTTATACATATGCCATAGAATGCATGCCTACTTTCAAATTAATATTGAACTACTTGTTCCCTGAATTGATATCGGCTTATAGACTATATATGAAATATCAGTTATAAGCCGGATTGTTTGGTTAAGACCCTTAGCGAAGGGCGTATGATATTCATACTTCAAATATAGACCGGGAGTCGGTATTTTGTAATATATAAATAGTCGTGGAAACCCGGAGGGATCCCAGCGACAAATTTATTACTTCGAGGATTTTTATTCGATTACGAATCTTTCGAGGAACGTTATTTGAGTATTACCTCAGTGAAGGAATATTTAATGAATATTATTTTAATATTCATTTAGAATGTCATTTATTTAATGAATATTATTTTGATCATTCATTGGAGTTATTTAGTTAATGAATATTATTTTGAATATTCATTAGAGTTATTTGGTTGACGAATATCATTCTCAAATATTCATTTGGCTTACTTATTATTATTTGGAATATTCATTTGATCTTTATTTATTTAATGAATATTACTTTCGAATATTCATTTAAGGTTTGATTTACTTAATGAATATTATTTTAAAATATTCATTGGGAGTTCTATTTACTCAAGGAATATTACTTCGAATATTCCTTTAAAGTTTTGATTACTAAATGAATATTATTCGGATATTCATTTAGAATATTATTTGTTAAATGAATATTATTTTGGGATATTCAGTTAGAATATTATTTGTTTAATGAATATTATTTTGGGATATTCAGTTAGAATATTATTTGTTTAATGAATATTATTTGGATATTCATTTGCAATGTTATTTGTTAAAAGAATATTATTTTCAAATATTCATTTAAGGTTTGATTTATTCAGTAAATATTATTTTAAATATTTATTTAAGTTTATTTATTCAATGAATATTATTTTAAATATTCATTTAAGAAGAGATTTATTTAATAAATAATTATATATATTCATTCGAAGATTACTTACGAGCAATATTATGATTTAATAATATTCCGTAATTATTATTGACTTAATAAATATTCTTGGAATATTTAATAAAATTCTTTTGAATTCTTTTTGTAATGATTTATATTATTCAAAGGTTATCCTTCACCTTCAGATATTATGTAAAATATTTCGAAGTCTTTTATGACTATTTTATCAAGGGGAGGTTCCCAAAACTTTATTTTCGTTTAAATCTATCTTATAAGAAGATTTAAATACTCGCTCAACTTCCAAAAATTATATAAGGGGACCTCACTTGGAGATGTTATTTATTGGACTGCCCGGTCCTATACTTGCTAAAACTATCTTGTCACTCACATCTTGATTCTTTAAAGCATCGATATGAGTCTTTTGGTTACCTCCTCAACGCTCGAGGGGTATGATTGATGTAACAAGTTATATCCATTAACAAGCATCAGCTTGGGAAATATTGGTGAATTTTCCTTTCCAATTAGATACGACTACTTTGTGGAGTCCTATCAACAAGTATTACACTTGGGGAAAAAGGGGAACGAACTTTACGTTTCAGAGTCATGGATGATATTCGAACTAGGAGACGCGTAAGTGGCCGAGTGGCGCCGGTCCAGCAATAGCCCAACCGTTGGCTGAGGAGTTCCAGAGGGTGGTAGATAAGTAATTCCGTCGGAGCTACCTTCTACATGTAGAGAACGACTGATGAGATGCATGACATACGACTGATCATCGTAAACGTCAGGGCATCTGGCGCGGCAATGCTCCCGTATTAGTTCATCTTCTAAAAGTGAGAAATTTCTACAACACTGTTGGTGTTGGCAATGTGAAAAAGTGTTGAAACCGGAATTGCAATATTTTTCCTGCAAGTTCCTCTTTTATGATAATTGAGAATATCTTGCTTATCTTTTGCATAGCAGATATTTATTCAAAACAAATATATTTTTGAGTTACCTTGTAACTTCATCTCATACCTTATATTGGTACTGCATCGTTAATGCATGGCATATGGTTTCAAAAATATTTTGGACTGTCATATATTATTGTCGTTCAATTATATTTTCGGTGGGCTATTGCTCACCCTTGCTTTATTTACTTATATTACAACAACAGCTAGATCAGATGGCCGCGCAAGGCGCACACAGCGTAAGCAGGTGTCAACCGTCAGAGGTTTACCGCTAAGGTCTTGGCTACCATTGTTGAGGATGCAACTACTGGTAGGCTAGTTGTTGGCAATTGAGCCTCAAATGTATTTATATTATGGTATCTATTAATGGATGGCAAAGAGTATGTAATTGTACAATTGTAATTCTTTGGGTTGTAAGAACTCAAACTTGTGATTAATAATATTGTTGGTTACTCTGATTTCATCTCTGGGACTATAACGGGTGTGTTTTATGTTGTTGTTTTGGGTCACAAGGTTGTAATTTAAATTATGTTGATTTTATGGATGGATATTGAGACCGTAACGACTAGATCCCTGACCCTGGATCTGGGGGTGTTACACTGCAAGCCTCTCCTTTTGCTTCTGAGCTTTAACTTCTGGCTTTGCATTGTGATGTGCTAGGTCATTCTTCTGACACATTTTGATGAATGAATAAGTACCAGCATCCATACCTAAATTTTCAGACCAAGATTCAGGAAAAACCTGATCCCAGAAATCAAATGATGGTTTCCTAATTTTCTCTCCCTCACTATGGAGTTGATCATCCATACCCTCATTCTCACTTTGACTTACTAAATTCAACACTCTTTCTACCTCACCTTTTGCCTGGTCAGGAGCCAGCCTCTCTGTTTGTGGATCTAAGTCCATCTTTTCAAGTGTATCACTCAAATTTGGATAAGTGCTCTCATGACCTACAGAAAAATAGGGTTTAGAAGGAGTTTTTATACCTGAACTCACATGGAGAGAGGGTTCCTCATTTGGCATGTGGCTTGAGGTTTTCTCCAAGGAGTGAGCTGTTATAGTCTCTGAACCCTTACAATCATCTTCTTTCCTTTCAGAAACTACAGGCTCCAGTATACCACTTTCAGGTTCTTTACTAGACTCTGATGTCTTCAGTAATACTTCATTAGACACCATAGTTAGTACATCACCGTCTTTAAGTGTTGTTTGCTGAGACACACCCTCAAGGTGGATAGACTCTGACTGAACAAAATTTGTTTGATCTTCAGAAGAATCAACCAAAGTCATTCCTCCCATATCATAGGGTATCTCACTTGCATTCTCAGTCATCACAGAAGTCCTTTCAACATCAGCTATCACAGCTCCTGAGTCATCCAGCCTCTGACTAGATGGTTCTTGTGTTGCAGTGACTGTGATCTGATCTTTCCTACTATTCACCACTGGTGCAATAGTATCTTCTGTTGACTTCTTCTCTCTATCTACTTCCTCCAGTTGTTCACCTTGAGCTGAAGCATCTTCAATAATGACATCCTTGTCAAATAAATATGCATGAAGTGATTGAAGTGCAACATGCTTCGAGAGTCCAAATTTCTTGACTAATTGTCTTCTGACAGATACATAGAAATACATCTTCATTAAGTCAAGTCTTTGATGTAGAAGTCCATATTCATCTGGAAATAAAAGTTTTGGTACTCTTTCAACCAAAAAATCTAGAACAGGCCTTGACAACTTCACTTTGAGAGAAATTAGTCCCATAGCCAGTCTGTATGATAATGTAGTTTCCCATAAAGAATCAATATCCAGATCTCTCTTGTCAAATACTGACATAGATGTAGCTTGATGTGTAGAAATCTGCATAATGTTAGTTGGACTAGACTCTGTGTGTGTAGGTGACAATTGAATCTTTCTCCTTGTTCTCCTGGTATAGTGAGCAAAAGATTTATCCTGAGAAGACTCAAGAGGTGTAGACAAAGAAGTGATCTTGGGATGAGATCTTTGTTCAATAGACACAGTCTTTTGAGAGACAGTATCCAGTAACTGTTTTCCCTTTTTAAGAACTACAGTCTTTTGGGAGACTGCAGCCTGGCTGTGACTAGGTTTTTCATCTCTTTGTGCTAACAGAGAAAGTTGAATTGCAGCCTTCAATTCTGCTCTCTCAGCAAGAGTTAAATCATCATCATCTTCACTAGAATTACTACTACTTGACACAACAAATCTTCTCTTCCTTACAACTGATGTCTTTTGAGAAACACCAGAGGTTGGTTTCTTTGAAACAATAGGCTGTGGATCAAAATTTGGTTCTTGAATTGTTTCAGAGACTATAATGTTTTGGGCTACTTAGGTAGACACAGGTGGGTTCTCCTCCAATTGAGATTCCTGAGTCATTTCACCACAAAAGAAAGAAGAATTGTAGAAAGTAGGAAGATGAGTTTTAAGAATTACCTGAACATGATGTGGATAATGAATTACAGGTATTTCATCTAGATTCTTTTCATTGTCCTTCTTTGTAATGTCAGAGAAAATTCTCTTTTGCTGTTCATAAGAAGAAACACAATGTTTCCTACCAAATCTAGCTTCAACATCAGGAATAAAATGGTTAATAAACATTTGCATAAATCTATGATAATAAACCATTTTCCTGTTTTAATCTCTTAACCCAAGTTTAATACTCATCTGACTTAAGATAATGTGACAAATGTTAATTACTCTGTCATAAAGCAAACTAAAAGCAATATGTGATGTAACAGAAGTAATTTGCTGAAAAGAACTACATTTACCAGTAAAACATTTAGCAATTTGATCAAAGTAAAAAGACCATTCCTTTCTAAGAAAAGACCTATTCAACTGGCTCATGTTGTCTAGAGGTCCACTATAACCTAATTCAGACAACGTAGTTCTTACATTATCATCAGATGGTACATTCTCATAACTATCAGTAACAGGTAAGCAAAGTACTGAATTAACAACAGATTCAATAATATCAAATGAGTCTTGTCCTAAATGTAGAACAATCTTACCTGATTGACTCTGAGTAGAATCAATTACCTCAGAATTCTCCCAAACTTGTGAAACAACTGCTTGATTAATTTGTGGAGATGCTGTCAATGCATAACTTAATGGTCCATACACCAGAAAGTCCATGATTGGATGAAAATCAGATGACACTCCTTCCTTGTTGGTGATAGCTGCTACATGATTGTTTGTCATAAAATCGAAGTCACCAAACTTGAAGGCTACTGATTTAGGTAATCTTCTCTGAGCTGCCATTTTTTATCTGAAAAGAACTTGAAAAATTCTTGAAATGTATTAGTGATTTTGAAAACTCAAGAGTGATTTTTGCTTTAGAGAATGTAAAATTAGAGAAAGCAATTACACGATTAGAGTGTCAAAACAAATATATTTCACAAATCTTTCAGACCACTATCCCACATTGACACGTAGATTGACAGGTGTCAGTCCCTGAAAAGTGCGGTTACCCACGATTTTTGGAAAATAAAATCCAAAATTGATTTTCATGAAATAAATCAGGGTATTATCAAGATAAACATCAATACTGATCAGCTTCTTTTTCGTGTTGACCTTCCATCAAAATAGTCACAAAGTGCAATGTGATTTAAAAATAAAATTTTCAAATCCTGATGGTCACACATGAAATCCTGATCAATATCATCCTGATTCCAGAGACTTAGTATGGAGTTTCCACGTGGCATTTTTCTTTTATCTGAAAAAGAAATAAACAATTAATCTGAACAAAAATCACTTGATTAGATATATTCAATATTTCTTGAAAACAAGAAATACAGTCACACACAATGATTAGCATCTGACTTCATTAAAACTTCCAAGTGACTGTTCAGTTTCTCACGTCTTTCTTTAAAAGAAACAGACGCCTTATGCCATTCTCCATAAACCTTTCAATTTCTTTTCTTCTCAACAATGCTTCTTAAACCAAAATTTCCTTCAAATCCATTCTTTAGATCTCTCTTGATTGATGAACATCCTGTTTTTTATCATCTCTTTGAAAAGACAACTCTTCTCATCGAACTAATCATGAATGGATTGGTTTTCGATAATATCCAAAGGTTTCTCCTAGAACATCCATCTGTTGGATACAATCTTCCCCTAACCTCCTCAAAACTTGAGGATGAAGAATTTGGCCGAGAGTCTGAGGTTGATCTTGATGGAGATGCTATTCATTTAAGTTAGCTGCTCTCATTCAAGTCGCCCAGACAAGGAATCCAAGAGCAGACGAAGCTGTTCAAATCCCCTGATGGATTTCTTGAGATGCTCCTTGTCCTGTACCTCAAAATTCATATCAATAGACAAGTATAGAATTATCAGTAGAATTTAGACAAAAATATGTTGTATTTCATTTCCAAATTTGTAATGATTTCAATTAATGAAAATACAATTTCTTGTTATCTACTTGTCTTTTGATTACTGAATGATGTATAAATTATCAGTATGCAAATATTAAAACTTGCTGGTATAGACTTAACACATCACAGAATTAGATTACTACACAAAGTAAACGTCAGGATCTGAAACAATTTTCATAATCCTGATACTGACACAATACTGATGACGTCAGCATCCTGATAACAAATCTAATCCTAATGATTATTAACAAGTCTATCATACTGAAATTTATCAAGGCAAAGTGTTATAGCTAAAGCATCTAACAATCAAATATAGATCCTGACAAGAATATCAAGTCTATAAGCTAAAAACAACATACCTTGCTACATTTGCAGATGTTAAAGATCTAAAAATTTAACATTCCTAACTCACTTACTAGTCTACTGAATGTAGTCTCATCAAGTGGTTTAGTTAGAATATCTGCAAGCTGTTTGTCATTAGGAACAAAATGAAGTTCCACAGTACCATTCTCAATATGTTCTCTAATAAAATGATACCTGACATCAATGTGCTTAGTCCTTGAATGTTGAACTGGATTTTCTGCAATTTTAATAGCACTAGTATTATCACAAAACATAGGAATATTACTAAGTGTCATACCATAATCCATCAACTGATTTCTTATCCAAAGGAGCTGTGCACAACAACTGCCTGCTGCTATGTACTCAGCTTCTGCAGTTGAGGTTGAGACAGATTGTTGCTTCTTGCTTGCCCAAGAAATCAATCTGTTTCCCAAAAATTGACATGTACCTGTAGTGCTTTTCCTGTCTATCTTACACCCTGCATAATCAGAGTCTGAATAGCCAATTAGAAAGAAATCAGATTCTCTAGGATACCACAAACCAAGATTTGGAGTTCCTTTGAGATATCTAAAAATTCTCTTCACAGCAATTAAATGAGATTCCTTAGGATCACTTTGGAATCTAGCACATAAACAGGTAGAAAACATTATATCTAGCCTACTTGCAGTTAGATACAACAATGAGCCTATCATGCCTCTATAACTAGTATTATCCACACTCTTTCCTTTAGGATCAGAGTCTAGTTTAGTGGCTGTTGCCATGGGTGTTTTCGCAACTGCACAGTCTTGAAAGTCAAATCTTCTTAAAAGATCTTTGATATACTTTGACTGATTAATGAAAATACCAGTCTCAGTCTGTTTGACCTGCAAGCCTAAGAAATAATTTAATTCACCCATCATGCTCATCTGATACTTAGACTGCATAAGCTTGCTAAACTTAGCACACAACTTTTCATTAGTAGAACCAAAAATAATATCATCAACATAAACTTGAACTAAAAGCAATTCACCTTTTATCTTTCTAAAGAATAGAGTTCTGTCAATTGTACCTCTTGTGAAGCCATTTTCAAGAAGAAATTTAGACAAAGTCTCATACCATGCTCTTGGTGCCTGCTTTAGTCCATAGAGTGCCTTGTCGAGTTTGTAGACATGATTTGGAAACTTTGGATCAACAAATCCAGGTGGCTGTTCTACATACACTTCCTCATCAAGTTTGCAATTTAGAAAAGCAATCTTTACATCCATCTGGTATACCTTGAATTTTGAATGAGCTGCAAATGCAAGAAACATTCTGATTGCTTCTAATCTTGCTACAGGTGCAAAGGTCTCATCATAATCAATGCCTTCTTCCTGAGAATAACCCTTGGCTACCAGTCTTGCTTTGTTTCTTACAATCATACCAGATTCATCTAGCTTGTTTCTGAAAACCCATCTTGCACCAACAATAGATCTATCTTTAGGTCTTGGTACCAGTTTCTAGACTTTGTTTCTCTCAAACTCATTTAACTCCTCCTGCATTGCAATTACCCAATCAGGATCCTGTAAGGCTTCTTCAACCTTCTTAGGTTCATTCTTTGAGAGAAAGCAACTATACAAGCATTCATTTTGAATTGATCTTCTAGTTCGAACACCACTATTTGGATCACCAATAATCAAATCTTCAGTATGATCCTTTGTCCATTTTCTAACAGGTGGTAAATTAACTCTGCTAGTCTCTCCCCCTAAATTAGTGGCATCTCTTGTAGAAGAATTCTCTCTACCTTCAAAAACTCTCCTTTGATCAATAGAATCAGTAGATTCCATATTGCTGCTAGTTACTGATCTTTCCTCAGTAGACTCTGAAAGATCAGTTCCTGATGGAGTAGACTCTGAAATGTCAATTCCTGATGGAGTAGACTCTGAAAGGCTAGTCTGCTCCTGATGATCACTGGGTTCTCTTTGATTTATTTGCTCCCCCTCAACAGTAGCATTCCTTTGAGAAGCAATAGAAATTCCTTCTGGAGAACCTTCATCATCACTCGAGAGTATCTCAGAATTCTTCAGATTTTCAAATTCCAATTTGTCATGGCTTTCATCAGTTTGCAGAATTCCAAATTTCTTATCATCAAATGCAACATGAATTGATTCCATAACAATGTGAGTTCTGAGATTATAAACTTTGAAGGCCTTAGATGCTGAATATCCAAGAAAAATTGCTTCATCCGATTTGGCTTCAAATTTTCCAAGTTGTTCTGGATGAACTTTTAGGACATAGCATTTGCATCCAAAGATGTGAAAGTATTTCACACTTGGTTTCTTTCCTTTGATCATCTCATAGGGAGTTTTTCCATGACTATTTACCAAGGTACAGTTTTGAGTGAAACATGCAGTGTTAATAGCTTCTGCCCAAAAGTAGGTTGGAAGCTTTGCATCTGCAAGCATGGTTCTTGCTGCCTCTATGAGAGTCCTGTTCTTTCTTTCCACTACACCATTCTGTTGAGGTGTACCAGGTGCAGAAAACTGTTGAGTGATTCCTTTGTTTGCACAAAACCCCTCCATTATAGAATTCTTGAATTCTGTACCATTGTCACTTCTAAGTACTTTGACTTTGTACTCAGAATTATTATGAATATTCTTGATAAGTTCAATGATTTGCTGAGGAGCTTCATCCTTCTTGTGTAGAAAGAACACCCATGTGAACCTTGTGAAATCATCCACTATTACTAGAGCATATCTTTTCTTGCTGATAGACATAATGTTTACTGGACCAAACAGATCAAGATGTAGCATGTGAAATGGTTCAGTAATTGAATTTTCAGTCTTGCTCTTGAAAGTGGTTCTTCTTTGCTTTCCAAGCTGACATGCATCACAAAGTCCATCTTGCACAAAATTTGCCTGTGGTAGGCCTCTCACCAGATTGTGCTTAACAAGTTGATTAAGCTTCTTGAAGTTGAGATGTGAGAGCTTCTTGTGCCAATTCCAGCTTTCATCACTTGTTGCTTTGCTATAGAGACATATAACAATTCCTTTAGATGTATCACTTAAGCTGGCTTCATATATGTTACCATGTCTTTAACCAGTTAGAACAATGTCTCCATTCTGCATATTCAAGATTTTGCATCCTTCTCTGTCAAAGATTGATTTGTAACCTTTATCACCCAGTTGACTTATGCTTAAAAGAGTATGTTTCAAGCCTTCAACCAGTGCTACATTTTCTATGATGACATTCCCCAAAATAATTGAGCCATATCCCAGAGTTTCTCCTTTGTTGCCATCTCCAAAAGATATTACTTGGCCAGCTTTCCTCTCAAACTTTGTAAGCAGGGACTTCTTTCCAGTCATATGTCCAGAGCATCCACTGTCCAAGATAATTGAATGCTTCTTTCCTGTGCCCTGCAAACAAAAAGTAACTAGTTAGAATTTTTTAGGACCCAACTTTGATTGGATCCTTTCTTACTAGATTTAGAAACGACAGGCTTTGAAGATTTTTCTTTTAATTTACCTGTTGTAGAGTCAACTTTAGACTCTAATTTCACAAACTGTTTGTGACTAGGAGTTTCAGATTTCAAGGAATAATAGTCATAATACAGTTCATGATATTCTCTACACATGTAAATGGAATGAAGTAAACTACCACAATGATAATAAGCTTTTTGTGGTTGATATTGAATTGTCTGAGTCTTGGGGAATCTGGACTCAGTTTTCCAAGAAGGTTTTTGATTGCAGTCTAGGGCCAAATGATTATGATTTCCACACTTATAGCATTTTTTCCTAGGTGCATCAGGTACATTCTTGTAATTATTCTCTTTGTTAATACCTTCTTTTCCATTCCTATTTCTTTTGATCTTGCTAGACTCTGAAAGACCATCTAATCTCTGTTTCAACTGAGACTTAGACAGAAACCCTATGTTTACCTTCTTAGGTTTCTCTAACACTTTCTCATCTGAATTACTATTGTTAATCCTTTTGTGTACAACAGGGGTACCTTTTGAATCAACAAATTTAACATGATTAGGTTCATAAACAATTTTCTTACCTTCAGATTTAGATGTGTTAGCTTCTATTTTACTATCATCATTGACAATAGCTACACTTTCTTCTTGTCTAGCCTTATCAAAACCTAAACCATTAACCTTACCGCGAATTCCACTTTCAAAGATTTCTATAGTCTTTTTACTGGAATTGTTAATAGTCTTAATCACATCTCTCTCTTCTTCTAGTTCTTTTCTGACATAGTCATAAGCCTCAAGAATAACACTATAATCATGCTTAGCTTTATCAGAACTTAACTTGTATTCTTCCATTTGAATTAATTCAGATTCAAGAAAATTATTTCTATCAACTAATTTATCATTCTTAACCTTAAGTTCATCTCTTTCACAAGTAAGAATTCTAAAATTAGTCATAAGATTCTTAAACTCAGCATGGATAGATCTAATTTCATCAGAATTTAAGCTATCAAATGAATCAAGAGAGTGAAGTGATACCTTAACAGAGGATGGAGAAGTTTTCTTTGGAGATCCAGGTTTGTCTGAACTATTTGCTATCAATGCAATGTTGTCATAATCCAATTCATCTTCAGAATCACTGGAATCAGCCCAATCCTTCTGTGTGACCATAAGTGCATTACCCTTTCCTGAATTCCTAGGCTTCTTACACTCACTAGCAAAGTGTCCAAGCTCGCTGCAGTTAAAGCACTTGATCTTGGCCTTATCAAGCTTGACAATTGTACTTTTGCCTTTGTCACTCTTCTTCTCCTCCTTCTTTTGAAAAGGTCCTTTGCTAAATCTTCTCCTGTTAAATCTGCCTTTCTTGAAAGCTTTAGCAAACATAGCAAAGAGTTCCTGCATCTCAGATTCAGAATCATTGTTGTCAGAGTCCATATCAGTAGTCTCTGACTCAGAACTTTCTTTGCTTTTCTTCTTCCTTGAATTATTTACAGCAATCTCTTCATGCTGTTCTTCAGGAAGCTTCTTTACTTCAGATTGAGCAGTAAGTGCAATAGTCTTCATCTTTCCTTCACTCCTGCTCTTTTTCTACTGCTTGTCAAGTTCATAAGCTCTCAATTTTCCATATACTGCCTCTAATGAAATCTCATCCAGATCACTAGCTTCCTCAATCGCAGAAATCTTCTCATTGTAGAAATCAGGCAAAGCTTTCATGAACTTTGTATTCATATCCTCCAAGTCATAATATTTACCATGCATGGCCATCTCATTGATGAGTTTTGTAAACCTATCAAAGGTATCAGTAAGTGACTCACCAGACTTGGATTCAAAGTACTCATACTGTTGTATAAGTAATGTCCTCATATTCTTCCTGACAGGCTTAGTTCCTTCACAGTGAACCTTAAGATTGTCCCATATATCCTTAGCAGTTTTACAAGAGAGAACATAGTTAGTGAGAACAGAATCAAGACTGTTGAATAATATGTTTCTCACTTTAGCATCTTTAAGAACATTCTCCTTGTCTTTATCTGACCATTCAGATTTTGGCTTCTCTGCTGTATGTTCTGGAACAACCACACCATCAACAGTTGCTTGTCCAACGACTTTTGTTGGAACAAAAGGTCCATCTCTGATCCTGTCAAAATAATCGGGATCTGTTGCTTCCAGATGATGCAACATCTTTACTTCCCATAGAGTATATTCATTTCTCTTGAGCATAGGAATCTTAGTATTCCCATCCTTGTAACCAGACATGATTGCAGATCTTTATGATTATTCGAAATCAACCTGCTCTGATACCAATTGTTAACTCGAATAACTTGTAGAAGGGGGGGTTGAATACAAGTTATATAATCGTGTCTGATTTTTGCTTGATTATATGAACAAGAATAAATGAATGAATCAAACTCTGTTTGTAGTAATAAGATCAAATACAAACTCTACCAAAGGTGTACAAATACCTTTAGCAGCTGCTGACAATACAAATCTCTCTCTCTGTTTGTTTCGAACTCTTGAATACAAACCTTATAAACTGAACACACGCTCTTTACAATGATATTGAGAGAGTATTTATAATGCTACCTATCAACTAATAACAGAAAGATATATTCTATACATGACAATGTTCTGCCTTCTAGTCGATAGTTTCCATCAATAGAAAACTCTTCCCTTCATAATATCTTCTTGCTTGTTCTTCAAACAACGATCCTGTTTTATAGCACTTGCCAGTTTCTGTAGCATCCATAATGACATCATCAGTAACACGACTGATATCAGGATTTCATCTTGCATCAGTATCTGATCATCATCAGTATTAGACCGTCATCAGGATTTGCTCTTTGTTCCTGACATGTAGTCTCCGATACACTGTTCATTCCTGACTAAACTGTACAGATAACTGTCTTACACATAAATCCTATATAAAGTGCTAAATCCTTTATAAGATCAGGATTACAAGAAGTATAATGTGTAAATTCTATTCTTAACATCACAACTTATGAATTATTCCTAACAGTAATTTTTTTTGTCAGGAATAATTCGTTGTAAGTTTATTAAAAATTGAATTGATAAAATTATAATTATTCAATTATTTAATAGATTTTTAGATTCATATAAATTTTTTTATCAAAATAAATTAGTTCACATGTCAAATAATTAATTATAATTTATTAATTATTTATTTAAAAAATTATTTTATTTTTTCTTTAAATATTCAATTTTTTACATAATCTGAAATAATATATTCAAATATTTTTAATCATGCTTAGCAAATTTTTTTTTAATTATATACGAAAATATTTTTATTTTAATGATATATTAAAATATATGTAGAAAAAATCATTTTAAAAATTTTAGACATTTTTTTTGAATTTTTCACTTTTACTGAAATATTCTAGTTTTTTATAAAAACTTCTTGATTATATCTATCCAAATAAATTAATTTTCATGTGAAAAAAGGTTAAACTTTTATTTTTAGTAGAAAATGTAAAATTTTATTCATTGCAAAACAATGGCAACACAATTTCATACCTACAGCAACATGCAAACACTTTTATTCTATGACAACATATTTTTCCTACCTAAGGCAACATTAAAATGATAATGTTGTAATAGCCTAAAACATGCATGACAAAGGCAACATATCCAAAGGCAACATAGGCTCTAAATGTGGTCGTAGGCCTTTTATGGTGTAGTGCTTGTGTTAAATGGTCGTAACTTGAGGGCTGTTGAAATGATCATCGTATTTGTTTTCCTGTTTTACTCTAGGTACCAACTCCAACTGCCAATGGGGAAGGAAAGAACATAGCGCAGCTCAACCTAAGGAGGAACATAGCGCAGATCAGGCTAAGAAGGGGAAGAGATGTAATACCATTACTGGTTCCCCAGTAACACGTTCAAAGGCTAAGGCGAACAAAGCAGACAAGCTGAGGAAGAAGCGGAAGCTGGCCGTGGTGTAATTGTAAACTGAATTTGACTCATGTTAATGTGGTTTTCTGGTTCTGAACTTTTCGATAAGTTGTTAATTTTCTGTACTCTGGTTATGGTATGTGGTTTTTATGGATTGTGGAGTTATACTCCATATCGTTGTTAATGGATCATGGATTTAGTATGGATTTTATAGATTAATATGGACTAGTTTGGAATTTGGCATTTTTTTTACTTGTATTTTGGCATTTTAGTTGTTTGCATATATTGTGGCCTTTTTGGATTGGATTGTGGCCTTTTGGTATTGTCTTGTATCGGCCTTTTGGTACGGCCGTGGTCATTTATATTACAAATGAAACCTGTTTGTAATGTGGTTAAGTATGTGTGGCTAGTACCACACTTCAGCCACACTACATATTATATTATATTCGGGGATAGTTACTACAATTATTAGTGACTAAAAGAAGTTGTTTAATAGTATATAAAACATAGAAACGACCACACAAAAATTATAAAATGTGGCCATACCCAAGTTTCTTGCCACGATTTACCAAAAAATAGTGCGACCAAAACTAAGCCTTTGATGAATGTTGGTATTTAGCCACGTTATTATTTCTCTTTAGCCACGACGCATCTTGTGGCTGCAAGCTGGTATTTAGTCACACTTTTGAGCTTAAAATGGGGGCTGTCAGACCCAAGGGGTGGTATGCTTTAGTCACTCTGTTTTGAGTTATAGCCACACAGCTGGGGTGTGGCCGTAGGGGGGCATAAAATGACGAGACCTTAGGTCACACTTTGCTGAAAAATTAAAACGTGACGGAAAGTGCTTAGCCACACATATTTGATGTGACGGAAGCCAAAATTTGACGTAGTGCTTCCACTGGCCTTCGGGCTATGCAATATGTTTCTTAACTGCTGGTCCGTCAGGACTTCAATTTTGTGTGCCTGGAAATAAGGTCGCAGCTTCCTCGAGGCTGTTACCAATGCCAAATCAAATTTCTCACTGGGAGAGTAATTCAACTCAGCCCTGTGCAACACCTTGCTCACATAATAGATAGGTTTTTGAACCTTACTCTCTTCCCGAATAAGGACAACACTCAATGCTTGTTCAGATACCTCCAGGTATAGGTAAAGAGTCTCTCCGGGACTAGGCTTGGCCAACAACGGGGCTTCAGCCATGTACTTTTTCAACTGTTCAAAGGCCTCTTGGCTCTCAGGAGTCCACTCAAAATTTTTCACCTTCTTCAATGCTTGAAAGAAAGGCAAGCACTTGTCACCAGACTTGGAGATGAATCTCCCTAGGGCTGCAACTCGGCCAGTTAGCTTCTGTACATCTCGTATAGAGCGGGGTGGTTCCATGTCTAGAATCGCTTTGATTTTATTAGGGTTGGCCTCTATGCCTCTCTTCGAAACCATCAATCCCAAAAATTTTCCTGATCCAATTCCAAAAGCACACTCGGTTGGATTCAACAACATCTTGTGGTGCCTTAGCACTTCGAATGCCTCTCTGAGGTGCTTAATGTGGTATGCCGTGATTAGGCTCTTGACTAGCTGACATATCATCAACATAGACCTCCATGGTTTTTCCAATTAGATGGGCACATATCTTATTCACCAATCGTTGGTAAGTAGCTCCTGCATTCTTTAGACCAAAAGCCATAACAAGATAACAGAAAACACCAAAGTTAGTTATGAAAAATATCTTTGGGATGTCATCCTTGTGCATCATTTAAGTCAGTGAAGTATATACACATCCTCCACTTCCCATTTGCTTTCTTGACCATCACAGGGTTAGCCAACCATTCGGGAAACTGAATCTCTTCAATAAACCCAGCCTCTAAGAGCTTATCAACTTCTTGCTTAATGGCCTCCTGCCTTTCTAGAGAAAAATTCCTCCTCTTGTGCTTTATTGTCTTCCGTTCAAGATCAACGTTCAGCTTGTGAGTTATGAGTTGGGGATCAATCCCTAGCATGTCAGCTGCAGTCCAAGCAAACACATCACTATTCTCTTTCAAGAATGCTGTCAACTTGCCCTTCAAGGGTTCTTTCAGGGAAGCTCCTATATAAGTAATTTTCTCAGGGTCTCCCAGTTCTAGGGGTATGGGAACCAAATTACATATTGGTTTGGATCGAGAAACCAAAATTACATATTGGTTTTTAAGTTTTAACATGAAGTTTCAACCTTTGGATCTTAATTGGAGGTTCATGACCCCCTCAAGTTTGGCCTTCATGGCTAATCTTGGCCTTCATGGCTAACAACTTGTGTTTTTCAACCTAGGATTCGGGGTTGATTCCTCGATTTAGATTTCGATAAATGCAATCCCGTGGGCTTCTTGCCTTTTAAACTTCTGAGGCGAGAGCTTGCTTAATCTTCTTAATCCTTGCTTAAGGTTATCTATTGGCCTTCATCCTTGGATCCTTAATCCAGGTACTTAAGAAATATTGAAGAGTAGCTAGTCCTTAACATCCTCGGCCTTTCATGGCTTTGATTGTTGCATGTGGATTTTATCTGCTTGTCTTTTATACAGGGTCCTTCACAGACTTAAACCCTTACTTGGTCGTGCTGTAACCTAACTCTTGACCCTTCAGGGTCTTTATTTATGCATTTGTTTGTTTTCCATTCGTGTATTCTTTTATTTTCGGTACTCGGTCATCCTTGACTTGCACTCATCAGGTGCTTGGCACATAAATAAAATCACACAATCAATGAATGGAAAACAAACTTGCATTAATAACTTGAAATGGGTTCAATCCTTACATAGAGTACTATTGTCCTACTCAGAGCAACATGCTCTGCAACGGTTTCAATGAACCTTATTTCTACTTCTACTAGATAAATATGAAGCTAAGTCCTACTAGGATAACTTGAGCCCATCTGGGCTTTGCAAGACTAGGCATGCACCACTTGATTTTGTTTTTGATGCTCCATAAAAAAAGAGCGCTCAACATTCCTTCCGGTCTTCTCATTCTTATTCTGAAGTTCACTTTCTGCTTGGGGTACTACCTCTTGCCCCCCGACTTCTTGGTTGCCAATGGTACATTCAACCATGAAGTCAGTTAACGTCTTAGCCTCAATGGCTATCCGAGGCTTCTGTGTGATGTCCTCTACTAGCCTTTCTTAGAATTCCTTACCACTGCGGACATCCATGTCTTCAATCGGAAGGACCTGCCCCCCGACTCCATTAGGCCTTAACGAGGCTACATAACAGCTTCGTGCCATCTTTTGATCACCTTTATGTTCTCCAACACCATTCTGGGTTGGAAACTTAATCTTCATATGATAAGTAGAGGCAACAGCCTTAAACGCATGAAGTCCAATCCTTCCCAGGATTGCGTTATAAGTCGAGGATGTTTTGATTACCAGAAAGTTTAGCATCTGAGTAGCCTCCTTGGGTTCTTGTCCAATTGTCATGGGTAACTGGATAGTCCCTTCAACCTTGGACTCAACTCCATTAAATCCATAGATTGGCATGTTGGTCAGGGTTAACTGAGAGTTAGTGTACCCCATCTTTACGAACGCATCATGAAACAAAATATCAACTAAAGCTCCATTGCCTATCAAGATTCGCTTCAGCTCTGAATTTCCTATCACTAGGGTTATGACCAACGGGTCGTCATGGGGGAACTTCACCCCTTCGAGGTCTGAATCATTGAAACCAATTGTTATTTCAGTCCTGGCATGCTTCGAGGCCTCTCCCACGAGGTGCATCACCTCTCTGGCATATGCCTTTCGAGAGTTTCGAGTCGTACCGGCTACTGTCGGGCCTCCTGAGATCATGTTGATTACTGGCCCTCGGGGCTGTGGGTTGCGATCTTGATCGTCATCCCTTTTATAATCTCTAATTTGATTACCACGATCTTCACCCTTAGTGAAGTGGCTCAGTTTTCCTCTACGGATCAAAAACTCGATCTCATCTTTGAGTTGCTTGCAATCATCAGTGTCATGCCCCACATCTCTGTGGAATCTGCAATACTGATTCTTGTTCTCTTTACGGGATCACCCCTGAGTGGCTTCGGCCATCGGAAATCCTTATCCTTCTCAATGTCCAACAAGATTTGACTCCTAGGAGTACTCAACCTTGCATACTCCGTGAAGCTTGGTCCTTGGTTCTTCTTAGGGGCAGAGCCAGAGTCCTCGTTAGTTCGGGGATACTTGTCCCTAGCGTCATACTCTTGCTCTTGCTTTCGCTTCTTCAAATCGTTGGCACCCTTGTCATTGCCTACCGTGACTTCTTTCTTCATGCTATCCTCAGCCTTGATATACTTGTCAGCCCTTCGTTGGAGCTCGGCCATGTTTTCAGGAGGATGCTTTGCCAATGACCTTTTAAAGAATATATCAGTGGTTCCGTGTTCCAGGGCTATCATGGCCACCTCATTCTCCAAATCAGTGATTTTCAATGTCTCCTTGGTGAACCTCTTGAGATAATCTCTCAGATTTTCGTTCTTCCCTTGCACTACATACATGAGGGATGCAGAACTTTTCTCATGAATTCTCCCGCTAATGAATTGGCTGACAAAAGCGGCGCTCAACTCCTTAAAAGAGCCAATTGAGTTCGCAGGCAACCGGTTGTACCATCTTTGAGCCATGCCCGATAGGGTTTGAGGAAACGCCCTACACTTTAGGGCATCACTTGCAGGCTGCAGCAGCAGTGCGTTTGAAAACGTCCTGACGTGGTTTGCGGGATCACCCGTTCCATCATAAGCCTTGATTGTTGGCATCTTAAACTTCTTTGAAATACGAGCATTCATCACCTCCTCCGTAAACGGAGGTGTGGGATCATCAGGATCCCCAAGTGGCATCAGATCCTTGGGGTCCCTTCTGGGGGTTTCCACCCTTGTTGTTCTTCCGGTTGGGGCATCAGCCCTTCTCTACCTTCTTGAAGACCTCTCTAAGTCGATGATGGGAATCCTTCCTGAGGTTGGAGGAGGTTGAGTTTGATTCAGCCTAGCTTGTTCTCTCGTCATATCGTCCTTCAATCTTAAGATCTCGGCCTCATGAGCCTTGATTCTCTCGGCAGCTGTCAAAGGGGGTCCATCATGGATAGTTTGTGTCCTCCTTCGAGGTTCTCTACTAGCACGTCGCCTCCTTGGGGCTTCATCGCGATCATCATCATCAGACGATGAATCATCAGTATAGGGGCCAGAGTAGTCATGGCCACTTGGTCCAACACCTTGAGTAGTGGGAGGGTAGTTAGGCAGACCATACATCGGGTTGGTATTCATGGGGAAATCCGTAGTATAGATCTGTACCCCCGGTGGTAACGTTCTCTCAACATGGAGAATCGTCCCTGAAGGTTGAGAAACTTGAGGTTGGGTGATCGCCCCTGTTGTTGGGGGCACTTGTTCTGTGACGGGCGGCGCAGAGCTTAGAGGCAGGGCCTCTGTAGAGGTCGGTACTGTTCTTCGTGTTTGAACCATGGTTGATATTGTCTTCCCACAGACGGCGCAAAATGTTATGGAATAAAAATTAGGATTTGTGTGTAATTAATGCTAGGGTTGTTGAGTTTCGAGCTTTAATGGATGTTTCCGTGTTTCGAGACTGATCGGTCCTCACAGAGTGCCTACGTATCTCGTTATTGAGAATCAAGCCAAGACGTAGTTCTGAGAATGAGGGGTCAGGCCCTTATATAGGCTGCGGGAGCCTTAGAATCGTAGTAGGGTTAGGTGACTTGGCGGGCAAGCCACCGCCTTGAGGAAGGTTCTAGACTCCTTCATTGTAGGAATCAGTTTCCATGTTGGAGTAGGTGCCTTGGAGGCTAAGTCAGGTAAGAGTAATATCCTTGTTTGACTCTTATTGCTGAGCTGGTTATTACCCTTAATATTAATTACGAAATTAATATCATAAATAGGGTTTGGGTCCATCTGGTGGGCCCCACGTTTGGACTATACCGGATCTAATTAATGCCACATTAAATGTGTATTTATGGCTTACTTTTAACCCATATCAACTGGCTCCACCATTGGCTAACATCATTGGAACATAATCTTTTACAAGTTTAGCAAATTTTACCTAATCATTACTTTATAATATTTTAGCTAACCATTTTACCTATATGCCTTGGAGATGCTCTTAGCCGATGATTTTGAGTCCTAATATAGCAAGTAATATTTGCTGCACATGACTTATCCCAGTCTGTTAATAGATTTAAGTTTGGAGTAAACTGAAGGTGCAAGCTATATCTCAAAGAATATATTGGAGAATGAAAATCTCCGGTGATTCTGCATGTCCATGTTTTAATTAATTAATTAATTCGCAATACGTTTCTTGTATAATACTGGAGTATGTCTGCAACATTCTTGATGGGACCACCCATCAAATATGGTCTCACCCAGCTGTTCCCCTCCATCAACTCTTACATTTATTTCAGCTTTTAGTTTTGACCCTACTTGTTCGCTGTTTTCTTTGTTCCTCGCAAATTTCACACATGTCCCTGTCTCTCAAATATATAACCCTTCCCCTCGTTATTACATAAATTTATAGTAACAATTTTACGCAAAGCACCGGAGGCTATATATCTTCTTCTACTCATTTTCAAAATTTGATAGGAAAACTTAATTCTATCTTTTCTCATAGCTGATGCACAGTTACACATTATATTAATTAGTCTTTTCTTATAATTGATGCACAGTTACACGTTACACTACAAGAAAAACGATCTTTTTTTGCAAATCAATTTTCAGAAAAGAACTTGATCAGTTAAAGATTTTCATGTGATTCCCGAATCCATGGGAGACAATGGGGTGAGGTGATCAGTTCCACTTGCGCGGTGACATGTTTCGAAGTACTCCATTTTGCTTTCAATTTCGTCAAAGGTGACAACTGACCGTAATCAATTGAACTACTAGTATATAGTTATTGCTTGTAAGAGCTTTTTATACATTAACCCCGGCTCTTTCTGTAAAGTCATAGACATATATATATTGAGTCTCTCTCATTCAATTCTCTCTAGTCTCTCTACTACTACATGTGTGTGCATTTTTTTCTTTATATCCTCTCTCTCTTTTTGCATGGAAGAATATTTTCAACATCTGTCTTTTCTCGTCTAATCAAGCGAACTCCCAGAATATAACCATGTTCATTCCATCAACATTATTATTTCGTAGGATAACAGTAATCCAAGTGGCCCACTTATTTGGTTTTGGTTATGCATGGGTAACTGCATCTGCACCTTTAAAATTGACAAAGATTAGGTGCCCGTTTGGAAAAACTTTTTTTATGGATTTATGGACTTATTTTCGGGTAAAAATTTTATATTTTGATAAAAAAAATTTATACAAGTATTTAATGTATGTTTGAGATTCAATAGGTTGCAAAAATAAGTTGGAAAATAAGTTGGAATGTTAGGAATCTCTAACTTTATCTTAAAATAAGTTGACTTATTCGGAAAAAAAGTTCTCCCAAACTCCCCCTACGTTATCCCTTGAAAATTTATTTGCAAATATTGTTCGTTTAATATTGTTTTGGTTTGTTGTTTTTGTTGCTTGGAATTTTGGTTTTACAGATAAACTATAGGGTTAGAAGTCGGCAACTTTGGGTCTAAAACTATAGGTTTTAAGTATTTTTTGTTAATTTGACTTCTTAATTAAGCATGCATGTGAATACTCTGTGAAAACCTTTAGCCCTAAAAACCGGCTATATACATGCACTTAAAAAATATCAAAACATATGTGAAAAGAGTAGTGCTAGGGTAGGGACCCCAAATTGAGTCCCCAAAAAAGTCCCCAAATGACATGGCATGGATGACTTAGCAAATTGGACAATTTTAATTGGGGAGATTAATGTGAATCCAGGGGGGCCCATTATGTTATGACCAATTAAAAGATGACACATGGAATTTGGGAATTTTTTTGGGATCTAATTTGGGGTCTTTAGCATTTTCCATGTGAAAAAAGAGTAAATCTACATGAAAGAAATTTAAAAATTATTATATGCAAGTTAATTTTGTATCACCCTAAACTTCGTACTGAATATCAAAATGACTTCTAATCATAAATAGGAAAATTGTACGTACACATACCTAGCTTTTGTATATCATGTGACAGTAGGGCCAAATTTTGGTTGATTTAACAGGTACTCTTGATGAAAATTAATTGAAGGGGATCAAGAAACACTACTGCGCGCTGAGGTTTTGTATATAAATGTTGGGATTCAGATATGTACGTAATAACATAATGATTTTTGTAATACAAACCCACTGTTTAATACATATACAAGAACCAACAATCTACGAGTCAATTCAACTGAGTTAACCATTTGATATACATCAGTTATTAACTACATCGATACAGTAAAATCTCTATAAATTAATAATATTGGGACCAATAAATTTTGGCAAATTTTATTAATTTATAAAGATTATTAATTAATTGAGGTAAAATTTATACTGTTGCTATTATGTTGGGGCCAAAAATCTACATTTAAAATATTAATTTATCGTAGTATCGAGTATTAATTTAAAGAGGTTTTACCTTGTTTACGAAACTTGTACAGTTGTTCAAAGGACAGAGAAAGAAAACAGTCCTGGTCCAGTGCTGAAATCTCTGGGGTTCGAACTTTTTAAATTCAACACCTTTACAAAATGTTTGAATTTTTTTTTTACCTAGAATTGCAATACAATAAATGTAATGACATTATGGAAAGCAACCTTTGAGAGGAAGAAGAAAGTAATGTCGTGTCTAACCCTAGATATAGATGCGTGGGCATCGAGGCGGTCTTAATAAAAAGGCAGACTAGTGCAGCAGAGAAGGATGCAGGGCTTTTATGGCACAACAGAAAAGATGGATGTGAGAGGATGCCTCTATCATTTTGTAATCGATTGCTTTATGATTGAAGAAGATGATTCGGTTGTTAAATATGAGAGAGAAAATCGAAAATTGGTTTTTAATTTTATGTATTGTTTTGGCAAGCTAAATTGAAACCAACAAAAAGTAAGGTAGTTAGGATGAGTGGGTGAGTGGGGAAGGGGTATGAAGAGAAAAAGGGGAAAAGAAATCAAAAGGCTTTTTAATAAAGCTTTGCATTTCTTTCTCTTTTTTTACTCTCTTGCTTACCTTTCTTTTAAAGGACAAAAGTCTAGTTACTATCACAACAGTAGTATAAGGCCATCATAGCATTATGATTATCAGTGGGGATCGTCCATTCATGTATGGTGTGTTGTACGTACGATTCTATGAATCTGTGGTGTAGTATTTGTTTCGGCATTCAGTTGTTTTTATATACTTATTTATCTGTATATATTTCATCTCATTTGCATGGTTAGGTTTTATTTGTATAAATTAATAATATGTTCTCGAACTATTCGTATTTTATTATTTTAGTCCTTAAACTAAAAATTCCGTATTTTACGTAATTAAATTTTTAAAATTTTCAAGATTCAGTCCTTCCGTCCAAATGATTCTGATGGACGTCAGAATCTTGCTGATGTGGCACGTTTTTTATTGGTCAGTCTTACACGTGGACTTATAGGTGGCCAAAAAAAATCAAAAATTCATGGAAAATGTAGCACAAGACAGTCACGTTATTTGTATTATAACGTTATTGGGGATTAGGGGTTCTAACTAAGAAATTACTATTCTTATTGAGATTGGGGTTTCTTCTAATCGAGCTTTTAATTGTGCTTACGTATAAGGTAATTAAGGTTCATATCATTTAATTTCGTATTTGTTTAATGTTGAATCGTGCTTAATATGTGGGATTTGTGTGTCTTTGCAGATGGAGTCTGATATTACATTACATATCCATCACGGGGGTTAGTTTGCTTATGAAAATGGAGTCAAATGCTACAGAGGAGGTAAGGTCGAGCTTGTCCGTAATCAAAATTCTGTGTCTCTTCCTATATTTAAGAATTACATACGCAATGATTTTAGTTATGAAGAGTTTAAAATTTATTGGCACAAGTCCGGTTCTGATTCTTTACTTAATGATTGTAACTGCAAGTTATTATGGAATGATGATAGTGTAGATGCACTTTGTTATAATGCACTGAAAGATCGTAGGATAGATTTGTATGTTAACCATGCTTGTGATGAAGAGGCAAAATATGTTTATTCTTGTGAAGATGATTTAGATTATAAAGCAGAGAATGGAGAGAGTGAAGAGAGTGGAGATGATAGTGAAGTGAATGAGAAAGAAGATGATAGTGAAGATAGTGATGTTGAGACTTATAAGGAGAATCTTAGTGACTGTGATGATGAATTTAAGGAAGTAAGGAAAGGAAGAAAAAAGTTTATGCATATAAGAGTAACCCAGCTGAGCCTAATCATGATGATTTGAGTATGCCCCTAAGTAGTTTGGTAGGTAAAAAAAGACAACAGAAACAGAAGAAGAATGAAAATGAAGTGGTAAATGAAGAAAATAGAGGATGGGAGAGTGAGTATGAATCTGATTCATACAAAATAATGGGGGAAGATTCAACTGATTCTAGTGATGATGAGGTTCAATCTGTAAGTAAAAAATAGAGGATGGCAAGAAGAATGCCTTGTAGGCCAAAGAAGCACAGAAGGAGAGAACAAGGTGAGGAAGGGGCAGGCCAAAAATTGGGTAAAAAATGGGTGATGATGCATTATAGTCAATGCTTGAAGGCTGGTCACAATAAAACAACAAGCAAAGCAACTCCTGAAGAAGTGTCTTAGATACAAAAGGCTGCATATAAAGCTAAAAAGGCTCTGAGTGAGGTAGCAAGCCAGCAAGGGCACAAGCATCACAAAATGTAAGCATCTAGCATTTTCTACTTTATGTCACATTATGCACTTGTAATGAATTTCTAAGTATTACGCACTTTTGCAGAGGATTAAAAGAGCAACAAGTCAAAAAAGAAAGCCTCCCACACAAGGTCAACCATCTACTCAAGGTGAACCACAAATCAAAAGAAAGAGAGGCAGGCCTCCAAAGGCAAAAAATGTCAAAGTTTTGCCCCCACCACCTCCACATATACCACCTGGTATTGGTGTATGGAGATGTGACAAAGATGGACACATATACTTCATTACAACTGCTGGTTCCACATTTAGGGTGTCCAATTCACAACCAGTTCCTCCAAAGGCAACTACTTCAGTTCAAAATTTGAAGCCTAATTCAAGTCAGCCATAGAATTACTTGTCAAATGCTCAATCTATGAACTACTTTTGGAGTGTCATAATCCAATATTTTGAACTAGTTTCAATTTGACTAGTGTAATGTAAGTTAACTGAATTGCAACTGTTATTGGTCACTTTTGTATTTTTGGATTATCTATTACATACCATCTATTACAAACCATAAATATTCATTGAGTTTCTTGTCCATTCCTTGTTCATTATTCAATGCACCAAAACTTAAGTTTAATTTGAAAAAAGCAAATAGATAACAAATCGTACATTCATAACAAATCAACAATCATTAGAAGAATAATTTGAGAACAAATTCAGTACAAAGATAATAACAATTCAGTAGAAGAATAATTTGATTACAAAAGAAACTTTAGTTATAGACATAGTTTTAATGTGATCAATTGAAATTGCATATGCTCAATGTGTTTTTCCTTTATCTTCAACTCAAATTCACACATTCCATTTTTTTAACAACATCCAACTTCCCAATTCTCGCTTCCAATCGAGCAACCTTCATTGACCAAAAGCTTTCACCTTGAGGACAATCGGAATTACAAGCTCCATCTTCATCATACCATTCAAAGAATTCACAATATTTATCTTTGTCCTTGTATAATGGGCATCCGATGAACCTCCTTCCCTTACTTTTTGTAAAGCATAATATAATGTAATATGTAATAGAGGACATATATAACTCAACTAGGATAAAAGATAAATAATATTAACTCTATACAGGGATCGTGAAATTTGAAGAATAGGCATCAACAAGGATCAAGTCGCTGAAAGAAGTTCATTAACATGATCAAGCCTCAGTGACAAAATAAGATGTACAGTTGATTCAGTTGAAGGGCCAAAAGATTCCATGTATTCAAATTAATTGAAGATACTGATGCAGGCTAATCAATTGAAATGTAACGAAGGTGTGAATATCAAGATCAGTGCTAGTCACTTGTGAACCAGACCAGTGCACTAAGTGTCAGCACATACGAGAAGGATCAACACATTAATTCACATAAAGAATTGCCAAAGCCTATTGACGATCAAGGACAGACATAATATCTCAAGCAGAATATTTGAAACAGAAGAGAGAAGCCCAAAAGAAGCAGCCAAAAATAGTAATACTATGCACGGTTACTATGCACAGTTACTATTCATGAGTACTATTCACGGTTACTGTACAAATAGTGGTTACTGTGCAAATGGCGGTTATTGTGCAAATGACGGCTACTGTGCAAATGGCGGCTACTATTCAAAAAGTGGCTGGAGGGGCCCACGGGAGTTGTTGAAATAGTACAGCATAGTAACTTTCTATAATCTATAAATATGCATGCTGTATTTCATTTCAAAACACACCTCAACACAAAACTTTCTCTTCACTCTCTTTTATCTTCTCTTTGTAAGCTGCTAGACAGTCCATCTAGTAGGAAAGCCGGCTTAGCCCGCTTTCAGGAAGTGTCGGGTAGAAGGTCCTCGTGCCTAAACTATCCTTAGGAGTGTTCTGGTTTTTGAAGCTAATCCATTGGATTAGAAGTTGTAACACCCCTCGGTTTTTTATCAATTCAAAGATATTTTTCCGAATTAATTGTGTTATTTCGATTCAGTTGTTGACCTTATTTTTCACATTTAAAAAATCCAAATATTTCAAAATAACGTATTCAACCCCCCCCCCTTCTACGTTATTCTAGACCTAACAATTGGCATCAGAGCTAGTTGATCGACATACAGATCAGATCCGCGTTCATCATCCAGAATCATGAGTACTCAAAAAGTTAGCAGTATTAAGGTTCCTTCATTTAAGCGTGATAATTACAGCTTGTGGAAAATGAAGATGTTACTGTTCATACAAGCGTCAAATCCTAGATACATGGAGACGTTGACTAAGGGTTGGTCTAAACCAATGAAAGCTGCTCCTGAAACTACTAAGGATGGTGAAAGTAGTGCAGCTATTGGAGGAATGATTCCAAAACGTCCATCGGAGTATACCACTGTTGAAACTGAAAAAGATGGATTGGATACCACTCTTAGACTAATCATAGTTGACTCCATGGATGATGAAATGAATCATCAAATTATGAACTGTACTAGTGCGAAACACATGTGGGATACGATTGGAATGATAATGGAGGGAACTGATGAAGTTCATGAAAATCGACTGGATATTCTGACGTCTCACTACGAAGCTTTTAAATCTCTTCCTGGTGAAAGTATCACTCAAGTTTTCGAGAGATACAATAAGCTACTGAATGAGTTGAGCATTCACGGGAAGAAGTATCCTCTAAGGGAGACAAACAGGAAATTCATGTTGACTCCTCTACCACACCATGTAGAACATAAAGCGTCATCCATCAGAGAGAGAGATGACTTTGCTAAAATGACTCTTGAGAAGTTGTATGGAAAGTTAAGAACTCATGAGATGGAGCAAGAGCAAAGGAAAATTATATATGGTGCTGGAACAGTAGACAGCAAGAATGTTGAATTATTGAAGATAACTGCTCTTACTGCATCCAGCCACAAAGAACCTGAAACAAAGGTTGTGAAACCGCAGAGCAAGAAGGATGTATTCTTTGAAGCTGAAATGGACAATGATGATCTACTTGGTGACGAAAGTGAGTATTATACTCTTGAGGAGTTGCAGGAACTGGAGGATCCTACTATGGCTACATTAGCAGCTAACTTTAGCCAAATAAGATTCAAGAAAAATGCTAAGTACAGATCTTCTGGAAGTAGCAACAGATCGCAGAGAATTGGTTCATCTTCTGGGTCTGAATCAGGAAAGAGTAACAAGACAGGGATGGTAGACCGAAACAAGTTTCGGTGCTACAACTGTGATAAGATGGGGTACTTTACCAGCGAATGCAGAGAACCTAGACAAGCAAATGAAAGGAAGAAATCTTTTCAGAAAAGGGACTCTAGCTCTCAGAGAAAGTATCCTGTCAAGTCATACATTGCCGAAGGCAAAAGCTGGGATGACACTGACGATGAAGAGGAGTATGGCAATCTTGCGCTGATGGCAGACTATGATCCTACTTACGGATATGAGGTAAAAACATGCCTGCTTCTATGGCTGATAGATTTAAATGTCGTAATCGTGATTGTGTCAAGCATGTGATAGACTCTAGCAAATCTATAAGTGATCTTAGATGGGATTTAGAATATGCTTTAAAAGACATAGCAACTGCTAAATCTGAGGCTGAAAATGCTAGGGCTGAACTTAGTAAAATACAAGCCAGGAATGAGGAACTAGAACTCACGAATATGCAGATAGAAAATCTAAAGGAAAGAAATGAGTATCTAGAAAACAAATTCCAGGTTAGTGTTGAGACAGAGAAAGAGCTTAAAAATCAAAGAGATGAGCTAAACACTAAGTTAAGTGCCTATCAAAACTCTGCTAATCTTGCAAAAGAACTAATTGGCAATTAGATAATTGGATCTAAAGTGGCTATTGGGTTCGACTATGGTTCTAAAAAGTTTGGTAAGAAACAAGTAATGGATCCTGAACCAGCTAAGGCTAAAAGTAAGGATGCACCACTTGTTCTTAAGAATGTCAATGATCCTTTGTTCAAGAAAACTAGTTTTGAACCCTTTGATGAAAATACTTTACTTATTAGACATGAACTACTTGTTGAGGATGTTGAGAAACTTAGAAATGAAAAGGCAAAGTCACCTAGTAAGTCAGTTAACAGTGAAGAGACAATAACTGGACTAGGTTATAAAACAGAGACTAAGGCTAAGAAGAACAGAAATGGAAGGATAGGCAAAAATGGTCCTAGGAAGTTATGTAACAACTACAACTCTGCTGCTCATCTTACTCATGCATGTAAGAATGTTAAAGTAGAGAATAATCATAATATTAATGATCATGTTCATAACATGTCTGCCATGCCTATTCATTCTAAGTGTGCTTCAACTGCTTGCATATCATGCATTGTTAATCTTATGACTGCTTTTCTAAATGTGACACATGCATCTCCTGTTGTTAATAATTGTTCACATGATGATAAAAGTAAGAAAACAAAGCATGATAGAAATAACAGACCTAAGACTACTAGTCCTCCTAAAGCTAGGAAGGAATATACTCCTCTTAAGTCTAGAAGCAAATCTCCTGAGGCTATTGCTAGGAAAGTAAAGACAGTCACTGAAAATGCAAAGAATGTTAAGCATGCTACTTTTGTTCATAAAAATGCCAAATATGAAAATGTCTCTAAGACCTTTGGACCCAAACAAGTTTGGGTACCAAAGAAAACTTAATCTCCTTTGAATACAGGGCATAAAGAAAAAGTGAGTTATGTGGATTCTGGATAGTGGATGTTCGTGACATAAGACCGGTGATAGAGCCCTGCTATCAAAGGTGGTTGAGAAAGCTGGCCCAGTGGTTACCTTTGGAGATGACAGCAAAGGATTTACTACGGGATATGGCACATTGGAATTTGGGAATGTCATCATCGAAGAAGTCTCTCTTGTTAATGGTCTTGCATATAATCTCCTCAGCATCAGTCAATTTTGTGATAAAGGCTATGAAGTCTTGTTCAAAAAGGAGAAATGTTTGATCACTAAAAAGAGAGACCAGAAGCTCGCTTTGCAAGGAGTGAGAAAGGGTGACTTATTTATAGCTGACTGGAATTCTGGATCTAATGGAGAAACTTTGTGTTTCTATGGAAAAGCATCTTCAGAAGAAAGTTGGTTATGGCATAAGAAACTTTCACATCTTAACTTCAAGACTATGAATTCTCTAGTCAAGAGGGAGCTTGTGAGAGGATTACCCGAGATGGAGTTCTGTCCTGACGGACTCTGTGCAGCATGTGAAAAGGGAAAGTCCAAGAGAGCATCACATAAAAGGAAGACAATATCAGACATCACTGAACCATTGTAACTTCTGCATATGGATTTGTTTGGCCCACACTACAAAAAATTTGATATTTACCTACCAAAATATTACCTACTATTATATATTGGTAGTTAAAGAGTTATTTTTATCTACTGATATTTAATTGTAAAAATCATTGGTAGATAAATGGTCACTTTTTTGTTTTATTACTACTCCCTCCGTCCCTTAATGTTTTTCCTGTTTTGACTGGACACGTTTGCCAACGCACACTTTTGATCGTTAATATCTTGAATTTCGTATTAGTATTAAATATAAAAACTTCACTGTATTAAAGTACTCATAAATACGAATCCAACAAGATCACTCATGACTATATTTGATCTTATAGATTAGACGTAAATTAGTAATTTGTCTCATGTCATGAACAATCTCGACATATGAAACAAGAGAAACAATATGGGATGGAGGGAGTATTAGTTAACCATAACAAACGTGATAAGTGGAGTTTTACGTGCTTTAAACATGAGAGAGAACTTTATTGAACCCACATTTCTAAGCGTCATCATATGGTTTGAAACATATACTCATTTTTTTGTTGTGGATGTACTGACCTAGTGCGTGTCAAATCTTAAATGCGAGCCCGCTGTAGTTTTGAAAAATAGCATGTAATATAAATCAATTATTTCGTAATAATTTATAGCAGTCTTTTTTATTTTGCTACAATGTAAAATAAAATATTTTATTTATTCTTGAAAAGGTAATTGTTTTTAAAAAAAATCAAAACAAAATTTTTTTTTTGAGAAAACGGAACCTATATTGTACAAACTCAATTGTACAATAATATCTTAGAACAAAATTACATTAAAATATATATATTAATTTAGCACAAAGAAAAATTAAATCTCACGGAGCCATGAATGTTACCGCACGTACCTTTTGAAGTCTTTACAAGAAATAAAATATAATATAATATAATATAATTTTTTTCAACACATGCTAACAAAAATATAATTTCTCCCAACACATTTATTTTAATTTTTTCACTAAAATAAAATGTAATTTTTTTTTGAAGCCATGTAAAATATTAGTAAGAACTATTTTTGTAATTTTGTAATGAGTCATGAGTACACACCGATATTAAATTTTGTAATTTACCGTGATTAACGGGATATAAACAGTAAAATCAATGTTCATTACTGATGAGCTCCTACCCTACTCTAGTGTAATGATTGAATCAAACTATTTTTGTGGACTATTTTTGTTTTTGAGGCCAATCATTAGAGTATTTTTAATTTACACGACTCAAATCAAACTAGCTAATACATGCCGATAAAAATATTAATATTGGATAAAAATATTAATATTCGAATATTTATATTCGTGATATCCAAATTCAAATATGTACTGTCTTGCTATGATCGTGAAAGAACAATAATTTGGAATATAAGAATCATGAACGGGTATTCCAAATATAATAATTTAAAACGTAGTAATATTTTTTTAAAAATATAATTTAATTGGGCGCTAAGATTTCCCCCCACAATTTTAGTCAATTTCAAATTACATATGGGTAATTAGTACCTACACCTACACGCACTAATTTGTCCTACCCTACATCCGGGAGTAGTCTATGCAAGTAACTTCCCCACTTTCTGCAACTTCCCATTTCATTTGCGTTTAAATTAAAAATATGAAACAACTTCCTCTCTTATTTTTAGTTTTCCATCTGATAATCTTTCATTGGTTTGACTCTGTATTTTCCGTTCATCGTTGTGTTGAGAGGTAGTGAAGACATTTGAGTACTTTTTTTCCTATTGTGTTAAAGGCCTCAATTTATTTTTAATACATAATAGATGTTTGATTTGCACACTGTTTTGCATATATCTATTGAATTGCCTACTAAGTGTTTGATGAAATTTCTCATCTAGAAATTATGCACCATCTTCTTAACACAGGGCAATTAATCAAGCGCAAACCACAAGGGCTGTCTTGGGCTCTCAAAGAGCTATGTTTGGGGATGTTCAAGGGAAAGTGAAGCAACTAGGCGAAAAATTTCCTATTGTTCGAGGACTAATTGGTACCATTTGAAAACCATATCTGCAGCTTAGATTTCACTTGTCTAAATCCTTCCAATAAATCTTGTTCCTTTTTCCCCCAGGTTCAATTAGAAGAAAGCGTTCGAGAGACACACTCATCCTTGCTGCAGTGATAGTAGCTTGTACATTGTTTCTTATCATATTTTGGCTTTCAAAGTAGACAGAATTATTATTCTACGAGATGTAAAATTGGAGATTTTCCTGCTATTCGTATCAATATCATTTTTAATCTTCTATATTTCCTTGGCACTTGTTACTGTTGGTGATAACTATTACATTTTTTTGGAATTTTCTTGCATTTAAGGATGTCATCAATTTTTGATTTTTTACTGAAAGCATTTTTTCACTTGATTTTAGATTTTGTCGATGGAGATTGCTTCAGTTTAAGCTCGTAAAGGCATTATAATGGAGCTAGGAGATATTTGTGCAATATGGAATGGCGGAGAAGCTTAGGTCATTGAAGAAATTTATTTGATTTTTGTATTAATGTACTATATATCAAGTGTAATGTTGTCGAAAATTTGTATAATTCTAGTCAATTGTATTTATACAGTGCTTTGTGCTTATGTCAATGCAATTATTACGATTTCCTTAATAGTATTACTTTATATCATTTTATGTTTATAAGCTGAGTAAAAAGATTTTACCTGTTTGGCAAAATTAAAACAGGAAAAACTTTATCTTAAATTATTAAACAATTGTTATAATACTAAAAATTGCATAATTTAGTGACATGTGGACCAATCATTTCATGACAATTGCTATGATGTGGACCAATAATTTAGAGGTGCCACTTGGAACTTTCAAAGGACTCCACATGGGCAAGTACACATCATCAGATGAGTCATTTATGATTAGTAAGATATGTGGGACCCACATAAATTTTACCCACCAATATAAAAAAGTGTAGATAAATAGTCTTTCTCCACCATCTTTTACCTACCAATTGCTACAAATGCTATAATGGTAGATAAAACCTTTTAGCTACTAATAAATTACTTTTACCTACATTTACAATTGGTAGGTAAAAGCTAAATTTCTTGTAAGTTAATGTCATGTCTGTGTCCAAGAAGCGATACTGTTTAGTAATTGTGGATGACTATTCCAAATACACATGGGTGTTATTCTTGCATTCTAAGGATGAAGCAGCGCAGATGATTATCGATCATATCAAGAAGATTGAGCTAGAAGCTGGAGTGCCCGTACGTAAAATCAGATCAGATAATGGGACTGAATTCAGAAACTCAGTTCTTAATAGCTGGTGCACTGAGAAGGGTATCTCAAGATAGTTTTCAGCACCCAGGACCCCACAGCAGAATGGAGTGGTTGAGAGGAAGAATCGAACGTTGATTGAAGCTGCCAGAACAATGCTGAATGAAGCTAAACTTCCTACTTATTTCTGGGCTGAGGCAGTCAATACAGCTTGCTATACTCAAAATAGAACCCTGATCAACAAAATGTATGAGAAGACACCATATGAACTTATGGCCCTCACTAAACCATCCGTGAAGTACTTTCATGTGTTCGGAGGAAAATGCTATGCTCTTAAAGATGGTTATGAGCATCTTGGTAAGTTTGATGCTAAAGCAGATGAAGGCATTTTCCTAGGGTATTCATTGGAGTCTAAGGCGTACAGGGTGTATGTGATCGATAGTCAAAAGGTTATGGAAAGCCTTAATATGAGATTTGATGATGCAAGATCTGCTAGTATTCAGAAAGAAGATGATGATGAATCTCTAGCTTTTGAGAATCTTTCTGATGATGAGGATGATGAAACCGAACCTGAGGTTTCTGTTGATAATGTTAATAGTAATAATGGAGATGGTAATAACGGTGATCCAGGTAATGGTGATGGCAGTGAGATCACAGGACCTCAAAGTCAGACTATTTCTGGTTCCAGTCCTCAGGAGAGTACATCTGTAGATCATACCAGCAACAACTCAGGGGGAGCAGAAGAAGGATACACTATTCAGAATGTTGATAATGGGGAATCATCCATAATTCATCTACCAAGGCAAACTGTTTGGAATCGTGATCATACTTTTGATCTGATCATTGGTGATCTTGACTCAAGAGTTCAGACTAGAAGAGCTACTCAGAATGAATGCTTGTATTATGGTTTTCTATCAGAAATTGAACCTAAGAAGGTTGGAGAAGCTCTGGAAGATCCAGATTGGGTGATTGCAATGCAAGAGAACTCAATCAGTTTGAAAGACAGAAAGTTTGGAAGCTGGTACCCAGACCAAAGGACAAATCTGTAATTGATGTAAGATGGGTATTCAGAAATAAACTTGATGAGAATGGAATTGTTACAAGGAACAAGGCGAGACTGGTTGCCAAAGGCTACACTCAAGAAGAAGGTATTGATTAATTATGATGAGACTTTCGCACCAGTTGCTAGACTAGAAGCCATCAGGATGTTTCTGGCATTTGCTGCACATTCAAACTTCAGAGTATATCAGATGGATGTGAAAAGTGCTTTCCTGAATGGTGAGCTTGAAGAAGAGGTCTATGTTGAATAACCTCCTGGTTTTATTGATCCTGAACTTGAGGACTTCGTCTACCTTCTATTCAAAGCTCTCTATGGTCTTAAGCAGTCTCCTAGAACATGGTATGACACTCTTGCTGAATTCTTACTTGAAAGTGGTTTTACTAGAGGTGTCATAGATAAAACTTTGTTCTATAAAAACCATAAAAATGATATTCTACTTGTGCAAGTTTATGTTGATGACATTATATTTGGCTCTACGAATGATGCACTTTGTGCAAGATTTGCTAAGTTGATGCAGAGTAGGTACGAGATGAGCATGATGGGAGAGCTAAACTACTTCCTTGGATTTCAAGTGATCCAAAGAACAGATGGTATCTTTATCTGTCAATCCAAGTATATTAAGGATCTTCTTAAAAAGTATCATCTTGAAGATTCAGCACCTTCAAAGACTCCCATGGCCACTGCCACTAAGCTTGATCAAGATAAATCTGGAAAACGAGTTGACATAACAATCTACAGGGGCATGATTGGTTCTCTACTCTACCTCAC
Organism: Kitagawia praeruptora; assembly: GCA_037693485.1. Taxonomy (NCBI): domain Eukaryota; kingdom Viridiplantae; phylum Streptophyta; class Magnoliopsida; order Apiales; family Apiaceae; genus Kitagawia; species Kitagawia praeruptora. The sequence goes on from CM075345.1 coordinate 137,758,108, forward strand.
TGCAAGCAGACCAGATATAATGTTCGCAACGTGCTTATGTGCGAGGTTCCAAGCTGATCCTAAAGAATCACATCTGATAGCCGTGAAGCGTATCTTCAGATATCTTAAGGGTACTCCGAATCTTGGTATTTGGTATCCTAAGGATACGGGTTTCGACCTAGTTGGCTATACAGACTCTGATTATGCTGGTTGCAAGATTGATCGCAAGAGTACTTCTGGAAGCTGTCAATTCCTTGGAAGGAGATTAATTTCCTGGTTCAGCAAGAAGTAGCATTTAGTAGCCACATCTACAGCAGAGGCAGAATACATTGCAGCTGGTAGTTGTTGCTCACAAATCTTGTGGATGAGGAATCAACTCATGGATTATGGTCTGTTGCTGAACAAAATACCTATATTCTGCGATAACAAAAGTTCCATAGCAATCTCAAATAATCCAGTACAGCATTCTCGGACCAAGCACATCGACATAAGGTATCATTTCATTCATGAACATGTTATGCATGGTACTGTGGAACTTCACTTCATTCCCACTGAGCAACAACTTGCAGACATTTTCACGAAACCACTTGATGAATCTACATTCAATAGGTTGGTTAGTGAACTTGGCATGTTAAACTTGTCCTCTTAACAGGAAGTCAACAAATGCAAGTTGTTGTACATTTTCATGATTTTATCTACTAATTAGTTGCCATGTGTTTAAGTGTTAGAAATTTGTGGTAATTAGTTGGTACTACTGAAGCGATACTTGAGTATCAACAGGTTTGCATGTTATATCTTTGTGTAATACTCGTGTACTCGATATTTATTTTAATAATTGATATCATGACTAAAGCAATTCAAGATTGGATCTCACCTGTTCTGATATTTGATTATTAAAATAAATTGTAGCATAATTAAATAAATATTTTATTGAGATATATCAATTAATGATATTTTGTTAATTTTATAGTTTATCTGATTATTGTGGATTATTTCTTGATTCACTGCGTGATTATTTTTAAATCCATAACAATTAGAAGTATTAAATATGTGTATATGTGTATAGGCTGATAGGTCTTGGTGATAAGATGTTTTTCGGCCAACAGATTTCGGCGATAAGATGTTTTTTCGGCTAATTAGGGTGTTATGTGAGAAATTATTGAACGGTGTTAGTTTTTCAAACATAACCTATCACTATTACACCTAACCCACTAAACCTTGAAACCTTATAAATGATGAGTTTTTGTTTGTGTTTAACATCATCATTTTTCAGATATACAGAGCATATACACACAATTGCTGAATATTTCGAGCTTTGATCGGAAATATCTCTCAATCCAGCTGGTGGTTTTTAGATCGGATTTCATATTCTTCATTTATACATCATCCTTTATAAAAACTAACCCTTGTTTTTTAGTTTCCTCAAAGTTTTGAAAATGGCATTGCAGGGAAGCTTTTTAATTGCTAAAGTTAATCCTGTTTCCATTCAGCAAATCGAAACCATTCAGGATGAGCAATTTCGGGCTTGGACACAATTTCTGAAAGAACATTCATTAATTCGTTATGCTTTAGTTACACAGGTGCAGCTTAACCATGATGCATTGCGTGAACTATATTGTAGTGTAGTTAACACTTCTGGACAGGACGGGTGTGCATTCACATATCGACTATTTGGTAGGTCGATTAGGGTCACTGAACGAGATGTTAATCGAATTCTACATTTTCCTATGGAAAATCTCGTTTCTGATCCTACACCTGAACAGATTGAAATGTTCTTTCATTTTATAAGGTACCAAGATGGCAATTTCAATACTGGTACTCTTTCAAGAATGTTTCTAACCCAGTATTGGAATTTCTTCTTTCACACTAATAACCATGTTTTTTCCTCAGATAGGACAAATCAAGATCGAATACCTGAATTTATTCAAAAAATAGGGTATGCGGTCGCCAACAATTTGAGGATTAATTTTGGAAAAATAGTACTTGGTTAAATCATTTTAAAGATGAAACACTTGGGAACAAGAGATGTTCAGACTCAAAATGTCAAATGTCTATATCCAAGGTTTCTACAGCTAATATTAAATGATTTTTTGAATGATGAAGACAGGGTACGCTTGGAAAATGGTCAAAAGGTGGAATGTTCTTCCATGAAGACGAATGTAATTAATTACATAAGCAAAAAGAAATATACAGATGTGCCTACAGTCCTAACTGAATATCTAAAGACTATCCCACTTCCGTTGTTACCAAGACCAATGAGAGCTGGTATACGACAAGGTAATATTTCAATCCCTACTATTCCAACCTCTGTATTCCCTATTGTGTCACAGGAAATACAGTTTCTACAGCCCCTAATGGCCATCTTACCCGACCAAGAGCAGGAAATCCCACCGACTCTAACACAAGTCGAAGAGCCCATTCTACAAATGCAAACACAAACACAACAAACTCCTACACCTCATTTGTCACTTAAACGGCCAGTCATTCACATTATTGAGGGAGATAGTGCCTCAGCAATACCACATAAGGAGTTAGTTACATCAGCCGCTCTACCTCATTCTAAACGGAATAAACCCAATAAACTTGAGGTAATGGCAACTGTTAGTGAAACAATTCTTTCTTATCCAATGAGTGAAAATGTAAATAAGGTTGAATTGACGGGAGCAACTGGTGAATCTTCCATTTTACGGAAAGATCCATTAGTAGAAGGTTCTTTTATGAACCAATTATCTTCACAGACATACGAGGGAAACTTGGGTTTTGTGCCATTAAATCGATTCAAGTTTAACCTCCCAAAGGGAAAATCTCTGGATCTCTTTCGAGATTTACCACTCTTTACCAGTGGTCGGCAACTCGCTTCATGCGAGGACGGAAGCTCACGAACTTTCATTGCACCATCCGTGACCTCTGAAAAAGGGGCTAGGATGATTTCATTTGCAGGTACACATATCGGTGGAAGCTCTGGAGGAGAGTTTAGGGAAACACAAACAGAACATGTAAGTGTAACCCAAACCACTAAACCGAGTGAATATAGAGTGTTGAGTGAAACAACTGCAGAACGCACGAGTGAGCAACCTACTCAACCACATGCACCTGTAACCAGAAAGGAATACAGCAGACTCCTTACACGGGTCCAAACAATGGAGAAAGAGTTGCAAAATATTTGTAAGTCCATTGCAAAAATCAAAATTTTGCAACTTATTCAACATGATGCATTCCAGGTTCAATTAAGTTCAATGGCAGCCCAGTTTAGTCATGCAATCCACTCCTTGGTAAAGTCATCTTCGTCTAATTTACCAACTCCACATCCAACTACTCTGGAGGATAACCCAACTGAGGGGGAGAAGGTGGATGACCAAGAAAAATCTACTAGGCGTAAGGGCAGGGAAAAGGTTGTTGACACGGAATTAACATTATTTTGGGAAAGGAAAAGCTAATGGGAGTATTAGTACAATGTGGAAAGAAAGCAAAGGCAAACTTGAAGATATGTTCAGTCTACAGGAACAATTGTCTTGCACTTGGTTAATTTTTTAGAAATCTGGAAAATGTATATATATGATCCAGAATGCGCTTTAATATTATTTATCTTTGTGCTTCATTTTTGTTTTTGTATCAGTTGAGTTATCCTCTAGGAATTTGCTTGTCAAACCCTAACAATCATATAGGGGGAGATTGTAAATCATAATGTAATGTAATATGTAATAGAGGACATATATAACTCAACTAGGATAAAAGATAAATAATATTAACTCTATACAGGGATCGTGAAATTTGAAGAACAGGCATCAACAAGGATCAAGTCGCTGAAAGAAGTTCATTAACATGATCAAGCCTCAGTGATAAAATAAGATGTACAGATGATTCAGTTGAAGGGCCAAAAGATTCCATGTATTCAAATTAATTGAAGATACTGCTGCAGGCTAATCAATTGGAATGTAACGAAGGTGTGAAGATCAAGATCAGTGCTAGTCACTTGTGAACCAGACCAGTGCACTAAGTGTTAGCACATACGAGAAGGATCAACACATTAATTCACATAAAGAATTGCCAAAGCCTATTGACGATCAAGGACAGACATAATATCTCAAGTAGAATATTTGAAACAGAATAGAGAAGCCCAAAAGAAGCAGCCAAAAATAGTAATACTATGCACGGTTACTATGCACGTTTACTATGCACGGTTACTATTTATGGTTACTATTCATGGGTACTATTCACGGTTACTGTGCAAATAGTGGTTACTGTGCAAATGGCGTCTACTATTCAAAAAGTGGCTGGAGGGGCCCACTGGGGTTGTTGAAATAGTACAGCATAGTAAATTTCTATAATCTATAAATATGCATGCTGTATTTCATTTCAAAACACACCTCAACACACAACTTTCTCTTCTCTCTCTTATATCTTTTCTGTGTAAGCTGCTAGACAGTTCATCTAGTAGGAAAGCCGGCTTAGCCCGCTTTCAGGAAGTGTCGGGTAGAAGGTCCTCGTGCCTAAACTATCCTTAGGAGTGTTCTGGTTTTTGAAGCTAATCCATTGGATTAGAAGTTGTAACACCCCTCGGTTTTTTATCAATTCAAAGATATTTTTCCGAATTGATTGTGTTATTTCGATTCAGTTGTTGACCTTATTTTTCACATTTCAAAAATCCAAATATTTTGAAATAACGTATTCAACCCCCTTATACGTTATTCTGGACCTAACACTTTTCGGTTTATTAGAGGTCCAAATTGGACACTCAAAATCACATTTACAAAAAATTGGTGACCTCGATTGTAGTCTTGAATTCATTGTGCGCGCTAACACTTCCAATAGACTTCATCTCAATTGATTAGCCAAAAGTTCCACCATTTCTATTATGAACCCTAATCCTAATATATATATAACTTAGGTTAACATTATAACGGGGCAAAAAAATCACGTGTGTGGCACTTGCCATCTATTTTCCATGTAATTTCTGTTCTTTTTATTCATTTGTCCACAATATATGTTATCTGTCAAAAAGCGTGTCACATCAGCAATAAGCCAATAATTTAATGTCCATCAAAATCTTTTAGACGGAAAGATCAAAACCAGAAAAATTCAAAAATTTAATTACGTAAAATACGGAATCTTTAGTTAAGGGACTAAAACAATAAAATCGATATAGTTCGTGGACTAAAGAATTTATTTTCCCTTTTTTACTCTGTTGCTTACCTTTCTTTTATAGGACAGAAGTCCAGTTACTATCACAACGTCCATTCATGTATGGTGTGTTGTACGTACGATTCTATGAATCTGTGGTGTAGTATTTGTTTCGGCATTCAGTTGTGTTTATATATTTATTTATTTGTATATGTTTCATCTCATTTGCATGGTTAGGTTTTTTTTCCTTTGAAAATTACTACATTATGGACATTTTTCATGTTTTCCTTAAAACTGTCATGTATGATCCTAATGACTTTTATCATGACGATTATTTTTTTTCTTCGTAAATTCGATCTACATCATTTTATCTCAAAATGAATTTGGAAAATGTTAATCTAAATTATAAATTATAATTAATTTATAACAAGATACAAATATGATTATAAATACAATTTGTACTTCATTTAAAAAGAATAGTTTGATTATCTAAAGATGGATGTGGATTGTGGATGAGCTTTCACATCTTGGCCTGTGAAAGGACAATGACATTGGCTTACAGGGGTTGACTGTCCTTCCCAAGGTCGTTGATTGTGTTGTTGGTTCCGCATTTCATGTGGGCGCATTTTTTTATGGGGTAAAAACTTGAAGAAAATATGTATTTATCTATATGAGTAATGTTATCCTCCGTCCCTTTCTAGTGGATACATTTACAAAAAAAAAATTGTCTCTCTAAATAGTTTACCAGTTTTTCCATATATGCCTCTTTATTTCTAAAATTAATGTTTAATTTTATATTTAATTTACACATTTATAACTCATCATTTAATGTTAAGATTAAGGGCAAATATGGAAACACATTCATAATTAAAATTATTTTTTACAAATGTGCGAATTAAAAAGAGACGGAGGAAGCATATTCCAACAAAAAATACTTTTCTGTCTCTTACACAGTTACACTTGTAAAGAGTAAGAAAAAAAAACCGAAAACAGTAAGAAAAAAAGACTCGGATATTAACAAAAATGAGGAACATGTAAACAGTTGCATCGACAATAACGTTTTAAGTTTGGGGTTTGTTTCAGCTTTCACGTGGTCCTTGTATCTACAACTCTATCCCAGCAGCAGCAGCAGCAGCAGCAGGGTTGCCTAGCCTTTGAATTTTTACAAACTTCCGTGTAGTACTCTCACCTCATGGTATGTAAAAAAAGATTGCTCCATGTTTTAATAATTTAATAGTTAAACTTTTAATCGGGAAAAAAATTGAAAAATAATATGTAAAATCATCTATTATATGCGTAACAAGTCAAAAGAACTTGTATTTAAAATCCGAGAAAGTATTTATTTATTTTCTTTACTTACTTTTAGAGTATAGACTCATGGTATTGGGCTTTAACTTTTTCAAGGCCCTAAATTACATATTCCGGATGGGCTTTGGATTATATAACAGTGGGCAGCTTCACGCTACTTAAATTAAGCAGAGCTGCTTCACATTCAAGATGTCCATATCCTCTGATTAATAATGAGCTGATGCTTTTTTAGCAATTGTAGGTACATTACATATATTTCACACTGGACCCGGGCAACTAATTTCTCTTTGCATGTCATGAACTTCATCGGTGGAAGAAACTTGATTACCCGATTGAAAAGAAACTTGGAGGTCAATGTTCGGCTGATTTAGGAGTCTTGTGCACCAGGCATGACCTAACCACCTAACCAGGCATGACCTAAAGAATGAATGAAGCATGTTTAAGAGTGTCGAATGTTACCTGTCTTCAGATCGGCTGATGTAGGAGTCTTGTGCACCAGGCATGACCTTAAGAATGAATGAAGCATGTTTAAGAGTGTCGAATGTTGCCTGTAATCATTGAATTGTTTGTTAGCATATCTGACTTGTAATGCACGCTGTATGGTGACTAGTCCCGGACCTCTACAAAGATTACAACCTCCGTCAAAAAAAATATGAAGTGAACAGGATGCATCACCAAACAGCCCTTAATGTTGCTAATAAACCAACAAATCAGAAGTGAGTGGCTGGAATCAAATGATTTTCATAGATGTGTTGGAATATGAACAGCTAATCGCTAACTGTACTAAAAATCTGGTTTGCCGTAAATATGAAGCTACAAGAAATTCTAACTATGACTAATAATTAAAACACTACAAAGAGTCACAAGCTTCATATTCATCTGTCCGGCATTTGTTCTTAGCAGTCTCCAGCTTCTTCAGGAATATAATCTGGATCTTGTGATTTGTCATCATCTTCTGGTAAATCAGTGTAGACCCATAGTGACCAATTAATCATCCCTCTATCAGTATAGGGCAACTCTTTATTTCTTTGCATGCCATTAAGTTTGTCAATTAAACTTAAAAGAATCTGGTGGTTGAGTGCTTCATAGTTTCTGCGCAATTAAAATCCAAAAACATTTAGTTTGCACAATCTTGTTTTTCATCTATTAATTACGGATTCATATAGAGTGCTATCTATCATTATCCTCCTACCTATGTGTGAAGATGACATATAGAAGTTGAGAAGTCGCAAGCAACACAAATATTAATCTGATCACGCTTATAATCCGCATTTGCTGTCCAATGTTATCTGTCAAATACTTAGGGACAAAACACTCAAACAGGAATGCAGCACATAACCCTGCAGAAACACAAACCACGGTATGATGTTCCACAATTGAGCGCTATACTTAAGTTCAGAGGTTTTAACAATTGTAATACATCATAATAATCATCACGCACCTATATAAAGCCTAGGCCTCACACTGTAGGTCTGCTTTGTACTTGTGAACATAAAGATAACAAAGATTGATATGGAGTATGCTAGGAAAGCTTTGATAGTACTTGACTCGATTAGAATGGCGTTGTGTAAAGCAAAAAGGTTGTCAATGGCTAGAAACATAGCTGATTGATTTGATTCAAAATCCTCCTACAAAATACAAATGTCTAACAAAGTGCAAAACATATATACCTTCAGTTGACTTAGAATATATGTCCTCCACTAACCTGAGCTGCTAATATAGTTCTAGATTTCTGTATCAGATGATCCTGAGTTTGTTTAAGCTGTTCCTGCCGCCTAAAAAGCTCTTCCTGTTGCTTATGACCAATTTCAGACAACTTTTTTGTAGTTTTCCTGAAAATGTAATACAAATTATCTTGCTTATTTCTATGTGTACATGCGCACACATGGCATGATGTGTTTATTCTAATTTTGCAAATTAATTTCCCTTTACCTGCTGTCTTCAAGTGCCTGAGACATAAAATTTGACATCTGTTGCACACCCTTAAGAGCATCAGATTGTCCCTCTAGAAGTTCAGTTTGTACACCTATAGAAACTGCAGTTATGTTGCCAATGTTATCAGCTTTGTTTTGAAGATATTTCATCTTCGAAGACATTTCATCATCCATCTTGCCAATCGCATTCTCAATTTCAAGAGCTTCAAGTTCAAACTTGTCTACTTCAAGGTCCAAATTGTTAAAGGAATTACGAAGCAGTGCCATCCCTTCCACTGTACTGGCTTTCATGTTCCCTTGTCTTTCAAGAAATTCCGATTGAAAAGATGCCATGCCTAGAGACTGCTCATGAACAGCCTCCATATGTTTCAATGTAATACCAGCCTGATCTTCGACAATTTTAGATGTCTGAGCCAGTTGATGAGAATGAGAATCAATTGAGACCAAGGATTCCTGAATTTTGTTCGAACTTGTTGTCAGATGTTCTGCTTGATCTTGAATATCTCTAATCTTGCTTTCTGCAGTTTCAGCTCTCATCTGAAGTTCAGTAACTAATCTTTCCATGTGTCGCTTGAATGTGTCCGCTCTACAATAAAATATGGAATAAATTGATGCAGCTTAGGCCTTGAACTTGACCAAATTAATTTAAGTATAGCACTCAATTGTGAAACATCATATTGTGGTTTGTGTTTCTGCAGGGTTATGGTATGCAGTCTCAATTTCAAATTATAAGATCAACATAAACAAAGTACACAGACAAATGCTTGTATTAGTAAAACAGAGTAATGCACAAGAAACTTAACTGTATCTGATGACAGATTGAATTAGTCTCGACATAAAATTCCAGATAAATGTCATGAGCATCGACATCTAATTTCTGAAGACAAGTCTTCATGGAAGATTCCCAATCACAATGAGGAAACGGGGACCTACCGGAATCCTTCTGAAAACAATCACTAAGATGCCAAGCAAGCCTAGACCGATATTCTTCAGCAGCAAGTATCTCAGAACACCCTGCTAACAGATTCTGAAATGCATTTTGCCAACACGAATTCGAAGAAACTGACATTTGCTTTGCATTCTGTAGCAGTCCCACTCCCTTGTGACTGTGAAGAGGTTCCCCGGAAAGTTTAGAAACAACTCCTTTCGAATCGGCAGCATTTTTCCAAGAAAAATGCCAACTAAATGAAACACAATATTGTGAATGAATGATCATAAACAGTAACAACCAACTATTAAAATGACCCATCAGAATTATTTTCTTGGCTCTGGGTGTAATAATCAGCAAAGATACATTACAACCTGCATTCAAGAAACAAAACAAATTCAAGCAAGATTTAGATGCTTGCAGTTCAATATTTATAAAAGGAGGCAGGAGTAATCATTAATGCAAATTTTGAGTTATGGCATCAAATTAAGTGTAAGTATTGGGATAAACCATAAAAATTACTCTAAAAAACTTCCGAGAATTGATCATATAAACAGTGCAAACAGGTTACAATTATCAAAACAATTATCAAACAATTATAAGAAACTATCTCGCCCGATTACAGTTATATGCGAGAAGATATTAACTAAAAATCAAACTATGTACCATTTTTTGCATTACTAAATTACACTACAAGAAAAACGGCTAAAAGTGACTGTATCATTCCGGTCACTATTATGAAAGTTGTAAACTACCCGGTAAACAGTTATTGCAAATTACTAATAGTTATTGCAAATTAATAGTCCATTAAACGTGCAGTAAATCACGGTTAAACTTCAATTTACACATAATGAAAAAGATGAAGACATAGATACCAGGCGTGGAATCTTCTTTGTTTCGTATTGCATGCTGCTGCTGTTTGTTCAGTTTTAATTTGTACAAACAACAAATACTACAAACTACAAAGGAATGTGGGAGGCAGGGAGTATTTGATAAGAGTTTTGCACGGTTTATATAACTAACTCGAAGAACCAGGGCGTAACTTTTGCATAAAAATGTATTTAGCAATGTTAGGTTTTCCAAATTTTTTCCCAAAATTTTTACTGAATGATATGGGCATATGTATGTACGCGGAATCTCATTTTAAACTTAGGAAAATTATCAATTATAGACATGACACATAAGTAATTGGTAAATTTTTGGAGATATCTAGCATTTTCCATTTGGTATTTATCTTTCCTTAGTTTGTTTTAATTCTGAAATTTCCTTAATTTGTTAGAGCATCTCCAATGGGAGAGACTAGTTAGGTAAAATTCAAAATTAATTACCATAAATAATAATTATAAAGAATGTATAAAAAATATTGCACTCCAATGGGACAAAACCCTTATCTATAATTATAGATAATCTCTTGATGTTGGCTATATTTGTCGAACCTCTAGAGACATGTAGTGTATTGCCACATCACTTATTTCTATATTAAAATTATATATTCCATTAATAACAACTTAAAATATTAATTACATACCATTTTTAAAATATAGCTAATCATTATAGCCAATACCATCGGAACACAATGTCTTACAGGTTCGACAAATTTTACATAATTAATATTTTATTTAATTTAGCCAATCATTTTTAGCTAATGCCGTTGGAGATGCTCTTAGTATTAGAGCATCTCCAACCGAACTCTCCCCTTAGCAATATAATACACCTGGCAGCTGAACAGTACGAAGAATAGCCAATCTCTCACAATAACACCACTCCAACCGAGTGAACCCCTTGTCTAAAAAAATAGCCACTCACGCCACAATGGCTATATATAGATAAGCACTACAGATCTGTAGGGATTGTCCAGCTCATCCAGAGCTTCTTCTTTCCCTCATGCCAACACTGAGATATTCTAATTTAATTCTTAAAGTCAATCTCAAAATTGAAAAATATTAATAAAATAATAATAAAATATTACTTTCAAAATATAGTCAACCAATATAGCCAACCCCCGTTGGAGCCCAATACCTTACAGGTTCAGCAAATTTTAGCCAACTATTATTTTATATTATTATAGCCAACCATTATAGCCAACCCCATTGGAGATGCTGTTAGGCATTAGCCACTTGCTTTTTCTTTCTGAATTTGACTTGCTTTGTTTGTAAAAAGATCATAGTATGTGTTGCCTGCTGACGTAAGAAAAAGGATCATATTCTCTGGATTTTTAATAATTTATAAATTAATATTTTGTAATTTTACGCATTATATCCTCATCTATCTATACTTTATTATTATAAGCAAATATGAATATATTTGATTGTTACTTGATTGGTTAACAATTTCCTAAAATAATCTTAACACTTTCCTAAAAAAATCAATTTAAAATTAAAAAATATTAAGTAGTATAATACTATATAGTATATTACACATTGAGTACTACACGGCTACAACTACGAATTTTATTCACAAATATTCATTAAAATGTCAGGAAGGAATCTATTCCAAGTATAATGAACAAATTAAAATTAAACAAACTAAAACTTTAAAAATTTATTTACGTAATAATCTATGTTATATTGGTCATTATTACAAGTAAACATAATATATTTAGTTAATTTGATTTCTTGATTAACACCTTCGCATGACGATTTTAACAATTTTCTAAAAAAACCAATTCAAAGATAAAATAAGTGTAAAATAAAAAATATTAAAGTAATCTAATAATATCTTCATACTGAGTTGAGCACATTTATCTAAACATTTGAAATATGCAAATAAAATTATTTAATTATTATTTATATAATTACTTTAATTCACAAAAACTTAATTATCACATTGTATCAAGTGTTGGGTATATTTGGTTGGTTGATTACGACCACAAATTTCATTCACATTAAAATGTCAAGATGGAGTCTATTCCAGAACAAATTAAAATTAAATAAATTAAAAGTTTAAAATTTTATTTACGTAATAATCTATGTTATATTTATCATTATCACAAGTAAATATGATATAATTGGTTAATGTGATTCCTTGATTAACACCTTCGCATGAAGATTTTAACAATTTCCTAAAAGAACTAATTTAAAAATAAAATAAGTGTAAATAAAAAATATTAAAATAATATAATAATATCTACACATTGAGTTAAATCCATGTACCGAAATATTTGAAATATACAAATAAAATTATTTAATTATTACTTATATAAATGCTTTAATTCACAAAAACTTAATCATCACAGAATTCAGATTGTATCAAGTGTATCATATATATTGTGTATAATTTGTTTAAAATCGAAACATTAAAATTTGAAAGTCGGTCAATCTATAATGTATTTCCTTTTAGTACTCGGACTTTATTACTTAATTGTTGCTACTTTGATCCAAAATAAATTTGAAACACATCTTTAAAACCTGTTCATTTTAATTATTTAATCAATTTATAAATTAAAATTTAATATAATATTCTAAGTATTTATTTTAAAGACATATTTTACAACAATACAAATTTTTAACACCTAATTATTTTAATACCTACATTATTAGATTTAAATATAAATCAATTATATTTAAAATATTTATACCAAATATTAATAGAGAAAAATATGAAAAAATAATATAAAAGAATAAATAAAAAAAGTTACGTGCATCGCACGGGTTATATGCTAGTATATAATATATGTAAAGTGGATCTTATCCATAATTTTGGTCACTGTACTACCAAAGTAATCTTAACCGTCGAACCTAATATTTTGAAAAATAGACGATCAAGATTATATCGTATTAAAAGGAGAATTATTGTATAAAAGGATAAAATTAAAAATTGTTGTATAATAATATAATTTTAAAAGAAAATTATAACATGAAAAAGATATAATTAAAAAAGGATACAATTGAATTTTATTTATTTTTTATTAATATTAAAAAAAGATCATATTTACTATTTAACATCTATCTCGAGATCTAGAAATTTGGATGATTTTACAGGCCATGTGAAACTCATTTAATTATCTTTAATTTGGTAATGATTTAACAATTATTATCCAAATGAAAACACTAAGAACCTCAAGAAAAAATATAATTATGAGTTTTTACATTAATTATATTCGGTGTAGAAGACCTACATTGATAATCATATTCAATATAGAAAACCAAATTATATATGATTTAAATCATTAACATACACTTTTTTGTATTTCAATATAAATACACTTTTTACTTTACATGTTAAAATATAAAATAGTTTTTTATGCAAGATTCAACGTTTTTCATCTATTTATTTTATGATCTAACGGTTCTTATTTATTTTGTCGTACTGGAAACCAAAACCAGGCTATTGACTACCAAAGTTTGGACAACATCACTCTTACATTTATTATTAAAATCGCATTTGATTGTTAGTAGAACTATCTTCAAATAATAAGAAGGGTATTTTGAAAATCAAAACGACATATAAGTAGAGTTCATAAATTGAATAGCAATTTCAACGTAAAAAATCGTCAATTTCTTCTCTCTTTTATTTCTGCTTAGTTTTAATTGGAAAATAATTGTTAAACCATCAATAAATTAAAGATTATTTTGTTAATTTCGTGTGGAATGTAAAATCGTCCAAATCAAATTTTAAGAAATCAAGATAGAGCATAAATATTGAATTGAACGTGTAAAATCTTATATATATACATATCAATTTTTGGGTGAAAAACCAAACTACCCACCAAATAAATCCATTTGCCCAAAATGCCTACAGGCGCTCAACACCGCCCTTTTTACCCACGGTATACGCATCTTGGAGATGCGTATACCGTACACGCATTGCAGCGTTGCGTAGTCTTTGTAAATCAGAAATTAACCAATTTCAACATTGCGTTGAATACGTATGTTAAACATGCGCGTTCTAAAATACGCATGTTGAACATGCGTATTAAACGCACTGTTCATCGTCTTTCCAACCATCGTCGGAGACGATTTTTCGACGAAACTTTGATCAGCTCGTCCCGTCCATCTCCGGCATCTTTCACTTGCATATTATATACCAAAATGACTGTATTTTCTCCCTCTACAAATCTATGTTTTTCGATTTCCATTTGTTTCGCTATTTTTGAAAACCCCAAATTGAACCTTTTTTCCGATCACATTTTCAGATCTCCTCGTACAGGCCCCTGCGGGGCCGAACTTCAACAAATGAACATAACACGATGTAGAGGCAGGCCTGGGATTTCTTTTCATGCCCTCAGTTTTTCTTGTGGTGGCCGGAATGATACGGACGAGGAATGGCGATTTTTCGGACGTCGGAGTGTTGGAGCAGTCTGTGAACAAATGACGTCAGCTGACGTCAATACGCATGCTGGTAATGCATGATTTGAGATACGCATCCTGGAAATGAGTATTCCAAGCCGCGCATGACCAGCATGCGTACTCCGTAGGTAAAAAGGGCGACTTCTTCCGAAAATGGGTATTTCGGGCAGTTTCCACAGAAATGTTGTGTAGTTTGGGCAATTTTTCTCAATTTTTTAACAATAATTTGATATGTAAATTAATAACATATAAATATTAAAAATTAATATAATTATAAATATTAACAAAGGAAACGTACTTTACACATTTTAAAAACTAATAACATATTAAATATCACAAAATAAAGTGTGATTTATATATAATGATAACTGGGCACGTCAATAGATCCAATATTCGATTCGATTCAATTAAATATATAGTATTGTAATATATTTGGAAGGAATAAAATCGAAAAGAATGCGACCCAACATCTTTCAAAATAAAAGGCCGAATACCTTGCATTTCCTTTTAGATTTATTTATAAAAAATCTAAAAGTGACACATCAATAAATCATTCTGACATCATCAATATTCATATTTTTTAACTATAAATAATCAATTTACATAATTATATCCTATATAATTAGCGTAAGAGAGTTTGGATGATCGTCGTCTGGTCGTCATCGTACAAAACGTTGTTTTATGTACAGTAATCTTAATCTTCATCAAAAGAATAAACAGATATACATATTGTCAATAAATAGTGTATTTATAAAAATGCAATCTATAATTATAAAATTGCAATCTATAAAAAAACATAAACAAAAATGCAATTTATAAAAAAACATAAACAAATGTAAATTATTTTATTGATATTTTAAAATTGTGAAGGTACATTATGTAAAAAAATGCAATCTATAACCATAAGAATGCAATCTATAAAAAATATAAACAAATATAAATTGTTTTATTGATATTTTAAAATTATGAAGATACATATTATCAATAAATAGTGTATCTATAAAAATGCAATCTATAAAAAATCATTAACAAATGTAAATTTTTTAATAACTTTACCAACCAATAAAATATAAAACTAAAACTATAAACAAATAAAAAAAAATTAAATTAAAACAATGTAATCTATGAATGTGATTACAATTATCTAATTACTTTACCTAGAAAACTTCGAAAATAAAAAATATTAGAGCATCTCCAACTTAATAAAACCTTTAGCTAAAATTAAATGTGAAATGCCATTAATAAAAAATATAGAGAATATGTAAACAAAATGTTCACTCCAATTAGGCCTGTCAATGGACCGGAGCTCCGATCCAATCCGATCCGAGACCTTATAACTGGATATATATGGATTTATATAAAATAAATTCGATCCGATAAAAATCCGATCCGATAAGAGTCCGATCCATATAATATGGATATGGATTTTACATGATCCGATCTGTTAAGAATCCGATCGAATAATTATAATTATATATTTATATATTTTATCATATATTAATATTCATATATTTACAATTATACAAATAATGTATAATTTTCAAGTCATATGAGATCCAAAATCCTTTAGTAGTATTTTATACTATATTTTGAAAAATGTATTATGTTTATAATGAATACGTTATCATTGTATTGCATCTAAAATTGAATTCATATTTTAGTTTGAATTATTTTTATTCTTAGAATCCATTTCTTGATTATTCTAATTTTGTATGGTACATTTCTAATAGATATTTATTTTTGATTTTCAATGTTCTATTTTTCTTGTATTTGGATGTTAATGTGTACTTTTACATCTAAAAATTGTTTTTTTTACCATTTTAGATTTTAGTAGATTTTAATATTAATATAAATTTTTTTGAAAAAAAAAACTAATTGGATTGGATATCCGATCCGATTACCCGTAATCCTAATGGAGCGGATATGGATTGGTCTTAAAAAAATCCGACACTTAATCCGATCCGATCCAAAAAATTAAATGGATTTGGATATGAATTTAGGTTGATCCGGTCCAAACCCGATTCATTGACAGGCTTAACTCCAATGGGGTAAACTCTTGGCAAAAATTTTAGCCAACCCTTTCATGTTGGCTATATATAGCCAACCTCTAGGGACCTGTAGCAATATTCCACATCATCTTTTACCATATATAAATAATATAATCTATTTATAACAATTTCAAATAATAATAAAATATTATTTTTAAAATATAGCCAACATCATTGGAGTACAATATCCTACAGATTCAACAAATATCTTACAGGTTCAGCAAATTTCATTTTAGCCAACACCATTGTAGATGCTCTTAGAAAGCTCTAAAA
Organism: Kitagawia praeruptora; assembly: GCA_037693485.1. Taxonomy (NCBI): domain Eukaryota; kingdom Viridiplantae; phylum Streptophyta; class Magnoliopsida; order Apiales; family Apiaceae; genus Kitagawia; species Kitagawia praeruptora. The sequence goes on from CM075345.1 coordinate 137,774,987, forward strand.
TGACTAATCTATATCATTAAAGTACATAACTTAGAGCATCCCCAATGGTATAAAATCCTTAGGTAAATTATTTATGTGGCATCTAGGTGGCATCTAATGGCACTATTTAGACATTATGTAAAAGTTTGAGCACTCCAACCATCAAACCTTTAGCAAAAAATTATAGATAACCATTTTTGATTGACTATTGTTGAGTATTGAATACAGTAAAAGAATACAGAGTGGGGGTGAATGGATTCTTGAACTTTTCTTGTTCGAGTCTATGTAGCAAGTAAGTGTTTGTGTGTGCAAGAGTGAAGGTGCGGATAAAGAACAACACAAGACACAATATCACTTTAATCTAATGTATTATTAGATAAAGGTTGCTACAATCTGTGAATACAAATGATAGTATTCTCAGCTTCGTTTTTCTCAGAGAGATACAGCTTACAGTGTATGAAAAACTTGACTCACAAAGTTAATGACTAAGGAAGTGAGGCTGTATCCTTATAGAACATGGATACACCCTACTTACTACAAATAAGGTAGCTGAACAAATTACTTTCTAGTCTGTCTATCCTTTTTGAGTAAGTGTCCAAACGGTTACAGATTTGACTTTGCAAAGCCTGTTCAGATCCACTTCTTTAGCCCCTTGTCTCTTCTATATCGCTCCAAGCTTCCTTGTAGGCTTTCCAGAGCACGTTACAGATTGTGGTCCATAAAGTGCATTGGCTTGTTGCAGGTTTCTGACTTGTACAATTTCTTCAGTATTTTGTCTCCAAGAATGTATTCGAGAAGTGACTAAGTAGGTGATTCGAGAACTTGAATTGACTTGATCGATAACTCTGAGTTCTCGAACACTGTTATATTGACATATCGAATCACTTCTCGAATAGCTCTTTTCTTCAGGATTCCTTGAGTTGTCGAATAGAACACTTGACTTGTCGAATCACAAAATGGTGCATCTCTATGTCTTAGAGGCACAGAACAATCATAGAAAGGTTTGGACACACTACCAACAGGTTTCTTGCATGCATGAGTTAAATGATTGGTACTGAAACAGTTCTGACAAGTTTTCCTAGGGGTGATAAGTGGATTTTATATCCACTTGGAACATTCCGTATCGGCTTAAATTGGTGTATTTGGCCTCAAGTTTGTCGTAGTTTTATGTGTTTTATTTACTTGTGCAGATTTGGAGAATTATCGATTAGGGTTGAATTTTCCGTTGATTTTGGAGTTGATCATGCTATGGAATGAAGAATGGTGACTTAATATCAACTATCAAGAGTTTTGCAAGTCTTTGGATTGAAGAAGGGAAGTGATTGCAAAAGGAATGGAAGAAAACGGACGAAAAACGAAGAAAATTGCAGAAAACGAACCGCCACCAACCAGAGGAGCGCTGGCAGCGCTCTACAGAGCGCAGGCTGCGCTTGCACAGTGCCAGAACAGAGAGGAGAGCGCAGGCTGCGCTGCTTCAAGCGCAGGCAGCGCTGGTGCGGGGAGAAAATTGCTGAAAATCTCCGTTTTACCCTATTTCGAATTTTAATTGTATTTTTGGTACCCAAACCTATTTCCAATTGTATTCTAGGTTGTTTTTCTTGTTGGGCAAGATATCTAGGCCTATATAAACACATCTTAGCCTTGTAAAATTAGATGATCGTTTTATTATTGTAACATAGAATTGCAAGAGAGAAAAGGAGAAGGAGATTCAACGCTCGTGACAAGCAACGGATCAAGATCTACTTCATCTTTTGTGTTCTTTTACTATTAATATTATTTCTTCCATTTATATTTTGTCAATTATCATGTTTTCATCTAATCCCATGGTGACGAAGAGTTTTATTATGAACTAATCGTTGCCGTGGGATCCTAGTGGATTTATCTATGTAGCTTAGTAGTTTGCATGCCTTAAAGATTTATGTGTGGTGAATACTTGATATCCTTGTATGGTTGTGCTTAATGAATTTAGGTGCATCGCGAACATCTAATATGTTAATCTCTTGCTAAACGAGAGTGGATCTTGAGATTTAGAACTTGCCATGCTAGCATAGGATAGGTTGGTGTTTTGACATCATGATTTGTGGCATCAATAGAGATATTATGCTACCCTATGTGATCTAAGTGGATAACTTGTGCTTTAACCTTTATGTTTTCAAATTCTATAGAGATATAGGGTCTAAACATAATAGGTACCTACTCATCTTCTATCTCTTTTGTGGATGTATGCGTAGATTGGTACTAGTATACCGAGAGGTAACTTTTACTCTTTTCGTGTTATTCGATCAGATATCAAAACCATTGCATGTTTTAATTGAAGGCTGCAACTCTAAGTGAAGTAGATGATGAAACTAGGATTCCATGTTTTATTCTCATATTAGTAATTCGACTTTAATTTCTTTAATTAGTTAATATTTAGTTTGATAATTAATTTAGTAGTTAATAAAAATCAAATTTGTTATTTGTCTTAGCAGTGGATAAAAACCATACATCGGTGCATAGGTACATTAATTGAATTGAACACCATTCTAGATCTCTGTGGGAACGAACTTGATTTAATCATATATTACTTGTGACAACGTGCGCTTGCGTGATTTTGCATAACAAGTTTTTGGCACCGCTGCCGGGGATCATCGGTGTTTTTATTTTAGTTTATGTGCTTGTCATCAGTGGTCGTTAGCGTTCACTGACTCGGATTCTTACTTAGTTTGTTGATTCGTGGTGTTTCAGGTACTTAAGTTTGTATGCGAACACGCTTACAAGCTCGTTTGGAAGAACTGGCGGAAGATGATCTTGTAGAGAATAAAGAGAATAAGGAAGAGGAATCTGAAACTACAGTAGCAATGGCAGATGTAGCAGCAGCTAAGGCTTTGAAGGAGTATTCTCAGCCGAAACTCAATGACATCCAGTCTAGCATTATTAGGCCAGCTATTGCAGCGAACAATTTTGAGATCAAGTCGGGCACAATTCAGATGGTGCAGAATTCAGTTCAGTTTGGGGGAGCTCCTACGGAGGATGCCAACATGCATGTTCGGGACTTTATCGAAATCTGCGACACTTTCAAATGTAATGGTGTGACGGATGATGCTATCAGGTTGAGGCTTTTCCCATTCTCTCTGAGGGATAAGGCGAAGAGCTGGCTACACTCTTTGCCACCTGGTTCGATTACTACATGGGAAGATCTTGCTCAGAAGTTCCTTACTAAATTCTTCCCTATGGCATAAACTGCAGCATTAAGGAACCAGTTGACTCAATTCCAATAGCAATCTGGCGAGACCTTGTGTGAGGCTTGGGAACGCTACAAGGAGATGCTACGCAAGTGTCCTCATCATGGCATGCCTGATTGGATGGTTATTAATGGGTTCTACATTGGGTTGGGAGCACAGTCTAGGCCTTTGCTAGATGCAGCATCAGGTGGAGCTCTGTGGGCAAAGAGCTATGATGAAGCTTATGATCTTATTGAGATGATGGCTGCTAATGAATATCAAAATCCAACCCAAAGGCTATCTCAAGGCAAGGCAGCAGGAATTTTGGAAGTAGATACAGCTTCAATGATTATAGCTCAGTGAAGGCTCTTGCTATGAAGGTGGATTCTCTTGCTAATTATGGAGTTCAGCAGGTGGCTAGTGTTTGTGAGTTATGTGTGGGCGCACATGAGACGAATCAGTGTGCTATCTCTTCTGAATCAGCACAGTTCGTGAGTAATTTTCAGAGATCTGTTGCACCAGTACCAGCTACTTATCATCCCAGCAACAGGAGTCATCCCAATTTCAGCTGGAGCAATAATCAAGGAGCTCAACAAACTTATCAGCAGCAGTTTCAGGGACAGCAAGCAAAGCCATTCAATCAAGGCTATCAACAGCCTTATGCTCCAAGGGCACCATATTAACCTCCATGATTTCAGCAGCAACAGTCCCAGGCTCATACGGGGCAATCTTCTAATGAAAAATCAGAGATGGATGATTTGAGGATGATGGTGAAGAATCTGCAAGCTTCTCAAAAGATTTTGGAGAGTCAGTTGGGACAGATTTCAAGTGCTTTATTTAGTAGGCCACAAGGAACTCTTCCTAGTGACACGGAGACTAATCCAGGTAGAAGGGAAAACAAAGAACAGGTCAATGCAGTTACTTTGAGATTTGGAAAAGTCACGAGTGATCCTAAATCAGCAACTGAAGAAGATGAAGATGTTCAGAATCAGCAGGATGAAAAATCTGCAGTGCCAGAAATTGAGAAATCTGATTTAGTGGCTGATCAGCTAGATGGTGAGAAGAGCAAGAAACCTGTTGAAAAGTCTACTCCGGAGCAATCTTCAAAGAATAATCAGGTCTATCCACCTCCGCCATATCCTGGACGTTTGCAGAAAAGTCAAGAGAAACAGTTTCAGAAATTTATGGATGTCTTCAAGAAACTGTCCATTAATATTCCTTTTGTTGAAGCATTAGAGCAGATGCCGAGATATGCCAAGTTCATGAAGGATATTTTGTCACGAAAGAGAAGGTTGGAAGATTTTGAAATAGTGGCATTAACAGAGGAGTGCAGTGCGGTGTTACAACAGAAGTTGCCACCTAAACTGAAAGATCCAGGAAGTTTCACTATTCCATGCACTATTGGCAACCTTTCATTCAGCAAGTGTTTATGTGATTTGGGAGCCAGCATCAATCTCATGCCCTTGTCTGTTTTCAAGCAACTTGGTCTACCGGAGCCAAAGCCGACTAACATCTCTTTGCAGTTGGCTGATAGGACGATCACTTATCCGAGGGGTATAGTAGAGGATGTTTTGGTAAAAGTTGATAAGTTCATCTTCCTAGCTGATTTTGTTATCTTGGATTTCGAAGAAGACAAGAAGATTCCCATAATCTTGGGAAGGCCTTTTCTAGCTACGGGTCGTACTTTGATTGATGTGCAAAAAGGAGAGCTTACAATGAGGGTGCAAGATCAGAATGTCACCTTTAATGTGTTCAAGGCCATGAAATTTCCGACCGAGGATGAAGAGTGTTGTCGTGTGGAAATAGTTGATACGGGTCAGAAAAAGAAGTTTGATCAGTTGTTGAGCGAAAAATCGAACATGCACATGCTAGAACATCACGTCAGTGAGTCCATTGACAGTTCTTCAATACGAGATCTCTCGAATGTCAAGCTCGGAAAACTTCCATCCCCATCCCATTTGAAGTATGTCCTTCTGAATGATGAGTTGTTAATTTTTGAAGAGGGTCACGATAATGTGTTAAGAAGGTGGATCATGGATGATGAGGTTGAAGAGTGTTCGTATCAATCAACTGTGAAGCATAAGCACCTTAGAGGTGTGAAGAAGAAAAAGAAAAAGTTAATTGGAGGAAGAGGCAAAGTAAAGTTTTGTTTAGAAAAGATGTGGGAAGATAGCAAGAAGTTTGTCAACCAATGGGTGAATGATCCTTTTGCTAAGGACAAGTCAAATGCGATCTTCGAGCCACCATGATTTGAATCATATTTGTCCGGCTAAATGACGTTAACGACAGCGCTTCATGGGAGGCAACCCATGTGTTTCGGTGTTTTCAGGTATGTTTTCTACTATCCCTTGTATTTACTTCCATTCAATGCGGACATTGAATATTATAAGTTTGGGGGTGGTTTGGGGGATAAGTAGTATGTATATGTGTTAGTAGTATTTGTGAGTCATTGTGTTCATATAGATATCATGTTTTGCATATTAGTAGTAATTCATGCATATTTGTTCGTATTATCTATGTTTGTTTCATTTAGGACATTCTGTTATTTTTGTTTTACCATGTGAGTTCATTTTAGTTGCATTTTCATGGCATGCATTTTTCATGATCACTTAGGACGAACTGATTCTGATTGATAGGTGGATGTTGATTTGGGTGTGATAATGATGAGTAGAGGGCTGATTTATAGTTTCTATGAAATTGACTTGCATGTTACGGGAACAAAATTAATTTCACAGTCTCATTGGGGTGCTTTTGGGCTAGGTTAGGGTCATGCCTGTTGGATGTTTTGAGATTTAATCACTTGTTTATTCTTAGAATTTTCATTATTCCCTCTATAGCGTAGGAACACTAAAATCTATGTTTGGGGGAAAACAGGAATTTCATGCTAGTTGTAAGAATTGTCAATAAAGGCTAGGCGTCAATTGGCTAGTAGCCGGCTCATATTTATATGAGTAGTCTAGGGTTGGAAATGAGAAAGGCTCATTCCAGATTGCAATAAAAAAAAAAGAAAAAAAGAAAAAGAAGAAAAAAAAAGAACAGAAAAGAAAAAAAAAAGAGTCAATTTTTGTTTGTTAAATGCAGAATTAACCAGGGTGAGCTCTTTAATACTCGAGTAATTAAGTCTGAGGGGACTTAGTCCTAGTAACCTAAAGCCCTTGTGGTTTGGGATTGCTGACCTAACACTCGCTACATGGGTATTATTGTATAAGCCTTTTGGGGTCTCATTCATTGCACAGTTAAATAAGCATGCGTATTGTATATAGTGTCATAGTAATAAAGCATGAGTTTCTGTCTACCTTGGATAAGGGTGGAGGTGTTCCTAGGTTATGAAGTGTCTACAGTCTATTCTAGTTATAAACCTGTGATTGTCTTGACGGAAAGCATGTATGGTTTTTGACCTAGTTTTGGGAGTATTTCTGATGAGCATTGCACACACGCACGTTTCTATTCATGTATTTGTTAGTATACGGGGACTTAGTCGAGCTCTTCTTGGATTTGTTGCATTCTTTGAGATATTTGCTTGTTAGTTGGTTTTGGTGAGTTTGGAGGGGATCTTGCATTTTCATTTAGTTGCATTCATGCATTGCATTACATTAGGTTAAATGGATTTTGTGGGTACATTCGCTATAGGCCCTCACGAGACCTTACTCATCCACTAGGGCTGCCTAGGGGTTTAAAGGGCTTGTTGCATATGCCAAATGCAACCGTGATCACCTACGGAAATGGTACTAGTTAGTTAGTTAGTTGTAATTGTTTATGCTTGAGGACAAGCATCGGTTTAAGTTTGGGGGTGTGATAAGTGGATTTTATATCCACTTGGAACATTCCGTATCGGCTTAAATTGGTGTATTTGGCCTCAAGTTTGTCGTAGTTTTATGTGTTTTATTTACTTGTGCAGATTTGGAGAATTATCGATTAGGGTTGAATTTTCCGTTGATTTTGGAGTTGATCATGCTATGGAATGAAGAATGGTGACTTAATATCAACTATCAAGAGTTTTGCAAGTCTTTGGATTGAAGAAGGGAAGTGATTGCAAAAGGAACGGAAGAAAACGGACGAAAAACGAAGAAAATTGCAGAAAACGAACCGCCACCAGCCAGAGGAGCGCTGGCAGCGCTCTACAGAGCGCAGGCTGTGCTCTACAGAGCGCAGGCTGCGCCTGCACAGTGCCAGAACAGAGAGGAGAGCGCAGGCTGCGCTGCTTCAAGCGCAGGCAGCGCTGGTGCGGGGAGAAAATTGCTGAAAATCTCCGTTTTGCCCTATTTCGAATTTTAATTGTATTTTTGGTACCCAAACCTATTTCCAATTGTATTCTAGGTTGTTTTTCTTGTTGGGCAAGATATCTAGGCCTATATAAACACATCTTAGCCTTGTAAAATTAGATGATCGTTTTATTATTGTAACATAGAATTGCAAGAGAGAAAAGGAGAAGGAGATTCAACGCTCGTGACAAGCAACGGATCAAGATCTACTTCATCTTTTGTGTTCTTTTACTATTAATATTATTTCTTCCTTTTATATTTTGTCAATTATCATGTTTTCATCTAATCCCATGGTGACGAAGAGTTTTATTATGAACTAATCGTTGTCGTGGGATCCTAGTGGATTTATCTATGTAGCTTAGTAGTTTGCATGCCTTAAAGATTTATGTGTGGTGAATACTTGATATCCTTGTATGGTTGTGCTTAATGAATTTAGGTGCATCGTGAACATCTAATATGTTAATCTCTTGCTAAACGAGAGTGGGTCTTGAGATTTAGAACTTGCCATGCTAGCATAGGATAGGTTGGTGTTTTGACATCATGATTTGTGGCATCAATAGAGATATTATGCTACCTTATGTGATCTAAGTGGATAACTTGTGCTTTAACCTTTATGTTTTCAAATTCTATAGAGATATAGGGTCTAAACATAATAGGTGCCTACTCATCTTCTATCTCTTTTGTGGATGTATGCGTAGATTGGTACTAGTATACCGAGAGGTAACTTTTACTCTTTTCGTGTTATTCGATCAGATATCAAAACCATCGCATGTTTTAATTGAAGGCTGCAACTCTAAGTGAAGTAGATGATGAAACTAGGATTCCATGTTTTATTCTCATATTAGTAATTCGACTTTAATCTCTTTAATTAGTTAATCTTTAGTTTGATAATTAATTTAGTAGTTAATAAAAATCCAATTTGTTATTTGTCTTAGCAGTGGATAAAAACCATACATCGGTGCATAGGTACATTAATTGAATTGAACACCATTCTAGATCTCTGTGGGAACGAACTTGATTTAATCATATATTACTTGTGACAACGTGCGCTTGCGTGATTTTGCATAACAAGGGGCATTAGGCATATAAGCATAGTTGTTATCCTTGTTAATCCCTAACTTGCCATTTCTGTTCTGTTTTTTCTTAGTCACTTTCTTTTCTGATTCACTCTTCCCAGCTGAAACAAACTTAACAAACTTCTTAGGTCTTGGCTTATCAACTACTGGCTCCTTGGCTTTTGGCTTGACACTCTCACTCTTGGAGGATGCTTGTTGTTCACTGGATTGTGCCTCATCCTCATCATTCAACATTTGCTTGATAAGTAAGGCATCCTCATCAATTTCAAATGTTGATTCTTTAAAAATTGGGTTTTCAGCCTTTTTCAAAATGTGAGGCACTTCCTCATGAACAACTGTGTCATCTTCAATGACAGCATAGCTGTTATGCAAAATTATGCAAGCGCACGTTGTCACAAGTAATATATGATTAAATCAAGTTCGTTCCCACAGAGATCTAGAATGGTGTTCAATTCAATTAATGTACCTATGCACCGATGTATGGTTTTTATCCACTGCTAAGACAAATAACAAATTGGATTTTTATTAACTACTAAATTAAACTAAGATGCAAATTATAAAACTAAGAATTAAATTAACTAATAAGAATAGAAATCGAGTTACTTATGAGAATAAAAACATGGGACTCTAACTTCATTAAATACTTCCCTTAGATCTGACGCCTTTAATCACTATGTGCAATGGTTTTGATATCTAATTGGATAACACGAAACAAGTATACGCTACCTGTCAGCATACGCATACCAAACTAAACATACATCCACAAAAGAGATAGAAGATGAATAGACACCAATTATGTTTAGACCCTATATGTCTATAGAATTTGAAAACATTACGGTTGAAGAACAAGTTATCCATAATGATCACAAAGGGCAGTATAAGTATTTTCATCTCACACCACGAATCATATTGATAAACAATTATGAACCTATGCTAGCATGGCAAGTTCTAAATCTCAAGATCCACTTTCACTTCACAAGAGATTAACAATTCAATTTAGATGTTAGCTACGCATCTAAAAGCATTAAGATTAACCATACGAGGATATCAGATATACACCACACACAGATCTTTAAAGCATCAAGATACTAAGTTCCATAAATAACTCCGTTAGAATCCCATGACAACGATTAGCTCATAATTGAACCGTTCATCGTCATGGGATTTGATGAAAACATGATAAATAACAAGATATGAATAAAAGAAATAATATTAAATAAACAAAGAGTTGAGAAAACAAATCTATAATCCAAAGTAACACAAAAGATGAAGTAGATCTAGATCCGTTGCTTGTCACGAGCGTTGAATCTTTCTCTCCTTTTCTCCCTTGCAGATCTAATCTAGGTTACAAGTAATAAAACTATTGATAATGTGTATATATCTATTACAATGGTAGGATGTGTTTAAATAGGCTCTAAAAGTCTTGCCCAGCAAGAAAATACCAAAACAGAATTATAATAAAATTTCTGCAAGATACGTTTCCTAAACTGATTCTGTTTTAAAGGGAAATTCGTAGCTGACTTTTCTTCTGTTTTCCAGAGCCGTTCCAGACGTAATTGGGCCTCTGGACCACCTTAGAATGATAGAGAATCTCGTTATCTTCGCGTGGACTGCTTACGGGCTGAAAACAGACTTATAGAACTCAAGATATGGCCCAAACAGTGAATCTCACGCGTGCAGCCCAATAAATCCGAATTTTAATAAATTAAATCTCCAAAAACGACAAAAACATTCACCATAATCAACATCCTTGTAAATCTGCACAACTAAACAAAACACATCAAATCTACAAGAAACTTGAGCCCAAGACAATCAATTTAAGCCGATTTAGAATGTTCCAAGTGGATATAACTCCACTTATCACACCCCCAAACTTAAACCGATGCTTGTCCTCAAGCATAAACAATTACAACTAACTAACTAGTACCACTTCTGTAGGTGATCACGGTTGCATTTGGCATATGCAACAAGCCCTTTAAACCCCTAGGCAGCCCTAGTGGACGAGTAAGGTCTCGTGAGGGCCTATAGCGAATTTACCCACAAAATCCATTTAACCTAATGCAATGCAATGCATGAATGCAACTAAAATGCAAATGCAAATAATCTAATCTACCATACCTTCAAATCCTCTCATGCCATATCAACTTAAGAATCAAAGTAAATACGCAATGTCTTGGTGTCGAAAGTGCAAGTATTCACATAGTCTACTCAATGAACATGCATAAGTTCTCACAAGCCCATGTCAAATGTAAGAATAAGTTAGTAAACATGCTAAGCCTACAAGAGCACATATTTGATACAACACTCGGGATCTCATACGCAAGAACAAGCAAACACTCACAATCCTCTCACAAAAGAATTTTCACTCAAGAACAAGGGTAAGTGTATCACTCAACTCCAACAAAAATCATAAACATGCTTGACATTTGGTATCAATCTAACTCTTAACACAACATACATCAATGACAATAATCAAAAGGTCTTTATTTGGGTTGTAACGGGGCTAGGGACAAGGTATGTCAAATAAGCCAAAACAGGTGAAGTGTCAAAAGCTAGTAAGTACCATAATAAATCACACACAACACCATATTTCCCCCCACATAATTTTTACTAAAAACAATCACTTGACTAGTCGACTGAAATAGGATCACACAAACACAAACATGCTCTCATAATATTTTTTTTCTCTCTTTTGTTTTTTTTTTCTTTTTTTTTTTCGAGAGCTAGATAGAACACAAACAATAATATAAACAATAACAATGATCCAATGAATTTATTACATATGCCGACTATCAAGCAAACAACCAACCCCAAATTTCAATATTTCCCCCAAAAGTAAGACCAACAATTAACCCCTCCTTACACACCTTATTACTCCCTTAAGCACTCTACTAACCTTTGACAATGTAGGTTCAAATTAATGTAAGGCCAATACAAGAAAAAGGTCTAGGCAAGTAATGTGGTATGTCACCGAAAAATAGGATTAAGCTCAACGGGTTAACTAATTGATCATGTAAACATGGTGTGGTAATATGGGAAAATATGCGGTTATTCCTAAGTGCCTTTATCATTTTAATCGTCAAATAATATCATGGGTTTCAAGAAAGACCTCAAACAACTGCTAGCAATGCAAACAATCCGTGGACACTCAAGCAAACGAATAAATTGCAAAAAAATATGCAATAAGGCTCAAAACTCACTTGGTGGAAAAACATACTCAATCCCAAGCAACATCTCTCTAACGCACCAACTTGTATTCAAAGCATGCAAACTAAATCATCTTGCACATATTCATGTCCTTCTAATCACTTACAACATTCAATAAGTCTACTAGCTTCAACTTACTAGTGTATGTGTGTGCACAAGAACAAAGCATATCACTTCTCAATCCAAAAGCGTCAACAACACAAAATTCCTATCAAGCATGGGTGCAAATGCAAACTATTATGAACTCACATGATATACAAACATAAAAACAGAATGCCCTATATGAAACAAACGTAGATAACACGAACATAAATGCATAATTTACTACTACTAATATGCAAAGCATGAAATCCTACATGAACAAATAATACAACAACAACTACTAATCCCTCAAACCACCCCCAAACTTAAAATATTCAATGCCCTCATTGAATGGAAGTAAATACAAGGGATAATAGAAAACATACCTAACCATCTGAATTATTACCCTCCTCGGATGAATCTGGTGGAGGATATTGCGCACGAGCTCCATAGACTGGCCACCTTGCCTGAATACTGCAAAATCCACAATTGACAAGAACACAAATTCGTAATAAAAATAATATTAGAGAAAAAGATTTACCCAATACGAATCAAAGAGGTGAACTTGCAATTAATTCCTCTTTAGAATTGAATTTTTTAGAGATTAAAATAAAATAGAAGAGGAATTGGATTTGTATGTATAGGTGGGTATATACAAAAAATAATAATAATAAAAATAAAAATAATAAATATAATAAATATAATAAGAATAATAAATAATAATAATAAATATAATAATAAATAATAAATAATAATCATAATAATAAATATAAAAAATAATAAGAATAATAATAATAAAATAATAATAATAATAATAATAATAATAATAATAATAATAATAATAATAATAATAATAATAATAATTAGAATAGAAATAGGTTTAGAATTTTTGGAGAAAAGATGGGGGTTTTTGAAATAGAAAAGGAAAAGAATTAGAGAGAATGGGGTATAAATAGAATGAGAGGGGAAAGAAATTTTTTTTTTTTTTTATGAAACACAACAGCTGACCAAAAACCATCGGACAACTCCTGCAACACGCGCAAGCTGCACGCGCCCAGGGCAAACTGCCTCAATAGCAGTTGCGCAGGCGCAGCCTGCGCATCTCTCCCGCAATCTGCTTCAATTCCAGTAACGCAGGCGCAGCCTGCGTTATTCCCCTGCAACCTGCCCCGCATCCAGTAACGCAGGCGCAGCCTGCGTTACAGACCTGCAATCTGCTCTCTTTTTTTTTTTCTTTTTTTTTTTTCACACAACACTCAATTTTTTTTTTCCTACACTAATGCATGGGTTGCCTCCCATCAAGCGCTTCTTTAACGTCAATAGCTTGACGTTACTTCCTCAAATCAAGGCGGTTTCAAAAGAATAACTGAACCATCTTCAACAGAAAAACCACTCATACGAATGTTGACATCTTGATTGCTTGCTTTCCACAAATCTATTCCATCAAACTTCCACTTGATTTTCCTACCCAACGGCCTAATCTTCTTCTTTTTCTTCTTCACACCTCTAAGGTGCTTCTCCGACTCAACCGGCTGAACTAAAATTTCTTCTTCCTTATCATCAGTCTTCCACCTTCGCAACACGTTATCATGCCCCTCTTCAAAAATCACTAGCTCATTATTCAAAAGGACATATCTCAAATGTGGTGGAAGTTTCCCAAGCTTCACTTTCGAAAGATCACGAACCGAAGAACTGTCAATGGAATCACTGATGGGATGCTTTAGCATGTGCATGTCAGATTTTTCGCTCAATAACTGATCAAACTTCTTTCTCTGACCCGTATCAACTATTTCCACACTGCAACACTCTTCATCCTCTGTCGGAAACTTCATGGCCTTGAACACATTAAAGGTGACACTCTGATCTTGCACCCTCATTGTAAGCTCTCCTTTTTGCACATCAATCAAAGTCTTTCCTGTAGCCAAGAACGGTCTTCCCAAGATTATGGGAATCTTCTTATCTTCTTCAAAATCCAAGATAACAAAATCAGCTGGGAATATGAGCTTATCAACCTTAACCAAGACGTCCTCCACTATACCTCTAGGATATGTGATAGATCGATCAGCCAACTGCAAAGAGATGTTAGTTGGCTTTGGCTCTGGTAGACCAAGTTGCTTGAAAATAGACAATGGCATGAGATTAATACTAGCTCCCAAATCACATAAACACTTGTTGAAAGAAAGGTTGCCAATAGTGCATGGAATAGTGAAACTTCCCGGATCTTTAAGCTTTGGTGGCAACTTCTGTTGCAGAACGGCACTACACTCCTCCGTCAATGCCACTGTTTCAAATTCTTCCAACCTTCTCTTCCTTGACAAAATATCCTTCATGAACTTAGCATATCTTGGCATCTGCTCCAATGCTTCAACAAAAGGAATGTTAATGGACAATTTCTTGAAGACATCCATAAATTTCTGAAACTGTTTCTCTTGACTTTTCTGCAAACGTCCAGGAAATGGCGGAGGTTGATAGATCTGATTATTCTTTGAAGATTGCTCCGGAGTAGACTTTTCAACAGGTTTTTTGCTCTTCTCACCATCTAGCTGATCAGCCACTAAATCAGATTTCTCAATTTCTGGTATTGCAGATTTTTCAACCTGCTGATTCTGAACATCTTCATCTTCTTCAGTTGCTGATTTAGGATCACTCGTGACTTTTCCAGATCTCAAAGTAACTGCATTGACCTGTTCCTTGCTTTCCCTCCTACCTGGATTAGCTATTGTATCACTTGGAAGAGTTCCTTGCGGCCTACTAAGTAAGGCACTTGCAATCTGTCCTATCTGGGTTTCCAAGACTTTCTGGCCAGCTTGTAGGTTCTTTACCGCTATCCACACCTCATCTGATTTATCATTAGATGATTGCCCCATATGAGCCTGGGGCTGTTGCTGCTGAAATCCCGGAGGTTGATATGGTGTCCTTGGAGCGTAATGCTGTTGATAGCCTTGATTGAATGGCTTTGCTTGCTGATAAGGCTGTTGAAAAGGTTGTTGTGCACTTTGATTGTTGCTCCAGCTGAAGTTGGGATGATTCCTGTTGTTAGGATGATAAGTGGCTGGAACTGGTGCAGCAGGTCTCTGGAAATTACTCACGAACTGTGCTGATTCAGAAGAGATAGCACACTGATTCGTCTCATGTGCGCCCACACATAACTCACAAACACTAGCAACCTGCTGAACTCCATAATTAGTAAGAGAATCCACCTTCATAGCAAGAGCCTTCAACTGAGCTGTAATCATTGAAGCTGTATCTACTTCCAAAATTCCTGCTGCCCTGCCTTGAGATAGTCTTTGGGTTGGATTTTGATATTCATTAGCAGCCATCATCTCTATAAGTTCATAAGCTTCATCATAGCTCTTTGCCCACAGAGCTCCACCTGATGCTGCATCTAGCAAAGGCCTAGACTGTGCTCCCAACCCATTGTAGAACCCATTAATAACCATCCAATCAGGCATGCCATGATGAGGACACTTGCGTAGCATCTCCTTGTAACGTTCCCAAGCCTCACACAAGGTCTCGCCAGATTGCTGTTGGAATTGAGTCAACTGGTTCCTTAATGCTGCAGTTTTCGCCATAGGGAAGAATTTAGTAAGGAACTTCTGAGCAAGATCTTCCCATGTAGTAATGGAACCAGGTGGCAAAGAGTGTAGCCAGCTCTTAGCCTTATCCCTCAGAGAGAATGGGAAAAGCCTCAACCTGATAGCATCATCCGTCACACCATTACATTTGAACGTGTCGCAGATTTCGATAAAGTCCCGAACATGCATGTTGGCATCCTCCGTAGAAGCACCCCCAAACTGGACTGAATTCTGCACCATCTGAATTGTGCCTGACTTAATCTCAAAATTGTTCGCTGCAATAGCTGGCCTAATAATGCTAGACTGGATGTCATTGAGTTTTGGCTGAGAATACTCCTTCAAATCCTTAGCTGCTGCTGCATCTGCCATTGCTACTGTAGTTTCAGATTCCTATTCCTTATTCTCTTTATTCTCTACAAGATCGTCTTCCGCCAGTTCTTCCAAACGAGCTTGTAAGCGTGTTCGCATACAAACTTAAGTACCTGAAACACCACGAAACAAACAAACTAAGTAAGAATCCGAGTCAGTGAACGCTAACGACCACTGATGACAAGCACATAAACTAAAATAAAAACACCGATGATCCCCGGTAGCGGCGCCAAAAAACTTGTTATGCAAAATTACGCAAGCGCACGTTGTCACAAGTAATATATGATTAAATCAAGTTCGTTCCCACAGAGATCTAGAATGGTGTTCAATTCAATTAATGTACCTATGCACCGATGTATGGTTTTTATCCACTGCTAAGACAAATAACAAATTGGATTTTTATTAACTACTAAATTAAACTAAGATGCAAATTATAAAACTAAGAATTAAATTAACTAATAAGAATAGAAATCGAGTTACTTATGAGAATAAAAACATGGGACTCTAACTTCATTAAATACTTCCCTTAGATCTGACGCCTTTAATCACTATGTGCAATGGTTTTGATATCTGATCGGATAACACGAAACAAGTATACGCTACCTGTCAGCATACGCATACCAAACTAAACATACATCCACAAAAGAGATAGAAGATGAATAGACACCAATTATGTTTAGACCCTATATGTCTATAGAATTTGAAAACATAACGGTTGAAGAACAAGTTATCCATAATGATCATAAAGGGCAGTATAAGTATTTTCATCTCACACCACGAATCATATTGATAAACAATTATGAACCTATGCTAGCATGGCAAGTTCTAAATCTCAAGATCCACTTTCACTTCACAAGAGATTAACAATTCAATTTAGATGTTAGCTACGCATCTAAAAGCATTAAGATTAACCATACGAGGATATCAGATATACACCACACACAGATCTTTAAAGCATCAAGATACTAAGTTCCATAAATAACTCCGTTAGAATCCCATGACAACGATTAGCTCATAATTGAACCGTTCATCGTCATGGGATTTGATGAAAACATGATAAATAACAAGATATGAATAAAAGAAATAATATTAAATAAACAAAGAGTTGAGAAAACAAATCTATAATCCAAAGTAACACAAAAGATGAAGTAGATCTAGATCCGTTGCTTGTCACGAGCGTTGAATCCTTCTCTCCTTTTCTCCCTTGCAGATCTAATCTAGGTTACAAGTAATAAAACTATTGATAATGTGTATTGTTAGGTCGAATACACAATATATAGTCAAGTACCGTATGAGTAAATAACAAGAACACACGTTTTAACTCTTAAAACTGTTTGGAATTAATAATTCCTCTCTCAGTGATGTAAAATATCACAGAGAGCTGCTTAGGTTACAAGAATGATATTTGTTCACGATCGATACCCTTCTAGGGTTAACCTAACTGTATTTATAAGATATACAGCTACATACAATCGTTAATTGATTCTCCTAAAATTAAGCTATACAATTGATATCAATTACGATTGCTACATGTCTTCTAAGTCAACTCAATCTCTTTGACAGCTATCCAATCTTCAAAGATATCGCTTCCATATTAATATTAAATTAATCTTCAAACTCTGTTGACTTGTAGACGCTCCCAGTAGACAGACTTTAGCAAACTCTGTTCTCTCCAAGCTAACAGTGTTTGCGCTTCCATGTGTTCAGCTAACAGTGTTTACGCTTTCCTCTGTCAGCGTTTGCGCTTCCAGCTATCAGCGTATACTCAAACTCTGTTACAACTGCTTTCAATATCAAGTTAAACTCTCTTTACCTGTAACACTTAAACACTGACATTAAATCACATCAATTATATCTAACAATCTCCCCCAACTTGTTCATTAGAAAAATGTACAAGTTCACAGTAATTGATGATGTCAAAACTAACAAATAAAAACACAGTGTTTAACATATAATCAGAGTTTAAACTTGACTTAGCAAAATTTACAGAAAATTCGAATTACTTACAAATTCTGTCTACCTAACCTCCTCAAGATCTGGAGTTGTTCTGAGATAATCAATCAACAATCTCCTCTCAGCATTTTCAAGTTCAATCTCCATAGCTTCCTTGATCTCTCTTAAATCTGGATCATTCTCATCAGTTTGAAAAATAGCAGCTCTGAGATCATAGACCTTGTTTCTTCTCATTTCATTTCCCAACCTGATAAACTTCACTTCTTTAGACTTTACATTAAAATCCAGAACAGTAATCCCAAGATCAGTCTTCAGCTTTGTAGTTCCCTTCTGCATTTCTATCAGATTCCCATTCCAGTCTCTGTACTTCGGAACATATCTTTCAGCAGACTTTGATCCTGTAACAACTTTAGCTTTCTGCATATACTCCCTTATAGAATTAGCAATAAGCTGTGTTCGATGATTTCTAACTCTGAAGATATGCAAGACATATTGAAGTTCCTCAAATAATTTTAGCTTGATTGCTTCTTCATTCACTCTATACACTGACCCATCTGCCATAAAGTATAGCAGAAAGTGAATGTCTAAGCTCCTTTGACGAACTAGCTGAACTGACTCCAACTTGTCTAGATTTTCTTGAGTAATACCAGAACCAAGAGATACAAGTGCAGAGAGATCTCTTGGACTGTTACTAACCCTCAAATCTCTTCTTGAACCTAAGCCAGAAGTATTCCTGCCTGGTGGCTTTCCTGAACATGCAACATTATGTTGATATCCACCAGTCACTCCTGCTTCTTCTTGCACTGGAATCTTTGGCCTTGAAAAACCAGGTAAGAGTTTACTTTGAGTCTGTACAACTTGTGTAGCAACAGAGGTTGTAACTATCATTTTGCCCTTGCTCTCTTCACCAATTATCCCTTTTAACTTCAACTTGGCATCAAGAGAAGACTTTCTAACCAGCTTTCCAGTATCTTCTTCTTCTTCTTCTTCTTCTTGAATACCAGATAGTTTTTCTTTGATCTCAATTCCTTTCATTACAGGCCTTGAAGACTTTGAAGCTCTAACAATTTTCTTCACTTTCTTGGACTTTTGAGCTTTTACATGCTCTTTCTGCAACAGCTTTTCTTCAGCTTGAATATCCTCAAGTGTAGCTTCAGCATTCTCTTCACGAAAGAGTTTTGCAGCCAATTCTTCATCTGTTTGTGGATTGTCAGTGAATGACAAATCCTTTGGCTTTGAACCAGAAGTACTCTGAATATTTGTATCTATCACCAATTTCGGCTTTGACCTTGAAGACCTTTCATGTCCTTGTCTGGGATTTGTATTTCTTAAGCCCTTATCAGCATTGGTACCTTCATCATCAAGATGATCTTTCTTCGACAGAGTTTGAGTTTGCTTGCACTTGGTTTTAGCAATTCTCTCCCCCTTTTTGACATCATCACCATCTTGAATCAGAATCGAGGTGATTAACTCAAGAGAGTTTGCAATGGAATCAACCTTCTCAGTCAGTAAAATCTGATTCTTTTCAACTGTGCTCAGTCTGTCATTAAGATTTGCTTGAGCTTTGGAGAATTGTTGAAAAAGCTTAGCATTAGCTAGTTGAGCTTTCTCCTCATGAGTAGCAACCTCTGTTCAAAGATCAATAATAGATTTCTGAGTATCATCAAATCTATTATTCAAGGTTTTGATTTGAATCACTGTGCCTTGCAAACAAGTGAATATTTCTGGATTTTTAATCTTCGAAGAATTTTCTTGGAGAAACATAGCTGCCCTTCCAGGAGGAAAAATACAGTCTGACTTGTACCAATCAGCAGTTTGTTTGGCCAAATAATTGTCATCAATTTCATTTACAGAAGGCCCAGCAAAATCTGGTTTTTCTCCTGTTTTCTGACCATCAGCTTGAGTATGTGCTTTTTCAACTCCTGTACTGTTGTCTTCAATCGAATCACTCATAGATTCATTAGTAGGAGCAACAGAAGCAATATCTTCATCTTGAGCAACAACAGGTTCTTGAGCAACCTGTTTTCCTTTATCAGCTTGAATCTGCTCTGAAGCAATAACCTTCTCTGGTTTATCAATCTCCTCACCATGCTCAGAAACATGATGGGCATCAGAGTTTAATTCAGTGTGTGATGCAACCTCGGTGTCTTCAAGAACAACAGTAGGCCCATCAGCAACACCAGTATCAATAGAATGTGTAACCTCCATGAGTGGTGGAGTAGATGCTTCATGATTAAAAGAAATTGGAGTTTCAGCAAACTCTTCCATTGGAGACAAAACATCTCTAACATCTTCATTTTCTTGAACCTTAGCAGATTCTGGTTCAGCAATCTTAACTTCTGACTCTGGTAAAATAGGTTCTATGATAACCTCTGTCTCACCAGTCGGAATATCAATAGAGATTTTCTCTTGAGCTTCCTCAACATGCTCATCATCAGAATCAGTAAGGATGAGCCTTCTCCTTTTAGCTTGAGATACTGCAATCAGCTCATCATCTTCACTAGAACTGTCCTCAGCTTGTGGTGGTGAAGGTCTATTTGCTCTTTCTTTGAATCTTCTAGAATAAACAGCCTTTGGAGAAGTCTGTTTAGCCTTAGAATGTTTTGTGTTAAGTGCAGCATGTTTCTTCCTTTTGGACTTAGATGGAGGTTGTGGGTGAGAAGTAGTAACAGGGTTTGTTGGTTCAGTATTCATTTGATCAGGTTGTGTTTGAGTTGATGTAGGTTGAACAGTGGTTGTTGGTGTTGGCTCAGGTGATTGAGTAGGTTGAGATGGTATGTTTTCTGTACGATCAGTGGCTAAAGGCTCAGGCATAGATTGTGGTTCTGGTTGTTGTGTTTCATGTGGTTCATGGTGTGGTGATGGAGAATCTTGTGGCTGATTGACAAGGTTCTGTAATGCAAGTGGCAATACGAAAGGAGGTATGTCTTTACCAACATCTTTGTTAGTCATATCAGAGAATATTCTCTTAGTGACTCGAAAGGGTTGAATCTCATCAGCTTCATCAACTGTTAACCCAGGTACACATGCATTGAACAAAAGTTGACAAAATCTAGCAAAGTAAACTGTAGTAGATTTTGACAACTTATCACCTAGATTCATTAATACATAACGACCAAAATCAAAATTACTGCCATAGAGTAGAGAATACCCAATTTGCAGACTGTCCATTGGAATAGCATCCCAGTTGGTGACCTTCTTCTGGAATGTCCTGGTGATACAATCAAAGAAAAAGTTCCACTCTTTTCTCAGATTTGGCCTCCTCACACTGCCCAGCTTTGCAAGTGAGTCCATATACCCAATCTCTGTTAGCATCTCTCTCAGATTTTGCTCAGAGACAACAGCATACGAAGTATGTGTGTCGAAATCCATGGCATCACGAACAGTTTGTGGAGTAATCACAAACTCTTGTTCTTCATGAGAGAAGATGATAGATGGAGTTCCATTTTCACCTCCTTCTATATACCTCGAGTTTTGCCAGAAGGTGACCACTTGAGAAGCAGATAGAGTAGCCGGTTCAATCAACGCTTGTCCAATCTCAGAATCGCGAAGAAAGTTTTGCATTAGATGAAACGCCTCAGGAGCCCGGTCATTCTCAAATAAAGCTGCATAATTGTTAGGCACAAAACGTAGACCAAACAAAGTGAAAGGTTTTGTTGCCATTAGATCAAGAAATAAACAAAAAGCAACTGTGAAAATGATATGCAAGAAAGGTGTTTGCGAAAATGCCAAAGTGAAAAAAAACAAGAGAGAACTGTGTTTTTGGTAAAGTGAATATGAGTGGGTGAGTAATGATTGTAGCAAAAAGTTATTTGAGTAGTAATTAAAATTAAACTCAAACGTTTTTACTTGAAAATACGCAACTGTTCCCTTGAGAAGTGCGAAAGTGATACATAATGATGAGTAAGTGGGTAAAAGTGGGACACGTGTCAAACATGCAGCGATTCACTTAATTCACGCGTAGTAAAAGCCATTATTACTGCTGTCGTTCCATTTATCAAGACACTTTACCACTAAATACACTAATTAACAGTTGTCAACCACTCCAATTACTCCAAAATTTTCAAATTATCTTAATGAAAATTTACCTTAGAGTACGTAACACAATCAATCAGTGTTTGTCAAATTTTCAAACTTTATCACAAAAACCCTTTCAAAAATGCACAGTTGTGATTTTTGTGTGTGAATAGCAGAGTTTACCAAATCAATTTTTATAGCATCTAATATTTCATAAAATCCATAAATCAAAACAATAAACACTGAATGCACAAACTCTCATATTAAACACAGAGTATATGATGAATGCTAAACTCTGTAGTTCCTTAATTACAGAAATCTGAATATCCCTGTTCCAGTTTATGTTCATGATTATCCAAGTAAGCACACAGTCATTATAGACAAAAAGATCAGGAGATAAACATCAAAGCATCATTCAGTGAGTTACATGTCAAGGATTTCCTCACAAACTCTCACAGCACACAAGTGTTTAGGTGAAGTGTTTTCGCTCAAATTCAATCAGTAGAAGCAGATACTACCATAAGCTTGAATTTCCACCAAATCTACACCACTTCGATTACATATATGCACAAATCAAAAGGACTTTGTTCAGGGTTGTAATTAAGTAAAATCAAACAGATGAGAAAAGATATTTTTCGAATGAGAATTCCTAACTGAACAATTTATAAGATCAAAATGTTCAGTCAAACGGTAGTACATATTTGTACAAGATGATCAGTATATATATACCTCCTTTTTTTTTTACATATATATATACTGAGTAAGATTTCTTTTCTTGAGAAATACTCACCTGCTTGAATTTGTTTTATCAAAAGAATATAACTGCTCTTAATACTTCAATATTCAAGAAAAATGAGCAGTTAATTAGGCTCAAGGGGTTTACTAAGAGTCGTGTTTATGAACAGTGTTTATGATCAGTGTTCAAAGATGTTTTGAACAGTGTTTGAAGAAAGATGGTTAATCCTAGTGCCTTTATCATTTTCATGCACACATATATCATGTAGTCTCAAAATGGTTTAATGCAAGTTCTAGAGCAACATACTTACTGATGAACATCACACAGCAATAAAATCTGATTGATATAAAATGTATCAATCACTTATTCGGCTCAAAATCTCACAGGGTGCAGACATGAACTGTTTCTCACCAAACTAGACAATGACACATCTCAAGTTTTAAAATTTTCACAAGTGCAAACAAAGAATCATCAAGAATCAAGTATGGCTTGGAAACAGAGTGTTACTAATCAGAGTTTAGAGTTCATCAATATCAGAGTTATTCATGAGAGGCAATGCATACAGTATTCATAGATTCAGAGTTTAGGATCAAATAAACTAAGAGATGCTCTAAATATGAAACAGTATCATGCTGTGTTAACTTACTGCACAATTTCTGATTAGATCACAGTGACTCAGAAAGAATCTTGATTTTTCACTAAGAATCATGCTTCATACATTTTTCTTCATTGGTATTTTCATTCAGACAAAAATCAACTCAGAATTCACAGAGTTTAACAAACATATTAACAGTGTATGACCAACAATCATGCTGACAGAGTTTAATTAACAAGGTTCACATAGCACTTTAGCAATTTACAGAAATATGAGCAACACATTTTATTAGAAAAGTTTGAGTCTAACCAACATGTTTAGTCAAAACCAGATACCATCCCTAGTTCATTGACCAGTCTTGTAAATGTTGCTTCACTTAGAGGCTTTGTGAAAACATCTGCAAGTTGTTGATCTGTAGGCACAAAGTGAAGCTCAATATTGCCTTCCTCTACATGCTCTCTGATAAAGTGATACCTTATGCTGATGTGCTTGGTCATTGAGTGTTGTACTGGATTACCTGTCATTGCAATAGCACTTTGATTATCACAGAAAATAGGTATCTTACTATACCTCAATCCATAATCCAGCAATTGATTCTTCATCCATAGAATCTGTGCACAGCAACTACCAGCAGCAATATACTCTGCTTCAGCTGTAGATGTTGATATTGATTTTTGTTTCTTGCTGTACCAAGACACAAGTCTGTCACCAAGAAATTGACAGCTTCCACTTGTGCTTTTTCTATCAATCTTACAGCCTGCAAAATCTGCATCAGAGTAACCAAGTAGCTTAAAATCTGATTCTCTTGGGTACCACAGCCCTAAGGTTACAGTGCCCTTGAGATACTTGAAAATCCTCTTCACAACTGTTAAATGTGGTTCTCTTGGATCTGCCTGAAACCTTGCACACAGACAGGTGGCATACATGATATCAGGTCTACTAGCTGTTAAATAGAGTAGAGAACCAATCATTCCTCTGTAACTTGTCATATCCACTGATGACCCTGTATCTTTGTCCAGTTTTGTTGCAGTTGCCATGGGAGTTGTTGCAGATGAACAGTCAAGCATGCCAAGTTTCTTGAGAAGACTTCTGGTATATTTTGCTTGATTAATGAAAATTCCATCATCTGTTTGCTTCACTTGTAAGCCTAGAAAATAGCTTAGCTCTCCCATCATACTCATTTGATATCCAGACTGCATGAGCTTGGCAAACTTCTTACAGAGTTTATCATTAGTAGATCCAAAAATGATATCATCTACATATATCTGAACTAAGAGCAGGTCATTACCAGATTGAAAGTAAAACAGAGTTTTGTCAATAGTACCTCTGTGAAACCCACTTTCTAGTAGAAATTTAGCAAGAGTTTCATACCATGCCCTTGGTGCCTGTTTAAGTCCATAGAGTGCCTTGTCTAACCTGTAGACATGGTCTGGATATTTTGGATCTACAAAACCAGGTGGTTGTTCAACAAATACTTCTTCTTCAAGTTTTCCATTCAGAAAAGCACTTTTCACATCCATTTGAAAAACCTTGAATTTCTTGTGAGAAGCATAGGCAAGAAACATCCTTATTGCCTCCAATCTGGCAACTGGTGCAAAGGTCTCATCATAGTCTATTCCTTCTTGCTGTGAATAGCCTTTTGCAACCAGTCTTGCTTTGTTCCTTGTGATAACACCATCACTGTCAGTTTTATTTCTGAAAACCCATTTTGTACCAACAATGGATCTGTTCTTGGGCCTTGGTACAAGGGTCCACACTTCATTTATTTCAAATTCATTTAGTTCTTCTTGCATTGCAGTTATCCAGTCAGCATCTTTAAGAGCTTCTTCTACTTTCTTTGGCTCAGTTTGTGATAAGAATGCATGAAACAGACATTCATTTGTTGTTGCACTTCTTGTCCTTACTCTTGCATCTGGATCACCAATAATCAAATCAGGTGTGTGTGACTTAGTCCATTTTCTTGCAGAAGGCAGATTGCTTCTGTCATCATGTGATCCTCCCCCTTGATCCATCCTCTCCTGATTTTCTTGGTGCCTTTCTTCACTTTCTGATGCTCCCCCTGAATGTGACTGCTCAGAATTTGAACGTTCAGAGTTTGAATCAACAGAGTTTGATTCAGAGTTATCAACTGAGTCACTATCAGTGTTTGAATTATCACTTTGATGTGATTCTTCATGCTCCCCCTCAACTGGTTCTTCTCTTGTTTCTGATTGAAGAGTTTCTTCAGTATTTACCAGTAGAGGTTCAGAGTTTAGATCAACAGAGTTTGTCAGATCAGTCTGATCAGAGTTTACTTTTTTAGAGAATAAATCTTCATTTTCAAAGTGCAATTGATCATGTTCATTGACATCTTCAAGTCCAGTTATTTTCTTGTCATCAAATGACACATGAATTGATTCCATGATCACTCTAGTTCTCAGATTATAAACTCTGAATGCTTTAGTTGACAGTGGATAGCCAACAAAAATTCCTTCATCTGCCTTTAGATCAAATTTGGTCAACTGTTCAGGATGAGTCTTCAACACAAAGCACTTGCATCCAAAAATATGAAAATATTTTAGATTTGGCTTTTTCTTTTTCACCATTTCATATGGTGTTTTACCATGCTTGTTGATCAGTGTTGCATTCTGAGTAAAACAAGCAGTTTGAACTGCTTCTGCCCAGAAATATGTTGGCAATTTTGCTTCATCTAGCATGGTTCTGGCAGCTTCTATCAAAGTTCTGTTCTTCCTCTCCACTACACCATTTTGTTGTGGAGTACCAGGTGCAGAAAACTCTTGTTTGATTCCTTTACTCTTGCAAAACTCTTCCATTGATGAATTTCTGAATTCAGTTCCATTGTCACTTCTGATTATCTTCACTTGATTCTCTGACCCTTTTTCCAGTTGTATTATATGTTCTGTCAGTGTTAATGCAGTTTCATCCTTCTTTGCTAGAAAATACACCCATGTGTATATGGTGTATTCATCAACAATGACTAGAGCATATTTCTTCTTTCCAAGTGACATGACATTCACTGGTCCAAAAAGATCAACATGTAGGAGATGATAAGGATCAACAATTGAAGACTCAGATTTGCTTTTGAAGGAGGCTTTTCTCTGTTTGGCCTTTTGACAAGAATCACACAGGCCTTCTACATTCAACAAAGACCTTGGTAGTCCTCTTGCAAGATCATTCTTTATGAGCTCATTGATGTTGTTCAGATTCAAATGAGAGAGTTTCTTGTGCCACTTCCAACTCTCTTCACTGGACATTCTTGTTGACAGACACACTGCTTTGCCATCTGAGTTTGTTGACAATTTTATTTCATAGATGTTATTGTGTCTGTTTCCAACTAGAGCAACTTTCCCTGTAGATTTACTGATAACTTGACAATATTCAGGCTGAAAATCTACATGATATCCTCTGTCACAGATTTGACTCACAGATAGCAGATCATGCTTGAGTCCTGGAACCAGAGCTACATTAGTGATGATGACACTTCCAAGATTAATATTGCCATATCCCAGAGTATGTCCTATGTTGCCATCCCTATAGGAAACTTTTGGGCCAGCCTTCTCCTCATACTCTGATAGCAGGGCTTTATTTCCAGTCATGTGTCCTGAACATCCACTGTCCACGACTAGGGTACTAACCCTGTTGCCCTGCAATCACAAACAATCACTGATTATTAGTTTTAAGGATCCAGACTTGCTTGGATCCTTTGGCTTTCTTAATATCGTTAGCTTTTGCAGCGGAATTCACATTATCAGAGTTTAAGCTAACTTTTTCAGAGTTTACATTTGCAGAGTTTACTTTAACCCATTTCAAATTTGGCTTGGGTTCATAGTAATTATAGTAAATAGCATGATAATCTCTGCAAGTGTAAATAGAATGCCATGTACTTCCACAGTGTTTACATAAAGTCTGTGGTCTAGTTCTCACATAATCATTTTTAACTGCAGTTTTAGATGGCAAAGAATTAATGTTCTTATTTTTACTGCAGAAACTAGCAAGATGATTAGTGCTACCACAATTAAAGCATGTCTTTCTAGGAGCTAATGAAGCAAGCATTGGCTTAATTCCTGTTGTTATGCCTACCTTTCCATTTCTGTTTTTCTTAGGCATTCTCTGCTTGTTGACAGATTTTATCTCTTTAAGCTTATGCTTGAGTTGTTTATCTGTCATTGAACCAATGTTAACCTCTTTAACAAAAGTCTTAGCATATGATTCTTTAACAGCCTTTTTCTCAGCTTCAGTCTTAGGTCCACCTGTTCCCATAACATTACCTTCAGATGAACGATGTGGTCTAACTTTTACCAAATTTTCAAATCTAAGTTCATCTCCTTCAGAGTAACCTAGACCTACTGTATCTGACTGAAACACTTCTTGAGTGTCTTTACCAGAGTGTGTCCAAGTTTTAATAATGTGTTTAGCATCCTCCAATTCAGATTCTAGTTGCTTATACTTACCTAGCAACTCCTGTTCAATAAACACTACATCATCTCTCTCTTTCTGAACTTTATTCATGTTCTCAAGCTTTTCCTCAACTAGTTTGTTTCTATCTTTGAGTTGAGAGCACTCAGTCTTTATCCTCTCATTTTCTAAAGTCTGATCCCTATAACTGATATGCAATGCTTTAAGATAAATTCTCAATTCAGTTATATTATCAGTATTATAAGCATAGGTAGTTGGGGGTACCTTGAGATCATCATCTTCATGTTGAGTAGTAGCCATGAGTGCATAGTTGACTTCCTCATCTGAATCTGAAGTGTCTGCCCAATCTCTGCCTTTGGTGTAGAGTGCCTTTTCAGTTTTACCCTTCTTGCACTCAGGAGCATAGTGACCCATCTCCTTACACTTGTAGCATTGAATCTCAGACTTATCTTTCTTACCAGATTTGAAGTCCTTTCCCTCAGATTTCTTGAAATTCTTCTTGTCAGACTTAGAGTAGTCCTTGAAGAATCTCTTTCCTTTCTTGAAGTTCTTGAATCCCATCTTCTTGAAGGTTTTTACCATCAATGCAGCCATTTGCATCATCTCTTCATCATCTTCAGAATCAGATGTTTCATCTGTGTTTGAGTCAACATCAGAGTTTGATGACTCACTTTCTGAGTGTATGACTAAAGCTTTTCCTTTTGCCTTTTTCCTTGATGCTTCCTTCTTTGATGGTTTCTCCTCAATCTTAAGAGCAACAGACTTTGACTTTCTACTTGATCTTTTGTTTCTCTGCTCCAATTCCAATTCATGGGTTTTGAGCAGTCCATAGATTTCATCAATCTCTGTTTCACCAAGTTCATAGTTATCTCTTATGGTGGTTGTTTTCACATCCCACTTTTCAGGTAGAAAAAGAAGAAACTTGAGATTTGAGTCTTCTAAATCATACTCTTTGTTAACCAATGACAAATCATTGAGCAGTTTACAGAATCTGTCAAATGTTTCTGTCATGGTTTCTTCAGACTTTGCCTCAAAGTGCTCATACTCCTGAGTGAGTATGTTTCTTCTGTTTTTCTTAATTGCAGGAGTTCCTTGACACCTAACCTCAAGTGCATCCCATATCTCTTTTGTAGTTGTGCAATTAATCACTTTATTAGACATAACATTGTCTAAAGCACTATGAAGTAAATGCCTTACTTTTGCATCCTTTGCAATAGATGAAAGATCCTCAGCAGTTAGATCTTTCTTTTCTTTTGGAATGACCTTTGATTCTTCACCAGCAGCAGCAGCAGATAACTTTGTAGGTTTGTGAGGACCTTCATAAATTCTATCCAGATATTCTGGATCTGTAGCCTCCAGAAACATGGTCATCTTCACCTTCCAAATTGCATACTCTAATGGCCTAAGTATAGGAACCCTAATCGTTTCATACCTACTAACAGTAGTAGGGGCTTTCTCAGATGGTGGAGGTATCTCTGCCATTGATTACTATTGTGTTTTGGATCTTTAACTGTAATAAAGTAACAGATTGGCTCTGATACCACTTGTTAGGTCGAATACACAATATATAATCAAGTACCGTATGAGTAAATAACAAGAACACACGTTTTAACTCTTAAAACTGTTTGGAATTAATAATTCCTCTCTCAGTGATGTAAAATATCACAGAGAGCTGCTTAGGTTACAAGAATGATATTTGTTCACGATCGATACCCTTCTAGGGTTAACCTAACTGTATTTATAAGATATACAGCTACATACAATCGTTAATTGATTCTCCTAAAATTAAGCTATACAATTGATATCAATTACGATTGCTACACGTCTTCTAAGTCAACTCAATCTCTTTGACAGCTATCCAATCTTCAAAGATATCGCTTCCATATTAATATTAAATTAATCTTCAAACTCTGTTGACTTGTAGACGCTCCCAGTAGACAGACTTTAGCAAACTCTGTTCTCTCCAAGCTAACAGTGTTTGCGCTTCCATGTGTTCAGCTAACAGTGTTTACGCTTTCCTCTGTCAGCGTTTGCGCTTCCAGCTATCAGCGTATACTCAAACTCTGTTACAACTGCTTTCAATATCAAGTTAAACTCTCTTTACCTGTAACACTTAAACACTGACATTAAATCACATCAATTATATCTAACATGTATATATCTATTATAATGGTAGGATGTGTTTAAATAGGCTCTAAAAGTCTTGCCCAGCAAGAAAATACCAAAACAGAATTATAATAAAATTTCTGCAAGATACGTTTCCTAAACTGATTCTGTTTTAAAGGGAAATTCGTAGCTGACTTTTCTTCTGTTTTCCAGAGCCGTTCTAGACGTAATTGGGCCTCTGGACCACCTTAGAATGATAGAGAATCTCGTTATCTTCGCGTGGACTGCTTACGGGCTGAAAACAGACTTATAGAACTCAAGATATGGCCCAAACAGTGAATCTCACGCGTGCAGCCCAATAAATCCGAATTTTAATAAATTAAATCTCCAAAAACGACAAAAACATCCACCATAATCAACATCCTTGTAAATCTGCACAACTAAACAAAACACATCAAAACTACAAGAAACTTGAGCCCAAGACAATCAATTTAAGCCGATTTAGAATGTTCCAAGTGGATATAACTCCACTTATCAATAGCCTTTTCTCTGCTTAAGAGAGTCATAGTCAAGTCCAATAGCAGCTTTGGGTTTAGCCTGAATTTTCCCACAGTAGGATTGCACTAGACCAGATGAGTTCTTAAATATTTTCAGTTTGAATTCATTTTCAGCCAATTCATCCCTAAGAGCCTTTTCCACTTGACTAGCACATAGAACCTTATTCTGCAGATATTCAACTTCTTTCGTAAGGTTTTCTACTTGCATAGCAGTTAGCTCAAGTTCCTCATTCCTTTTGGTTAACATTTCATTTCTAGTAGACAATTTAGCAATCTCTTCATTAGCAGCAGTCATACTAGTATGAATGTTAAACATTTCAATAGATAGTTGTTCAATCATGCATTTATACTCTAAAACGGACATATCTATAGTAGTGAGAGATGGTACCTGAGGGTCTGATGGAGATGTGTCATCCTTGGAATTGGCCATCAAGGCATAATTACAGAATTCTTGCTCCTCTCCATCACTGTCAGAATCATCCCAACACTTCCCTTCAGCTATGTAGGCCTTACCTTGTGTCTGCTTTTTCAGAAGGGCCTCATACTTAGCTTCGAGCTCAAGATAATCTCTATCCTTCTTTTTAGGCTTCTTGCATTCACTGGCAAAATGCCCTAGGTCATTGCATCTATAGCACCTTACAGATGACCTATCCACATGGCTGGTTTTAAACTTATTCTTGTTTGGTTTCACAGGTGCCTTGCTCTTGTTGAATGAATGGTTTTGGGTTTTGGGTTTGAAGGGTTGATTCCTTTTAAATCTGATGTTTGGAAATTTTCTGGCCATGAAAGCATATGAAGTGTTTTTCATCCCATCTAGTTCTTCAAGAGTGTAAAACTCTTCTTCCTCCTTCTCTTCAACAGGTTCACTTACCTCAGGTTCAGTTTCTTCCTCTTCTACTACCTCCTCTATCCTTAATTGGCTTGTAGATGCTTCTAGGTCTTGAATAGATTTGTTGACAATCAAGGCACATGATGTGTTTACCATTCTGCCTTGATTGGCTTGGATAGCCCTTTTCTGAAGCAACTCAAGCTCATGAGTTTTTAAAACCCCATAGAGCACATCATATGTAACTTTGTTCAAATCTCTTTCCCTTAGAGAAATGACCCTTTGCTCTAGATGGTTTGGTGAGGATAGCAGAAACTTCATGTTTAACTCCTTGGTACTGTAAACCTTGCCATTCATCTGTAACTCAGTAACTAGCTTGTGAAATCTCTCAAACATCTCAGTAATGCTTTCCTTGGGCTGTGCCATTAAAGCTCCATACTGTGTGACCAGTATCTATTTCTTGTTTTCCTTAACCTCATCAGTTCCTTCACACAACACCTCAATGTGATCCCACATTTCTTTGGCAGATGTACATGATGCAATGTTTGCAAACATTGACATGTCCATGGAATCAATGATAAGCAACATGAGGTGGCTGTCAATAGCAACCTTCTACCTTTCTGATTCTGTCCATTTTGATGGATCCTTGGCCTCATAAGATCTTGGGATAGTTGTGGTTCCAACAGTCTTCTTTGGTATCTCTTGTTGTGGAATAAAAGGACCATTCTTAAGAATCTCAGGATACAAAGGATGAGTGGCTTTGATGAACAACATCATCTTTATCTTCCAGAGGTTGAAGTTTTCTTTGTCAAACTTAGGGACTTTCACCGTTCCTGTAGTCTTTGGTGTATTCGAACTCATGATCGTTTTTCTATTTTTGAATAAACAGCCCTCTCTGATACCACTTGTTGAGTATTGAATACAGTAAAAGAATACAGAGGGGGGGTGAATGGATTCTTGAACTTTTCTTGTTCGAGTCTATGTAGCAAGTAAGTGTTTGTGTGTGCAAGAGTGAAGGTGCGGATAAAGAACAACACAAGACACAATATCACTTTAATCTAATGTATTATTAGATAAAGGTTGCTACAATCTGTGAATACAAATGATAGTATTCTCAGCTTCGTTTTTCTCAGAGAGATACAGCTTACAGTGTATGAAAAACTTGACTCACAAAGTTAATGACTAAGGAAGTGAGGCTGTATCCTTATAGAACATGGATACACCCTACTTACTACAAATAAGGTAGCTGAACAAATTACTTTCTAGTCTGTCTATCCTTTTTGAGTAATTGTCCAAACGGTTACAGATTTGACTTTGCAAAGCCTGTTCAGATCCACTTCTTTAGCCCCTTGTCTCTTCTATATCTCTCCAAGCTTCCTTGTAGGCTTTCCAGAGCACGTTACAGATTGTGGTCCATAAAGTGCATTGGCTTGTTGCAGGTTTCTGACTTGTACAATTTCTTCAGTATTTTGTCTCCAAGAATGTATTCGAGAAGTGACTAAGTAGGTGATTCGAGAACTTGAATTGACTTGATCGATAACTCTGAGTTCTCGAACACTATTATATTGACATATCGAATCACTTCTCGAATAGCTCTTTTCTTCAGGATTCCTTGAGTTATCGAATAGAACACTTGACTTGTCGAATCCTTGAGATATCGAATAGCTTTCTGAGTCCTTGAGATATCGAATGGAACTTTGACTTGTTGACTCCTTGAGAACTCGAATACTACTTTGACTTATTGACTTCCTGAGTTCTCGAATAGAGTACATAGACATATCGAATCTCTGAGATATCGAATGAGATATCAAACAGTGTATTCAGAGATATCGAATAGTGTCTTGAGATATCGAATCCCTGACTTCTCGAATGCTGGACTTCTCGAATAGACAAATATACTTCTCAAATTGGTTCTTAGGCAAATTCTTCATTTCTTCAAATCCCAACTGTGATTATTTGACAGTCTTTATCTTCTTGCTTGAGGCATGAACCTTGGAACTTCTTTCAAGTATTATTCTAGACTCTATAAGTACAGTTACACAACTAGGATTTGGTGCCTACTACAAGTACAATACAAACAGAAACTCTACAACTAGAGGTTCCCTCAGTTAAGAGGTCATGTAAGTAATGCAAAGCATTACAAACAATTAGGCTTGTTATTAGATGTATACAGGCATGCCTCTGTAACTAACAATCTCCCCAAAATTGTGAGTGAGACCCTTAGTCATAATTTCATGTCTGATAACAAGCCTAACATACATAAAGATAAAACTTTAAAAGTACAGGTATGTAGATTAATTGAGCACATGAATGAAATTACAAGGTAAACAATCTTACAGTATGATGAAATACTAGCCATTCTCATTTGATTCCATCTCCATTGCCTTAGCTTGTAGATCATCATATGCTTTCTGTCTTCTTTCTTTCTCCTTTCTTGCATTCTCATCCATGGCCTTTATGATCTCAGCTAAGGCATCCAATTCTTCAAGCAGAATAGAATTCTTGAAATCTTCAAGTACTGGCTTCAGAATGTTGGCAGGATAGTGATTGAGTAGGTCCATTCTTATATTGACATGCTCCCCATTTCTTCTCCTATACTTCACCAAATAGGGATTGAACTGAACTCTACACAATCCTTTTGCCCTTAGCTTTTCTGCTTCAGCTTCCAGTCTATCAATTTCCTTCTCCCTTTCTATCCATCTCTCAAGGCATCCCTTCCTTATCTCTTCATCATGATCTCTTTTTATCTTTACAAAAGCAGCTAGCTCCAGTTTCCAAACCCTTTCCACTTTGTCATTAGCATCCAACAGTGCAATCATCCTTTCTATGTCATCCAACTTGGCATCAGTATATTTGACTTCTAGGCAATCATCAATAATGGCAACATGATAGATTCTCTGAGCTCTTAGGAATTGCAGTTGGTCTATATCAAAGTCTTCATCAAGTGGTTGGAGTTTCAATCCTGGATAAATTGTCAGAGACCTTGATTTGGATAGCCTTGGTTTCCTTGCAGCTTATTTGAATTTGATCCTTTTTACATGGTTGCTTGGCTGAAATCTTTGACCTTTGTTGGTAGACCATATTAGTGTTCCATTAGCAGTTTGCTTTCTGAAACATACACATGGTTTCTTGGCTTGAATCTTCTTCTCTTCTTGAGGTGGCAAAACAGTTGCAGAAGCCATTGAATCAGATTTTGGTAGGTCATTACTAACAGTATTCACCCTAGACTCAGAGTCTTGTGTTGTGGTGAGGTTACTGCTAGCAATGCCTAAGGCTTGCTATTTTCCAATCTTCCTCTCATAGACTTTTCCTTGGTCATCACCATCTTTCTTATTCTTGTCATCCTTCTTCTTCTTCTCATCTTCATCACCCTTATCTCTCCTGTGATGTCTCCTCCTCCCATCACTTTTGTCTTCAGAGTCATCATCCTTATTTCTCCTAGGTTGAGCCCTCTCTGGAGTTTCACCAGTTGCTATAAAAGATCTGAGAATGTGCAGTGCTTCAATTTCTTCAGCATTTCTGGTTCTAACCTTCTTCTGTAGTTGATCAATGATAGCAATGACCAATCTGTGATTTCGAGAAGTGAGATCATGGGGAATGACCAATTGCTTGATGTCTTCAATTTTGGTGCCAGACTGATAGATGATTGTCCATGGCTTTTTGATCACTTCTGGCAGCCTTGAAGGTTGGCCATTCCTCAAATCATCAAACAGACTTTTGTTGTTCTCGTTTCTCTTCTCAATAAGCTCAAGTATGGCATCTATCTCTGAGTGTTTTAGGGCTTGTAGAGTCTTGTATGTTAGATGCCATATCTTTGATTTGGATATCATCACTATCTCCTTGAACCATAGATTATTGACTTTCTTGGGGATGACAGTGATGTAGTCAATCTGCTCCTTCAACTCCCTCAGATAGAACTGAGTGTCACCAGCCTGTTCCCTTGTGGCTTTCAGAAACTCCAAGAAGGCTTTATCATGATAAACATTTGAGTTAGCAACTTCTTGTAGCTTGGCCTCAGTAATTACTTTGACTTCTATATGCTTGGCACTTTCAGATATGGAGGATGGAGGTTTGTAAGATGGCATACTCCCTGCAACCACTGTGGTTGTGATAGATTGCTTCTGACCACCAGGAGTAATGACATGCACAGTTGGTAGAGTAACAACTGTCAGTGAGGTAGGAGGCTCATCAACCTTTGTTTTTCCTTTGCCTGGCACATTGGTTATAGATTTTGAAGCTCTTTGGTGATCACCCTCATTTATCTATATGCCATTCTCCTTAGGTTTCTCCCCCTTTGGATTTGAGTTTCTTAACCTTTTCTCCCCCTTAGGCTTGTTGTCAGGCACAAAGGCTTTAGAATTGACCTTTGGGTTTGAAGATTCTTCAGGTAGAGGGAGACCCATATGCTTCATCATAGCAGCCAACATAGATTGTTGATGCAGAAGAACATCAGCTGTGGTGGTTGCTTGAGTGCCCAACTGATCATTGAGAAGTGCAACCTTGTCTGTAAGATGAGCATTGGACTTAGTGAGAGTAGCCACCTCCTTTTCAAGAGTATCCACTTTAGTGAATAGCTCATGTGCCCTGAAGCCAGAGAGTGATTGATCCTTGAGTCTTTGGACTTCATACTTGGTCATGTCATGAACAGGGACCTCAGTTACCAGCTTATCCCCATATTGATTCTTGAACATTGTTCTCAGCATGGCATTTGAGTCTGTGGTTTGATCAGACAGAGATTGAAACTTATGCCCCAGCCCTGTGATAGTATCTTTGAGAAGGGTCAAGCCATTGTCCATTTTGATACAGCTAGACTTGCAGGCTAGAATTTCCTTGACCACAGTCTCTAGTTGAGGGAATTTGGAATTAAAAGCCCTTTTTAACTCATGCACCTCCTTGGTTGTGGCTGTACACACTTCTGTGACTTCTGTCTTTAGACCCTTGCCAAGGTAGTGTGCAGCCTTGAGAATTCCCTTGTAACTGTCATTGACTGCTTCATACACAGCACTAGGGGTGAGAGATTTGGCATTGGACCCTAGTGAAGTGATGTACTCTTCTTTGAGGTATTGTAGGCCTTCTGAGAGAGGAATGTCATATTTTCCTTGAAGCCAAGCATCTATATTGCCTTCTCTCTCAGACTCATCCACAATTTTGGCCTGTTGTTGCTCCACATCCTCTTTATGGCACAGGAGAATAGCTTCATAGTCAGGATTGGGCAGGTTGGCAGTGAGGAGGTGCTGTGCAATCTTTGTGAACTCAGGGATCTGATCCACAATTAAGCTTTGAAGTGCTTCAACCGTCAATTGTTGTGGAACAGACCCTGATCCTGAAGCACTGTCATGGTGCACAAGCTTCAGCCATTGTGACATAAAGTCAGAGCTAGA
The DNA here is from genome assembly GCA_037693485.1 of Kitagawia praeruptora. Classification (NCBI taxonomy): domain Eukaryota; kingdom Viridiplantae; phylum Streptophyta; class Magnoliopsida; order Apiales; family Apiaceae; genus Kitagawia; species Kitagawia praeruptora. The sequence goes on from CM075345.1 coordinate 137,811,326, forward strand.
GCTAGGCAAGCTAGACTCCTCAGTTACAGATGCAACTTTTGTAACCGGATGGATTGACTCTACTACTGGTGTCTCCACAGAAGTGAGATGAGTTACACCAGCAGTTGACACAGGCACAGAGTCTCTAGTGAAAACTAGTGGAACCTCTGTGTTTGTGATGGTGTCATTAGGAGATGCCCCAGCATGCATTCCCTCACCATCTAAATGTGGGTCCTGGGTGGTGAACAAGGTGTCATGCACCAAGTCACTTGAGTTCATTGGCTCATCAAGAGAAAAGAATTCTTGATGATCAATGCCTTTCTCCTCAATTGCTTGAGTTGCAGGCTGCAAAGAAATTTGAGATGAAGATTCTGGAAGAGTAGTGTGTTGTAGAGTAGATTTTGGCAACTCCCCCTGAGAGATAGAGGGAGTTTCAAGTGTGATGTGCTCTCCACTCAGTGTAGTGCCAGCCTTATCACTCCCATGTGTTGACCCAATACAAGATGGTGCATTGGGGAGGATGCTTGATTCTATAGATGCACCCTGTTGAGAGGACACATCTAGTGAGCTGTTTGCCCCTGATTTTACAACTTTAGCCATTTGTGTGACTGAAGAGGTGGTCTTAGTTTTCTTCTTCTTCTTTGGCCTTAGTAAGGGTGACTCTGGTTCCTCACTTTCTAGACCTAGTTCAACAGCTAATGCTGCTTCAGATAGAATATTTAAGGGTGCAGACATTACTTCCTTTCTCTTCTTTTTACTAACATCATCTTTTTGAGAGGATGATCCAGTTGGCTCAGTGATTGGTAGAGTGTTTGGTTGAGAAGGTTGGTTAGCTAGCCCTGGGTTAGCATTTTGTTCTACTTGCTTGGGCTTAGCTAACTCAGACTTAGAGGCAAATGTTGGCATGTTGTGGGGGTAAGTTCTAAACAAACTCTCCATATGGGGAGTTATGTTAAGTCTTACATCCACATCATTCCTAGTCTCCAAATTACCAAAAATGAGTTTGGTCATGGATTTAGGATAGCCTATTCTATTTTTATTCATCCCATCTAATTCAATCAATTTATCATCTAAGAAATTAAGGACAGATTGAATAAAACGAGGGAAGAAAATTTCATTACCTCTCTTGGCTGAATTCTTACCAAGTCTCCCACACAGCTCCTGCAGAATGATGAGACCAACGTCTATCTTCTTTCCATAAGCTAAGGCATAGCCTATTTGCTGTGCAGGAGTACTGATTTGGTCATAGCTGGATTTTCTTGCAGTGAAGACTTGAAGAAGGGTAGCAAACATATAACTCCATTCCTTCCTCAAATGCTTCCTGTTCAAGTGCCCAAGACTGATTCTGTCTGCATATTTGATGAAATCAAAGAAGTCTTCCAATTCAGCATTTGTAGCAAGTGGGTCATACACCTCTCCTTTGGTACCCATCCCAAGTGCCTCATTCATATCCTCTGTGGTGATAGTGATATTTTTGTCTTGAATCTTGCAGTAGATGATGTACGAGGATATTGCAGAGTCAAGAGCCACCACCTTCACTATAGCAGACTGCCAAAACTGTTCTAGAATGTCGAGATACAGAGTTGGGTTAACAGATAGAGCATTCTTGATGTATGATTCAGACATCCACTTCACAAAGCACTTGAAATTGGCGTTGGGTGCTTCAACATCACTAGTTAGAGCAATGAAATTGGTGTTGAACTTTACTGTTGCCATTTGTGTGAGAGAGAGAGAGAGAAGAAATCGAAGGTTGAAGAAGAAATTTAGCTTTTGCAGTTAGGGTTTCAGAGGTTTTGGGAGTTTGGATGCTTGAGAAATCGAATGAAATGAATCGAATAGATGTGAAATTGTATAAGTATGAAGTACTTGAATTGTCGATTAGATGAATGTTATGTATCGACAAGTCAGGCATTCGAGAAGTAGAAAACAACTATTCGATAAATCAAGAAAGGCTTATTTGATAACTCAAGCATGTTGTAACTCACAGCTGGCAGTTATCTAACTTAGAAGTAAATCTAAATTAGGTAAAATATGTTTTTATGAGTAATTCTGAATAAAAATCCAAAATTGGTTAAAATTCAGCGAGAAATCAGCCTTTTCAAATGATTCGAGAACTCAAATATAGTATTCGAGAACTCAGTCAATCGAGAACTAAAACATTATATTCAAGAAGTCAAGAAAACCTCTATTCGAGAACTCTAAAAGACTCTATTCGAGAACTCGAGAGTGCTCTAAAGAGACTTGTTAGAGATGTCGAATAGTGAATCACTTGAGAAATCTGACTTGTCGAATTATACTCATAGAAACTCAATTTTCACTATCTTTTCAAAATTTACCAGCCATATTCATTCACGAATATTCTAGCAAATTAAACAGTGATTTTCTCAAAATTTCATAGAAATTTCATGTTAACAAGAGAATATGATTTTCCAAATATGCAACAGATTTGAAATATTTATAAATCATATTTCAGCCAACACTTACTCCAAAAATATTGAGAATTTAGATAAAGTAAGTGTTTACTGCTACAACAATCTAGATGATATATTCACTTAGCCAGAATCTGAAGAATTCAGCATTCCAATCTCACTAACCAACCTTGTGAAGGTGGCTTCATCTAGTGGCTTAGTGAATATGTCAGCTAGTTGTCTATCTGTAGAAACATAATGCAACTCAATTGTTCCATTAGTTGCATGTTCCCTTATGAAATGATATCTGATGTCAATGTGCTTTGTCCTAGAATGATTGACAGGATTGGCAACTATAGAGATTGCACTTGTGTTGTCACACATGATTGGAATTCTTTCCAACACAAGTCCATAATCTCTAAGTTGATTTCTAATCCAAAGCACTTGAGCACAGCAACTTCCAGCAGCTATGTATTCAGCCTCAGCTGTAGAAGTTGACACAGATTGTTGTTTCTTGCTATACCAAGAGACTAACCTTTGTCCAAGAAACTGGCAGCTACCTGAGGTGCTTTTCCTATCCACTCTGCATCCAGCATAATCAGCATCAGAATAACCAACCAGATTGAACCATGTGTCCTTAGGATACCATAGTCCCAAGTTTGGAGTGCCCTTCAGATATTTAAAGATCCTTTTTATAGCAATCAAATGTGATTCTTTTGGGTTTGATTGAAATCTAGCACATAAACATGTAGCAAACATGATGTCTGGCCTACTTGCAGTGAGGTAGAGTAGAGAACCAACCATGCCTCTGTAGACTGAGATGCCTACTTTCTTGCCTTTAGCATCTTCATCCAATTTAGTTGCAGTGGCCATGGGTGTCTTTGCAGGTGAGCAATCTTCCAAGTCAAACTTCTTCAATAGATCCTTGATGTACTTGGTCTGACTGATAAAGATACCATCCTTTCTCTGACTAACTTGCAACCCAAGAAAGAATGTCAACTCTCCCATCATACTCATCTCATATCTGCTCTGCATGAGTTTGGAGAATTTCTCACACAGCTTCTCATTTGTAGAGCCAAAAATGATATCATCCACATAAATTTGAACTAGGATAATATCATCACCAAGCTTCTTGTAAAACAGTGTCTTGTCCAATGTGCCTCTAGTGAATTGATTTTCAAGAAGAAATTGTGATAAGGTATCATACCATGCTCTTGGAGCCTGCTTAAGTCCATACAATGCCTTAAGCAATCTGTAGACAAATTCTGGGAAGTGTGGATCCTCAAAGCCAGGTGGTTGTTGCACATAAACTTCTTCTTCCAATTCTCCATTCAGAAATGCACTCTTGACATCCATTTGATAAACTTTAAAGTTTGAATGAGCAGCAAATGCCAAGAATATTCTGATGGCTTCCAATCTAGCAATAGGAGCAAACTGCAAATGTCTCATCATAATCAATGCCTTCCTGTTGAGAGTATCCTTTTGCAACCAACCTTACTTTGTTTCTTACTATTACATCATCTTCATCCATCTTATTCTTTAGAACCCATTTTGTTCCAACAATGGTTCTATTCTTTGGTGCAGGCACAAGTTCCCATACTTTGTTCCTTTCAAATTGATTCAGCTCCTCTTGCATATCAATAATCCAATCTGCATCTAGCAGTGCATCATCAAGTTTCTTAGGCTCCACCTGAGATAGAAAACAACCATAGAGACACTCATTCTGAGTTGTTCTCCTAGTCCTTACTCCTGCATTAGGATCTCCAATGATTTGCTCTGCAGTGTGTGATCTATCCCATTTTCTTGAGTGCTCAGCCTGATTTCTCATTCTTGAAGTTGCTTCATCATCCAAATCATCATCCTGATTTCCTCCCCCTGTGAGGTTGCCACTACTCACAGGTGTGTCTTGGATGCTAGTTTCTCCACTGTTGATTGGCACAAATTCTTCTCTTGTATTATCATTCACTTGAGTCTGTTGAACTCGAGTTTCAACTTCAGTTTCAGTCTCTTCATCAGAATCATCTAGATTATCAAACTTCAATGGATCTTTATCTTCATCATTGGCTTCTTCTAGTCCAGGTAGTTTGCTGTCATCAAATGTCACATCTGTGCTTTCCATAATTTTCTTTTGACTGATGACATAAACTTTGTATGCAGTTCTTTCCACAGAGTAGCCAAGAAAAATTCCTTCAAATGCTTTTGCATCAAATTTTCCAACATATTCAGAATTATCCTTCAATACAAAGCATTTGCTTCCAAAAGTATAAACATACTTTAGAGTGGGCTTCTTTCCAGTCATCAAGTTGTAAGGTGTCTTTCCAGTGTTTTTGTTGATGAGGGTTCTGTTCTGGATATAGCATACAGTGCTTACAGCCTCAGCCCAAAAACATGTAGGCATCTTTGCATCAAGTAACATTGTTCTAGCAGCTTCAATTAGAGTTATATTCTTTCTCTCAACAACTCCATTTTGTTGTGGAGTCCTTGGAGCTGAGAATTGCTGAGAAATACCATTCTCTTTACAGAATGATTAAAGTATGGCATTTCTGAACTCTGTTCTATTATCACTTCTCAGTGCAATCACACTTGCATTTTTGGCATTTGCTTCCTTGTCAACTTTCTTTATATGCTCAATGATCACTTGTGGAGCCTCATCTTTTGATGCCAGAAATTCCACCCATGTATACCTTGTAAAATCATCAACCATCACCAAGGCATACTTCTTTCTTCCTAGTGACATAATATTGACAGGCCCAAACAAATCCATATGAATGAGTTGTAGGGGCTTGGTTATAGATGTCACTGTCTTTGTCTTGTGGCTAGATCTTTTCATCTTTCCTTTTTGACAAGCCTCACACACTCCTTCTTGACAGAATTCAAGTGTAGGCATGCCTCTCACTAACTCTCTTTTGACTAGAGAATTAATGGCTTTGAAGTTCAGGTGTGATAGTTTCTTGTGCCACAGCCAACAATCTTCATTTGATGCTTTTGAGTAAAAGCAACAAATTTTGTCCTTGTTTGTAGAATCCATATTGGCTACAAACAGGCTTCCCTTCCTTACTCCAGATAGAGCAAAATCACCAGTCTTCTTGTGGGTGATCAAACATTCATCTTTGTCAAAATCCACCTTGAATCCTCTGTCAGTAAACTGACCAACACTTAGCAGATTATGCTTGAGCCCCTTGACTAGTGCTACATCTTCAATGATGACATCACCAACTTTCAACTTGCCATATCCCAATGTGTTACCCATGTTGTCATCTCCAAAAGCAACCATTGGGCCAGCCTTTTCCTCATACTGTGATAGCAGGGCCATATCACCAGTCATATGATTTGAGCATCCACTGTCCAAAATCCACATGACCTTCTTTTCACTTTCTTTGCCCTGCAAACACAAAGGTATTACTTTTCCTTTGGTACCCAAACAAGTTTGGGTCCATGTGACTTAGAAACAGTTTTATCATAAACAACATGCTTGTCAACTTTCTTAGTGTTAGTCTTCTTGTCACTGTTAGAAGTCTTAGAACCTGAAGTTTCAGACTTAGGTGACAGAGGTACCTTCCTAGCTTTAGGAGGACTTGAAGACTTTGACCTTGTGTAGTGTGTGTGAGAATTGTGACTGATACAACCATCAATGAATTACCTTCTCAGATTGAAACAACTAGTCATAACATTCATATTGCATGGCATACAGTCAAATTTATCACAAAATGGTGCATCTCTATGTCTTAGAGGCACAGAACAATCATAGAAAGGTTTGGACACACTACCAACAGGTTTCTTGCATGCATGAGTTAAATGATTGGTACTGAAACAGTTCTGACAAGTTTTCCTAGGGGCATTAGGCATATAAGCATAGTTGTTATCCTTGTTAATCCCTAACTTGCCATTTCTGTTCTGTTTCTTCTTAGTCACTTTCTTTTCTGATTCACTCTTCCCAGCTGAAACAAACTTAACAAACTTCTTAGGTCTTGGCCTATCAACTACTGGCTCCTTGGCTTTTGGCTTGACACTCTCACTCTTGGAGGATGCTTGTTGTTCACTGGATTGTGCCTCATCCTCATCATTCAACATTTGCTTGATAAGTAAGGCATCCTCATCAATTTCAAATGTTGATTCTTTAAAAATTGGGTTTTCAGCCTTTTTCAAAATGTGAGGCACTTCCTCATGAACAACTGTGTCATCTTCAATGACAGCACAGCCTTTTCTCTGCTTAAGAGAGTCATAGTCAAGTCCAATAGCAGCTTTGGGTTTAGCCTGAATTTTCTCACACTAGGATTGCACTAGACCAGATGAGTTCTTAAATATTTTCAGTTTGAATTCATTTTCAGCTAATTCATCCCTAAGAGCCTTTTCCACTTGACTAGCACATAGAACCTTATTCTGCAGATATTCAACTTCTTTCTTAAGGTTTTCTACTTGCATAGCAGTTAGCTCAAGTTCCTCATTCCTTTTGGTTAACATTTCATTTCTAGTAGACAATTTAGCAATCTCTTCATTAGCAGCAGTCATACTAGTATGAATGTTAAACATTTCAACAGATAGTTGTTCAATCATGCATTTATACTCTGAAACAGACATATCTATAGTAGTGAGAGATGGTACCTGAGGGTCTGATGGAGATGTGTCATCCTTGGAATTGGCCATCAAGGCATAATTTCAGAATTCTTGCTCCTCTCCATCACTGTCAGAATCATCCCAACACTTCCCTTCAGCTATGTAGGCCTTACCTTGTGTCTGCTTTTTCAGAAGGGCCTCATACTTAGCTTGTTAATTAGGCCGAATACACAATATATATAATCAAGTACTGTATGAGAGAATAACAATAACACACGTTTTAGTACTTAAAAACTGTTTGGAATTAATAATTCCTCTCTCAGTGATGTAAAATATCACAGAGAGCTGCTTAGGTTACAATGAATGATATTCGTTCACGATGATTACCCTTCTAGGGTTAACCTAACTGTTTTTATATGATATACATCTACGTACAATCGTTAATTGATTCTCCTAAAATTAAGCTATACAATTGATATCAATTACTATTGCTACACGTCTTCTAAGTCAACTCAATCTCTTTGACAGCTATCCAATCTTCAAAGATATTGCTTCCATGTTTATCTTGAATTAATCTTTAATCTCTGTTGACCCGCAGACGCTCCCGCTAGATAGAGTTTAACAAACTCTGTTGCGCTTCCAGCCAGCAGTGTTTGAGCTTCCTTCTGTCAGCGTTTGCGCTTCCATCTGTCAGCGTATACTCAAACTCTGCTACGACTGCTTTCATTAACAAGTTAAACTCTGTTTCCCTGTAACACTTAAACACTGATATTAAATCACATCAATTATATCTAACAATCTCCCCCAACTTGTTCATTAGTAAAAATGTACAAGTTCACAGTAATTGATGATGTCAAAACAGTCTAATATAATCACAGTGTTTAACATTTAAGCAGAGTTTAATCTTGACTTAACAAAATTTACAGAAAATCAGAATTACTTACAAACTCTTTCTACCTAACCTCCTCAAGATCTGGTGTTGTTCTCAGGTAGTCAATAAGTAATCTTCTTTCTGCATTTTCAAGCTCAATCTGCATAATTTGCTTGATTTCTCTCAACTGTGGATCATTATCTCCAGTCTGATAAATTGCAGCTCTTAGAGAATAAATTTTGTTCTTCCTCATATCATTTCCCAGCTTGATGAAATATGCCTGTTTAGATTCTGAATTGAAATCCAAAACTGTTATACCAAGATCAGTCTTCAATCTAGCACTGTTCTTCTGCATTTCAATCAGTTTCCCTCGATAATCTCTGTACTTAGGCACATACTCTTCAGTAGTCTTTGATCCAGTAAAAGCTTTGGCTCTCTGCATATATTCTCTTATTGACTTAGCAATGAGTGTTGTTCGTTGATTTTTGACCCTGAATATATACAGAACATACTGAAGTTCTTCAAACAGTTTGAGCTTGATAGCATCTTCATTCACTCTATACATTGTTCCATCTTCCATGAAGTACAACAAGAAGTGAATATCTAAACTCTTCTGGTAAACCAACTGAACTAACTCCAGTTTGTCCAGATTCTCTTGAAACATACCAGAACCAGGAGAAACAAGTGTTGAGGGATCTCTTGGACTGTTACTGAATCTTAAATCTCTATTTGAACCCAAACCAGAAGTATTCTTGCCAGGAGGCTTCCCTGAACAAGTTATGCTATGTTGGTAACTATCAATCTCTTCTGTTTGTGCTGGAACTAGAATCTGAGGTCTAGAGAACCCAGGTAATAGTTTGCTTTGCACTGGTAAAGATTCACTCACAACTTGTGTAGCAACAGAGGTTGTGTCTACCTTTTTACCTTTGTCTTCTTCACCCATTATCCCTTTCAGTTTTAACTTTGCATTAAAAGAAGATTTTCTTATCAATTTTCCTTCTTCTTCTTGAATGCCAACTACATTTTCTTTGATCACAATTCCTTTCTCTACAGGCCTTGAAGCTTTAACAGTTTTCTTTCCTTTCCCAGACTTCAATGCCTTCAAATGTTTTTCTTGTAAGAGCTTCTCTTCAACATGAACATCTTCAAGTGTATCACCCTCGGCATTTTCTTCAAGAAAAATCTTAGCAGCCAGCTCTTCATCTGTTTGTGGATTGTCAGAGAATGATAAATCCTTTTGTCTTGAAGTACTCTGAATATTTGTATTTGCTGTTGCTGAGCTTGACCTTGTAGACCTTCCAAATTATGGATTGACAACTTCAACCTTCTTTAATCTCTTCTCTGGATTTGTACCTTCATCATCCAGATGATCCCTCTTTGACAGAGTTTGAGACTTCTTGCACTTAGTTCTAGCAATTCTCTCCCCCTTTTTGACATCATCACCATCTGGAATCAGAATAGATGTTATTAACTCAAGAGAGTTTGCAATAGAGTCAACCTTTTCAGTTAACAAAATTTGATTCTGTTCAACTTTACTCAATCTCTCAATGAGAGTCTCTTGGGCCTTAGAAAATTGTTGAAACAGCTTGGAATTGACTCTGTGAGATTTCTCCTCATGAGTAGCAACTTCAGTTCTCAGATCAAGAAATGCTTTCTGACTGTCATCAAACCTGTGATTAAAAGCCTTAACCTGAATCACTGTTCCTTGTAAACAAGTTAGAATATCAGGATTTGAAATCTTCTTAGAATTTTCCTTGAGAAAAGTAGCTGCTCTTCCAGTAGGAAAGATGCAGTCTGTTTTGTACCAATCTGCAGTTTGCTGTGCCAGATAATTATCATCAATTTCTCGTACAGAAGGTCCAGCAAAGTCTGGTTTCTCCCCTGTTTTCAGTCCATCAGTTTGAACTTGATCATTGACAGGTACAGCACTCACTGATTCTGAAGAATCATTATCAGAATCATCTGCAACTGAGGCAGCTTCTTCATTATGATCTGTAGTAGGTTCAACATGAGCAACCTGTTCTTCTACATTAACAGCAATTTGTTCTTGATAAACAACCTGTGCTTGAGTAGTTTCCTCACCATGTTCTGAGCCTTGATGTGCATCAAAAATTATCTCAGTGTGAGATGCAACCTCTGTTTCTTCTAACACCACAGTAGGTTGATTTACAACACCAGTGTCAACAGAGTTTGTAGCCATGGTTGTTGGAAATGGATTTTCATCTTCAATAGAGAATGTCTGAAAATTTTCAGCAAAAACTTCCATAGGAGCAATGATTGGCTCATCAGCATGAAATTCATTTTCTGCTTGAAGTTCGTTCTCTGTTAGAACAGGTTCAGTGATAATCTCTGTCTCAACAATAGGAGTCTCCTTAGAGATGTCCTTTGGAGCTTCATAAACTTGCTCTTCATCAGATTCTGCAAGTATCAATTTCCTTCTTTTTGCTTGAGACACTTCAACTACCTCTTTTGCTTCAGTAGAACTGTCATCAGCTAATGGTGATGAAGGCCTATTTGCCCTTTTTATGATTTTTCTGGTATAAACAGCTCCAGGAGATGTCTGTTTAGCCTTGGAATGCCTTGTATTAAGTGCAGTATGCTTTTGCCTTTTTGGTTTATATTGTGGTTGAGGTTGAGTAGTAGTGACTGGAGGTTCAGAGATTGTTGAAGGTGGGATGATTTCAGGTTGAGTATGAAATGAAGGTGAAGAATGTGATGCAGAGTTTAGAGGTGCCTGTGAAGTTTCAGGTGATGGGATAGGTTTAGCGTGTATGGTTTCAGTATGGTCAGTGGCCAATGGTTCAGGCATTTGTTGTGGTTGTGTTTGTTGTGTCTGTTGGGGTGATTGTGAATCTTGGGGTTGATGGAGAAAGTTTTGCAAGGCAAGTGGCAAAACAAGGGCAGGTAGGTTTTCTTTACCAGCATCCTTATTAGTCATATCAGAGAATATTCTCTTATTGACTTTAAAAGGCTGAATCACATCAGCTTCATCGATATCTAACCTAGATACACAAGCAGTGAATAATAGTTAACAAAATCTAGCAAAGTATACTGTAGTAGACTCTGACAGTTTATCACCTAAATTCATTAAGATATAACGACCAAAATCAAAATTACTGCCATAGAGTAGAGAATACCCAATTTGCAGACTATCCATAGGAATGGCATCCCAGTTGGTGACCTTCTTCTGGAATGTTCTTGTGATACAGTCAAAGAAAAAATTCCATTCCTTTCTGAGATTTGGCCGTTTGACACTGCCTAGCTTTGCAACAGAGTCCATGTAACCAATCTCTGTTAGCATTTCCCGCAGATTTTGTTCAGAAACAACAGCATATGAAGTGTGAGTGTCGAAATCCATGGTCTCTCTGACAGTTTGTGGAGTAATCACAAACTCTTGTTCATCATGAGTGAAAATTATGGACGGGGTCCCATTCTCTCCTCCATCCACATACTTTGAGTTCTGCTAGAAAGTGGCAATCTGAGAAGCAGATAGAATAGATGGTTCAGTCAAAGCTTGCCTAATCTCGGAGTCGCGGAGAAAGTTCTGCATAAGATGAAACGCTTCTAGTACACGTTCATTGTTGAGTGGGGCTGCAAAGTTGTTAGGAACAAATCGAAGACCAACAGCAGTAAAAGGTTTAGACGCCATTTAAATCAAGAAACGAGCAAGAAATAACAGTGAAATTGGTGTGTAGGAAAGGTGTTTGTGAAAATGTCGAAGTGAAAAGCACAAAATAACTCTGTGGTTTAGTAAAGTGAATATGAGTAGATGTGTAAATGAGAGTAAAATTGAATCGTGATACACAAAAGTGATTGGAGTTAAAAAAAAAAAATTAAAACCCAATCGTTTATGCATTAAAACACTCAACCGTTCCTAGAGTAATGTGTGAGTGGGACACAATAATGGGTGAGTGGGACACGTGTCAATCATCCTGCTGATCAATTAATCACGCACAGTAAAATACTAATTATCACCGCTGTCTTTCCTATTACCAAGACACTGTAACACATTTACACTCATTAACAGTTGTCAAACACTCTATTTACTCCTAAATTTTCAAATTATCTTAATGAAAATTTACCTTAGAGTACTGAACACAACTCAACAGCGTTTGTCAATTTTCCAACTTTATCACTAAAACCCTTTCAAAAATTGCACAGTTGTGAATATATGTGTGTGTGTGTAGAAGAGGTTACCAAATCAATTTTTAGAGCATCTAATATTTCATAAAATCCATAAGATGGCGTTTGGAAACGCGAATTTCATTTCAAATATTGGATTTCAATTCCTAAAATTGAAATTTAGAATTTGAAATTCAAATATCCTGTTTGGTAAGTATAAGAATTTCAAATCCTGAATTTCAAATTCTAACATTGTTTGGCAATAGCTAGAATTTCATTTGAAAATTCAATTAAAAATCTATCAAAATTCACTAAAAACAATCTTAAAAACATAATTCAAGATCCGGTAACATAATACAACTTAAAAGGAAACTGACTAGCTCATGATAAATCGGGAACTGGTAATCACAGATGTGACACATTACAGTCAATTATAGCAAGAAACCATCTGCCTCAGTTTGGCTGTACACATTATTTAGCTAGAAGAATAGTTCAACTCTACTCTCTTGATTATGTTCTCTTGTACGCTTAACACTGAAAGAACCACTTCCTGGCACTTGTCCGGTTCAAACTTGACAAGCTGTGCGTGATCTTCTCTCACATTAAACCAAACATTGCGATCAAGCTTCAGAAGGTGCGAGTCTTCCTCTCTTACTTTAAGATTGTTTATGACATCTCCTGTGCTGATCAGTGAGAGGGGAAGAATCTTGCCAGCTATCAAAAGATAGTATTCCAGAATCAAGTCATCGGCCTCAAACGCCATCCACATCAACACACAGAAAAGAAATGTTGGCACTCTAACATCACGTTCAAACTTGATGCTATATCCTTTGAGTCCAAGCAACATTAAGGCCATCAAATTGGCTATGATAGCCATGAGTGGTAACAGCCAGGACTTGTTGGACACAAAGGTTCACTCTTGTAGAAACTAAAGAAAATGATTCCACTTGACTAAATCTTTAATCCTGTCTAAAACATCTGATGTGTCAACATAAAAGTAGGGTTTGTAAGCACCAACAATGAATGCCCTAAACCAACCACTTGACTGGGATTCATCGGAAGAACCAGATCTTGGTTTTGAAAATGTATCTACAGGAAAATACAGGAGAAATTAGAATCCAACATGATCTAATGTACATTCAATTTTCTAAAGAAGCAAAAAAAATGCTAATGAAGTACCAAACTATGTCAATTTGCACCAAACAATTCATTGCAACCTCATACATATTGAGAATCGAAGCACAGAAACAAACTAAAAGCAAACAACATATGAAAATAATACAATTTTGTGGATGAATAATTTTTATCCGCATTCTTGACTCCGTTTTGTTTTGACCAATTTAAACTAGAACTCAAACCCACCAATTTAATTTGAGATAGTACAAGCTCATTCTCTTATCTAGTCATCTGCTTCACAAACCTTATCGTAGAAATTTACAATACTTCATTTTATCACCCTGCTCTTACATCATATCTTTCGCCTTCAATGTTCTTTACAATATCTCATTCCAACCTCGCCTTTTCCCATCCCTTCTATAACTAGTGCTTAACTGAAGAAACGACTATCAGCTTCTAAAATATAAGTAGGCTACAAAATCAATCATCTAGTACATACTCGTACAAAAAACCACCAATTCACCCAATTTAGGAACACTCGCGGCTTTCTTATCACAATTAAAGCAAAATTATTTTCCTAATTATAAAATCAGCTACAATAAACTCATCTCTCTCTCTGTCTGTCTCTCTCTGTATCTCTCTCATAGACACACTATTGTTTATCAGCTACAAGCAAGTAAATGAATTGACATATAAAAAACAGAAATGTACCATCAGCATCACGAGGAGGACCGGAAGCCTTGGAGATCTTCCCCTGAGCTCCTGAAGGCGGAAAAGTCCGAAGATCCGAATCTAAAACAACCCAATTCCATCCAAATTACTCACAAAATTCTACTCAAAATCATCAAAATAAAAAAAACAAAAGGAAAGAGTACCACGAAATTTAACCGAGAAGAATGGAGTCGCGAGAGAGACAGAGACACGAGAAAGAGAGGAGAGAGACACGAGAGAGACTACTCGAGAGAGATAAAGTCGAGAGAGGGTCAGTGGGTGTGGTGTTATTGTTTGAAACATTGGGGCTGTTTTTAATTTCAAATGACAGGTATTAAAAAGTTATTTCAAATTCTGATAAATGGGCTTTGTTTTTAAATAGTTGGAATTTGGCTCAAATTCAAATCAAAATTCTTTGTCCATCCAAACAGGGTATTTGAGTCAAATCCGGCATTTCAAATGAAATGATGCCATCCAAACAGGCCATAAAGTAAATCAATAAACACTGAATGCACAAACTCTCATTCAAAACATTGATTATTTGATGAAAGCTAAACTCTGTAGTAACTTAAATATAGAAATCTGAATACACCTATTCCCTTTGATGTCCATGATTATCCAAGTAAGCACACAGTCTTTATAGACAAAAAAATCAAGAGATAGATATCAAAGCATCATTCAGTGAGTAACATGCCAGGGATTTGATAAACTCATAAACTCTCAAGACACACAAGTGTTTAGGTGAAGTGTTTACACTCAAATTCAATCAGTAAAAGCAGATGCTACCATATGCTTGATTGTCCACCAACTCTACACTACTTTGAGTACATGTATGCACAAATCAAAAGGACTTTATTCAAGGTTGAAATTTGGTAATATCAAACAGGTGAGAAGTGAGAAAATAATTGAATAAATTGCTAACTGAACAATTTAATAGAGCAAAGTGTTCAGTTGCACTGTTAGTACATATTTGTACAAGATGATCAGCATATATACATTTTTTTTTATGTATATATATTCACTGAGAAAACTTTCCTTTGTAGAGAAACTCTCACCTGTTTGCTCTTCAATTTCCAAATGAATATAACTGCTCTTGATATATCATAATTTAAAAGAAGCAGTTATTATGGCTCAAAGGGGTTTACTAAGGGTGGAATTTATGAACAGTATTTGGAGAAATATGGTAAATCCTAGTGCCTTTATCATTTTCATGCACACACATATCATGCAGTCTCAAAATGGTTTAAAACAAGTTCTAGAGCAACATACTCACTGATGAACATCACACATCAATAAAATCCAATTGATATAAGATGTATCAATCACTTATTTGGCTCAAATTCTCACAGGGTGCTGACATGAATTGGTACTCACCAAACTAAATAATGACACTTCTCAAGTTTTATAATTTTCACAAGTACAAACAAGGAATCATCAAGAACCATGTATATGTTATGGGAATAGAGTGTCACTAATCAGAGTTTAGAGTTCATCAATATCAGTAGTTGTTTATGAGAGGCAATGCACACAGTATTCATAGACTCGGAGTTTAGGACTAAATAAACTAAGAGATACTATAAATATGAAATAGTATCATGCTGTGTTAACTTACTGCACAAGTTCAGATTAGATCTCAGTGACTCAGAAAGAGTCATGATTTGATTACTGAGAATCATGCTTCATACATTTTTCTTCATTGGTGTTTTCATCCAAGCAAAAATCAATTCAGAATTCACAGAGTTTATCAAACATGTTAACAGAGTATGACATACAAACATGCTGACAGAGCTTAACAGTGTTTAAACAAAAACATGTTAACAGAGTATGCATAACAGAGTTTAATCAACAGAGTTCACATAGCACTTAACAATTCACAGAAAAATGAGCAACACATTACACAAGTAAAATTTTGAGTCTAACCAATATCTCTAGTCAAAACCAGAGACCAAATCCCTAGTTCATTGACCAGTCTTGTGAATGTAGCTTCACTCAATGGCTTTGTGAAGATATCTGCAAGTTGCTGTTCAGTAGATACAAAATGTAGCTCAATGTTGCCTTCCTCTACATGCTCTCTGATAAAGTGATACCTTATGCTGATGTGCTTGGTCATTGAGTGTTGTACTGGATTACCTGTCATAGCAATAGCACTTTGATTATCACAGTAAATAGGAATCTTACTGTACCTTAATTCATAATCCAGCAACTGATTCTTCATCCATAGAATCTGTGCACAACAGCTACCAGCAGCAATATACTCTGCTTCAGCTGTAGAGGTGGATATTGATTTCTGTTTCTTGCTGTACCAAGAAACAAGTCTGTCACCAAGAAATTGACAACTTCCACTTGTGCTTTTTCTATCAATTTTACAGCCTGCAAAGTCCGCATCAGAGTAGCCAAGTAGTTTGAAATCTGATTCTCTTGGATACCACAGCCCTAAAGTTATAGTGCCCTTGAGATACTTAAAAATCCTCTTCACAGCTGTTAGATGTGGTTCTCTTGGATCTGCCTGAAATCTTGCACACAAACATGTTGCATACATGATATCAGGTCTACTTGCTGTTAGATAGAGAAGAGAGCCAATCATTCCTCTGTAGCTTGTCATATCCACTGGTGACCCTGTATCTTTGTCTAATTTGGTTGCAGTTGCCATGGGAGTTGTTGCAGATGAATAGTCAAGCATGCCAAATTTCTTGAGAAGATTTTTGGTATATTTTGCTTGATTGATAAAGATACCATCATTTGTTTGCTTCACCTGTAAGCCTAGAAAATAACTAAGCTCTCCCATCATGCTCATTTGATACCTGGACTGCATGAGCTTGGCAAACTTCTTACAGAGTTTATCATTAGTAGATCCAAAAATTATGTCATCAACATATATTTGAACTAAAAGCAAGTCACACCCAGATTTGAAATAAAACAAGGTTTTATCAATCGTACCTCTGTGGAACCCACTTTCTAAGAGAAATTGAGCCAGAGTTTCATACCATGCTCTTGGTGCCTGCTTAAGTCCATAGAGTGCCTTGTCTAGCCTGTAGACATGGTTTGGATATTTTGGATCTACAAAACCAGGTGGTTGTTCAACAAACACTTCTTCTTCAAGCTTTCCATTCAGAAAAGCACTTTTCACATCCATCTGGAACACCTTGAATTTCTTGTGAGAAGCATAGGCAAGAAACATCCTTATTGCCTCCAACCTGGCAACTGGAGCAAAAGTCTCATCATAATCTATTCCCTCTTGCTGTGAATAGCCTTTTGCCACAAGTCTGGCTTTGTTTCTTGTAACAACCCCTTCACTATCAGTTTTGTTTCTGAAAACCCACTAAGTACCAACAATAGATCTATTCTTGGGTCTTGGTACAAGTGTCCAAACTTCATTTCTCTCAAATTCATTTAACCCTTCTTGCATTGCTGTTATCCAGTCAGCATCTTTAAGAGCTTCTTCAATCTTCTTTGGCTCAGTTTGTGACAAGAATGCATGAAACAGACATTCATTTGTTGTTGCACTTCTTGTCCTAACTCTTGCATCTGGATCACCAATAATCAGATCAGGTGTGTGAGATTTGGTTCATTTCCTAGCTGAAGGCAAATGACTTCTCTCAGAGTTTGATCCTCCCCCTCGATCCATGTTCTCCTGATTTCCTTGGTGTCTTTCTTCATTCTCTGAGGCTCCCCCTGAATGTGACTGCTCAGAATGTGAATCATCAGAGATTGGTCCAGATTTTTCATGTGATTCACTTTCAGAATGTGAATCATCAGAGTTTTGTTCTTCATACTCCCCCTCAACTGGTTCTCTCCTTTGTTCTGGTTGAACAATTTCTTCTGTGTTTACCAGTAGAGGTTCAGAGTTTGTATCAACATAGTCTGTTGGAATTGATCCGTCATAGTTTATTTCGTCAGAGATTAGATCTTCATTTTCAAAATGTAGTTGATCATGGTCATTGACATCTTCAAGTCCAGTTCTTTTCTTGTCATCAAAAGACACATGAATAGATTCCATGATCACTCTGGTTCTTAGATTATAAACTCTGAATGCCTTAGTTGACAGTGGATAGCCAACAAAAATTCCTTCATCTGCCTTCAGATCAAATTTGGTCAACTGTTCAGGATGAGTTTTCAGCACAAAGCATTTGCCCCCAAAAATATGAAAATATTTCAGGTTTGGCTTCTTTTCTCTCACCATTTCATATGGTGTTTTTCCATGCTTATTGATCAGAGTGGCATTCTGAGTAAAACAAGCAGTTTGAACAGCTTCTGCCCAGAAATAGGTTGGCAATTTTGCTTCTTCAAGCATGGTTCTGGCAGCTTCTATCAAAGTTCTGTTCTTCCTTTCAACTACACCATTCTGTTGTAGAGTGCCAGGTGCAGAAAACTCTTGTTTAATTCCTTTGTTCTTGCAAAATTCTTCCATTGTTGAATTCCTGAATTCAGTTCCATTGTCACTTCTGATAATCTTCACTTGATTCTTTGACCCTTTGTCTAGCTGCAATATATGTTCTGTCAAATTTAATGCAGTTTCATCCTTCTTTGCTAGAAAGTACACCCAAGTGTATCTGGTGTATTCATCAATAATGACTAGAGCATATTTCTTCTTTCCAAGAGACATAACATTCACTGGTCCAAAAAGATCAACATGTAAAAGATGATAAGGATCAACAATTGAAGACTCAGACTTGCTTTTGAAGGAAGCCTTTCTCTGTTTGGCCTTTTGACATGAATCACACAGGCCATCTACATTTAGCAAGAACTTTGGAAGTCCTCTCACAAGATCATTCTTTTTCAGCTCATTGATGTTGTTTAGATTTAAATGAGAGAGTTTCTTATGCCACTTCCAACTCTCTTCACTAGACATCCTTGTTGACAGACACACTGCTTTGCCATCAGAGTTTGTTGACAATTTTATTTCACAGATGTTATTGTGTCTGTTTCCAACTAGAACAACTTTCCCTGTAGATTTACTTATAACTTGACAGTATTCAGGCTGAAAATCTACATGATATCCTCTGTCACAGATTTGACTCACATATAGCAGATCATGCTTGAGTCCTGGAACCAGAGCTACATTTGTGATAATGACACTTCCAAGATTAATATTGCCATATCCCAGAGTATGTCCTATGTTGCCATCTCCATAGGAAACTTTTGGGCCAGCCTTCTCCACATACTATGATAGCAGGGCTTTATTTCCAGTCATGTGTCCTGAACATCCATTGTCCACGACTAGGGCACTTTCCCTGGTGCCCTACAATCATAAACAATCACTGATTGTTTGTTTTAAGGATCCAGACTTGCTTGGATCCTTTTGCTTTATTGAATCTGTTAGCTTTTGCAGCGGATTTATCATTATCAGGGTTTAAACTAACATTTTCAGTCTTAGCACTTGCAGAATTAACTTTAACCCATTTCAAATTAGGTTTCAGTTCATAGTAATTATGATAAATAGCATGATAATTCTTGCAAGTATAAATTGAGTGCCAAGTACTTCCACAATGTTTGCACAGAGTTTGTGGTCTAGGTTTGACATTATTCTTTTTCACTCCTGATTTGGAGGGTAAAGAATTAATGTCTTTGTTTTTCCTGCAGAAACTAGCAAGATGATTAGTACTACCACAGTTATGACAAGTTTTTCTGGGTGCAAATGTAGCAAGCATTGGCCTATTTCCTGATGTAATGCCTACCTTTCCATTTCTGTTTTTCCTAGGCATTTTCTGTTTGTTGACAGATTTTATCTCTTTAAGCTTTTGATTAAGTTGTTTATCTGTCATTGAACCAATGTTAACATGTTTTGCACAGGTTTTAACTGGTTCACCTTTAACAGTTCCATGTTCAGTTTTAACTATACCATGAACAAATTTTCTAGTTGGAAGAGTTTGCCTAACTTTCACATGATTTAGAAATCTAAGCTCATCTTCCTCACAGTACCCTAAACCAACAGTGTCAGCTTGAAAAACCTCATGAGTGTCTTTTCCAGAATCAGTCCAAGTTTTAATAATGTGATTTGCATCCTCCAATTCAGATTCTAGTTGCTTATACTTACCTAGCAACTCCTGTTCTATAAAAACAGCATCATCTCTTTCTTTCTGAATTTTTTTCATGTTTTCAAGTTTTTCTTCAACAAGTTTGTTTCTCTCTTTAAGTTGAGAACACTCATTCTTGATTCTCTCATTCTCTAAAGTCTGATCCCTATAACTGATATGTAATGCTTTAAGATAAATTCTTAATTCAGTTATATTATCAGTATTATAAGCATAGGTAGTTGGGGGTACCTTAAGTTCAGAATCTTCATTCTGAGTAGAAGCCATGAGTGCATAGTTAACTTCCTCGTCTGAGTCTGAAGTGTCTGCCCAGTCTCTGCCTTTTGTATAGAGTGCCTTTTCAGTTTTACCCTTCTTGCACTCAGGAGCATAGTGACCCATCTCCTTACACTTGTAGCATTGAATCTCAGACTTATCTTTCTTCCCAGATTTGGAGTCCTTTTTCTCATATTTGCTGAAATTCTTCCTGTCAGACTTTGAATAATTCTTGGAGAATCTCTTTCCCTTCTTGAAGTTATTGAATCCCATCTTCTTGAAGGTCTTTACCATTAATGCAGCCATTTGCATCATCTCTTCATCATCTTCAGAATCAGATGTTCCATCTGTGTTTGTGTCAACATCAGAGTTTGATGACTCACTTTCTGAATGAATGACTAAGGCTTTTCCTTTTGCCTTCTTCCTTGATGGTTTCTCTTCAACCTTGAGAGCAACAGACTTCAACTTCTTGCTTGATCTCCTGTTTCTCTGCTCCATTTCCAATTCATGAGTCTTGAGCAGTCCATAGATTTCATCAATCTCAGTATCAGCAAGATCATAGTTATCTCTTATAGTGGTTATTTTCACATCCCACTTTTCAGGTAGAGAAAGAAGAAACTTGAGATTTGAGTCTTCTAGATCATATTCTTTGTTAACCAATGATAGATCATTGAGCAGTTTACAGAATCTGTCAAATGTTTCTGTCATGGTTTCTTCAGACTTTGCCTCAAAATGCTCATACTCCTGTGTGAGTATGTTCCTTCTATTCTTCTTGATTGCAGCAGTTCCTTGACACCTAACCTCAAGTGCATCCCAAATTTCTTTTGCAGTTAATCACCTTGTTAGACATAACATTGTCTAAAGCACTGTGAAGTAAATGCCTTACTTTTGCATCCTTAGCAATAGATGAAAGATCCTCAGCAGTTAGATCTTTCTTTTCCTTTGGTATCACTTTTGATTCCTCACCAGCAACAG
The DNA here is from genome assembly GCA_037693485.1 of Kitagawia praeruptora. Lineage (NCBI taxonomy): Eukaryota > Viridiplantae > Streptophyta > Magnoliopsida > Apiales > Apiaceae > Kitagawia > Kitagawia praeruptora. The sequence goes on from CM075345.1 coordinate 137,832,349, forward strand.
CAGCAGATAACTTTGTAGGTTTGTGAGGACCTTCATAAATTCTGTCAAGATATTCTGGATATGTAGCCTCCAGAAACATTGTCATCTTCACCTTCCAGATTGCATACTCTGCTGGCCTAAGTATAGGAACCCTAATTGTCTCATACCTACTAACAGTAGTAGGAGCTTTCTCAGAACCTGATGGAGGAGGAATCTCTGCCATTGATTACTATTGTGTTTGGATCTTCAACTGTAATAAAGTAACAGATTGGCTCTTATACCAATTGTTAGGCCGAATACACAATATATATAATCAAGTACTGTATGAGAGAATAACAATAACAGACATTTTAGTACTTAAAAACTGTTTGGAATTAATAATTCCTCTCTCAGTGATGTAAAATATCACAGAGAGTTGCTTAGGTTACAATGAATGATATTCGTTCACGATGATTACCCTTCTAGGGTTAACCTAACTGTTTTTATATGATATACAGCTACGTACAATCGTTAATTGATTCTCCTAAAATTAAGCTATACAATTGATATCAATTACTATTGCTACACGTCTTCTAAGTCAACTCAATCTCTTTGATAGCTATCCAATCTTCAAAGATATTGCTTCCATGTTTATCTTGAATTAATCTTTAATCTCTGTTGACCCGCAGACGCTCCCGCTAGACAGAGTTTAACAAACTCTGTTGCGCTTCCAGCTAGCAGTGTTTGCGCTTCCTTCTGTCAGCGTTTGCGCTTCCATCTGTCAGCGTATACTCAAACTCTGCTACGACTGCTTTCATTAACAAGTTAAACTCTGTTTCCCTGTAACACTTAAACACTGATATTAAATCACATCAATTATATCTAACATAGCTTCCAGCTCAAGATAATCTTTATCCTTCTTTTTAGGCTTCTTGCATTCACTGGCAAAATGCCCTGGGTCATTGCATCTATAGCACCTTATAGATGACCTATCCACATGGCTGGTTTTAAACTTATTCTTGTTTGGTTTCACAGGTGCCTTGCTCTTGTTGAATGAATGGTTTTGGGTTTTGGGTTTGAAGGGTTGATTCCTTTTGAATCTGATGTTTGGAAATTTTCTGGCCATGAAAGCATATGAAGTGTTTTCCATCCCATCTAGTTCTTCAAGAGTGTAAAACTCTTCTTCCTCCTTCTCCTCAACAGGTTCACTTACCTCAGGTTCAGTTTCTTCCTCTTCTACTACCTCCTCTATCCTTAACTGGCTTGTAGATGCTTCTAGGTCTTGAATAGATTTGTTGACAATCAAGGCACATGATGTGTTTACCATTCTGCCTTGATTGGCTTGGATAGCCCTTTTCTGAAGCAACTCAAGCTCATGAGTTTTTAAAACCCCATAGAGCACATCATATGTAACTTTGTTCAAATCTCTTTCCCTTAGAGAAATGACCCTTTGCTCTAGATGGTTTGGTGAGGATAGCAGAAACTTCATGTTTAACTCCTTGGTACTGTAAACCTTGTCATTCATCTGTAACTCAGTAACTAGCTTGTGAAATCTCTCAAACATCTCAGTAATGCTTTCCTTGGGCTGTGCCATGAAAGCTTCATACTGTGTGACCAGTATCTGTTCTTGTTTTCCTTAACCTCATCAGTTCCTTCACACAACACCTCAATGTGATCCCACATTTCTTTGGCAGATGTACATGATGCAATGTTTGCAAACATTGACATGTCCATGGAATCAATGATAAGCAACATGAGGTGGCTGTCAAGAGCAACCTTCTCCCTTTCTGATTCTGTCCATTTTGATGGATCCTTGTCCTCATAAGATCTTGGGATAGTTGTGGTTCCAACAGTCTTCTCTGGTATCTCTTGTTGTGGAACAAAAGGACCATTCTTAAGAATCTCAGGATACAAAGGATGAGAGGCTTTGATGAACAACATCATCTTTATCTTCCAGAGGTTGAAGTTTTCTTTGTCAAACTTAGGGACTTTCACCGTTCCTGTAGTCTTTGGTGTATTCGAACTCATGATCGTTTTTCTATTTTTGAATAAACAGCCCTCTCTGATACCACTTGTTGAGTATTGAATACAGTAAAAGAATACAGAGGGGGGTGAATGGATTCTGGAACTTTTCTTGTTTGAGTCTATGTAGCAAGTAAGTGTTTGTGTGTGCAAGAGTGAAGGTGCGGATAAAGAACAACACAAGACACAATATCACTTTAATCTAATGTATTATTAGATAAAGGTTGCTACAATATGTGAATACAAATGATAGTATTCTCAGCTTCGTTTTTCTCAGAGAGATACAGCTTACAGTGTATGAAAAACTTGACTCACAAAGTTAATGACTAAGGAAGTGAGGCTGTATCCTTATAGAACATGGATACACCCTACTTACTACAAATAAGGTAGCTGAACAAATTACTTTCTAGTCTATCTATCCTTTTTGAGTAAGTGTCCAAACGGTTACAGATTTGACTTTGCAAAGCCTGTTCAGATCCACTTCTTTAGCCCCTTGTCTCTTCTATATCTCTCCAAGCTTCCTTGTAGGCTTTCCAGAGCACGTTACAGATTTTGGTCCATAAAGTGCATTGGCTTGTTGTAGGTTTCTGACTTGTACAATTTCTTCAGTATTTTGTCTCCAAGAATGTATTTGAGAAGTGACTAAGTAGGTGATTCGAGAACTTGAATTGACTTGATCGATAACTCTGAGTTCTCGAACACTGTTATATTGACATATCGAATCACTTCTCGAATAGCTCTTTTCTTCAGGATTCCTTGAGTTGTCGAATAGAACACTTGACTTGTCGAATCCTTGAGATATCGAATAGCTTTCTGAGTCCTTGAGATATCGAATGGAACTTTGACTTGTTGACTCCTTGAGAACTCGAATACTACTTTGACTTGTTGACTTCCTGAGTTCTCGAATAGAGTACATAGACATATCGAATCTCTGAGATATCGAATGAGATATCGGACAGTGTATTCAGAGATATCGAATAGTGTCTTGAGATATCGAATCCCTGACTTCTCGAATGCTGGACTTCTCGAATAGACAAATATACTTCTCAAATTGGTACTTAGGCAAATTCTTCATTTCTTCAAATCCCAACTGTGATTATTTGACAGTCTTTATCTTCTTGCTTGAGGCATGAATCTTGGAACTTCTTTCAAGCATTATTCTAAACTCTATAAGTACAGTTACACAACTAGAATTTTGTGCCTACTACAAGTACAATACAAACAGAAACTCTACAACTAGAGGTTCCCTAAGAGGTCATGTAAGTAATGCAAAGCATTACAAACAATTAGGCTTGTTATTAGATGTATACAGGCATGCCTCTGTAACTAACAACTATATTTGTTGAACCAATGAATCCCTTATGTATAATTTTACATAATCATAATTATAGATAATATCATTGGAGTGTACATCCTCACCCTTAGCAAAAAATTTACAATACCAAAATAGCCAATCAATATAGCCAACCATTTTACATAATACCCTTGGAGATGCTCTTATACCAATATACATATTTTCGTTGGAGATCCAAATGGTTCCACCTAAGGACTAGGATCCAAATTTAGGATAGATTACCCAAAATTCTTTTCCAACAATGATCCAAATAGTGATTCAAATTTGGATAAGCTAGTTTAATATTAAAATAATGGTATTGTTATTTGTACATTTTTAATTTACTAAATTTAAAATTGATTTGTGATTTTTTAATTACTTAAATAATAATATAATGTAATTAATATTAAATAAAATTTACTTTTTAGGATAAAACTTATAATAATGAGAAAAACATGTTTCATTAAAATTTAAATAAAAGTACATTAAATGCATAAAATAATACATTAATTAAAATAAATTAATGCATCAGTGATATTTTATGTTAATTAATAAAATGAAGAAAAAATGATCAAAATATAACTTTTTTGAAGGAAGGTGCCCAATATGTCCAAAGACGGAGACGCTGCCCTTTTTATCCACTGACTACGCATATAAGCAATGCGGGGACACACATATGTCATATGTATATTTGGGGTAACGCTTTCCCAGAGGGGTGATGACGTCAGCTGACGTTATTTTCACATAACAACTCCACTGTCTCTCGATCTCAAAATAGCCTTCTCGTTCGCCTCCTTGCTTCATCACTGTCTGGCCCCACCTCTAAGCACATCAAAATCATCCCCACACCTTCCTCTCCCTTTTCCCATATGTAGTTATTGATCTCCGGCCCAGCAGGGCGTGCCTAGGCCGATCGAAAATTGGATCGGAAAATGAGGACTATTTTGGGATTCCAAATCCAACAATAAAATTGAAAATTGAATGTTATAGGGTTGTAGAAGAGGAGAACGCGATTCGAATAGTATATGGTATATGACTGGACAAGATCTTATGATGATGAATGGAGTCATCAAAATTTTGACGAAAAAAACGCATCTATCACGTTTTGGGAAGGACGATGAACAGTGCCAGATACGCATCTAGCAAATGCATATCTGGGGTTACGCATGTCCGAAATACGTATCACACGCATGTCCAAAATGCGTATACTTTGTAAATTTCTTTTTTTTTTTTGAAAATTTAGTACTTGCATATATCAAAATTTCTAGAATCAAGAATACAAGTAATAAAATTATGAGCAGTACGATGCCACTCCCATAGACCTTACATAAAATACGTGGTCTTTGCTAACAAGTCGACAACCGTATTCGCAGATAGATGAACAAAAACGAATAACATTTTCTCAAAATGTTTAATTAATTCATGACAATTAGCAGCAACTGTATCAAAATAACAGCTTCCAATCTTTCCATTCATTGCATCGACCAAAACCTAGGAGTCAAATTCGAATATATTTGTTATATTTCCATGTTTTCGTTCAAATCACAGCCTCCTGCAGGCTATTCTCGGCTGCATATTACCTTCTAATACATGGCATCGTGCTTGAAGAAAATGGCCTTGTGAACCATTTTTTAAAAAGACTACATATGTTCAAAATGCGTATAGAAGCTACGCATTTTTAGAATGTGTCTTTGGTGGGTATTTTGGACGCCCCCAAATGTTGGTGGGTATTTTGGGTTTCCAATATTAAAATGTGGGTATTTTAATTTTTATCCTAAAATGAATGTGTTGTTTGTTAATTAAGTATACAATTTTAATGTTTATTTTTTTTTTGTCAAAACAATTTTAGTCTTACTTACGTATATTAAAAATTGTATTATAATTAAATTAATTATTAAATATAATATAAATAGTTAATAATGGTTATATATTAAATTTAAGAATAAAAAATTTAATAAAAATTATGTAATATAATATTTAAATAATAATTTGGATCATTTTGTTAAAATTTTGGATCAAAATTTAAATCAATTAGTAAGTCAAATTTAAATTTTGGAATCACAATTACTAAAGATCACTAAGTTCACCTAAACATAATCAATCAAAAAAAAGCTTTTTTTAATCAGGAAGATCAATCAATATTCGAAATATATATCATAGTTCCATGTCTTTTAATATATCACATTATTTGAGGACTCTTCATATGGTACTTCAACAACACTCAAAAATTCAAAAAGTTATTGCAAATGCTTTGAATTTATGGTAAAAAGTAAAGTTTTTTTTTAATTTTTCTTTAAAATATATATCTATATCTATACTATACTATTACAAGTAAAACAAGGAATATTTGGTACTACTTGTTAAAGCTTGATAAAAAAATTGTTACACCTTCCTAAAAATAACAAGTTTAAAAAATTATACGGAGTATTAAAAATATTAATCTATTTATTCTAAACAACAAAATTTACCAATAAGGCACAAAACTATATTTTTAAAAAATTAGAAAAACGGGTTAAAAATCTATACTATATCATTATAAACAAAACAAGATATATATGGTTGTTTGGTTGGTTAAAGCCTTCCAAAAAAATTGTTAACACCTTCCTAAAAATAATAAATTTAAAAATTTAAATTAAAAATCTTAATATATTTATTATAAACAACAAAATTTATCAATAAGACACAAAAATATTCTTTTTAAAAATTAGAAAAATGTGTTAAAAATTTCCAAATTCAGTTAAATTATATATAGGGGTGTTTGGGGGAACTTATTTTCCGGAATACGTCAACTTATTTTAAGTTGAAAGTTAAGTGTATGTTTGGGGTATCTTAAAATGAGTAGCTTATGACTTATAAGCACTTATGTCATATAAGTGATAAGTAGAGCAGAGATTAGAGTGTTTGGTAAATCAGAACTTATAATCAGTAGACTGTTTGGGTAAATCAGAAATTATAAGTTAACTTTTTTTTTATAATTTTCAAAATATTTGTTTTTTTATATATAACAATGGATATCAATGGATAGATCTCGATGAATAGGGAAATTTGATATATACATATCAATTTTCTATTGAATGGATTGAGAGATATATGGTTTTGAAGATTTGAAGGATATTATATATTACGTATATCGAGAATAAGTTATAAGTTATAAGAGCATCTCCAATGGGAGAGACTAGTTAGGTAAAATTCAAAATTAATTACCATAAATAATAATTATAAAGAATGTGTAAAAAAAATTGCACTCCAATGGGACAAAACCCTTATCTATAATTATAGATAATCTCTTGATGTTGGCTATATTTGTCGAACCTCTAGAGACCTGTAGTGAATTGCCACATCATTTATTTCTATATTAAAATTATATATTCCATTAATAACAACTTGAAATATTAATTACATACCATTTTTAAAATATAGCCAATACCATCGGAACACAATGTCTTACAGGTTTGATAAATTTTACATAATCAATATTTTATGTAATTTAGCCAATTATTTTTAGCTAATGTCATTGGAGATGCTCTAAGTTGAAAGTAAAGAATTCTTAACATTCAACTTATGAACTTATAAGTTATAATTTGAGCTAAAACTTATTTTGGCAAACACCCCCTATAAGTGCTTATGGCCTTATAAACCATAAGTTAATAGTAATATGAGATGCCAAACAGCGCCTAAAATTCCTAACTTTCCAACTTATTTTCCAACTTATTTTTGCAATTTATTGAATCTCAAACATACATTAAATACTTGTATCTAAAAAATTGTCAAAATATAAAAATTTTACCCAAAAATAAGTCCATAAGTCCTTAAAAAAAAAAAATTCCCCAAAAAGTCACATAATTTATTACAAATAAAAAACCTCATGTTTTAAAATTATAAACATTTTCAATTATACCTGATTAGAATCATCCATCGCACACCCTTTTTACTACGATTCTTTCTTCTACAATTTTAGGTAACACTAAATAATTTCTTAAAAATATCTATATGTTAGGGAAACAATGCTGGCGACTAATTACAAATCCTGACAGTCTTGTTGCTCAAGTGTACAAGGCTAAATATTATGCAGACAAAGATTTCATGAATGCAAGTCTGGGTAGTAGTCCAAGTTTTATTTGGGCGTTCTCGAAGCAAGAAGAGTTATTTCTGCAGGGTCGAACTGGAGGATTGGTACTTGGAAGGGATGTAAAAATCATGAATCAGCCTTGGCTCAATGATAGGGTAAACCCTTATATCACTACAGTGTTGAAAATAAACAAATAACTGACTCAAAATAACAAGAATAATAATGAAAATAAGTAAGAGGAAAACTGATATGTACAAGACTCAAATACTCTAAAGACTACATTGTATTCTTTTCTCTTGATATGAAAATAATACGATTACATTGTTTAAATAGGGAAAAAAAACTATCACCACAAACTAAGGATAAGAACGATGATTTGATATCATCTTATCTCTTATCTTATTCTTGGTGCTCAAGCTAATCTTATCTCTTAATTATGATTTACCAAATCATGTTGACATATCAACAATTTATTTCTATAACTAAAATAACAAAATATATGTTTGAATTAAACAAATATCCCAACAATCTCTCTTTTAATTCAAACATGTATGATGCATTTGTCCAGCCCGTATGGCTTTTAAACTGAGCCCGTATGGCTGATTTGACTAAGCCCGTATGGCTAATTCAACTAAGCCCTTATGGCTAATAATCTGAGCCCGTATGGCTAGACTTCTCTGCCCATCTGGCACTTCAACTTGTTTGCACATCTGGCAATCAACTTTGCCCATCTGGCAATCAACTCATATGGCTTTCGTCTTGTCCTTCTTGGCATCTTGTCCTTCTCGACAGTCGTATACGACACATGCATCCCATACTACACATGCAGCTTTGCCACCTTCCTTCTGCAACGCGCACACCATCTGCTGCAAAATCATTCTTCTTCCTGCTCCTCCTGCTGAGGAATCCGCTTGAGGCCTTCTCAGCTCTTGGAGCTTCTTGTTTGAAATCATTTGCTACATCCCAAGGAACGCCCGCTTTGATACCATGTTGAAAATAAACAAATAACTGACTCAAAATAACAAGAACAATAATGAAAATAAGTAAGAGGAAAACTGATATGTACAAGACCCAAATACTCTAAAGACTACATTGTATTCTCTTCTCTTGATATGAAAATAATACGATTACATTGTTTAAATAGGGAAAAAAAACTATCACCACAAACTAAGGATAAGAACGATGATTTGATATCATCTTATCTCTTATCTTATTCTTGATGCTCAAGCTAATCTTATCTCTTAATTATGATTTATCAAATCATGTTGACATATCAACAATTTATTTCTATAACTAAAATAACAAAATATATGTTTGAAATGAATTAAACAAATATCCCAACATACAGTGTCCCCCTCGATTTTAAATCAAAATGTAGTGTCATTATTCCAAACAGGCACCAAGGAATGGGATCTGGAGATTGTTGCAGACATTTTTAATGATAGAGATCAGCATTGTATTGTCAACACCATGATTGAGCACGAGCTGGATAGAGATATGTTAAGCTGGAGAGTTGAGCATTCTGGGCAATATTCGATCAAAAGTGCATACAAAATTCTGCAGTGTCAAAAAGGTGCATGGATTGAAGGCGATACTAATAATTTCTGGAAGGTGCATGGATTGAAGGCGATACTAATAATTTCTGGAAGGTTTTGTGGAATATTAAAGCACCGCCCAAAGTGCTTAATCTGATCTGGAGAGCTGCGACATGGTTTCTTCCAACTAAAGTTCAGCTACAATCGAAACATGTGCAGTTAAATAGCAGTTGCCCAGTCTGTGAGGATGGTGTGGAATCAATTTTCCATGCTTTAGTGCAATGTAAAGTAGCTGCTAGGTGTTGGCAGATTTGTAATCCAAATATTGACACTGAAGTGACTATGGAATTTCCAATGTGGTTGGAAAAAAATTTTGATGGGCAGGTGAGTAAAAACAAAGCTAAGATCATCACACTATGTTGGTCGATTTGGAGGGCAAGAAATGATCTTGTTTGGAATGGAAAGAGGTGGTCAGCTATGAAGATTGTTGCAAAAGCTTGGGAGTATCTTTCAAAATGGACAATGGCTCAGGATAGAAACTTTGTGGTACCATTTCAGCCTTCGGTAAAAGGGGATGGTGCTATTTACTGGGCAAAGCCTCATCAAAATGCAGTGAAGATCACAATGGATGCAGCAGTTTTTTCTAGTCAGGGAGCCTCGGGTACAGGCATTGTTGCTCGAGACCATGATGGACGACTTATCTCAGCGAAAACAAGAGGATTTGCAGAGGAAATGAACCCCAACTTTGGCAGAGGCAATGGCAGTGAAAGAAGCTCTGAGCTGGGCCAAGGAAATGGAGTGGAATACAATCACTGTTGAATCGAATTGTTTAGTGGTGGTGCAGATGGTTCGAAGCACAGCACCTATGAGATCAAGGCTCGGAAAAGTGATTGAAGAATGCATGAATTTGAGTAGTAAGATTAACAACTTAAAGTTGTATTTTATTAAACGATCTGCGAATATGCCGGCACATGAACTTGCTCAAATGTCTCATATGTATCCCGATCGTAATTTTGATTGGAGATCTATTCTGGTTAAGGTTAAGAATTATATTCTGAATGATTTATTTGAGTAATGAAAATGCATTTTGTCAAAAAAATATCCCGATTAAAATCATCCATCGCACATTTTTTACTACGATTCTTTCTTCTACAATTTTAGGTAACACTAAATAATTTTTTAAAAATATCTATTAAATTCTTAAGATATTTAACAATAAATTTAAAAATAACATTAAATTAATAATATTTATTTATGTCATGAAATTATGTATGGAACATATGTAAATTGAAAATTAATAATAATATTAAATTTAAATAATTAATTTATTAATTCATATAATAATAATATATGATAGTTTGTACTTTGTACAGGTTATAAGATTAGTCAAAAATAAATTTAAAATCAAAAAACTTCTGAACCTAACTTTCACTAAAATATCAAAGTCTAACCAACCTTTTAACTGAACTTTTTTTTTTGAAAGTAATAACTGAGGAAACTTGATTATGATATTAGTAAACGCTACTTATTGAACATATTGAACATATGTTGCTCAAAATTAACTTCATTTTAAGCTCACAAACAGGGAAGAACAACTTAAGCGAGCCAAACTCAAGCTACCCAAAGATTATTCTCACAAACATGGAGAACAAACTGAAAAGACTATAAATCTTTACATACTGGACTCGAAAAGTTAAAATTAAATCAAAATCGAGCCCAGACTCATATTCTAAAATTTCATAACATAAGCCAGACCAGGAACTCGGTCTGTACTACAACCCTAGACTAGAGTGACAAATATGGAGCAATGAGAAGAAATGTCATATCCTTCAATATAATCTATTGCTGAAAAAACATAAAAATTTAGTTCCGTGCAAAACTAGATTAACCTTTTCCACATGCATCACATTAGTGAAATAATAAAGTGTCTGTCCTGTGAGTGCTACTGTAATACATGGTCCTCTTCTGTCCAAGAATGACAATCAGACGTTAAGCGTACTCTTGAACTTAAAGTACCATCCATCATCTGGGACTCACTACTCACACTTGATTGACCGATAAATGTGACGGACAAAAAACAAAGATGCTCGGAAACCAACAGTCCCGAGCATCAGAAAGAAACCATAGCAAATGCAAGCCATGTACCCGAAAAAGAAGGATGTCTGCATAAAACCATTCATATCTGATCGCGCGTAGTAGTAATACAAGCAGTACCCGTAAATGAACAAGCCTGTTGATCCACCACAAAGGAAAGCCCTAGATAGCCATTGCGCAAAAAGACGAAGTCAGTGCCCAAACATACCATGGACCCAATATTCAAATTTTCTATTAGTAATTTAATACCAAATAATTTCACTGGATGAATTAGCAAATAATGTAAACTAAGTTTACATAATTAATATTACTAGAAGCTGGTCAACAACTACACTAAGTATCTAAGGATTTATAAAAAAGAGATATCCTGGTCCTGACAGCTTTAAATTTAATATCAGAATATATCCCTCTTTGCATTTACCCCTAAATAGAATACATATTCCAAAATTTCATGTATGTGCATGCTCAAGAGATGAACTTGGACCCTAGAAGTTGGGAAATAGAGAAAATACACAATCCTGTTCTGGAAATGTTTCTCACTCGGGAGCAATTTAAGCTTCTTATTCATGAAAATCTACTAATTTTATGTTCATTTGAGAAAAGTAAAGATATCTTCATAGTTTTCTTCATTGGAGTTAATCTCCAAAAATGTGGGGAGCTGTGATGATCTATATAGAGATGATAAACATGGCACATCTTGACATACCTCCACCACCATTCATGATCCTCAGCAGCAAGTTGAAAATACGTCAATGCCACAGTAATGAATGCCGTTACAATAAGAAGAATGATGAAGACGATAAATAAGATGCTGTAGATGGTGTAGATCCGGTGACCCCATACACTTGCAAATATATAGTAAAGTTCAATATAGATAGCACTGAAAGGCAGAAAACCAGCCATTGCCATCTGAGGAAGAGTCCCACGGTACCATGGCAATGGTGGAATCTCCCTAGGATACTTTGTGGTCCGCACAGGAGCTTGAAACTCTGCCTTGCTATTCTTTCCAGCAATCCCTCCAAGAACTAGCAGAGGTGATGTCACTAGGACCCATATAAGAACAATAACCACAATTGTACCAAATGGCAGGGCTGCGGTGGCATTGTAAGCAATAGCTACGGTGTTGAGGAAGCAAAATGTGAGAAACAAAGGCCCACAAAAGAGACTTCCAGTTAACAAAAGATTCCTTACCTAAAAAATCAGAAATAAATAATCAGAACAGTCATTCCTTTAGGGTATGCATTTCCTAATATTTGGATAAAAGAACTTGCCCCTGCTGCTCAAGAAAGGCATGTAATAGCATAACGCAAACCCCGCTATTAAAAAATTGGTTCAATTAGAGATTCATGTTAAACAATGCTCCCATATATTGTTTTTCTTGAGAACCTTTTGATTGGATATCTCTTAAGCTTTAGCAAAACTACAGAACAAGTTCAGAAAAATTATGTTTGCTTAGTCTAATCCCATTTTCCCACACCAACAGAAATGACTGCAAAGTTAAATCAACATACCAATCAGTACAACATAACTTAATAAAAATGTTATTCGTCAATGATTGTATCTGTGTTTAAGCTTATCATCTGTTGAGTTGGATATACTAGTCTCTTTCTGTATATTTGCTAAGAAATTGCACAAAGGGGCCCATATTGCAAGGAAAGTACAATATGAATGAAAAAATGGAAATCTTTATGTTTATGCATTTCTATTCATTTAAAACCCCGTAAAATACGCAGCAGAACAGAGGCTGTGGATTTGCTTGAAGGAATTATTATATAATAATATTTATCATTCATTAGAACTGAAACAAAATTCTAAAAAGTTAAACTAAGACAATAAACAACTTGGCAATGACTTCAGTAACAAATTTTTCAGGATGTGCAATTTGCAGATAGGTATATAACGAAACAAAGGAAAATCACAATAGTACTGATGAGACCAAGTGTCCCTATACCACAACTGTATCGATGCAAACTTGCAAATCAGCTAAAATCATACCCAGTTTGTTCCTTCCAGTTGGCAATAAAAAGAAGCCGCGGTATAGCCTGCAAACCCGGATGTAAGCGCATATATGACAACCAGCGCAGTGAACAAAGCTCCCCTGTTGTATGGATAGAACACTCCAACCAGTGCTAGCATGAAAACAAGAATGGCACTGAAAAAGAAACCACAAGTATGATACTAAGCATCTAGTCTGCTAATGTATTTAAAAGCAATAATTAAACTTCCTAGATACTCTTACATTGCAAAAAGCTGGGTGCCTGAACCAAGAGCTGCCGCGAATACAGATTTGTACTTTGGGTAGCGGAAAACATCCCCATGAATGTACTTCCATCCGGTTTCTTCTTGATCTTCTGCTGTCTCTTCGTCATGAGCATACCTTTAACAGATAAGAGCAACTTAAATTTCCAGCTGGAAAGTTCGATAAAATACAAGCAGGTAAAATGCCAATCACAACAAGAAGCAAATTCATATAACTGTCTTACTAATTTTACAAAAAGTATTTTAAGGAATATCACAAGAACACTGGCTTTGTGGATATATGGATCCAAAAAAGACATGAGGCTATTCAAGTAAAAATTAGATGCAGAACTAGGGAAAAAAAAAAGTAACCCAATGATATTGCTTACTTGACAAAATCATTTTTCAGTACTCGCATGAGAATTGTGGCAAGAAAACCAGTTAAGAGGAGAACAGTAACACAAGAATTGATGATTGAGAACCAATGTATCTCCAAGTGATGTGGCATATTAGAGGACTGCGAGTATTTATCCATTCTTTTTTCGAAAGGGATGTCAGTTTCTTTCCACTTAACAGTGTACATAAAGTCTGCATCTACTTCTTTGTCTTCACTAAGGTCCACGAGAGCACTAGGATCAGTTCGCACATTAACCTCAATAACACGATCCTTGTTATAGAGAACCTCAAAATGAAGATGCTTAAATAAATAATATTTGTTTTCACCAGGATCAGCTTTATTATCTTTCTCAGCTTTACCCAAGAAACCCCAAAGGGGTAAATCATCATAGTACATCTGAAAATAGTAGTCCTTTGCCACAGCACTTCGGAATTTGTGAACTTCATCCTTCGTCAACCTCTTCCTGCAAACAACTTCCGAGTCTTTCTCAACCAAAAAGTCGAGCTGGTATGGGGCACTCACCAAACGATCACCATTAAGCACTTCACCAAGAGCTTCCGGTTTATCAACCAGATGTGTCGAACCTGATAAACGGTCAAAAGCGATGTTAATAAGTAAATACTAAATGGAATACTAGTAGGCATGCAGGAAATAGGGAGGAAAAGGGGAAGTATTAGAAAAGAATAACCAACCTGGCATACAGAATGGAAGATCAAAATATCGGTATGTCTCGCTGAAAAAAGGATAAGAAGGATTTTAGCATAATCCATTATATCAGATCCTAGATTCTTCAGAGACGTAAATATATTTAACATAATTATACTAGATAAAAGTGACCCACTGAGCACTAGCACGAGCCAAAATATTTAGGAACACAAATTATCAGGTGTATACAACCTTATTCATACACAATCAATTGTGAACAACATAGTTAGCTAGAACATCTAACAAAATAATCTAATATACTAACTCCACAGTTATACAACAATAAGTCTTCAAATGAATTTTATTTAAGATCAGAAAATTAAAAAATGAAATTGTGGTTATAACAGGATGTTTGTACCTTTTAACGATTCGCTACATGTTTAAATAGCTAGTTAAGTAAGGTATAACTTATAAGTTATTAGAGGATAAGAATACTAAAAGTTACATGTAGTGAGGTTATTTAAATTTCCATCAAGTCATATTAGTATATTACAAACTTAAGTCTTAATGTAAGTAATAAATACTAATACAATTAAATTTCAACTTATAAGTGAGTTTAAGTCATAAGTTGTTACTTGGAAACAAACCAAATAACTAACTTGTAAATATCAGTCGAGTTTCCAGATAGGCCCTAAGAAAATGATAGATGTGGTGTACTGAAGCGGTGAAGTATGGCACATCTACGAGTGCTGGATCACTATGTTTAGGTCTCCTATGACATATAATATAATAAACAGTTCCAGTTTGATGAATAATATCCCTGAGAAAACAGTAACCCATCTGTGAACAGAGACTAAAACATTACATTTTACAACCAAGATCATAAACCAATGACAGAATTTTTGAAGCAATTTGATTGCCATTCGACCTTGATGAGAACTTGAGAAGGTAACTTCTTTGTTAAAATAACTGGAAACATAGGAAATACAGACCAGCAACTTGTATAAAAGAAGAAAATAAAAAGCATTTAACGGACACAATGCGACGATCAAAAATTTTAACATTAACTGTTCGTTGCATATATGTGAATAATTATCACAAAACCAAGTTTTTACAAGGATAGTAAATACGCACTATAATATAAGTACATCCTACAATATTCCGAAATCCCAAGTCCATCTAATTTACTCCTACCTCCATTAAAATACATCCCACTTCTCAACCCAACTATGGGCTTATATATAAAGAAAAACGATTAATTTGATATTGAACATAAAAAATCTACAACATTAACTTCAAAACAAAAAAAAATAGTTTATTCCAACTTGTGTTCCATACTGCTTATTTTATGCTTATATATTGTGAATTTCATTCACATAACATGTCACCCTCAAAATTCAAAATTGACTAACTGTAAACTTGGAAGGCCAAATCACCAAACAAGTCATCATTTTTGCGGTGGTTAGTTCAAATTTCAAATATACGAAACCAAAACCATTAAGACATTGCAGTACAGCACTTTATATCATTAACTAATACAACATATAACCGTACCAAATTAAAACTGATCGGAACGATATCGGAAAAAGGAACACTTGGTACATTTAAACTAGTGAAACCAAATTCAGTAGTACTAACACAATTAGAGATCCAATTAACAACACACATTAACATTTCATCAGTCCATAAACCCGAAAATAAAAATCACACAACCGAGCATCCATCACTAATGAATAAAATTTGTTGAAATTACGCAATCAAAGTAAAGTAAAGAAGTCGAATTGAACAAAAAGAACAGAAGAGGAGAGAGGAAAGGATAATAATAATAATACCTAGGGTTTTGAAAAGGGCCGACTTTGTTAACGTAAAGAGGGACTGGATCGCCACTTTTGTACTTGTGATTAGATGCGTTAGATGTAACTAGAGGGGAATTAATCAGGGCCAGTAATAGTGGAATTGCAATCAACCAGCGTAGCTGCTGCTTCTCCATTTCTCTTTTGTTTGTGTGTGTGTGTGTGTGTGAGAGAGAGAGAGGGGGGAGAGAGAGAGAGAGAGTGTCGGTGGTGTGGGGGAGACGAAGAGTTAGGGGGCACGGATCTCGATATCCCAAGTGGGGGGGGTGGGGGGGGGGGGGAGGAAGTGCGGGGGATCGGGGGGACTGGAAAACGAGGAGTAGATGTAGTACTAGGGGAGAGATTGTTTACTGTCTATATACTTTATTTTTTTACGATTTTTCTAACGCATGTTCATTGTTCAAGTACATTTTAATTATTTTTTTTTCTTTAACACAAATTTTCTCTTCTATAGTTCTATATAACGAGTGAGATTTAAAATTTATTGTCATTAATCATTATAATAAGGAACAAATTTAAAACTTATTATTGTAATTGACATATTAAATTTTGACATAAATTATCAAAAAGATTATTTATAATATTAGGAAAGTTATCAGTTTATCACGACATTATTTGAAGTAATAATATAAACCTATTAATGAAAAAATAATCAAAATACTTACTTTTTGAAAAAAAGTTGTCCAAAATATTTGGCGGCAGGAGATACTGTCCTTTTTATCCAATAAATACGTATATACATTAATACCTTATATATAATAAGCATAAGGGAAATCTTATCCAAATTTTGATCGTCGTTGCTGTACTACCAAAAGCATATGATCCGTTGGATTAAAAATAGACGATCAAGATTAGATCACATTAAAAAGAAACTTATAATCTAAAAAGGATATGATTAATTACAGTTATTATATAGAGATCTTATCCAAATTTTTGGTCTGTACTACTAAACTCATATGATCCGTTGGATATACAACTAGGAAACCTTTGTGGGATTCAAAAAATAGATCTAAATTTTCTCTCCAATTTTTCTCTCTTCTCTCTCCAAACCAAAGCAACTCTCCAACATTTCTTCCTCCGACGGTGGCTCCTCCACCGGCCGGAGGGGTTCGTTCGTGTTTTTTTTGTGTTTTGTTCTTCTTTTCTTTCAATAATCGTTCTCGGGGGAGGATTTCTACCCATTTATTGGGTCTTTAGTCTCATTTATTGGGCTTTGTCTCTCTCTCCGTGTGAGAGTTTAAATTTGTTTTAGTGTGTATTAATGTCCGGGATCGCATATCTGCGGGATGTATGGTGTGTTGGATCATTTGGTTCTTTGAAAAAGATTTATATGGGCTTGCAATTATGGTTGGTTTTTCGGATACATCATGTTCATCACTACGTCAAATCGTTAGATAGTCCCTTCAAAAAGGTTGTTTTTTTCCAGCGATGTTAGTAAGGGACCGCACCGCAGAGAAGATCTACTCAACGGTTGTAGTTTCGATGAAGAAAACTTAGATTTAATCTTTGTTATGTGTTTGTTAAATTTCAATTATCTTTGTAGATGTCGTATGACTCTTAATCAATGAATTATTTTATCCTTTCAAAAAAAAAATAATATGATCCGTTGGATTAAAATAGAGGATCAAGATTAGATCACATTAAGAAGAAAATTATAATCTAAAAAGGATATGATTAATTAGAAAAGGTTGCAATAAAAAAGGCTGCATTATAAGTGATTTTTTTAAAAAAAATATAATCTAAAAAGGATATAATTAAAAAAGGTTGTACTGAAATTGAATTTTAAAAAGAAAATTATAATCTGAAAAGGATATAATTAAAAAATGTTGTATTAGAATTAAATTTGTTTTTTAGTATTTGAAAATATTCATATTTAATATTTGAGTTTTATCTCGAGATCTAGAAATCAGATTTAGATGATTTAGCAATTCACGCGAATTTCATGAAATTATCTTTAATTTAATGATGATTTAATAATTATTATTCAAATAGAAATACTTAAAATCTCAAGAAAAAGTATAATTACGAATTTTTACATTGATCCTATTCAATATAGAAGTCATACAATTAAAATGTTATTCAGTGTAGAAAACCTAATTATATATGATTAAAATCATTGACATATTTATATTATCACATTACAATATAAATACACTTTTTAGTTTATAACATATTAAAATATAAAATATTTTTTAATCCAAATGTTTTCATCTATTTATTTTAAGATCTTTATCGTGCGGAGGACCAGACTACCGATTATCAAAGTTTTGGACAAAATTCCTCTTACACTTATTGACCAGACTACCGATTATCAAGGTTTGAACAAAATTCCTCTTACACTTATTATTAAAATTGTATTTGGTTGTTAGTAGAACTATCTTCAAATTATTACAAGGGTATTTGATAATCAAAACGAATTATAAGTAGAATTCATAAATCAAATATAATTTTCAGCTTAAAAAATCGTCAATTTCTTCTTCTCTTTTTTTTCTGCGTAGATTTTACAAAAAAAAATATTAAACCATAACTAAATTAAAGATTATTTTGTAATTTCATGTGGGTTGTAATTGTCCAAATCAAATATTAAGAATTCAAGATAGAATATAAATATTAAATCAAATGTGTAAAATCTTATATAATAATTTGATATGTAAATTAAAAACATATAAAATTTTAAAAAATTAACATAATTATAGATACTAAAAAAGGAACCGTGCGTTGCACGGGTTATAAGCTAGTATACATAATACGTATAGGAGACATCTATGAGTTATTAGGATTTAGGAATAGCGCATTCGCCAGATGCGTGATGACGTCAGTCATTTTGACAGAACATCTCCATCATCTCTTTCGACCTCATAATTGCTACCTATCATCGTCGTCGCTCCATCATCGTTCGATGTCTTTCCCTGAACACATCAAAATCATGCACACACCTCTCTCTCACTTTTCCCATATTTAGTTATTAATCTCCGGCCACGCAAGGGCGTGCATAGGTCAATTGCAAACTGGATCAAATCGAGATCGGAAACGAAGTCAGTTTTTGGATTTCCAAATTTGACAATATAAGTGTTAATTGAATGGTATATGATTGTATAGCACGAAAAGATGAATCGATTGATATATGGTATGTGATTAAACAAAAATGGGATGACGATGAACGGAACGTCATCGAAATTTCGACGAAAATCATCTCCATCGGGTTTTTTGGAAGATAATGAACAGCATCGGATACGCATCTAGCAAATATGTATTCACGCCCAGAATGCATATCCCATTATATGTCTTGTGTCCTTTTCAATTTGTTATGTATACCGTACAAGCATAAACTTTATATGTATTTGGAGGATGCATATACATAATGCATATATTTTATAAATTTTATTTTTTTAATAAGATAACGTATGTTCAAAATGCGTATAGAAGCTACGTATGTTCTAAATTATCATGACACAGAATTTATAATTTACTAAAAATGACTTATCTTTCTTGACTTTCCAGAGCTACTAACTATTTTTAACTAATTATATTATATAAATAAATTCATATAAAAAGCATATTTTGTGTATCCACTTTCTTTTATATTTTTACTGATATAACATAACAAAACACAAAATAAGTTGTGAATATAAAACATATTGTTGGAGGTAGGGATGATCATAAATCGCACCAAACCGCACAAATCGTTCGCACCGCAGCAAACTGTACCATGCACATCGCGCGGTTTACATTTTCTGTGGTGCGATTGTGGTTTCAAATTTTGACAAACCGCGTGGTGCGGTGCGGGTTGCAGTTTTAGTTTTCTGAAATGCGGTTCAAATCGCACTGCATCGCAATATTAATATATTTTATAATTATATATATTAATTATATATATATATATATATTATGTTAGTATTTTGTTAAGTATTTAAGGGATAGTTTGGAAATTATTTTAGGATTTTTTTCTAATATGTCCCATTCTAAAATGTCATTTATAATTGTGTCCTATCTTTATTTGTTATTATAAATATATCCCAATTTTCTAATTTGTCCTATTTTTTTGTTTTGATCATGATTAAATAACTAACTACACTTTCTTAAAAGACAATTTGTCCTCTTATTATAATTGAACATTTACCAATAACATAACAAGAACAATATCAGATGAAACTGTGTCAATATCAGATGGAGCAGAAGAAGACGAAATGTCCAGCAAAAAATCTTTTAGAAGCCCTGAACAAAAGCACACATAGTGTACTCTGTTCTTAAAACAAACCATTCATTAGTTGCAAAACAATTTCAATAACTAAATTAAAAACTAGAAACAGTTTGAAAAGTTTGCTAACCGAATGGATGTGCCCCTGCGGGGTTAGGAAGAGGAGGAGGGAGGTGGGTGGATGGTGGATGGGTGGGAGATAAATAGAAGGGGTATTTTAGTCTTATATAGTATAAATATATGTATAATTATATGTATATAAGTTATATATGAGTTAAATTTAATCATGGGACATATTTATAATTATTCATTAAAAGGGGACATATTTATAATTGACTTATTAATATGGGACATATCAAACTAATACCCATTATTTTATTCGTTACTGTCTACTGCCTATTAGTAGTAGTTTATTTTATAGGCTTATAATGGATACTAATCAATTATAATGGGCTCAGGCAAAAAAAAAAAAAAAAAAATCAATTATAATGGGCTACGGCATCTTTCTCTATTTTAGTATCACAATATTTAATACTAGAATGTTCGTATTTCATTAAGTCTGTAGAGGTTACGATCTTATTCGTATTTCATTAAATCTGTAGAGGTCACGGTCTGCACAAGAATTAAGAAATGTGATTGAGTAAGAACTTTAAAGATTAATTTCACATGCATAAAAATTAATATTTCAAATTTATAATTATTTTTATCGAAGGTGTAAACCGCAATAAATCGCACCGCATTTTCGCGGTGTGTTTTATGCAGTTTTAAAATTTTACGGTGCGGTTGTGATTTGAAAATTTGGGCAAAATTGCACCGTCCACACCGCGATCACCCCTAATTGGAGGTAAATCTAGATTAGATTATTGAAAGAGTCAATGTTTTATATTCCTTTCTTTTTTATCTCAATTTATCTATATTATTTAATTTTTTGCGATTAAATTGACTTCATTTTGATTATGTATTTTATATAATTGATAAAAATTATAAAAGTTATATTATTAGAAACTACATATGTTTTTTTAATTTTTAAAATAGTAAATAAAAATATTTTAATTTACAATCAAAATTGAGTAAATTTGCTCATAAAAAACAAACAAGAAAAATAAATCATAACAAATGAAATATAAATTTTGAAAGCAATTTAAGAGAAAATTGGATATGCTCTTAGGCATGGCAATGATTATCGCCAACTAATATAACGAATTTCAACCATATTTTCTTAGTAAAAAAACTACATAACCTAGTTTGGTTGATTATGTTTGTTGATTGACTACAAATCTTTATAGTTTTCAACCTCATCATCTTTGCATTTCTAATTGATATGTTAGTCTTATTTTGTTTGTATATCTCATAATTTATTTTGTATCGATGATATTGTTGGAGACGGGAACAATTTTTCATTACCTGTAAATAACCAACTAATATTTTACAAAATTTTAACAAACCATTATGTATACATAACATGGTTAAAAATGCTCTTAGATTAGCTATTTTTGGAGGCAATCCAGGTAAGTGCCGCAGCTGAGTAATTATTTTTTTCTTTTATTTAGAAAACGAGGTAATATTAAGCTACTTCTCTTTTTAATGAAGCAGCGTTACTTTCTACAGTAAAATCTCGTTAAATTAATATTCGATACCTTAATAAATTAATATTTTAAATACAAATTTTTGGTCTCAACATAATAGCAATAGTATAAATTTTACCTCGATTATTTAATAATCTCGATAAATTAATAAAAATTGCCGAAATTTATGAGTCCCAACATTATTAATTTATGGGAAATGCTAACCATAGCCCTAAGCATTAAATGTTCTCATGTTTTCAACATTTATTATTAGTTATTTAATTGATTTTTGTTTTTTCAATGCTTCTTTACATCATTATTTGATTTCCCAAGTAATAATAGTGGACCCCTGCATAATTCACATTAATTTTCAGTAATAAAAACATCTCAAATTGCTAAATAATTATATTGATATTCGTGCAAAATTGATGTATTAAGTGCAAAATTAACATATTAAATACATTTATTTACTTACATTAATGCTTAAGCATAGCCGTTAGGGCTATGTTTACTATTACCCTTAATTTATAGAGGTTTTACTGTACATTTTTTAAGATTGATATGCTCTATATTTACAGCTTAAATAATTAAATGAGAGAGATGCGCAACCAGATAATACAACTGAAATACGTTAATCAAGACACTAAAGTAATGATGCGTAGTTTAGTGGCTACTTAACTATCATTAATTCATTACACAGTAATTTTGCTTCTCTGACTCGAATTTTGGTCCAATTTTAAGGTCCTGTTTGGCAATTAATTGTTAGTTGTTAGCAAATTGAATTAGTTTTTTTGATTAATGGATTGGAGTTAGTTGTTTTGACTAAGGAATTGAAATAGTTTTACATTAAATTATTTAGTACTCCCTCTGTTTTTTTTGTATGACGCTTGACTTTTCGCACACAAATCCAAGTGTTTTGACCGGACACTTATAATTATTATTTTTAAGATTTTCTTTTTTTTGAATTAAAATACACAATAAATATTTTAATTCACAAAAAAAAAATTAAAAATAATAATTTTAATTACCCGGTCAAAGCACTTGGAAATGTGTGCAAAAAGTCAAACGTCATATAAAAAAAACGGAGGGAGTAGTAATTAGCTATTTAAGTTAGCTTTTTGTATATTAACTACATACATAACAAACATCTAACTGAAAAAAACTCCTCTAGTTTTTTGAAAATTAGCTTTTTGAGTCCAAAAAACATCCGCTAACTACCAACCACTAATATTAGAGATTTCAAATGATCAAACCTATAATTTGATTTAAACCTCTAATATTTTTCAAATCTCTAACTTCCAAAACCCCCTAAATCTAAAACAAATGAAAACTTTTTCTTGAGTCATTATTATTAATGAAAGCAAACCAATCAAAAAATGTAAATATTCTTGATAGATGTCTCAGCTAGTGGTAAAATCTTCAGAGTGCTTATTACAAACAAAAAATACATTAATACGCCTGCAGGCTGCAGCACAATATTAAAATTTGCAGCACACACAGTATAACATCTATAATTACCTACTGAACTCCTAAATTTGATTCTTAATGGCTTATAAGCTAATACTAAAAAGAATGAAATAAACGTCACAAATCATATGCAATTGTTACTGGAATAACTTCATGGTTAATTAATGCTATTATGATGCAAAGTTAACCTCTATAGAACATGGTCACCGATCTCTATAACGAAGAATGTGCAGAAATTAACGCATTGATAACAGGAACTCATATTATGAAACACAAAATGCACACAAAGTACATTAGTTTACTGGCTGAAACCAGTTTTCAATTTTAAAACATAGGAGTAATTGTTTTTCATAGAAATAAACAAAGGGAAATAATTAATAAAATCTCAGAAGAACTCTGAAACTTAACAGTAAGTGAAATTTAAAAAAAATTAAAAAGCAATGCACATGTATTGGCGTAGAATCGGTAAACTTTCTTTCCCAAGAGCATGTAACCAATTTTATCCAACTTAATCATATAAAACTGAATGTGAAAACCCGAGTTATCCATGTAAATTGAAATTAAACTCTTCCAGTCTGATCATAATTCATAACTAAGCAATTCAAACAAAAGTTATAAATATTCTGAATGGAAATTGCAAACATCACTATCAAAATAATGCAGCAATCGTCTTCCTTGATTATTTCTGCTCAACAGCATTTGCACTCCCCAAAATAATCTGACTTTCATGTCTTTCAAGACCTGCAAAGAAACTGCATATATTAAAACTGGGAAAACAGTCAACATTTTTTATGCATTCAAAGAAAGTTATATAAGAAAGATGACGTTAGCTAATTCTGATATTTTAATATTTACAAATAGATCAGAATTTCTATATAGCACATATGCCGCCCCCATCATATTAATAATGCTACACTTAAACTTTTATGTGTTCGTTTATCCAGCCCAAGTAATGAGCTAAATAACCCAGAGCTTCTACACTCTGGGAGCACTCTACACCCTCACTACACAAATAGCCTGATCAGTCTTATTTTGGCATTTTCAAAAATTAAATTTAAATCCGAAGTGGAAATGTTAAATAAAACTAGGATAAACGGTAACCTTTATAGTTGTAGATGCACTTACATTTAAACTTAGTTGGCGAGTTTTGCTTTCAAATCATCTGCTACAGCATCAATGAATTCCTCAGTGTTTAGATAGTGTTCCCTGCTGAGTCTGCATCACATAAGAAAAAACACCATAAGTGAAAGAAATGTGAAGTAGAAACACGGGAAGACACAGAACAAAGAATAGTTACTTGGATCCATGAAGTATAAGAGCAAGATCCTTCGTCATCTTTCCAGCCTCCACAGTACCAACACAAGCAGCCTCAAGCTTCTCCGCGAAATTCAGGAGGGCAGCATTATCATCCAGCTTTGCCCTGTGAAAATGATCAAGCTTCATTGCTCAATATAGGGCCTGAGTACTAATTTTTCTTTTGCTGAATTATTACTATATAGTTTTTGTTTGGTGCAGTTTCATATCATTTAAATTTCTGAAATGGTTTTAATGTAAAGAATATTGACAAAATAAATAAAACAAATAACCAAGTGGAATTTGCAAATTATAATAGGATTCTGATAAAAACATTATTAAGAGAAAAGCAATGGATGGTAATATATATACATATATTTATATATTAAATATTATGTTAACCAAAATATAATATGACCGCCAGACATCCAACCAAAGATTTACAATTCATCTTTAAATATATATATTTTTTAAAGATAATCAAGTACCTGTGAGCAAGGCCACGGGACCATGCAAAGATTGATGCTACGCTGTTTGTGCTGGTCTCTCCGCCCTTCTGATGAACCCTGAAATGACGGGTAACAGTGCCATGGGCTGCTTCAGCTTCTATGGTCTTTCCATCGGGGCATACCTAAGGCAAACAAGTGCACGAATATTTAAATCAAATGATGCACATCAATGACTAGTTATTGACTACCACAACCCAAGGAGAAGCCTCTTAGTTCTTAAATCTACACATAATCAAATTTGTTAAACGCCTGTACATTGGAACACTCAAAGGCCATATGTATCTAAGTAGCAAGTCTACATGGAAAAAGGAAACATACTAGGACTGATGTCATCAACCCCAGAGATCCAAAACCTGCAAAATAATATTAAATATTAGATCAACTCATTTAACTACAACTTACAACAAACAGCAAAAGTAAACTATTCTACATTAAATAGATAGTTCTACAGTAAAGTCTATAGTAAAGTCTGAAAATGTCAAGTAAAAACGAGCTGCAGGCAACAGACTATAGACAAAGACAAGGTGGGTGTATGAGTGTTTAACTAGCCAAAAAAAAAATGACCTGCTGAAACGAGCAGGTAACAAACTAGTATACATGTGACAGATTAACAAGAAAATGCAATTTAAGTAGCTTCATCTCAATATTAAATTGCTCACAAACCTTGCGCAAGGAAATCACTTTGCACATCCCCGTCATAATTTTTGCAAGCCCAGACATAACCTCCATCACTTTTAAGAGCATATGCAACCATATCATCAATAAGACGGTGCTCATACCTACAAGTTCAATTACAGAATTAAGTAAAAGCAACATCTGAAAGTCCAAGACAATTAGTGTACAAAGTTCAATTACTTACCATATCCCTGCATCTTCAAACTTCGATTTCCAGCTGGCTTCATAAACTTCTTGGAATATGTCCTTAAATCTTTGTCAATGAAAAAATGGTTATCAGAAAGATAGATCAAGAATCCTAAAACACATGCAGAGGAAGTACCAGAAGATTTGAATGAAAGGAGCGAATCATTTTTTTATCGATGTATCAATGAGCTTGCAGAATATTATTTCAATACCACAAGATTCTTATGTCCATGAAGAGCATGATAGGAAAATAATTCAATCAACCTGGAAACATGCTGAAAATTACCTTCCATCGTATTTCTTAAGAATAGTGTTTTTTGTGCTAAGATAAAGTGGCCACTTCTTCTCATAAGCTGTGGTCATAGAAGCTTCAGCAAAGGATCGAATAGACTGCAGATCACGATGAAGATACAAAAAGAAATCAGTTACCTGCAACAGCCACAAGTATGATTTCAAATACCAATAAAAAGATTGCAAAGCAAACCTCATCCGTGTTGTACATAGACAAAGCTACACCTCCAGCACCAGTAAAGTTATAGACTTCCAACTCTGTCTTTTCCTCTTTACCTTCCGGTACTGCATTCAAGTTAAGAACACTTTAGCAAAACTGGACAAGCGGTAGACTAAATGATTTGGAAAAGAAAGACTAAAATATGAGAACAGCAATAAAGAAAGGGGATCCCCACTAGCCTAACAGGGATCCAGTTTTAAACTTTAAAGAGTTGAATGAGGCAAATGGGCTGCATAAAGCTACCTGCTAGGGAAACAAACATCAATACAAGCTTTTATATAACTTACCAAAAACCAATTTAAGTTTTCCTGGTCCTTTGATAACTGCATCTGTTGCACGGTATTGATCACCAAAAGCATGTCTTCCAATGCATATTGGCTTCGTCCACCCTGAAATATGAGCAATCAGGACAACTCTTCTCGACTGGGTAATGGAAAAAGATCAATAACGTAAGTGAAAGATAATGATACCTGGGATGAGCTTCGGGATGTTTTTGCAGATAATTGGTTCCCTAAACACCGTGCCTGGAATGAGTATACAAATATGAGTCATGAAAATTGAAAGAACTACGAAAAAGGATTAGTTGCAGAGTAATAGTGTGCAATGGGCAATTCTCTGACCATTTAAAATATTTCTAATTGTCCCATTTGGACTCTTCCACATCTGCTTCAATCCAAACTCCTTAACCCGACCTTCATCTGTAAATCAATAACAAAGTTATTACTACCCATTAGCAAGGAGCTTAACATGCATCCAAGTACAGCTCTTAGTTATACATCATCCAATACAGGCACACATTGAAGCCAAATACTGATTAATTACCTGGAGTAATTGTTGCACATTTGATTGCTACATTATACCTAAAAATGAAAAGAAAATGATCAGCTTCTCAAATAGATCAGAGACATATAAAAGAAACACTAGCACAGAAATACCACCTAACCACAGAAGCAAAGTTAATCAAATTGGCAAGAGACACCTACTAGAATGCTTGTTTATATTAAATCAAACAATAATATGCAGATCACAATGAATGTAATAACAAAACAACATTAACAAATTCACTAGCATACTTCAGTGTAGCCTCTGCACTTTCAACAGTAACTTTATCATCGGTAGCATCACGGTGAGGAAGACCAAGGTCAAAGTATTTTATATCCAGCTCAACAAAGGGAAGTATAAGCTGAAACAAATTCATTAAAGATCCAATCAATAAAAATAACTTCTGTAGAAAATATCAACGAAAACAATGATCCAAACAGAGAAATCAAATCACCTTGTCCTTAATAGATTTCCAGAACACACGTGTCATTTCATCTCCTGCAGTACACATAGTGAAGGAGCAAAATAAGATACAAAAAAATGTGCAGTCCATATTTAATTTTGTAAAAGTTTACCTATATCCGATCATGGATGTCTATGTGTGGACATACATTAACATATACACATTGTACTTCAAAAAACTAATACACACATATTCTTATCGATGCCGCCTTTCTATAATTTTTAACATTATTTTACAACCAATGAGTTCAAATCGAGGGGAAATTAGTAAAGTACATCCGAAGTGCAAGCTCGGTGAGTAGTCAATTAGGATCAAAGCAAGTTGCAATATACTAAGTTAAATTACTAAACAACTCTATTCACATACAGAACAAGCAAATATGATAACCTAACTTGCAATTATACTAATAAGATCACAAAAAAAAAATTCAAAATTTTACGATATATCCCGAAGTGTTTTCTTATCCTTGTTAAAATCAATCATCGGATCAAACACGACACATGGACTCATCGTGAATCATTTTAGCCTCCGGATCAACCAAAAAAAAACAATCAATATACAAATAAATTGATCTAAAAATCAGAAAATTATAAGAATGAGTAAAATAAAAGCAAAATCCACAAACTAATCGCGCAAAATAAAAGATCACAAGCACACATATACAAAACTATGAGATTCAAAACGGATGGGATCATGTGAAGAGAAGATCTGACCGTCCATTTCAACGATGGGATTAGCGACCTTGATCTTCTGAAACGCCATCGTTCTGATCGAAAAATTGACTCGACTGAGGTGAACTCGGGTGTGATTGTGAAGAGAAAAATGGTGAAAGATTTTAGGCTTATGGGAGAGATATAAGTGGGGGCGGCTGTGTGTATATATAGCCATGTAGGGCATTTACCAATATATTTGACTTTTCACGAATGAGTAGGACGGTTTATCTCTCTGCCTTTGATATTATCTCCAAACCAAACATATCCAATATATCTAGCACAGTCAATGATATTATCTTTCTGCCTTTGATATTAAATAAAGCAATAAAGTTGGATAATAATCTGTACGAATTATGGATCGATAATTATTTAAATTAATAATAATTTATAATTGGTGGTGAGTATGTTTTCTCAAAATGACGCAGCTCTGATTTTAGCTACGCGTGTTCCACCTGCCCCAGCTGTAGACCGTCTAGCTTGGTCAAGGACGTCCAACGAGAGGTATTCAGTCAAAACAGGCTATCAACTATGGCATGCTAGGAATGTCGGTACTCTCTCTGTTACTCAGTCAGTTGGGTGGAAGAATTTATGGAACTCAGACTTACCTCATAAGATTCGTTTGTTCTTGTGGAGGGTGTGCAGAAATACTATTCCTGTGAAGAGTCGTTTAAACAATAAAGGAGTGTATCTCCCTCTTAACTGCCCTTTGTGTGACTTAGACATTGAAGACATGCTGCATATCTTTTTTAATTGTTCTTTTGCACTAGCGTGTTGGCATTATGCAGGTTTGGCGTTCAATATGTTACCTGATGAGTTTGTTCCGTCGTGGCTTCTTGGTAAATTCGAGTCAGCTCCTGTTTCTGAAGTATTAGAGATTGCAAAAGTGTTGTGGGGTATCTGGTTTTTTCGCAACAAAAAAGTCTGGGAGGGAAAGGTAGTTACAGCAGGTATAGCTATGGATTGGAGTGCCAAGAATATCTGGGATTGGAGGGAAGCCAAAGCTTCACGAGCTATTCAAGTTCATGCTAGGACGAGTGCTGTCATTGCTCATCCAATTAAGTGGAAACCACCTGATACTGGTGTTCTGAAATTGAATGTGGACGCTGCAATCAAACTGGGAGACAACTCTTTCTCAATGGGATTAGTAATTCGAGATAATGCAGGTCGTTTTGTGATTGGGAAAACAATTTGTCATGCTATGGTTTCAACTGTTGTCGAAGCGGAAGTGTTGGCAATTCTGGAGGGGCTTCGCTGGTTGCTTGTGTTAAACCACGAGAGGGTGGAGATTGAATCAGATTCATTGCTTGCCGTTCGAGATTTACAGAGCTCTCACAATAATCTTTTGGAAGTTGGTTTCGATTTGGATACCTGTCGAGCTATACTAGATTCTAGACCGGGATATTCAATTGCTTTTGTTAAAAGACAAGCGAACAAGGTGGCTCACTTAATAGCTAAAATGCCTTGTTCTCTAAATTGTCAAAACGTGATTACGTCTCCTTCAAATGTGTTGTTGGAGGATATTTTGTATGATGCTTCTTATTAATAAAATTTGTCCTTTATTCAAAAAAAAATAATAATAATAATAATAATAATTTATAATTATTTTATTTGATTTGATTTTTAAAATATTATATTATATTATTAAATATTTTAACTTAATAATTTTATAGTGATATTATTAATTTTTACTATGTTTCTGTACGTAATTAATTATTAAATTCGAAATACTATTATTTTATTTAGTAATATATGAAAATATTATATTTATTTATAACATAATAAATTATTATATCTATTTTAGGATATAATATAAAATTAATTCGAAATAAAAACAAATATTTTATAAAGATATAATTTTATAATTATAAAAAAAGTTACAATATATGTGCAATTCAATAAATTATAATATAAAAATTGTATTTATAATAAAATTCTGATAATTCTGAAAAATACTAATTTTTGGTTGAAATCAAAATAGGAGGATACAACACATGTTTTCATAAATATGTTATTGTGAAACTTAAAAGAGTCATCATAAAAAATTGTAATTATATTATGATTTTAATAATTTTTTAAAAAAATAATATAAAATTATATAAAAAATATGAATATATAGGGATAAAATCAAAATAAGGATGAAATCAAATTTAAAAAAGAATGTTGTATTTATTAATAAAGAAATTATAAATTTTAAAATAAAAATCTATCTTGAAAGTAGAAAATATACTCTGGAAAAAGAAAAACCTGAAGACGCAAATATACCTGCCCTACTTCAACTTAGCAAAAACAAAAAAGGAAAAAAGAGATACGTACGTCAAGTCATCAAATGAAATTATGTCTCACCTTATTTGGCAAGCACCGTAACTGTGGGAGTAAACTTCGTGGGAGTAAATTAGGAAAAAATTAATTTTATTAGATTAAGAATTTTTGGTTCATCATAACAATCACAAAAAGATAACTTTCTTGCCAGAAATAATATTTTTTTATCAAAAAGAGAATTGAAAATGTTATTTTACTTCTTTATCCCATTTTTTATTATATGGAGTAATATTCATATGATTCTTCTATATTCTATAAAATTAAAATGACAATATCATATCCATACTATCATATTAAATCCGAAATTTTGAAAATTTATCGATTTTATTTTTGGTACGATTATTTTAATTATTAAAATTAAATAATAATATTGTGCTTGCCAATAATTAATCAGATTCATTTTTCATATAAAATATGTTACCTTTTTTCTTTAATAACTAATCAACTTTCTTTTTTAGGTAAAACACATTATTTTTTATATTCTGTCTAACTAAAATTTCTTCTTTTTTAAAAAATATTATAAATAATTTTTTTTAACAAAATTAAATAATAATCTATGATTATTATCACAAATAACATATATATCATGGGTGACATATATCCCGGACAATATATATATATGATTATTATCAAATCATATCATTGTAAAGCTTACATTTTTAAATTTACTTTTTAAAAATTTTGATTTAAGTGATAAAATTAGGGTATCTCTTGGACATCTTAGATAACAACCCAAATAATACACTATAAATTAGGCTATTCTTATAAATATAACTTTTATTATTAAAAAATGACATGCATCATTTATATTACAATTCAATATAATCTCAAATAAATGTTCAGAGATTGACTTCAAGATCATTTTTCTCTAAAAATTTATATAATATTAGCAAATCCATTAAAATAAAAAGAGTATATACAATCATTTAGTGGAGGAGAGACATCTTGGTTGGTGAGAGCCCCAGAATTAATGGGAGATAATTGCAGGGTTGGATAAGGTTTTATAATCTCCTACTTTATGCCAAGACAAGTAGCCTTTCATATTCTCGAAGAGTGTTATAAAATTGGGTATCGGATAATATTGATAAGAACATTTTGGAAAGGATTAATTGTTAAATTAAAAATTAATTGGAGAAAAATTGGATATAAAATATTATAATATTATTTATTATATTTTGTTGATTCTTTACTTATTTATTAAGTAATATGTATTTATTATATTATAAAATATATAATAATTCATATTTGATCATATTTCAGTAATAAAGGTAGAAATGGTTGGTATTTTAGAAATTTTGTTGCGACTTCGAGACGTTTCCGCTCAAGTTTTCACAGTCAAGAGTGACTCGTCGATAAGTGCTAATGTAACATCCCTAATTTAATTTAGGTAATTCCAAAAATTACTAATAAACGTTCCCGCTCAAGTTTTCATAGTCAAGAGTGACTCGTCGATAAGTGCTAATGTAACATCCCTAATTTAATTTAGGTAATTCCAAAAATTATTAATAAAAATTCTACGACCTCTCCAAGTAATTCCAAAATTAAAAATATTCTATTACACATAATTAACTTAAATAAAAAGATATTGATTCACTAAATTATTCTTACTCTTCTTTCCAAATATAACGAATCTTATCCTTAAGAATTCTAGAATTTTCTAAATAAAATAAATATTTAATTAAAATTTAATATCTAATTTTAAAAATAAATTACGGATTTTTATTAGTCTTTGTTAGAAAGCAGGTAAATAGGGTAGCACATTGGTTCGTTTATTATTTCCTCTATTGATGTGTTGTTAAATATTTAATTTTAATGAAATCTTCTTTTATTAAAAAATATAATTTTAATTCTATTAATTTATTATAAATACTTTAATCAAAAAATATTTGTAAAGATTAATCAAAAATTTTAAAAATCGAATCAACTAATCATCCTATAAAAAATTAGTTAACAATTAATCGAATGAATTGGAAATTTTTAGAACACCGATCTCAATTCTCAAGCAATACGTTCAATTCATAACTATTTTAGATATTCATTTTAATATTTAATTGTTAGTTGCATTATTTAATGAGAAGTCTCATGTGACATCCTAAGCTTTCGGTATCAAATTCTGGATAAGAATGAAATATACTTTATTAATTATCTTATCTTCACCTACAATATTTTAGGTTCATCTATGAGTAATATGAGCTGGGATCCTCTGTCCCCTACCTCCGTGTCTCCTTTGTGTCCCTGTTATTTTTAATACAAAAAAAAATGTTTTTGTGGAGCCCATTTTTATTATTTATTAAAATGGGCCCCGCAGGGGCACTCTTTTTGTACTAAAAAGAGTAGGGGACACAAGGGGGGACACGGAGGAAGGGGACAGAGGATCCGGACCCGAGTAATATTACGTACCCCAAATTGGTATCCAAAAATTACTCTCAAATGATGTGGTAAAATTTACATGACATAGTGAAATTTTAAAATTACTCTCAAATGATGTGGCAAAACTTATATGGCATAGTGAAATTTTTTGATTGGGTGGTTGGTATGAATGCAGGGAGCCCATTATTATTATAATCAATTGAATTGCTACACTTGGCATTTGAAAATTTTTTTGAGTACCAATTTGGTATACCTAGCATTTTCCTTCATGAATTTACTTGACACCATTTATTTAATAAAAATAAGACATTTTCTAGCAAAAGTTTACAGTAATATTTATGCAACTTCTTCTGCTTTTTTGTTTTTTTTAACTTTTATCATCGATTTCTTACCTTAACAATAAGAGAAAAATATTCATTATTTCTTAAAAATATCATTTTCTTCCAGAAACTCAAGTTACTAGCCCCTACGTAACAGTTTCTTTTGCCGACTTTTTTTTGTATGTCTGCTGATTAGCTGATAACTTTTGACTCGAACTCTATAAAATGACAACTTATTTAGGACATTGGAAAATTTCTGGCTGTCCAATTTAAGAGTAAAATAATTATTTTTATCGTAACAATCGTTTGATTAATTATCTCACTAGGCTAAAAGTAAGTCCATAACCACAATCCTACTTTTTCTTTTTTCGAGTTTAATACTCTTAAGTACGTTACAAAGACTATAATTTGAAAGCAAGATACTAATTACAAAATTTGATCATATACTCATTTATAAATGTCATTAAAATGTGCTACGTAAATTTCATAAACATGTACTTATGATTTTTTTTTCTTTTCTTGTTTAGTATTACGGAATGGAGCAAATAAAAGTTATAGAAACCGTCAACGAAGGATTAGTGTAGTGGTTGAGGTCTTGACTTCTCTAAAAGAGGTCAAAAGTTCGACTCTAGTGTGTGCGTGTGTGTTTAACTATATAAAAAAAAAGTATAGAAACCCTTTGTCAAAAAAAAGAAAGAAAAAGCAATCGACAACATTCTGATTGATTGATTAGTGAGATCAAAGAATAATGTGGAGTCTGAGAGTTCCACAATACACCCAAAAAGATGGCCTTACCTACTCCACCCAAGACAGCAAAACCTGTAGTCAATCAAACAATCAAAGCAACTCAGTCTACACTGTCTAAGGTTTTACATCTCAGGCCAGATTTAAGTTTCAACTAATTACGCAGTACTTAGTAGATCATGTCGTACTTTCAGCCTAAACTTCAAGCTACCAAATTAATATGCACTTCAATTGTACCTAGCGAACATGCTTATCCAGAAATGCCTGAGCTAGATTGCTGAAGCTCACACTAACTGAACCAGCTGCAGAGTACCTTTTGATGATTTCCACCACTTCTGGCTTCAAGATCTCTTCCCGGTTGGATTCGTTACATATATAATATAAAGCCGCGATAGAATAGTTCACCTATGTATTCAATTTATAACATTAAACCATCAAGCCCCTTCCACTAGTAGAAAAAGATCATATATAAGATATTCAGTTTTACAATGAATCAGAAACAAATGAGAAGTAGAGGTGCGCAAAGCACTATCTGGAAGCAGATCAAAGCTTCACAACTTTACTCTGGCAATATGGTTTAATCCATGTTTACCTCAAGTATTGTCAAACCAAGACACAGTCAAATTCAATGTTTACATTAAGGATTGTCAAACCACACGATCAAATTTAATGCTTACCTCAAGGATTGTCAAGTTTACCTTCAAACCGAGACATTGAAAAAAATTGTCTAGAATCTACGATTCTTTAAATCGATGCATTTATTCTAGCCATTAAAAAAGTGACAAGGGAGTATTATTAAGTTTCAACTATTATTTATATGAGCTTTTCGATTTTTAATTGTCTTTGCAACAAGCTTACAAGTCATAACATATGAGTCCCGCTTAAGGGGGATTACTAATTTAAATATCCAGCTGTAACTAGATTAGCCTTTCCATAGTAGTATTTCTCTTTCTAATTCAATTTTTTTTATTGGTTTAGGTCTTGGCCTATACATTATTATGTTCGTCTTAAGCACTGATCAGGTCTCGGCCTATATACTGTTCCTCTTTCTACTTGGTTCTGGTCTGGGGACTGTATATTATCATGTAACAGTAACGACAATGTTGATAATAGGCTATCTCTCTTTTGTGCAATGACAGAATTTTTAGCTAGTACAGAAAACAAGAAAAAATTATTAACTTATGGTGGTTGTTTATAGCATTCGACATCAGACTTCATCATCCTATTAATAACTATGCAGCCAAACTTAGGTGCCGTTTGGATCATGAGATTCCAACTCGGTTAACAGGCTTGTAAATGAGATTCTAATATTTGTAACTGGGTTGAAATCCCACAACTGTAACAATGCAGAGATTTAATAAATCCATGAGAACTACTATTGAAGCCCTTACAGTATTTCTGACAGGACTTGATAAGCATTCGACAATAAGGGGAATTCCATTGCATTGAGTGATTACTGCTGCATTTGCCGGATCTGTACAGAACCTCTCATTAGATAGGTATGAATAATGTAATGAGGATTCACTATCTATAAGAAAATCAGGTTTTTGAAAATAGAGAAAAAAGAGTGACTAAAGTCATCAAGTTACCAACACAAGAATTGCAAATGCCACCAACACCAAACTCTACAAGCTTCTCATTGGGCTCTGTGATGCAGTCTAGGAAAAGTTCCAGAACATTGAGCTGTAAAATCACAAAAACTAGATCGTGCCGCAGAAACAAAAGAAATCAATGACAATCCAAGCAAATCACTTCATATAGTTAGGTCTAACCTGGCGTAAAAAGGTGTAGTTGTAAGGATCATATGCAAAGTTTGCTAAATTGGCAGCAATTCTTTCTTTCGTCTCTGTCATTAGAAGTGTAAATCGAAACATTTATGGTTACAGAAATCGAATCACAAGTTTACAAATTTTGCTGCTGCACTCGAGTTAAATTATTACATGCAGAATAATGCATTGCAACAAGCAAAAATTTACAAATGATTACCAATAAGCTCTAGCTCATAAGGAATGCATTGCAAGAAGCAACAATTTGTAAATGACAACCAATGAGCTGCTCACATTATGAACAATTTCATAGTCGCTATAGGACCTAAACACCTTGTGCAGCTTCAGTGTAAACGCAGCAAGGGTGCAATCAGTCCAGAAGAATGGAGAGACCGATTATATGAAGTCACATGCCGTATAAAGGCAGGGTGAACAAAGTGAAGAGTTGCTAAAAATATTTGTGCAACGATTTAGCAAATATATAAATAAATATTGTGCGATGATCAAACTCCATTAAAAATGAAGGCAAAATTTGATGATATACGATGCAAATTGTAGAATGATCAAGGCACATGAGTGAAAGTTGGAAGTTGCATAAAGAGGATGCTGCGGTGGACATGTGGTTGTTCCATGTTGGACAGAATACTAAATGAAGTCTTTTGGGCAGTGCAAGCAGTCACCGAGTCACGGATTTTCAAATAAAGAATGGGAGAGAAATTCGTGGTGGCTTGCCACATCTGCATCTGCAAGAGACACAATATAAGTACCACTGAGGAGGGTGTGGAGTGTATCGGTCGAGAGCATTAGGAAGGGGGTGCAAAGTGTATCGGTCAAAGAAGCGAGGAAGAGAGGCAGTACTATAAGAAGTTAAGAATTTTACATGTTTTTGGCCTAGCCTAAATTAAGTGTCCTTGAGTGTCCGACACGGGTACTCAACGCAAACTGTAGAGTCGGGGCAACGGAGTTTTTGTCAATTTCTAGAGTTTTTATCAGACAAAATTAGGAGTCGAGGCTACAGAGTTTTTACCACTTTACTACTTTTTGTTCTCTACCAATTATCACCTTTTAAGAGAAATCACATTTAGAGCTTAAGACAGCAAAAGTTGAACTCCACAAACTAATGCTAGATAACTTAAGCGGAGAACGGAGAACTGAACTTACTGATAACCTTTTCAAAAAAAATTAATCTTTTACAAATCCCCTAATTGATGAATGCATAAAACACTAAAAGCACAATTCTGCTTGTTACTCCCTCTCGAATGAGAGTCTCTCGTGTAACCTAGCCGCCTCCCCCCCTCCCCCTGCCCCCTCTCGCCTCTCTCACCTCTCTCCTCCATCCGCCTCTTTCCTCCCTCCTCCTTCACCTCTCTCCGCCTCTCTCCTCCCTCCTCCTTCATTTTCTTCCGATCTTGTTTTTTCTCCGGATTCAATAAAATCGAGCCTTTTGTTAGGCTTTTGTTTAATTTAAAGTTGTTTTGTTGTATTTGCTCCCAATTTATTTGGGTTTTGATTTCTCTCCTCCTTGTGAGAGCTTGAGTGGTTTTATGTTGGTTTGGGTTTTGATCTTGGGTACTTTGAAAAGGATTTTTGTGGCTTGGCAGAAGATCTGTAATTCAGGCAATGAATCTGGACTGGTGTCGGGTATTGCAAGAGCTTACTTTTCACAACTAAATTTTGTTCATCTTATAAGATATGTCACTTGCGGCATGTCTATAGCTGGATTTCGGCATGTAGATAGCTGGGGTGTTTCTGAACATTGGGCTACAGGTGGTGCGTATGTGGAAGTCATTTGCGATATTACTGGTTTCAGGATTGGTGCAGGATGGATCGACCGAGAAGACACTCTTATCTTTTTTATTTCAAAGAATTATTGTAAAATTCATGATGTAAAACAGTCTGCAAACATAAGCGACTACTTGGTTAGCTCGTTTATTTGTTTCCTTCCAGATTGTATTGTCAGCTTAGGGTTTTGTCCTGGCTGTGATTTGTTTGTTGCAAGTTAATACAACTCCTTGTTTGTCAAAAAAAAAAAATTGGGGGAATGTGAATCGACAGAACATACCTTCACTAGAAGCATTCTGAAACTGAGTCACCAATTCCTATTTAAAAAAGAACACGGAAAATGATGCTGGTAAAACACACTCTACGAACATTTATTATAAATAATGAAGAAAAAAAAGGATTCAACTGAACAAAAAAATAATACTTTAAAAATTACAATTCCAACACCATAATGCAAGCATATCATTTTTTTAGAAATCAAAAAAGGAAATCTCAACTATATCTGACAACGTAATAAAGCAGCAACTTATTTAATAGCAAGGCTACTTAAAGCACCTGAAGGTATTGCACTCTTGAAGTTCCATATTTTCCAGTGCGCTCTTCTTGTCTCTGATTATTAGTAAACATATAATCTTCCGATAAGATAAAAAGCCAACTGATTTCGACAATTTTTCCCTGATGGAAAACAAACAAAATCCTGACTTTATAAATCGACTGGGATTGTATCAATGTTAACTAATAACTGGAAAAAGAAAATAACAGCATGGAGACAAACATCTCTAAGATAATATGCCAATCGCAGACAGTTAAAAAAAGTACGGAACGAACTTGATAGTCTCAAGCCTTTACCACCTTCTCAGTGCACAATTTGCACTTGTAACCTCACACACAATTTCTGAAGATACAGCAGAATCAAAGATTGATGCTGTTCCTAATGTAATTGTCTAGCCAATATGCTTCTGTCAGGTCACATATATTGACGATGGAAACAATGCCTAATTTGCCTTAAGCATGCAGAATGCTGAAGCAAGTGCAAAGACACAAAAAAAAAAATTACTAAAGGTTTAAACTCAATGACTGACACTGTGGCTTTTGCAGCTGATAGAACATCATATAGTAACAGACGAACCTACATGCTGTATTATACACACACTGTATTAACTTAATACCTAACAAATCTGATGCAGTGCAAATTTAGATCTAATGCAATGCATATTTTACCATCTTTTGTAAAGCTAATATAGACTCAATTCATGCAATAGTTCAAAAGATCAGAACACAAAGCACAAAAACAATGTAGTAGTCTCATACAGCAGCTTTACAAGTCAAAAGGGATCTTACATTAGTCAAGTTGCAGTGACACACCACAACAATATGGTATTGTGAAAAAAAAAAACACACACCTAAAGGCATCTAGAAAGCTACATAATATTTCTCTTTTTAAAATTCTGTTTCAACACAAACCTGATTATTCATTCCTAAAAGCCTTGAACTTTACCATGAACCTTGAACTTTAAGCGCTCAAAAAGAACAATACGTTTTATTTAGTCACTTTATCCAAGGGAAGAAGCTATAAGGCTACAAGTGGTTTCCCAAGAGAAATCTCAAGAGCCAGATGGTACTATTGACAGATACAAAGCTAGACTTGTAGCTATAAGATTTACAAAAATTTGACATTGACATTTAAGGAACATTTTCTCGAGTTGTATAGACGACAAGTATCTAGGAGCATTATTTTCCTGGCTAGCTAGTAGAGGCTGGAAGCTCTTTCAAGTTGGTGTAAACAATGTATTTCTTCATGGTGGAGTTACGGAGCTACATAACTTAACATAGGCTACACCTAATGGCTGTAAACTATAGAATTATAGAGTACTTAAAGCTCTTTCGATCGAGACGATACGTAAACGAAGACGATGGAGATTATAAACGAATATCACTCACTGTGTAGTGAATATACATGAGATATGAGAACATTACAAGAATGTTTAATTATCTTTGGATCTTCTTTCATTGAGAAATTCTATCAAACAGTTGCTATTCAATATAAAAAATAACAAAAAAATTCATAAAAAATGCACAGCACTAACAAAACAAAATGAACAGAAAAAAGCTAATCGTAGAGCTGGGGGATGATAAAGATACCTTGTGGAAAGGCCAATCGGAGCAACGTTGTCCACCAGGCTGTCTATTAGGTCTGGTTTAACCACCAATTTCATAAAGTCTGCTTTTGAATTTGTATGGAATTATGAAATTTTTAATATTAAATTGAAAAATTAGGAATGGTCTATTTGGGCTGTTGTGAATATTATCCCTAATAATTTTTTTTCAAAATAAATTAAAAAATTTAGAAACATCATTGATAAAAGAGGAAATCATTCATAAAAGTTAAAAACAGAAATGTACCATTCATAAAATAATTAGTTCTGAAATACATATCTGTTGTGCCCAAAATCCGCCTTGGACTTGATTTAAGGCCCACTAAGGTTATGGACTCGAAACAGGTGGATATGGATGGATAGATGGAGCTAAGGGGTAAGTATGGTAATTTAGTATACCTTATAAATAGACTGGAGGACAGGATTCTGACATCTAGTTCGAGGTATGTTCATACAGGGGTGCGTGCATGTGAACCCCGGATAAGGGTGAAGCCGTGTGAAGGCCAGGCAGGGGTTCGCCTGGGTAGTAGATTGCCAGGTTGGGGGTACGCGCATGAACCCCAAAGGTTTCCAGAAAATAAACCAGCGGGCTCATAATCGCCTATATTATAGGAGATTGGATAATGTACGTCTTATCATCCTTCAGGATATCTCCTAAACAATAGGAACGGTATAACAGTAATAATTATCAAGGATTAACATCATATATATATGGAATATATATATATATGCGTGTATGTATCGATATATGACAGGAAAAACGGGATTATCAGGAGGCTAACAAACTGGATAATCAGGTGGATGGTGATAAAGGATCATGGCAGGTTGGTTAGGGAGGATGAGGCTTATCAAATCGTGGGAATTATCAAAGAACTACATGAGGACTTGATCTCTTATATAAATAAGGGTATGTAGGCAGTTTGCAGGGGGTTAGACACACATACACACCTCTAACACTTGCTCCTAGCTGTGAATATTGGATTGAATAGGTCATATTCGATCATCATAGCCTGGAGTACCTCGCAAATTCAGTCCATAAAATCATTATCCTTCCATTCGAATTAGGGTTTATGAAATTAGGGTTTGTGGCATGTATTTCAGTTAGTTTAAATCGTTATTCTTGGATTATTCCTGGATTAATCTTGTAATTTCTTTATTGAAGTGTTGTACCAATTTTTCCTCACAACATTTGTGGCGCTAGAAGGAGGGGTGGTTTTATCTCTTGAGGGAAGAGATGTCTCGGAAATCTGGTGATGATCGTACACCGGAGGTTGGACGAAGCGATGAGGACAGGGAACATGATGGGGAAGTCACGAACAGGGAACTTAGAGAAAAGTTAAAGAAGATGGAGAAGAAAGTCGTTTCTTTGAAAAAGAAATCTGAAAAGCTGAAGAAATGGAAGCAAGAGCAGGGTTCCAAGGATCGAAAGGTGAAGAAAAAGGTGGTTACGCCAGTTCGGTTAGGTTTTGACAGTGATGAGGAGGAGTCAGGAAAAGAGGCTTCACAGAAGGGGTTTTCTGATGTGGAGACTGACCAGACAGATCCAGATTGGACTGAGGGAGAAGAAGAGGTACGACAGTCACGGGGTTCACCCACCCGTAGCCTAAGTGTCTTTGACAGGTTGGGTAGCAAGGTGGACGCCCAGGACCTACGTCACAAACTTGATGGGAGGAAGGAAAAACAAACCAGGAAAGCCCCAGAAGCAAAATCACAAGGGTCACAGGGTCATAGAAGGGATAAATCTGTTTCCAAGTCTATTAGGCCATCCAAAGGGGTTGAAGCTGAGCGGAGCTGTAGTTCTCAGCATAACCCCAAAAATAATGATGATGGTCATGAGTTAAATGAAATTTCTAGTGATGACGGCAGCAGGTTCACAGATGAAGAAAATGAACATTACAAGGTAAAGGATCTGCGTGAAGCATTAAGGAAGTTAAAGGTGGAAAAGCAATCACTGGAAGGCTTGACAGTGGCTTCACCCTTTACCAAGAGGGTGAGGGATTCGCCACTCCCACCAAAATACCGGGGGGTGGGAGACCTAAAGTTCAGTGGAACCACTGATCCAGTGGAATATCTCAGCCGATTTGATACGGAAATGGAAGTATACCAAGTGAAGGACCTAACGAAGTGTCGCTTATTGGCTGCTACGCTAAGAGACAGTGCTCATCAATGGTTCAAGAGGCTACGGCCAAACTCTGTCCAATCTTGGAGGCAAATGAGTGAAATGTTCGTGACACAATTTCGGGCTTCGGTCGCGTTCGCACCCCCAGCTAACACTTTGGTGAACATAAAACAGGAAAGGAATGAAACCCTCACTGAATATTTCAAACGGTTTAATGCAGAGGTTCCTAAGGTGAGGAAGACCACAGATGAAACCTATAAAAATTTCTTGATTGCGGGCGTACGCCCAGGCACTGATTTTTGGAAAGAGCTGCAAGGGGCGGAGCCCAAAACTTTAGCAGATTTCTACGCCAAAGCAGAAACTCACAAGGTGGTTGAAGAGTCACTGGCTAAACTTGAGAAAAGTCGAAGTTCAAGGGAATGGAGCAGGAGCAAGAGGCGTAGGTCATATAGCCCGAAAGATAGGGGGTATCACAAACGAACCTCCTATGGTGGAAGCTCCTCTACCAGAAACACCCATCGTGATGAAAAGACAGCTCCTATAACGGTGAATGCAACCAATACAGGAAGGACAGTAAATTACAAATATCCCACTAGGAAGGACTCTCAGGGTTCGGGCAGGTATACCGAGTACACCCCGCTCACGGCTTCCATTGAACAGGTGTATGAAGTTGGGAACAAGGCAGGAATGTTTAGGAAGCCAGTAAGAAATGGCCCCCCAGGGAATAAAAATGAAGGACGGTATTGTGCTTTTCACGATGCCAATGGACATGAAACGGCGGAATGTCGTCATTTGAAGGACCACATTGAAGACCTTATAAGAAGGGGCTATCTCACCGAGTTCGTAGCTCCAGAAGCCAAAGGAGACAAGAATGACAGAATTCACAAAGAAACTGAAAAGGTGAATCCTGAACGCCTTACAAGAGCCAACAGTATCCGCACTATAATTGGTGGACCGTATATCGGGGGTACTAGCAGGAATGCCCAGAAAAATTATGCCCGGGAAGCAAGGGGCGTACCCCTCACGAATGTGTATAACCTGTCTGAAAGGCCACCCAAGCTCTTTAAGGGTGAAGCAGTCGACATAACGTTCACCGAAGAGGATGCCAGGCACGTGCACCACCCACATAACGATGCTTTGGTAATTAAAGCTACGATCGGAGGCTTAAACGTACACCGAGTGCTAGTGGATAACGGAAGCTCGGTAAATATCTTGGCATATAGCACCTACCAGAAAATGGGGTTACTTGACAAAGAAATGGCTCCTTCTTACAACGAATTGTACGGATTTACTGGCAACCCTGTACAAATTGTGGGGCGAGTGAAGCTCCCTCTCACTCTGGGGGAGGAACCCCAGTCAGCTACACAGGTGGTAGAATTCATGGTGGTAAATGAAGACATTTCCTATAATGGGATACTTGGAAGGCCGATGTTAAAGGAAATGCGGGTAGTGACATCATTTATCATCTGTCAATGAAATTCCCAACTCCCGGAGGAATTGGGTGTGTTCAGGGATGTCAATCAGATTCAAGGGAGTGCTATAGTAAAGCCCTGCATACAGCTGAACAAGCTTGCAAACATCTATTGTTGGTGGATGGGGGTACCTCGGAACAATGCTATCGTTACCTGGACCCCGGCACAGGGAGGGGAGATGAATCTTTGCGTCGAAAGGAAGCAAGACAAGAAAGAGACATGTGTAATGTTATTATGATTGTACAACATCCAGGCGAGGAGCCCTATACGGATGTTGCACCTTTTCAGGGGGTAGGTACCCCTAACGGGATACTAATGCTGGAAGCCCCGAAATTTCAAAATTCCAAAGCTGAAGAGCCACTGATTAAGGGTATAGTGGAAGAAGTTCATGACAGTGATTTTGAAAGTGTGGATAATGGAAACGATCTGAAGGAATCAATGAAGGCCGATGGTCAGGTGGTGGAACCCCACCAGGGTGCAGAACAGGTGAACCCCGTGGAAATTGACCTTGACCCCCGAATGCCCGAAGCCAAGGAAAAGACTGGGGCAGCTGAAGACACTTTATCTATCTTGGTGGATGCAGCTGATCCTACTAAGGAGTTGAAGGTTGGCAAACAGTTGAAACCTGAAGTCCAGGAAGCACTGGTGGTATTTCTAAGAAACAACTTAGACGTATTTGCATGGAG
This sequence comes from Kitagawia praeruptora, assembly GCA_037693485.1. Taxonomy (NCBI): domain Eukaryota; kingdom Viridiplantae; phylum Streptophyta; class Magnoliopsida; order Apiales; family Apiaceae; genus Kitagawia; species Kitagawia praeruptora. Next base: position 137,876,629 of record CM075345.1, read on the forward strand.
CCATGAGGACATGGTGGGAATAGATTCAAGGGTGATGTGTCACCATTTGAACATTGATCCAGACATGAAGGCTGTAAGGCAGAAAAGGAGAGCAATAAGTGGGGAAAGGGCCGTCGCCCTGAAAGAAGAGGTAGACAGACTATTGAAGGCCAAGCTAGTAAAGGAATCATTCTACCCCATGTGGTTGGCAAACCCGGTCTTGGTAAAGAAGCCCAATGGCAAATGGCGTACGTGCGTTGATTTCACTGACTTGAATAAAGCATGTCCCAAGGATAGCTTTCCGCTTCCGCGTATTGATCAACTAGTCGATGCTACGGCTGGTCATGCCTTGCTAAGTTTCATGGATGCGTACTCAGGTTACAATCAAATTCCGATGTATGAACCCGACCAAGAGCATACTTCCTTTATCACAGATAGAGGACTCTACTGCTATATCGGGATGCCTTTCGGGCTGTTGAACGCTGGAGCAACCTACCAAAGGCTGGTCAACAAGATGTTTAAAGACCAGATTGGAAAAACTATGGAAGTATACGTGGACGACATGCTGGTAAAATCCAAGATAGCAGGCGACCATGTTGCCCACCTCACTGAAATGTTTGGCATCCTAAGGAAATTCAGGATGAAGTTGAACCCCCAAAAATGTGTGTTTGGGGTGGAATCTGGAAAATTCTTGGGTTTCATTGTGAATCATCGAGGAATCGAAGCCAATCCTGCCAAAATAAAAGCACTAGTTGAAATGAGATCCCCCCGAAGTGTGAAGGAAGTTCAAAGCCTTACCGGACGGGTGGCAGCCTTGAACAGGTTTATCTCCAAGTCCTCGGACAGATGTCGAGAATTCTTTACAGCTATCAAGAAGAGAAAAGGCTTTGAGTGGACGCCTGAATGTGAAGCTGCCTTCGCCAAATTAAAGGAACAATTAGGAAGCCCTCCATTGCTGGCAAAGCCAATAGAGGATGAAACCCTGATTTTGTATTTGGCGGTTTCTGAGCACTCTATTAGTTCTGTTTTGGTTCGAGAGGAAGATCAAACCCAGTACCCTGTGTATTATGTGAGCAAGAGGCTTCTGGATGCAGAAACTAGATATGCAAACATGGAGAAGCTAGCCTACGCGTTGATTCTGACATCAAGAAAGTTAAGGCCATACTTTCAGGCGCACACGATAGAGGTACGAACCTCATTCCCACTGAGGCAGGTCCTGCACAAACCTGAAGCCTCAGGTAGGCTGATGAAATGGGCTGTGGAGTTAGGCCAATTTGATGTTGAATTCAAGCCAAGAACAGCTATCAAGGGACAGGCACTTGCTGATTTCTTATTGGAATTCCCACCATCCTTTGAGGTGGAAACCAAGGAAACCGTGAGGGAACCTCTGGAGAAGGAAGCTCCGACAGAAAATTGCGCACCATGGTGGACCCTCTATGTGGATGGAGCCGTGAATGGAAATGGGGCAGGTGCTGGTATAGTCCTAATAAGCCCCGAAGGCCACAAGCTGCAGAGCTCAATTCATTTCACATTCAAGGCTACAAACAACGATGCTGAATATGAAGCCCTGATTGCGGGGTTGAAGCTGGCACTTGAAATGAAAGTGATAAATATGACTGTGTATAGTGACTCCATGTTGGTAGTGGGACACATCAGAAGTAACTTTCAAGCTAGGGGTCCACGCACTGATCTATACATGAGGTACACTCAGGAGCTGATGAGCAAGTTTGGAGAAATCAATCTGGTGCAAATTCCAAGGACGGAAAACTCAAGTGCAGATGCCTTGGCAAAAATGGGTTCTAATAGGGAAGCAACTATGCTAGGGGTGATACCGTTGGAAATACAACAACAACCTAGCATTCCAAGGATCGATTGTATGAATGTCGAGGCTCAAGTAGAGGACACATGGATCACTCCCATCTTGAAGTACATAACAAAAGGGGTTCTACCAGCTGAAAAGGATGAAGCCCGGAGAATGAAGTATAAGGCTACGCGTTACGCCTTATATGATGGAAAGCTGTACAAGAGGGGCTTCAACAAACCACTTCTACGATGTATAGCAGGCAGTGAATGTGAATATATTATGAGGGAGGTGCATGAAGGCATATGTGGAAACCATTCTGGAGGAACCTCATTGGCCCATAAGATACTTCGACAGGGGTACTACTGGCCAACCTTACAGCAGGATGCGCACAAATTCTCAAAGGCATGTGATCGATGCCAAAGGTATGCCAACTCAAATAGGAATCCTGCTGTGCCACTAAAGCCACTATCTAGCCCATGGCCTTTTGCTGTTTGGGGAATTGACCTGATTGGAGAACTCCCCAAGGGGAAGGGAGGAGTAAAGTACGCCGTTGTAGCCGTGGATTATTTTACAAAGTGGGCAGAGGCTGAACCCCTGGCTACGATTACTGCAGCCAAATTAAAGGAGTTTGTATTTCGAGCAATTATATGCCGATATGGGATCCCCTATAAGTTGATATCTGACAATGGCAAGCAATTTGATAGCAAGGAAATGAGAGGTTTGTGTGAAGATCTCGGAATTGTCAAGGGCTTCTCTGCAGTCTGCCACCCCCAAAGCAATGGTCAGACTGAAGCCATCAATAAAATCATTAAACATACTTTAAAGGCAAAGTTGGAAGATAAAAAAGGTTGCTGGCCAGAGGAACTTCCCATGGTGTTATGGTCTTACAACACAACACCTAGGACTACAACTGGTGAATCCCCATTCACACTAACTTATGGGTGCGAAGCAATGATACCCGTGGAGATCGGTGCCGGTTCATTTAGGAGAGATAACTTTGATCCCATGGAAAATGAGGTTAATCATCGTTTGTACTTGGATTTGGTGGAAGAGGTTCGTACAACCTCTTAGCTGAAGCTTGCAGCTTATCAACAAAGGACTCGCAAGTACTTTGATGGCAGGGTTCGAGCACGACCCTTAAAGGTTGGTGATCTGGTTTTAAGGAAGATGATGCCTAACATGAGGACTCCAGGATATGGGGCCTTTGAGGCAAATTGGGAAGGCCCATATGTAATCAAATCGGTCTTATGGGAAGGAACTTATCATTTGGAGGATTTGGACGGGAAACTAATCCCGAGGGCATGGAACGCCGAACATCTTAAGAAATATTACCAGTAGTTGAACCCAGGTAACGTTTCTTGTAGACCTCTTTCAGGCATAGGAAAATAAAAGTGGCTTATTAGTTGTAGCTACCATCATATTAGGATCAGTCGGCCAGAAATTTTTTTCTTTCATGTTAATAAAGTGCTTGGGGGGTTGTGAATGTACGCCTACCTGTTGAACACCAACTATGATGTGACTTAATTGAATTGAAATCGATTTCCTTTTTAATTTCTTCTTTTCTCATTTCCGTTTTATGTTTAAAAATATATGGATTTATGTGAATGAATGCATGCTATGTGTAACCTGTTTTATCTGCGTAAAAAGAAAATCAAGGATACGATGGTTGAACCTAGTTCTTCATTATAAGTATAATTATATTAAAGAACTCGGGGGGTAATATGAATACATCGATTAAAGGAAGGATAGTTTAACTTAAAAATGGACGAAATTTTAAAATCAAGATTAGATAATGGATGGAAGCATATGAATTTTATGAACATGGATGGAAAACATATGGAATGTATGTTAATGGATTACACGGGTTATATAAATATGGATTATATGGATACATGGATGGAAACATACGGGGATTATGTGCACATGGATTGGGACATGTATGGTTCATGCATGAAAAGGGATGGAATCCCATAGTTGGAAGGTTATAGGGTAACTAGGATCACAAGGTTCTCGCATACGGAGGTTCAACCGTTCGAACCCCAAGAATACCGTGTAATCAGTATGGTGGATAACTAGCTTCATTGGAGGATTTGGGCATGGCTATGGAGGCCAAGTGCATAAGGAAAAAATAACCCCGCTACAATCCCAGGGAAACTGGGTAAGTGAGGCTTTATCTTTTGGGAAAGTGGAATGGCTAAGGAAAATGCTCTTGTGAGGAAATCACATGGAAATGGTCTAATTTGGGGGTACGATCAGTGGAACACCGATCACCCGGGGATTTGTAGTTAAGAAAGGACTGGTTGCTGGTTGAGGACTTGGGTTGGAAATGGCAAACTCTTGAAGGATTCCGTGTGGCCTACGGACCTGAAAATAAAAAAAACATGACAGGAGTGTAGCAGGTGGAATACCTATTGATCTTAAGGAAGGAATATCAACATCCAGGGGTATAACAGGTGAACCCCGAATACAGTGAATGCCTAACTATCTTAAGACGAAACACGGTATCAACGCCCAACAAGGCAACTCGGGACCTGGTTGTCACAAAGGACATGGCATATCAAGCAAAAATCGCTAGGTATGGGATTAAATAAAGGTGTGTGCACGTGCAATTTAACTGCATGGCAAGTGTTGATGGAGGATTTTCGTAATCAACGTGATTTTCGGAGGCCCACTGGAATTTACAAGTGTAACACATGTAATTGGCTGTTTTTGGTGATTTGGGTGTGATTTGATGGTGGGGGTGAGCTGAGCTTGAGAGGTTACGAGAATCATCGCAGGTTCCATTAGCGAGATCTGTGGCCGTTCTCTCAAGGTGCCTACGTACCCTTGTATATATAGGGATCAAGCTCACGTAGTTCTAATGCGAAGCTGATTCTGCTTGACCAGCTGTATTCGGTTGTCTAATTCGTGTAGGACTCAGGTTCCTTTAGAGCCTTTCACGAACTAGTTGGCTAAGTAGAGTAGAACTCGAGTTCGTACCCTACTATAATTCTCATGTCTATTAGAGGCATTCTAGGATCAACTGCGCCCTAGAATTACACTCCAATAATAATTCTGTCTCATTCTGATTGGCTACGTTCAGGAACCTGGTGCTCAGGAACCTATGTCTCAGGAACCTGGTGCTCAGGAACCTGTATTTCGGAACCTGGTTCTCAGGAACCTCTGTCTAGGAACCTGTTTCTCAGGAACCTCCTTATTTCGGGACATATTGCTTAGGGACCTCATTATAGGTACTTGTACCTGCACAAATAACAGATATATTAGTTTGGGGAGCCTCTTTGTGGTTCCCATATGCTCTTGTTGTCTTCTCTACTGCTGCTAGGCTGTCTTGAACTCTTCTGCAGGGAGGAACCTGGTCTTCTAGTGCTCAGCTCAGCTTCCTGACCATTAGGAACCTCCTGATATTCATACTTCCTTAGTCATTTCTTCTATCTGACCATCACAACTCGTACTGGATCTATCTTCTGGCTCGTATGGATCGAACCCTATAGCTTAATGAGCCTAAATCTAGCCCATGGAGATTTTGGGCACAACAAGTACCCCCCGGTTCCTTGAAGTCATGCGATATGAAAGGAACCTATTCAACTTTCTGATATGGGGTTCAATGCTTTATCACTTCTCTTAAAATGTATTACTTCAACAACACGTATCCAAGCTTACATGAGCTAACTCGGCATAAGAAACAGGACACATAATGTTTTAGTAAACATAGTATCGATCAGCTTCTTTCTTGGTGAGGAACATGTTCTCTTCTTCTTCTTCGAAACTCTTTCTTCTGACAAATCTTCACTTCTTCAACTGCTAGTCATTCTCTGTACATTCTTCTAATGACTTTGCAAAATCTCTCCAAGAACACTTCTGAGGTTTTGGGATATTATCATACTTCTGCTTACTCTTGTATCTTCTTAGGTGATCTTTGTCTTCAATGTCTTCACATATCTTTTGTATATCTAGAAGCCTCGAAAAATGAGTGGCACCTCAACAGCTTCCAATCAAGAGGTTCAACCTTTATTTACTCCTTTTGGGAAAAATGCATAATTTTCACATCGTGCATCCAAGCTTACATGAGCTAACTCGTCGTAAGAAACAGGATACACTACGCTTCTGTATGCAGATTCCAAATTAAATCCTCAGATCAAAAATCAAAGGATTGTGCTGAAAACTAACTTGGAAACTTTTCTGAAGCCGTCTTCTCGTAGATCATTATCGTCAGACTGCGAAATTCGTCATAAATACTCTCTAATTGTTCAAGCAATACTTCTTTCTTCTTCCAAACTAACTTGTATGAACTGATCTCTCATCCAATGCTTTCATAAAATATGTTGGCAGCTTGCTTATAACCCCAGGAATCTCCATTATTCGTAGGATGAAACAACCCTGGAACCTCTTGAGCCATCTAAATAGCTTCCTAGGAACCTCAGCTGCTTGCTCTACTTGGAGCTTTCAAACCTTTGTAAACTTAGAACTTCTTGTCTTCATACTTCGAGTATTATTTCCAAAACCATAATCTAAACCATAATCTTTCTTGATAACTTCTTAACTTTTCATTGCTGAATAGCTAGACCAGGTTCCTTATGAATAGCTGTTGATGATTACTAATCCTGCAAAGCAAACAATAAACATAAAACAGAAACTAGTTAATGTTAGTAAAATTTCTCTTGCATAATTCGGGTCAACTCTTGGAAAGGTTGCCTGCTTGGCTCCCAATCCTAATCTCTAGGTCCCAACATGCCTCGAGGCGTGTTGGTTCCTTTTTTTTTTTCTTGGAAAGGTCACCTGCTTGGTTCCCAATCCTAAACTCTAGGTCCCAACATGCCTCGAGGCGTGTTGGTTCCTTTAGGATGCCTTTTGTCAGGACTTTAGGTGCCTTTTGTCAGGACTTTAGGTGCCTTTTGTCAGGACTTTAGATGCCTTTTGTCAGGACTTTAGATGCCTTTTGTCAGGACTTTAGATGCCTTTTGTCAGGACTTTAATTCTCGTGCTCAAGGAACTTGAGGCTTTTGGCAACAATGTCGTGCTCAGTCAGCTGAGGCTTTTCAATCACAGTTGCTCAGGAAGCTACCTGAGGCTTTTCTCGTGCCCAGGAAGCTACCTGGGACTTTGCTCAATGCCCAGGAAGCTACCTGGGACTTTGCTCGATGCCCAGGAAGCTACCTGGGACTTTGCTCGATGCCCAGGAAGCTACCTGGGACTTTGCTCGATGCCCAGGAAGCTACCTGGGACTTTGCTCAATGCCCAGGAAGCTACCTGGGACTTTGCTCGATGCCCAGGAAGCTACCTGGGACTTTGCTCGATGCCCAGGAAGCTACCTGGGACTTTGCTCGATGCCCAGGAAGCTACCTGGAACTTTGCTCAATGCCCAGGAAGCTACCTGGGACTTTGCTCGATGCCCAGGAAGCTACCTGGGACTTTGCTCGATGCCCAGGAAGCTACCTGGGACTTTTCATATCAATCATTCGTAGTCCACGTATTCTGTCAAATCGTATTCATACTTCGCACACACTGTCAATGCTACAGGAACCTGTCAGCTCAGGTAACCTGCAAATACTGTTAATACTACAGGAACCTGTTAGTCAAGGTAACCTGCTCCACAATACAAGTACTAAAACAAGCACTTAAAATTTTTCAAATTGGCATATGAAATAGCTTAATCAATCATGCACAATACTGTCTAAGTAGCATATGAAATAGCTTAATCAATCATGCACAATACTGTCTAAGTAGGAATACTACCCCCCTAGTTCTTTTGGGTAATTACTGTTACGTAAAAGAACAATGAGGAAGCTATAATCATCATTGTCATTCTAAGAATAAGGAAGACTAACCTCATCATAAGCAAAATAGATCTTCTTCTACTATCATCAATTCTTGCTAAAAGAAATGTCATGCTGTCTAATCAGAATAATAATCTGGCGAAGACTTACGTGAATCCAATTGGATATTATGTGATCCTTTATGGATAGAAAGCTCTCGTGGTATGTGTACCGGAATCTCTTCATATGAACCTGTTAGCTACAGGTGAATTTGGAAGCTGTTGCGATGAGCTTCGGAAAAATACAAATGAACCTGAAAATTACAGGTGAACAACATAAAATCTGTTAACTACAGATACATAAAATCTTTGCAGCAACACACACTTTCTTTTACTCAAGTATCGACTGGCTAAAAACTTCTAGCAGGAAGCTGCTAATCAAAAGCTGTCTACAACCGGCTTCTAAGCAATATCAATGATCTTGGAAGCTGGCATATACAAGCTTCAAGCATATATGAATGAACCTGTAACATGTCAGTTACAAGAAAATATCGAATAATCTACTAGATGTTGGTAAAATAGCTATACTTGGAAGCTATTACCTGAATCTCCATATGAGTAACGTAGAACCTGTTAGCTACAGGTACATATAACTAAACCTGGAAGCTACAGGTATATATCAAGGAACCCGCGATCTGCAGGTAAACATTAAGGAACCTGCGAGGTGCAAGTAAATAGCAAGGACTCTACTAAATGTATGTAAATATCAAGGAACCTGCAAGCTGCAGGTAAATGTTCATTCTAACATCTAGAAACATAATCAAGACATAATCATAGCTTTATCTCATGTAAGATCTCAACAGCATAGATGCTTATGCATGCTTTATGTATATCAAGAATTTATTGCACGGACCTGAGTGGTTTCTACGAATATGTAAGCATAAATGGAGAGGTATCACCTGGATCTTTCTCTAGATTGATCTGCTGTGAAGTGGAAGCCTCCGTTAAGCTTTGAAAACTCATTGACGTGTTCATGATGCAAGCATGTTGTTCTTCAAAGTACTAGACCACTCAATCCGCAAGGTTTCTGAACCAAATCTGAGCTATGAGGTTTCCGAACCTGATCATGAGGTTCCTTAACCTGAATTCTCTTAAAATTTTGAAATCCTTGATTTTTGCAATAGTAATTATACTACCCCCCAGTTCTTCAGGGAAGCTTGTCTTCGGTGGAGAACTATATTCTGGAAGCTCCACAATTCTTCATTAATCTTGAGGCAAAGTGCTCAATTTCTCTCATCATAACAAATATCAACTTTTCTGATCTCGCTAATACCAGTTCTAATCATCATATCAACTGCTCTCTAACAAGTTGCTGAACATTCCTCTGTGAAGTTGAGTAATGCGCGCTTTCTTCAATTTGAGCTTCATTTCTTTTTGATTTTCAAGAGGTTCCCTTCTCTCTATTAGGAGACCTGAACTGTTCGACTTTATCAAAATTACTCTTGTCAAAATCAAGAATGATTCTTGTATCTACTCTTCATCAAAATCTTTAATTGTATCTGATCTTCAAACTATGCTGAATCTTCTTTAATGCTTCGATCGATATTGTAACCTCTTCGTGTTATTCTTGCTTATAGCTTCAACTTTTCCTCTAATTTCTTCTTCATCATATGACCTCGTGTGTGAGATATAATCTTTTCGAGATCTCATCTATCTGACTTTCTTACTCAGGTACATACTCATCAGCAAAATTATTGCGCACGGAGGGAGACCTCTGGTTCCGGGAACCTCCTGCCAGTAGGTCTTTTTCCATTCTTATTTTCATTCTGAATCACCTTGCATTGACATTTTTCTCTCGATCTTCTTCAACCTCTTACGACACGTGCTGAGAGCGAATCTCTATATCAAACACAAATATCCCAATCCAACACCTCTAAGCTTACGTGAGCTAACTCATTGTAAGAAACAAGAGATGTTGAGAGAGGTTGTTCGCAAAGTATTTCCAGCAACTCACTGAATTGAATGAAGCTTCTCACTCTAGTTTTGTAATGCTTAGCGATCAATCCTGCACGATATCTCAATTTTGCAGGCATATATACAATACAACAATATATATTCATGACATGATTAATGCACATTAATGAATATGATAATTAGGACATATAATATGCACATGCATTTTATTATGTATGTCTCATGCAAATATTTGTTTTAGGTCATATATGTAGAATGTTAAGTCTAATTCTTTTTAATGACTTTCTTATTTATTGGCATGCTAGTCAATAAATTCTCTTACTATGCTGTTTCGGGGATCTATTGCTAAACACAATTCATCATTTCTATTTCTAACTTCTGTCTCTCAAGGATGCATGCTATTTCTAACTTCTGTCTCTCAAGGATGCATGCTAGTCATTAAATATGTCTGGTGTATATTTCTAGCATGAATATTCTAAAATTCAATTAAATACTTTAATACATGCATGGCATAAAATGTATACCTATTTGCATAATTAAATAATAAAACAAAGAATAGAAAACTTAGCTCAAAGTGCTGCTCCTGATTGAACGTGTATTCCACTTTCTGTACTATCATGTTTTGACTTCGTAAATTCTTCTTTTTCGTTGCCATAACTAGCTGCTTCATTGATTGCCACTAATCATTCTTGATTGTTTTCTTTTTTACTTCTTCGATTTTGAAAACAAGTCCAAATGATGATCTCCTGCTTCAATTTCTCTTTTAATAGACGGTGATGAGAACCAATCAGCGGCTTCATGACTTCTGTTGCTATTATGATTGAACAGCTTCAACACTTTTGTACTATTCCTTGTACAAGCCAAGATTCTTTTTTCCACAGATTCATCAGATACATAAACAGCATGCCTCACTTTCTCTTCTCTGCACACATCTATGTGTAATTTGCTCAATTTCTTTCAATCAACTGCCTTCATTCCGCTTTCTCTATGCGTGAATTCTTTTTTCACAATTTGTGATGCTTGTTATCAACTTTTAGAAGTCTTCCTTTTCCTATGCAACTCATCATCTCATACATCCTGGCAATTATGTAAACTAGCTGGCCAACATTGACACCAAACCTCGCAACTTGGAAACATATCATTCTGGACAACTTGACTACTCTTCACTAATTATGGCATAACTTCCTTCCAGATCAAAGCAGTTTATTCTGCAAAGTTGGCTCAGAATCTGCAGTCTCAGAATGGTGGTTTTCTGCGTTGAACTCCTTTTCTCATGTAAACAACCCATCTATAGATTCCTTGTCTTCACAAATACCAGCATACTGGTGTATTGTCCAAGCTTATTCAGCTCTTATTATTAATTTAATCTCTGAGTGTCGTATAACTAAACCATATCCCACATGCTTTATATTGACTCAACCTTCAGCTTCAGTTTAATGCTTAATATATCATCCTTTCGCTCCGTCATTAGTCTTCTCCGGTAAGCACAACTGTCACCGTTTATGTCCTGGTGTCTCCTGGTTGTATGATTGCCCGAAGAATTGACGGAAACTCCATCTCTGAATCTCTATATTCTGACCTTGTACACACATATAAGTATTTATTTGCAGGTACATCGACATTGCTTCCTTAGTATTTCCTGTAGGTTTATCTGCTATTTTGTGTTTCTTTGGTTCTTGGTTACCATTGTCATGAGGGTTTTAAATATCTAAGGAAGCTCCTGACAGCCACTACAATAATCTGAACCTTTGACGTCTCCTTGCTAGTCATTGTCTTCTTTGCACCATGTTCTTCGATCGAGGTGGTTATTGGATGCCAACATAGTATTATTGAGAGTCACCGAGTCGATGTCCAGATCCCTCCATTGTTGCTATTTTAAAGATGAACCTTTCTTTGTCACCTGATTTCCGCATTAATGCATAGCGTGAACACACATATATATATAAACACCACTTCTCAATTCTTCACCTCTGATTAACTACATATTAACATGTGCATGGATCTTTTGACTAACACCTTATGGCCATACCCTGCATCTTCTTCTTCCTTAGTGAGTTGAATTGTCAACTCCTATACCCATATGGTTGAACCAACGGTCAGCCTATGTTCTGATGTCGTCTTCAACGTTGTTCCACCGCCCTTTGTTTAGAATCAGACGTGATTGCTGATTTATGTGAATTATCATTCAAATATGGTGTGTAATTAAATCATATACATGTCCTGGTCTGCTGTGAAACAATTAAATAGCACCACATATGTTCTCTCTGAAACTGTTTCGTTCTGACACCATCATGATTTGTCGATTTACGATTACCAGTCTGCTGTTATACACCGCTGCTACTATCGATATTATTACCTCTGGACCTGGTACATAATTAAATAATTTTTTCGTCCAAGTTGGATTCAACAGCAACAACAATCACCATCATATTTGCCCATGTCCTCTCGTGTCATCCATATCCAGTACTATATCCTTGTTTCCAGGTGTTTGTAAAACTAATTGTATATAAGCTTTTAATATCACCGAGACATGGCCGTAAGTGTCTCCTATGTACATGAGTGTAAGTTTTCCTGAATCACCCGGGATTCATGACTACCAAAATCCGTCACTACTACATAATAAATTTGTCTACCTTGGTTTGATACAACAGGAACCCATCATCCAAGTCTCCCACCAATGCTTAGTTTGTTTGTATATATCATGTATCCTGCAACTAACCTTCACGTTGCCTGCCTGAAACATGTAAACCTTTGTGAACCTGTGATCCCATGTTGGCTACCTTCAACTCAATGCTTGGTTTATTACGTAGTATACGGGTCTCTCGTTCATCATCTTTGCTTCATCACCATCTTTAACAAGACTAGGAGCCTGCCTTATCACGATATCACTCCGGTATCGCATTCACCTCCATGTTTCTCGCCAATCATCACTACCACATGATAGGATATATTTTTATATATATTTTAGATGATTTTATTCCCATATTTAATTGCATTTTGCATTTATTTGGGTATTTATTTAATAAATCTTAATGTTTTATTGTAGAAGGCAAGAATTCCTGAATTTGGAATTAAAAAGCTATTTTGGAGCTAAAAAGGGAAGAAAGAGGAGCCCGATTGCGCATCATCAAGAGACCGTAGATTAAACCTGGGCGAGTAATGAGGAAATAAGAATTGTCACAAAATTTTGGAAAGTAATATATTCTTAAAGCAGGAATCCCGGTTGAAATTGATATATTTTTCGTTAAGCAAAAGGAGTCCGGTTTCCGACACTCAAAAGACCGCAGCTTAGAGCTTAAGGATTTATTTATATTATTAAATATTTTATTTAATTAGAAAATTATATTTATAAATATCTAATAATATTAGATATTTATTTTTATAATTTCCGGATTAAATTAATTATTTATTAATTAAAGATTATAAGCTGTGCGGGTTAAAAAGCATTTATTCGGAGCCGTTCAAAAGTCAAGACCGCGTGAATTATTTTAAGGAAAAGGAGTATTAATGTGTGTGGCGTGGTTTAGTGCTTTTGAATTAAAAGTGCATATCAAAAGTTGAACGCCTGTCAAGCTCTATTGCTCAGCCTGTCGGCAGTCTGTAACGCGCCTGACAGCGCGTGGCACGCACGCGCCCGGTTTAAAGCAGCAGCCGCCGCGCGTTGCCTGCACTTCCGTCTCCTGCGACTGGTTCTTGTACTGGCGTGCTGATTAAACAAATCAACAGAAGCAATTTAAGCAGAATGGGGCGGTACTATTAAATGAATGGGCGGTGTTTTTTCTGGTGGTGGAAGCTCCACAATTGTGCAAATAATGTGCGTACTTCTCCTATAAATAGGAGACTTCAGTAGACAGAAAAGAAAACAGACAGCAGACTGAAGCACACCTTCCGAGCTGAAAAAAAATCTGCAGCTCTCTCTTTTACTCTCCAAAATTTTAGAATAGTTTTTGTAATTTTAGTTTAAATCTATACAATTAAATTTTCTGCAATTTAGTATAAATTCTATTTTGGTTGAAGATTTTAAGGGGATTACTTGGAGTGCTCATCTTTTCCATTGGAAGCTCTTCTCTATTTTATGTACACTTTGGCTTAATTCTCCATTTTATTGCAAATTTGAGGTACTCCTTAATTTTATCTTGTTCGTTAATATATGTTTTACATGTCTAGTTTAATTATTTTTGTAAATTCTATTAATAGCATGAGTGAGTAGTTTAATTCTAGGGTATTAAGGGGAGCCATGTTTGCACCATGATTTGGATTTAATTTGATTAGTAGATTGATGGGTAAAGAGTAATTCTGATTGATATGTTATAATTCTTAATTTGTGTAATTGCGCAATATCACGGATTAATTGATTGCAATAGGAGTAATAGATCGAAAGATTTTACTACTAGAGGCTTACATACAATTAGCGGAATTGAAGGTGATTGTGGAAGCATCATTAGATATTCTGAGAGTGTTAATGCTTGAAAAAGATTAACCATGCTTTAATTACTTAATCCCATTAAAAAGCTTTACCTTTGTGATTTGTTTGGTGTAAGCATGGTGAACCTGAATTGCCCTAGATCTCATTATTAATTGATTTAAATCATAGTTAAATTTGTGTTAGTAGTTAATAAAATTCTCTAATAATCGTTTGTGACTAGAAACAATTGATAATAGTTGAATTGAAATTGAAACTGTCTCCTTGAGGAATCGACCCGTATTTGCTAGTATCTACTACAATTGATACCGTGCGCTTGCGGTTAGACACAATTTTACACATCAAGTTTTTGGCGCCGCTGCCGGGGAGACGCCTAGTTTCTATAATTTTAGTTTGATTGTTTTAGATTGTTTCTCTTGTCTCTTTGGAACTCTCGTTCCAACTGAGACCGATTTTACTGCTTTTCCTTGTTTAGTTGTTGATGCCCAGGACCAGGTCTCAAACGAAAGAAGATCAAGCGAAAGAGGATACAACTCCTCTTAGTCCAGATTCTGGAATTACTTGTCAACAATACATAGATCAACAAAGGAAAGAGAAGCAGCAAAAGATACCTGAACCAAAGATTGAGATGGCGGACCCTCCCAAATCTTTGAAGAACTACTCACAGCCCTCTCCGAGTGGGGTACCGACTGGCCTTGCTATGCCAGCTATTCAAGCAGAGAATTTCGAGATCAAGCCTGCTTTGCTCACTATGATCCAGCATAATCAGTTTGCTGGTCTTCCCTCTGAAGACCCTACACTTCATCTGCAAAGATTTCAACAACTCTGTTCTACAATTAAACATAAGGGAGTCACTCCAGACCAGTTGAAAGTCATGTTGTTCGGTTTCTCTCTTCGTGACAAAGCTAAAAAATGGTTGAATGATATTGACTTGACCGAGTGGGATAAAATTGCTCAAGCCTTCTTAACTGAGTTCTTTCCTCCCAACAGAACTGACGAATTGATCGACAAGATGATGGGTTTTAAGCAAGATTATGGCGAATCTCTACGGGATGCTTGGGACAGATTCAAGGATTATCAACGTGCATGCCCTCACCATGGTCTTGAGAAGTGGTTTCTGATTAAACGCTTCTACAATGGTCTTGACCCTGAAACAAAAGGGATGGTTGATAACGCTGCAGGTGGCGTGTTTTTAGACAAAGGAGTTGATGATGCACATGCTTTTCTTTCAAATTTGGCTGCCAATCACTTCAGTAACCCGAGAGCGGCCAAGAAAGGGGGTAAACTTGAAGTGGATGCATACTCCCTATTATCATCTCAACTCGCTACATTGACTCAGGAAATCCACTCATTAAAGACATCTCAGCCCTCTACTCCACCTATGAGTATCAATGCATTGTCATCCATGGCTCCTATGAATAATACTGTTTGTGAAGTCTGTGGCATCCAAGGCCACTATGGTAACGATTGCCTATACAATGTTCAAAATTCACAACATTTTCAGATGGAGCAAGCAAATGTTTTCCAACAGAGGCAGCAGTACAATCCGTACTCCAACACTTACAATCCTGGTTGGAAAGATCATCCGAACTTCTCATATAGGAACAATAACGCTCAAAATTCAAATGTTCCTAATCAGCAACAGCAATATCAGCAATCGTATCAGCCTCCCCCACAGCAGCAGTATAGGCCTCCTCAAGGACCTATGAACCCCCCTGGATTCCAGAGGCCTCCTCAAAATTATGCTCCTCAATCGAATCAAGTTGCACAGGCTGATAATCAAGGTGATATGATGAAGATATTGTTACAAATGCAAACAAAGATGAACCAGATGGAGATACATAATAAGATGCTGGAAACTCAGATTGCTCAAATGGCTAGTTCTTCGTCTACAAGGCAACAAGGCTCTCTACCAGCACAACCAACTCAGCCAAAGGAAAATGTGAATGCCATTGCTCTTAGGAGTGGTCGTACATATGATGCTCCTCCAATGCCTACTGACGATGTTCCTACTGAGAAAGAAAAAGAGGATTCTGAGGAAGACAAGGTAGAGAAAGTTGTTGAAGATAGAAACGAAGATGAAACTGAGGAAAGCAAGAAAAAAGACAAAGAGAAGACTGCAGTTACTACTCCACCATTTGTGCCAAAGCTCCCATTCCCTAGCAGGATGAACAGAACTAAGGTGGACCAGCAGTTTGGTAAGTTCATGACACTTGTCAAGAATCTTGAGGTAACAGTTCCTTTCACTGATTTAATTTCTCAAGTTCCATCATATGCAAAGTTTCTTAAGGATATTCTCACTAAGAAAAGGTCTTTTGGTGAGGTGGAGACAATAGCTTTTACTGAAGAGTGTAGTGCTGTTTTACAGAATAAGTCTCCACCTAAGCTTAAAGATCCTGGTAGTTTTTCGATCCCGTGTCATTTAGGTGCATTGTTCATTGATAAAGCTTTATGTGATTTAGGCGCTAGCGTCTCAGTCATGCCTCTCTCGGTTTTTCAAAAACTAAATATGGGAGAATTAAAATGTACACAGATGACTTTGCAAATGGCAGACCGTTCGATAAA